>CM002498.2:29645717-30845717 GCA_000573905.2 Oryza punctata
TTACGTACGTTATATACGGAACAAGCACTACTACGTTGTTTGTAACGGTTTTTTCCGTCCCTAGGATTACGGACCGTCACAGCGTCATCATTTTTAACAGGTTAAAATAAACACCGATAAAGATATACTCGTACAGACATAATCCATATACATGTATTTCACTGACGGGCTCAAATAAAGACCCGATAAAGATGATAGTTAGGCATGTCACCGATGGTTGTTCTCAGTGATGGGCGCTATATTAGATCCGATAAAGATAACTTAAATGCCCATCACCGATGTCCATTCTTTGACCGTTACCGATATCTATTGCATATTATAAATACTCCAGCCGTCTAAGGAATGGTTATCCCACTATTCAGTATTTTGGTGGGAGGTGTAGGGGCGAATTTTTGTCTGTTTTTTCAAAGAAAAATAGAAAATTCAAAAAAGTAATTGAAAAATATTAAAATATTCCCATAAATTTAGTAATACTTATCTTACAAAAGTATTATCTAATATTTGTTCACTTTTGCAGCGATGGATCGAAAACGGTGGATGTATGAGACTCTGCAACATACCGGAAGAGTATAGAAGTGGCGTTTCAAATTTTATAAACGTCGCGGAGGAGGACATGAAAAGAATAAACAGCGATTGCATTACTTATCCATGTGATGATTATACTTCAAGGATTCATCAAAGGATACACATGTTGGATGAAGCATGAAGAGCAAAAATCAGTCGACGATGTTGCAGCTGCAGCCAGTAGTGGAGCACAAAATCAGGAAGATGAAAATGAGTATGACATGTTTGTACCATCTCAATTGGACGGTGAAATGGTTGATGTATATCACGATATACTGCAAGACATGTTGCGTGACATTGAGAACCCATCTTACAACGAGAGTGATTCCATGAAGTTCACCAGGTTGGTCAATGACTCGGAAACACCTCTATACGCCGGATGCAAGGCAAAATACACCAAATTATCAGCTACCCTATACCTAATGAAGCTAAAGGCAAGTAGTGGATGGATGGATAGAGAAGAGTTTCACAGATCTTTTGGGAATATTGAAAGTCATGCTTCCTGAGGAGAACATATTGTCCGAGACGACGTATTAAGCAAAGTAGGTATTGTGTTCAATGGGGTTAGAGGTTCGTAGAATCCACGCTTGTCCAAACGACTGCATATTGTACTACAAGTAATACGCGGACTTAGATACTTGTACTATTTGCAAAGCTTCGCGATACAAGCGAAAGAAAAGTGCTGACGAAGGAAAGAAGTCAAAGCGGGGTGGTCCGACAAAGGTTGTGTGGTACCAACCTATCATTGATCATTTCAAGAAAATTTTTGCTAATCCCAAGGAAGCGGAGTTAGTACGTTGGTATGCCACGGAGAGAAGGAACGACGGTATGCTAAGACACCCTGCAAATTCGATTCAATAGAGGAATACCGATCGACAATACCCAGAATTCGCAGCCGACCCCAGAAACATGAGATATGTTTGTATACGGATGGTATGAATCCTTTCGGAGACATGAGCAGTTCTCGCAGCACTTCGTTAGTTCTTATTACAAACTATAATCTACCACCATGGTTATGCTTCAAAAGGAAATACATTATGTTGTGCTCATTTATGTATATATTATATGTAATACAATCCGGTCTGATGTTTCTATATATACTTGCAATGCTAATTACATATAAATTTGTTCCAATTTATAACTTGGTTTTGCAGGTTTTGATGCTTAGCTCTTGAGGATGTGAATGGCAAATGTGAATGGATCTATGAATCTGGATGTGATCACTTAATGTTTGATTTGTGAATTGTTGTGAATGGCATATGTGAATGGATGTGTGATCGAATGTGACATCCTGGCCCAATTAGGACTAGGCCTGTGTAACCCATTAGAGCTGTGTGCACATATTTAGTACCACCTTGCTAGTTTAGCAAGGGTGGAACCAACTTATAAGGCCTCTTCCCTCCAACCATATCACTCTCGAGTTAACCCTTTTACACGAAGCGAGGACGAAAGTGTAAGTGGGGTGGTATGTGTAAGTGGGCCCGCCCGTCTGATGGGCTGGGCTACGCGGTTCTGGAGGGAGGGCTGTGACATCGAAGATGTGATCATTAAATGTTAATTGATTTGTGAATTACTATGAATGGGGTTGCCGGGAAAAGGAATACATATATCTGCTTCTGTGTCATTTTGCAGCGGGCATGGCTAGCAAAGGCCTGAGGCTAGAAAAAACAAAATTTATTTTTTGGTTAAAATACTCATCCGTAACGGACTCTAACTAAAACCCGATTGAGATGAGCTCATCCATAACGGGCTTAAGTTTAAGCACGATTGAGATGAGTCATACCATCATCTCAAGTACGATCTCGTCGCGGATGAGATCATCGGTGACGGGATCTAGTTTGGCCCTAGTTTGACTTGTCTGCTTGGTTAAACCTATCGGTGACGGGTGTTAGTTTTGACCCGATAGAGATAACTGTCATCCGTGATGGCTAAATGCCCGATAGAGATGACTTCTCATATCAATGATCTTTGGTTCGTGACAGGACGCGTCCCCAACACAACACAAATGAGGCTTACCGCCCGTTTAAGATGAGCTATCCCGTACCAGTGAATACTAGTGAAGCTTTGTAATTAATATCTCATATTACCCAAACGAATCATTCCTAATTATTACTACAGTAGACCATACAAATCGGGCAGTTGCGAGTAGTTAAGACAATCAAACAAGAGAAGAAGTAGTTCATCAAAATCTTTTCATCATCCACTAAAAATTATCAAAGTCTTATGTACTTAAATCCCTGGAACATAGGCTTTCGGTCTCGCATGAGTGAAGTGGAAAAACAGAACCAGCTAGGCTCATATTGGAATCTTTGAAAGGGGAACTTCTTCCTTTCTTCCTTCGAAAACAAATTGGAAGGGGAACTTTTCATGGAACACCCTTTGATATCATATAATAATGTTGACCTCAATCAAAACCATATATATATCCTAAAATATATTAGGAACAATACATATTACCCATTAGTGTATGCTCTAATGCTCTAATTGGCAATGTGCCATCGAATTTTGTCAAATTGCTATAATGCGGTAATGCCAACGTAATAGAGTTTACATCGTAAATTTGCTACAACCGCTAGGGTTTATTTTAGCATTGCTAGTATAGGTTTGATTTCTAAGAAGATTGAGAAAATCCTTAGTACATTTGGAAAATGACCAAAAGGTTGGCGACGAAGGAATTCGATGGATAGCACAATTTATTTTCTCCTTTTTCTTATATTTTATTCAAAAATGGTGCTTTTTTTAATGTACAGTACACGCATGTTCCATAATTATATGGGCATGTCCCGTGCTTCTAGTGTTTAATCTACACACCTATCCAATATGTAGTTATCTGGGCTGGCCCATTGCGAAGCATGGGCATATTACTAGATAAGCAAATATAATGGTACAGTGGTCTGTGGCATATTTAGTTTGGAACTTTTGGATGAAACTAGTTGCATTACAGCAGTTGGACAAAATATCTTCAAACCCTAGTGGCATTTGTACAATTCACCTATATATTATCTCCCTCTTCCTTGGACTGGCTCATTTCCTTCGTTCCCTTCTACCCTGTATATATGCGTATATCTAGGTTTGGTGTTGTGTTAACCAGTTCATCTCCAACTCTTAACACATAGTCTTGATAGAGAATCCTAGCTAGCTAGGCTTGGGAGACATGTGGAATGCACAAATGTGTGCCCCAATCGACACTACACAACTGAGCTAATACGCTACATTTGACATTGGATATCCTCCTAGGTAATCTTGCAGACCTTGGAGGTAAATAAAAGAAGCTTGTACTGACAGGAGTGATGGGCGTGCCGGTGGAAACAGTGACGTAGACAAGACTAGAGCAGCTAGAGCTTGAGTCCTAGGCTTGTCTCCTAAAGCTCCTATTAAAATCTATCAAATATTAGTGAAAATTTTGAAATTACAAAGCGTATAAGCAAGCTGAGCCCTACTCTTAGGGCTCATTTGGCAGACCGGTCCATTCCCCGAGCGAAAAGCACGCGCGGAAATAATCCACAGGCTAAATTTCCTGTGCGTTTGGCAGCCCATGAGACGGGGAAATCCCGGCCAATCCGCGCCGTTTTCCCAGGGAAAGCTCCCATGCCTCAACAGGTCGGGATAATTTCCTCGCGTCGCTCCTGTTCCACAGCCAGCGTCCCCTCTGGCGAACGAATGTCGCCGCCGCCTCGGCTCCCTTTCTCGCGCGACCTTGCCGACCCTTCCCCTCCCGCAAGATGTCGCCGACGCGCCCCCTTTTCCAAGATCTGATGTGAGCCATACTTCTTCTTTCTCTTCTCTCCTCTTATTTTAGGTTTTGCATCTGTTGGTGCTGGTGAGACGTGGGCTTGAGTATCTGTTATTTTGCTTGATTTTTCTTGATTTCCATGGTGCGATCTCCTTGATGATTAGCTTGATTGGCTTCACTGATGGCGTTCATGGCATTATCATCAAGACGTATGATGGCATCTTCACCATCGAGCTGGAATCAACTGTAGGAGCCAAGTGTTGATGATGAGGAGTGAAATACGCTACTTTGCCCTACACGGATTCTGCAGTCCAGGTACTAGCAACTAGCCATCCTCGTGTTCATTTCAAAACATGTGTAGGTTCTGTTCATCTACTTGGCTCTGACCTGACTGGAAAATATTAAACCTACAGCTTCAATGTGTGTTTGCTTAATTAGTTGTGATCTTCTGATAATTAGCCATATCCCGTAGATCTTATTGTATAATAGTGGCAGGTTGTCAGCTTCTTGCTGACTTCAATGTTGTAACCTAGAGAAACCCCTGTAAGATGTACTTCATTTCATCTTGATGCATTTTGTTTGCAGGTTCCCGTGAAGGGCGATACTCCTCTAGGTTGATTTGGATTCTAGAATATCCAGCCATAACAATTGTGACGGTGTCTTTGTTTAGCTGAACTATAATATGTGATGTGCAAATTTATTTTGTAGTCATTGTTGTACTCGTCAGAACTTTTTTTTTTCTAGAAAGAACAAACAAATTTATGCATATTTTAAGACATGCTTAATTTGAGTAACAAAAGTGGGTAAAGTGTTGATGTCTGTTTAATTCGTTATGATTCTGCAGCTTTCTGCAATCATAACAAATTAATTCTGTAGCTTTCTGTATCCAAGGAAGCAGTAGTGAAGTTTCATGGACCCTGCAAAAAATTCACCGATCATGAGGATACAATTATTTGTTGGGTTGTTTTGGAGGCAGTCTAATTGTAGGGTAGCAGTATAGGTATCATAGTATCTGAGTTTAGAGCTCACGAGAAAAAAAAAATGTTTGCATGTATAGAATAATTAACCACTTTAGAAGAGTTGCTTAGTTGCTAGTACTATAAAATCGTATTTTTGTCATTCAATTTTACAAAGTTGTAGTCAGAACACACATGCCATTTTGTTTAGAATTGAACCATTTTGTTGGTGTTAACTTGTGTTCTAATTTTTACCCATGAACCTAATTATACAAAATGATTGAATCAATTTTATCAAAGCAGAAAACATTTTGATGGGATTCATTGGTAATGATGAAATTTATATGTTTATGGACCAAAGGTGAATTTTTACTACTATATTGTATGTCAATGGAATGTAGAAGAATGTGACCAAAATTGTAGAAACTTTCTTATTTGTTTCTTTGAAACTTGTTTCTGCATGGAGCGTTAATAACTATAGAAAGAAGATGAGTTTTCTTACATGTTTGTTTTTATGTTGTGTGTCCTTTTATATCTAGACTAGATATAGAACAATACGAGCAATTTACATTCTCTTGAAGTGGTTTTAGCTGTGGCTTACACATTTTGATTTCCAACCATTTATTGAGAAAACAAAATATTGACATATTATCTCTTGTGAAATATGCAGTTTTGCGGATCTACAAGTGAGAAGAGTAAAGATTAAGTCCAGTTTCACTGAGATAATTATATGGAAATTCCAAGGATTACATTTGCAAGCTTGCCGCAAAAAGACTATCTTTTCCACTTAATATTTGCTTATATGTATGTCTATTTGTGTGTCAACTAATAATGGTTGCACATTAGTTGTTGAAAAGAAATCACGCTGATGTTTTAGCTTGCATTATCTATCATTTTAATGTATGCCTATGCATAATATTCCAATCATCCAAGGTTCCATTTTTGTAATTTGTCATATTTTGTATTACATTAATTTTTCAAACTATTTGTGAATTTTCTGATTTTTTTTTACCAAATTTTCTATGCCTTCTCCACATGAATGTCTGAATTTTTTGAATTTTCTATGGATACTCCAATTTTCTATGAAATTTTCGAATTTATTTTGTCACACTGATTTTCTTTTCCTGCTCATTAGTAATTGTGATTTTCATTTTTTATCATGCTACGTATTTTAAATCCTAGCAGCTAGCATTTTCAACGGACAGTGGATTTTCCCTCGTGGGAGTCCTTTCCAAAAGAACGCAGGGGATTTTTCCCACGTGAGATTTCCTGGCTCCGCCCCTGGGTGGAAACGGCTGCGGTGGACTCTGTAACTTTCGTGGTCGCCTCGGGAGGACTAAGATGGTTGATTAGCCGCATGCTAATGAAAACATTCCTGTAAATCAGTGCTGTAGAGTTATATTAGAATTTTGAAACCCTTGTTAGTCTGCTGGTGATCTGACAGTGAGAGTAAGGCCTAGTTCAAATCTGCAATGAGGCTTAGCTTTTCAGCGACACGCAAAATAAGGAATCAATTAGCGCATAATTAATTGAGTAATAATTATTACAAACTTTAAAAGTATTTTTTTAATTTCTAAAGAAACTTCTTTAGAAAATGTTTTTGCAAAAAAAAACACATTGAAAAGCATGCTAATGAAAAATTTCGGAAGTTATAGTTTGAAGTTGAAGTAAAGAACGTTGTGTTCTGGCGTTAGCTGAGGCTTTAGCTAAATGGGAGGCACAGGGAAAATATTCATGTTCTGGTGCATTTAACATTTTGGAATCTTAAACTTTTTGTGTTCTTCGGTCCCTAATCAGTCTCCGAAAACATATAAGTGAACAACAATTTGCAAGGATGGTTCCAACGAAATTCTTCCATCATCAGCGTCTGACATAAGATTGTCTCGGCATTGTCCATATTCTAGAGAAATCATGCTCTGCTAACTGAACTCTCCATTTTAGAAGTAATTCACATCCCCCTACCCTACATGTGTACTTCCAAGCATGCTAACATAGGTGAAACCAGGCCTCAGGCCGCCCAGGCCATGGCCCGAGGCTTGGATGTTAAGTTCCTGCAATATCCAAAATTCCTGCAGATATACTGCACCAGCTACATCTTATCTGAAGTTAAACTGCTTGTAGCCAAAATCACCTTACTTCCAACTGGCCTCTTGGTGTATATTTCCTGATGTACCCATCCCTCAGAATTGGTGCACCGCAGAGTGGCAGTAGGAAGAGAGGTGACACGATGACGGTTGACAGCAACGGTTGCCAGGACCGAGTAGAAACCATGAAGAAGGAGACCATAAGCATAACGTACACAACGAGCTCTATCACAGCAAAAATGTCCTGAGGAATAGAAACAAGCATAACAGGTAAGACGGCGAAACCACATTTTATGTTGAGAAAATAATATCCACATGTCTCAAGAATGGGAATGCACCTATATGTGAGAGATTAACTAGGCTGCTACAAAGAAAAGGAAACTGACAAGCTAATATATCCTTTACCCACAGATCAGGTGGGAACAATATACTCTCAGTTACACGGAAAAAAAAAAGAGCTGCAAACCACAAATTAAAAAACTTCAGGTATAATAAATGGCCAGTTTGAAAGCAGGAAAAGGGTGGAAGTGTTAACGTTCAGTTCCTCATACCAAACTTCAAATAAGTTGGTGTTGGATAATCCTAGGATATAAAAACTCACATTGTCCGCTAGAATGATTATATAGACTACTATAGACCTATAGTAACGAATGTTGTATCTTATTGCTCAAGACCAAGAAATAATAGCTAAAAAGTGTAGGAATTAGGGATTTGGGGTGTGAAACTCATAGACTGTTTGAATTGGAGGAATGCGAGGGGGACTTCATATGTTATGTAAACAGATAAATCAACCATGTCAACTCAATTTGTATAGGACCTATTCAGACAGATTGCAATCTCAACTCCCTCTGAAGATACATTCTCTGGCAGCCTATGAAAAATAGAATGTACAATCTGTGGTTCAGAAAAATAATTGACAATGTTTGTATTGATGCAACTTCTCAGTCAGTCAGGCAAGAAGGGGAGTTCAGACTTAAGCCAACTTAACAAATCATTGCATTCTTCTACTGCATATCTTAAGGAGGGGTGGGTGGATAAGTGGACCAGCAAGAACTAATAGAAAAATCAATAATTTTGGCTGGTTTTATTTATGGACAGGAATTTAAGGTAAAGAAGCAAACAAAGAAGAACAGTGACTGCTTAGGTAATTGATGATTAGCTAAGTCAGGGGTGAGTGTTTTCTTTAATTGTGTGATGCTGATAAAGCAAAAAACCAGGAATTCAGGATAAGATCTTCATGCCATTCCTGCTCTTTTTCTTCAAAGAATTATGTACAAGATTATGATTGGAACCAAGAAAATTAGGATTATATTTATACTCTCCATATGATATTTACATCTAAACAATCAATCTTAATTTACTTTTTGATGTATTGTCTATCCATATGTGATTCTGGGAAGTAAATAGAAGTGCTTGCATATAAGATTATAAGAAACATGATGAATAGTAAATAAGAGTAAAAAAAACAATGTACTTACACAGGAATACTTGATTATCTTAGCAAACTTAGGATGTCCAATGACCAACTCCTCGTCCATCACATTGTTCCCCTCAACAATGCCTTCCTTACTCATCGTACCTAACCTCACCCCCACATCAGAAACACCATTCTTAAGATCTATGAGATATTGCTGGCCTGGTTAACTTGACCAGATATTGACAACTTACCATGGCAAACAGTTGGTCCGCAGAGAAACTCTGACTTCAAGCACTGTCAAGTAATATAATATCAAAAGTCACAAAATAATCACACATTACCCAAAAACAATAGAACAGTAACACGTGTTTCTAACAGTATCAGTGTTTAAGAAGCCTTGCACCTCCGGGTAGTTGAAGGTTGATCTCCAGACAAGAACAGTAGCAGCTATAAGCAAAGCAGTCACAGTAGCCACAACAGCTACAGGTGCTGCCGTTGTCACAGCCAGGACGATCCCGCCCAGCTCAAACACAAAAACAAACTCAGTTAGAACAAACATGGCCGCCAAATCCAGAGCACGGTTGTTGCTTTTAGCTTCCCTGCTCAGAAGGATCGCACCGATCCCAAGTGGAAGGAACACGGCAGGAAGTGGCACCACCAACACCTTCAGCCACATGGCCACCGGAACTTCCGCTAGGAACAATACGCACAGCACACTCAACAGGTTGAGCTGGGTGATCCCGATGAGGGCTAGCCTGGCCATATCCTTCACCGCACTCAGCGCCGCCTATCCATGGAAACACACATCCAAATTATTCATTCAGTAATTCACTACCACCACAATCCATCAGTCAATCGATCGATCAATAGCTGCTGCAAGAAGCAAATGGAGCAATTTTTTTTACCAGACGGCTCATCGGAAGCATGCCATTGCTGTCCTCTCCTCCTCCCAGCAAATTCACCTTGACTTCCTGCAGCAAACACAACATTGTTCAAGACAAGAATTTTAGAACTACTCCATCTGTTTCATCATATTATAAGTCGATTTTAACTTTTTATTTTTTTCCTAGTCAAACTTATAGAAAAAAATTAACAACATCTACAACATAAAACTACTGATAATATGTTTGTTTTGTGTCAGAAATGGTGCTATATTTTTCTATAAACTTTATCAAACTTTAAAAAAAAATTAACCACGGAAAAAACATCAAAACGAAAACGAGTTATAACATGAAACGGAGAAAATAGAAAAGAAAAGGGGACACTACACCATGTGGATCTATCTAGGCAGCACATGCTTTCGCGTGTATTCTTGCATAATCAAAATCAAACCAAGCCATCAACTAGAACAGTTCACGAGCGAAGGCGGAGGGCAAAGATCGTCGAGAGGCTTACCGGGACCGACTCGGGGATCGATGGCATCTTCCTCTTCCTGCCGGTCTCTCTCCGTACACGGGGAGGGCGGCGGCGGTGGCGGTGGCGATGGCGGCCGCGACGGCGATGGCGAGAGGACGAGGCGGAGGCGGCGGCGATGGCGAGAGGAAGAGGAGGAGACGTCGAAGGCTAGGGTTGAAAGGAAGGGGACGCTTCAGATCGAGACACGGTGGGTTCGTATCCACCGTTGAATCGGATGAACCGCGTTTATGCAAAGGAGTCCCTAATCTTCGACCGCAAACACCGGTAGAGTACTAGAGGGCGTACTAGAGTCTGCGCTTTTTGTAAACACAACCCTATCTTGAACTGCTGTCGTTTGTAGAGGTCCAAGATTTTGTCACAAAACACCCTGCTTTTTGTAGGAAACAGGAATAACATTATTTTTGCAGTACTCCTTGCCGCTGTTTGTTGAGGTCTGAGATTTCTTTTACAAAACCACCTAAATTTTGCAGATAGGTGTGAAATAACTTTGATGTTGTCTAGAGTGAAGTGAATAAGCGTTCCTCAATAACTCTCGCAATGGAAGCTAAATGCTGATCGGAAGCTAAAAAGCATTAGTGATGGTAGCACTGAATCTGCCATTGTCACCCCACTATTCATTTTATAGTTTTTATAAAGTAGCTTCTGACATTTTCTGGTATTATGGAATAGCCCAGCGTTTCTTTTAAACAGGTGAGTACCATATATTTAAATAGGAAAACATGTGATACTAACATATTTGATAAAAAATATTTTTATCTACGATATATTATAATATATTTTCATCGTATAATATATTTTCTTTTACTCATAGTAAAGTAGGGGTATGGATATTTTGCTAGTTAAACTAAACATAAGACGAATGGTAAAACGTTACATGAAAAATCAACAGCACTATATTTGGGGAGTGCTAATTAATCACCGAGATGCTATGCTAGTAGTCTTGTGCCAAGATCAGTTTGAGTAGTGTCCTGAGGCTGAATCTTCCGGGAAGAAGAAGGTGGTTTGTTGGACTGCATTGCCGCCAAGCAGAATGACAGCACAAGGAAGGCCGTGGCGATCCCAATGGCCAATGCAGCATGCCACCATTTTTCACAGGTGGCGACCATATAAAACACGAAGAAAATGTAGTAGAGATAGAGCCCAACCAACGCCATGCCCTGCATGCATGCATGAATGCACAAATTAAAACAGTACAGCAGGATATATATCAGCAAACGTACAGCTAGTGAAAATTTACCCCTTTTTTTCAATAGGTGGCGTTTTTTTACATTTGAACATAGCCGACCTTAACCATCATCTTGTTAAAAATTGTATATTACTATTTTATTACGACTTACTTTATCAAATTCAGGTGTCCGGCCTACCGGTGATTTCTTTAAAAAAAACACAGACTATATGTATATAGCTATGCTAGCTAGAAGAAACGGTTGGAGATTATTAATTTATGGAGTACTTCCTCTGATTCATATTATAAATCATTTTAAAGTTTTTAAAAATTTGGTTGAATTTATAGAAAATATAGAACACTAAAATAGTTTTATTATATTTAGTATTGAATATATTTTCATAGTTTTTTTAAAAAAATATTACTATATTTTTTATAAAATAAATCAAACCCAAAGAAGTTTGATTTAAAAAAAATCGAAATAACTTATAATATAAACTAGGAAGTAAATAATATAAAGTGTGATAGCGTAAGATGCATGGAAATATATAATTAGTGAACATGCAGAGGATCGTCGATCGATGCATGGAAATTAACCGATTAAATTAACTAGCTAACTAACTAATTAGATCTATCAACTCACGATGAGCCCGTTCATGGAGTTGGCGTCGTCGCTCGTCGTCGTGGTCATCTTGTTGGGCAAGATGATCTTCTTCTTGGGCGGTGCTACTGCCGCCGTGTCTCTCCTGCCGCCCATGCCTTTCTCGAGATCGACGACGACATGGCTGGGGTTGAGACCGGGAGTCGCCATCTCAATTGATTCTTCTTGTGTAGATCAGTATGATCGTCTTAATTAATTAATCGCTTAGGGTGAAATCGGATCGGAAACTCATGGCATTTTCCGTACCGTATTTCCCTTGGAAATCAGACTCGGGTATGGATGGTGTATGCTAGATAGCTTATCATCTTCCATATCCTATTCCATACTATCTTATATTATTCTCTTAGAATCGGACTCAGAAACAGGTAACTATTTATGGGTATCTATTTATAACTCTAACTCATCTATATTAAAACCTAGAAGCCATCTTTTTTAAAAAAAAAAATCAATGGAGAAAAAAGATGCCTCCCCACCCAGGCATCCATATGGATAAAAATGGTCATGGATGTTCCAAACCTACCAAACATCGATTTCGTAAGAAGTGTTGCTGTTTTCGACTGTTATCGCTCTTAGCCATATACTTCCTTCATTTTAAAATTTATGACGCTGTTGACTTTTCACATAACGTTTGACCATTTGTCTTATTTAAAAATTTAAATAAATATTATTTATTTTGTTGTGATTTATTTTATAATCAAATAAAATATAATCTTAACTTATATTTTTTATATATTTATACTAAATTTTGAATAAAACGAATGGGTCATACTTTTTGAATGGAGGTAGTATAAATTATGATTTTTCTAATTTCTTTAAGCGCCGGTTTAATTGATAATAATTATTGTCCGACCAAGCATCATTTTAAAGATATGCTATCGATTCCAACCATTCTCATTCTAGTCGGCAACGTGTCGCTCATCTGCTCATAGTCCAGACACGGTACCATGCTCAAGCTGTTGCTTCTCGTGCTCTGTAGCTACCTATTGCGTTATGAAACAGGAGTACTCTTTTAAAAGGCTTGTAATATTGGACTCTTTTAGAGTAGGTATAATAAACTGAAATCCATAAAAAAATAAATCCATGCTAGTTGTATAGATGAGTTGGAGGAAAAAAAGAGAGAAAGGGTGATTTATCTATAAGAAAATCAAAGAAATACTATTGACAAACACCCAAATCCAAGAAATATCATCGACGAGTATGAGTTCCATAAAATACCATCATACAAACAATTTTGTCTCAGAAATATCGTTACCGTTAGGGTTCCATACATCCCACGTCGTTAAATAGCACTTGATGGAGGGATGCTAACGGAATCCTAATGACGATTGTATTTCCTGTAACTTATATTTATCAATGATATTTTTTGTAACTTATATTTATCAATGATATTTTTTGGAATTAAACGCTTATCAATAGTATTTTTTGGGATTATCTCATATAGATAGGTTGGTTACACACACAGACCAAGACAACCTGTGGGTATGGATGCTAACCTCGCGGAACCCAGGGAAAAAACAAAGCAAACTAGAGAGAGAGAGCTAATGGACATAAAAGAACAAAATAGAAGCTAATCTATTGTGTTTCACTGGCTACAAGATGACCTAGACAAAATTACCGCCAATTGAAGACTACACTATTACAAATTTGCTCTTAAAACTATTCGGATTGTTTGAACCTATGTACTGCCTCCATCCTAGAAAAGAATAACATTTAGGGCAACCAGATTTATCCACAGAAATCTACTTATATGTATGTGTGTGTGTGTGTGTGTGTTATGTTTTGGGGCTATTGAAATCTTGTTTTATGGAGCGAACTGTCAACTCATATGTTGGGGGTAGTTAAGTGGTTACAATGAGCCTACATGCCGTGTTTTTAATTTATTATTTGAACTTTCTAATGCCATCTTTATTGAACACCATACTGGATACGTGTATACTGGTGTGGTTACTTGCAAAATCATATATGATTAGAAAAAATTAGTCTGACAAACCCAAAAAATTTGGAAAAGAAAAGAACGGAATTTTGACACTAATCCAGTACAATTGTACAAACAGGGATATAAAACAACCCTGGCAGAGCGCGCACGATGTCGCTCCAACTCAAGCCCAACTACACGTCCCATCTAAGGAGAAACTCACAGGCTCACAGCCAACGGTAGTTACATATGCAACGAGACGCAACATGAGCAAGCCAACCGAGCTTCAGTTATCAACGCAAGATAGCTTCATGTACTAACATTAACCAAACGGTTGAATACATCCTAACTAAAAGATCCCTAACAGCAGGTTTAAAATAGAGGCACTGAGAGACATTGTTACAGCAGCAGCCATCAATTTCCCTACATTAATATCCAAAGTTCCTGAAGAAATACCAGACTAACTTACATCAGATCTGATGCTAACGGCTTGTAGCCAGAAATCTCTTTACTGCCAGTTGGCCTCTTGGTGTATTTCCTGATGTACGCATCTCTCAGAATGGTCGCACCGCAGAGTGGCAGTAGGAAGAGAGGTGACACAAAAGCAGTTGATAGCAGAGGTTACCACGACTGTGTAGAAACTATGAAGAGGGAGACCATAAGCACAATGTACACGGCGAGCTCCATCACAAAGAAAATGCTCTGCAGAATAGAAACAAGCAAAAAGTTGGACGAAAAAAGCACATTTTACAAAAAATAATATCCACTTGTCTCAACTCACAAGAATATGTACTAGATGTGAGAAATTATCTAGGCTGTAAAGAGAAAACTGATCAAGAGGGAACATTATATTATCAGTTACATGGAAAAAATAGCTCCAAACCTCTAATTTAAGCAACTTCAGGTGTAATACTAATAGATGGTCAGTTTAAAAGCACGAAAAGGATTGAAGTGTTAAGGTTCAGTTCCTCAATCCAAAGTTCAAAAAGTTGGTGTTGGATAATCTTGGATATATAAATTCACATTGTCTGTTAGAATGATTATATAGGCTGCTATAGACCTATAGTAACAAATACTGTATATTATTGCTCAAGACCAAGAAATAATAGCTAAAATGTGATGTACTTACACATGAATACTTGATTATTTTAGATGATTTAGGATGTTTGACGACCAGCTCCTCGTCCATTACATTGCTCCCCTCAACAATGCCTTCCTTACTCATCGAACCTAACCTCACCCCCACATCCAAACCACCATTGTTAAGATCTATGAGATATTGTTAGCTTTGTTAACTTTACCAGATAAATATTGACAACTTACCACGGGAAACAGTTGGCACAGAAAGAAAGCTCCCAATATATGACAAGCAGAACTGCAGAAGTAATTGTCAAAAGAGGAAGTGATATGAGCAGAAATGACAATTTGCATTAGGTGTATTAGGCATTACATACATCGATCTCAAGCAATTTGTATATTTACTTCTTGTTAACAACTCATGTCCTTTGATGCATGGGAAGGATCTTAAAGTCATTACTACTGTTAGTTTTAACATTTCCAGTGTTTTCTAAATATCGATTGACAGGAGCAGACAACAATATGCTGTATCATCATCAAGCATTTGCATTTGGCATGTTACATATTAGTGCATTACACGCATTGATCTCAAGCAATTTATATATCTGCCTGCACCTAACGTATTTTTATGCATGGGTTAGATATATAGAAAAGACAACATACTAGATTGGTTTCAACATTTGTACAGTTTCCTACATATGGACTGGCAGGAGCAAACAACAGTGTGTCATGTCATCATCATCAAGGCACTTGCAGTTGTATATGTGAATGGTACTAGACAAACTGAAACTCTCTCATGTGGAGGGTGGCACAAAATTAGAGTGATACAAAAAGGGATCTCACCAGAGGCTCAACATATGGCGGAGGATCAAAGTGGGGGTCTGGGTTCACACCCTCCTGTCGATTCAATTCGCAGCAGGATCAGCATCTCCATTCCATCAGATTAGGAGCAAAGAAAAAAAACAACATAAAAACAATTGAACACCTGTTGATTCCACCACCAAACCATTTCACAAACGTATTCGAAAAGTGCCTCATCAAGCTCGGTGTCAACCCGCGGCTGCAGCCTTCCCGAGGGGAGAAAGAAATTAGTGCATTACACTCATTGATCTCGAGCAATTTATATACTTACCTGCAACTAATGGGCGTTCGCGGAAAAAAAAAGTATTCGTGAAAAACTAATGTACTTTTATGCATGGGAGAGATCTATAGAAAAGTCAATACAGTAGATTAGTTTCAATATTTGTATTGTTTCCTGGACTAACAGGAGCAAATAACAGTGTGTCACATCATCATCAAGGCACTTGCAGTTGTATATGTGAATGCTACTAGACAAACTGAAACTCTATATCATGTGGAGCACGGTACAAAAGTAGAGTGATACAGAAATAAAAAGGGATCTCACCCTAGGCACAACATACGGGTAAGGATCAAAGTGGAGGTCTGGGTTCAAAGTCACCTGTCGATTCAATTTGCAGCAGGGTCAGCTTCTCCATTCCATTAGATAAGGAGCAAAAAGAAAAAAACAGCAACAACAAAAAACAATGGAACCACCTGTTGATTCCACCACAGGACATTCGTGATCGTATTTGTAAAGTTCATCTTCATTCAGTCACATTGGGACCGGGTTCAACCGGCGGCGGTTGCCTCCCCAAGGGCAGAGAGAAACGCGAAGCTCCACCATGGCTGGAGGAAGAGGAGGCCTCCTCCTCAACGATTTCCTTCAAGGAAAATCAATTTTCATACATACTGGTTGTTAACTACTCATGTACTTTAATGCATGGGAATGATCAATACAAAAGTCAGGCTACTTGTACTTTTATTCATGGGAAGGATATATAATAGTTCTCTATAGATTGGTATCAACATCTGTACTAGTGTTCTCTACATATGGATTGACAGTAGCAAACAACAGTACGTCACATCATCATCAAGGCACTTGCAGACGTATATGTGATTCATTGGATGCTACTAGCCAATCTGAAATTCTCTCATGTGCATCTACTCCTACTTGCCAATCTGAAATTATCTCATGTGAAGGGTGGCAAGCACAAAATTAGAGCGATACAGAAACAAAAAAAAAAAGGATCTCACCACATGATGAGAGGGCTCCGCGTACCTGTCCAGGTTCTCCCTCACCTGTCGATTCGATTCTCTGCAGGATCAATCAGCATCTCCATTCCATCAGATTAGGGGCAAAAACAAAAGGAAAAAAATGGAACAAACTCTCTCGATTCCTCCACCATACCAGGTAGTAGGGATAGCTCAGGAATCGTTCATGCGGATTCGGACCGGGAGGATGAGTCCACCGGGACACGTCGTGACTGTATGAGTCAACTTCCTCTTGACTCGCGCCGGGAGGTGGGGGAATCGGCCGCCGCTGGCTCCCCGAGGGCATGGAGTGATCCCGTGCGGGCTCCTCCATCGCTCCGGTCGGGGGAGGGAGGGGACGGGGGGTGGCGGCGGCGGCGGTGGCGCTCGAGTTCCTCCTCGCCGTCGGCGATGGAGGAGACGGAGCCGAGGCGACGAGGAGGAGACGCCGCGTGGGCGGTGGGGATTAGATTAGGGGGACTGGGGTTTAGTTTATCGTAGGTAGGTAGGTTGTTGGGGTGGGTGGGCTCTTGTAGGACGTGGCAGCTGTGTTTTGGGCCGGGTCTCCACGGCCCATTTCACACAATAGCCTTTTGAATTTGAATAAGTTCCATATAGGTCCCTCAATTTATCGCCTAGTCTGATTTTCATCCTCAATCCCGAAAACCGGATACAAGGCATCCTCAACTTACAAAACCATGCAACCATGATCCCTCGGTATTATTGAACCCTAATTTTAGCTGACATGGCGCCTACATGGATCATTTACTAGGTTTTCGTTTCATGTGGCATTGATGTAGCGCTTACGTGGTAATTCGATACGTAAAAATAATAAAAACTCATGGGGCCCACATGTCAGTTACACACAAAATAATAAAAAATGGTGGAGCCCATGTGACTCTACATGTCATCCTCACTACTCATTCTCTCTATCCTTTTTTTTTCTTTTCTTGCTTCTTCTCCTTGATGGCATCCGACGGAGAGGGCGGCCAGCGTAAGCGTCGTGAGGGAGGAGGTGAGCTCGTCGAACTCGACGGTGCTGTTGCCGTCGACTTCCACTGTAGGGATGAGGGCGTGGATCTCGACCTCGGTGGTCGGGCGGAGGCCGAGCAAGTGGATCCGTGCGCCAAGCTCCATGGCGGCAACGAGGGCATGGATCTCGTCCCTGGCGGCAGGGCAGAAGTCGAGCAAGCGGAGGAGTGCGTAGCGGCCGGCGGGAAAGAAGAAGCGACACGCAGGGGTCAGCGGAAGAGGAGTAGCGGCGTGCAGGAGGCGGCTGGAGGGAACGGTACGGTGGCGGAATTCGTAAATCGGAGTGTCCAGTTTTTATAGACTAATTCCGCTATATAGTCTTTGTAATTTATAGGAAACCCTATTCATCAGCTCTCTAGGCGATATCTTGATCCTTTCAAGAGGTACCAACTTAATAGCACCCTTGGCTTTCAGATATCTTGGGCTTGCTCTGTTTCTGAGTAGGCTCATGGGGGCGATGGGAGTTTGCTCGACCATGTCAAGGCTCCGCTTATTGCACCGCAGGACAATTTTAGCATTCCCGGATATAGTGATGACACCCTTTGGTCCTGGTATCTTGACAAGTTGATACGCGTAATTGGATACTACCATGAACTTAGCCACCATAGTCATCCCGAGAATAACTTCTATGGCATCCCGAGAATGTGATTTTCTCGATCTGAAAGTTATCGGTTGTGCCAAAGGTAATTGGCAAGGTTATCTTCCCCGATGGTTTTTAGGATGATCTAGGGGTGATCCCAGAAGGGCTGCTCTGAAGGCTTGAGCTCACTTTTACGGATTCCCAAAGCTTGAGGGCGTTGGTGAAGAGGAGGTCGATAGAACTGTCTCTATCAATCATGACACATGTAACTTTGACTTTGTTTTCTTTGTCTTGTTTCGGTTTGTTGTTAAATTTGTTGATTTTTTATCAATCGTAAAAATTACTTCACATGTTGCAATGCACATATATGTTTGCTAGTCCTATCTTACATAAATTTGATGCCCACTAACTCCTAAAACTCAATATGCAAGTGTGCCACATCATCACTCACTAACAATTATTATATAGATTATTTAAAATCACATGCAAGTGTGCCACATTCTAGAAATTATTATCTAGAATATTTTCAATATCATACAAATATGATATATCATTTACAATTTTGTTATATTTTTAGAATTCAATACATAAACAATATCAAATTATTATCTCCATATCGTTTTCCAATTATTTAAACTATACATCTGTCTTTTTTATAATGTATAACATGCATTCATCCATATATCCTATGGTAAAACACGAGGTATCAACTACATACATACATACATACATAGGATAGCCTATACATTGTCCCTAAATTACATTGTGTCCCTAAGTTATATTAAAGAAAATTGAACTATATGACATGTTCTATTTTAATCACCGGACAGTCCAATAATCGACCACTCACGGTATCAACATTCTATCATAATATCTTCCCTTTTATACATGTCAAGCTTTTCTTATAAATTATAATGTTTTATATTTCTATTTTGACTTAAGTTAGAGCTAGCATTTTTATATATACCCACTGTATTTAATTTTTTTATCATCAAATTTTCAGACATATGTTTTATACCAATTCCCGTAGCAGACGCGCGGGAATCATATATAAAAGACAAAATGCATTGACGGGGCAACACGTGGACTGCCTAAACAACACCAATTAAACTTGCAAGTTTAATAGTACAACTTACTATTAGTTCATACTAAAACCAACATATGTATAATAGATTAATTATAAAGTTGACTTTATTTTTTCTCTCATTTATCTTTCTCTCACTATGAATTTAATATAAATAATTTGGAAGAAACGTATAACTAGCTCTTAAAGACCCAATCCACCTACAGGTCTTAAGTTGGGGCTATGAACGTGTTAGGCCATATTACGTCCAACAAAGTATTAATAAAACTACGACCTCACCTCCATATATACATGTAAATTTGATAAGAACACACTATCCATACATACATGCAAAGCTTTAATTTTTCTCTCCTAAATTATTTATTTCATTTGTGGTCCGGTTGTGCGTGGTGTTTGTTGCAGCTAAATTTTTAGAACAATACTTTACATCATTATATACCTTATGAAATAAATATAGATGCTTCAACTGCTAAAATTTGATGCTTTATATTGTGAAATTTTCAACTGTCATTTTATTGTGTTCCATATTTCTTTCAAATATTCCAATGGACTTTTTTTATTAAAGCTAAATTTTTAGAACAATACTTTACATCATTATATACCTTATGAAATAAATATAGATGCTTCAACTGCTAAAATTTGATGCTTTATATTGTGAAATTTTCAACTGTCATTTTATTGTGTTCCATATTTCTTTCAAATATTCCAATGGACTTTCTACTTCACAACGTACAACTTAATATGTCAATTGAGATATTTTGATCGTCCGATTTTTTTTTCAAGCAGTGATTATGTGCCTGATTGTTGTTTCGCATCGGACGCTCGGTGTGAAGCATTATCGATAATAAAAAAATCACGCAAAAAACAAGCTGATTTTTTAAAAAAAAACAAGAAAGAAAATGTGTCTGAACCTTTCTCGCTCCCTCCCGCGCGTTTCTCTCCTCTTTTCTCTCTCCTTCTCTTGATCTCCTCTCTCTCTCCTCCTCCTCCTCCTCCTCCCCTTCTCCTTCTCCCTCCTCCCGCCCGATCCACCCAAGAACTGCCGATTTCGCCGGCTCGATCCCCACCCCGCTGCCTCGCGGGAGATCGATCGATCGCTCGATCGATCAGAACAAGCTACCTCTCCTCTCTGTCTCTCTCTCTCCTATCTCGGTTCTTGGTTCGTCCCAGCTTTCAGATGATTTGATCCTTGATCGCCACGCGCAAGAAGAGGAGGAGGAGGAATTTATACTGGGATTAATCGTTGATTGGTTGTTCGGATTTGGATCGATTCATGCTCGCTCTGTGCGCCGGGGATTCGATCGTTGGGCAGGGCAGGGATCTCTGCGTCAAGGGTTTCGACGAATTGGACTGCAGATTCGTCGCCATCTCTTCGCAGAGGGGATTCTGTCTCCGCCGCCTCCACTATGGGGAGGGTCAAGCTCAAGATAAAGAAACTGGAGAACAGCGGCGGCCGCCATGTGACGTATTCGAAGCGGCGGTCTGGAATTCTGAAGAAGGCCAAAGAACTATCGATATTGTGCGACGTCCCTCTAATTCTGTTGATGTTCTCCCCAAACGACAAGCCGACAATTTGCGTTGGCGATCACTGGTGCCAAACCGCCATCATTTTCTTTTTGTTTGATGCTAGTTTATTGTTTGATTGCTAGTTTATCATTACAGAATCCTGTCAGTGTCAATATGAGATTTTCACCCAAACTGAAATGCATGCTTTCTGAATATCATACACTTCTGCACTGAACTTTATGTTTGGAATTGAAGATTTTGATTACAATGCATGCATATGGTTTTGTTTTCTTTGCATTTTTGTCTATTCTCAATCTGATTCATGCTGACACTAAGTTTCAGAACGACCCAATTCCACAAATTTTTCACTATTCTTCTTGCTCCTTCTCTGTCGTATTTTCAATTCTTTGCAACTTTGCCCATATGTCAGGAATATTTCCAGATAGAAAATGGAAGTTCTTAGAACATTCAGAAATCCCAGAGGCTAATCAGAATTGCATGTTTACTTGTTTTTACAATCGCAGCGGCTTAGAGGATGTCATAACGAAGTATGCACAGCAAACTCCTCAGGAAAGGGCTAAAAGGTACCTGAGCTCAGTATTTTTACTATATACCTACATAATTAGCAGATACTCTACATGATAGAAATATACTAATTGGCATTCTTTCTTTTTCTGAACAGCAAGTTGGAGAGGTTAGAAGTATGTCATATGAACTAATATTTTTTAAAATGGCATTTTTCTTTTCTTAGCGTATTAAGTTTAAGAATTATCTGACTAGTTTCCTTTTGTTCTCAAAAGGCCCTAAAGAAGACATTCAAGAAACTAGATCATGATGTCAATATTCAGGACTTTTTAGGCTCAGGGTAAATTCTGCCATCTTATATGTTATATCAAGAAAATGAAATATTAAACAGCACAAATGTCGATTTCAAAGAAAGATCCTCACTCTGTAATGCTTTTGAATCTATTGCAGGGGTCAGACTGTCGAGGTACATTTCGAGTCAATAAGGATGATATAGCAGCTTATGCATTTCTTGTTTCCTGCTTCCTGTGCCTTTATGTTCAGATGTTGATTAAGTCAATTGTTTGGCAGGAACTATCGAACCATCTTGGTGCTTTGCAATGTCAAATGGCAGATGTTGAAAAGCGCCTCAGGTAAATAGCATATTTTTCGAATAACTTGAGCTGTGACACAAATTGTCTACTCTCATAGGATAAAAACGCAATAAGCACGCATAATATGTATGAATCTTTCCATTCAGTGCTGAATTCAATTGTGGTTTGGTGGCATATGATCGTAAAAGGGCCCTTTCTTTAGAGATATATCGCATTGATGGCAGAAATTATTGTGGATTCTGACAGATAATGGGCAGAAAAGGGGATTAAGGGACAAGTATAACAATGTTGCATGTTGTTCTTCAGTTATTGGAGCGATCCCGAGAAGGTTGAGAATATTGACCATATAAGAGCGATGGAGCAATCTCTCAAAGAATCTCTGAATCGCATCCGGATTCATAAGGTATATAATATCCATTAACCTTCTAATTAACTTCAGCTGATCCTGTTGCCCGATTCATTACATAATATCTGCAATATTAATGCCAATTCATTATTTCAGTAATACAAATACTATTACTCAAAATTATTTCATTTTGTGACTTGAATGTATCTCTATAGGAGAACATTGCAAAGCAGCATCTGATGGGTCTACAGTGTGCCGCTGCTCAGGTAAGAAGTTTAGCTTCAGAGTTTCAGATTTCAGATGTGTACTGCCGGTTTCAGGTTCAGACATCTGATCGAAGCATTGCTCTTTGCCAAATTCAGTTCCAGAACGACATGCAGCTCCCACTAGGACTAACAGGTGACCCGAACACTTCATCGTGGTTCCATGGTGGCGGCAGCGCAGAGGGGCAGCAGCCAATGATGCTACCTGAAGACCCCAGCTTGCTCCATCAGAGGTGAGATCGAGTTCGAGATGCACGAATAACTCAGAAACCTCACAAACTGCCATGAACTGATCTTACTGAACTAATGTGCAAATGGCTTGTGTATCTTCGTATTAAGAAGGAAAAATTAACTAGAAGAATTCAGAAGCTACCATGAACTGAATTTACTGACTAATGCATATATTGACTTGAGAAAATTCAGAAACCTGACAAGCTCTCACATGTTGCCATGAACTGAACTTACTGAACATATGCGCAAAAGGCTTGCGTATATTTGTATGTATTAACAATGAGGAAATGAGAAGTGGAATTCAGAAGAATGTACTGACAAATGCATACTCTGAATTCAGAAACCTGACAAGCTCTGATGAACTGACACAAGAAATGCTGTTGATGATGCAGAGACATAGGTTGCTCAGCGAGCACGTCGTTGCAGAGCTACCCGGGCTACTTCAGCATGGGCAAGCAGTCCACCGACAACGCCGGCGGCGAGCACCACCACGCGGCGGTGCAGCAGCCGGAGTTCAGCCAGGCCGACTGCCTGACGTCGCTGCAGCTCGGCGCGCAGTTCCCGTACCCGTCGGCGTTCGACAACGCCGGCCTGCTCAGCGACCGGCTGTTCGACAACGCGGCGGCGGCAGCGGCGATGGACTTCGGCGGCCACTACGACCTGCCGAGGCCCGGCGACGAGGCCAGCTTCCAGAACTGGGCGTCGGCGGCCTGCGGCGCCACCATGTATGATCATCATCAGCAGCAGCAGCAACAGCAACAGCCTGCCCAAGTGAGTTCCAAACTATCATTTTTTTTTTCACTAGCTTCCAGGAGTGTTTGAGAGGATGGGAAAAACAGAAGATTGAGAAGATACGTAAAACCACGTGAATTATTAGTATATAATTAATTAAGTATTAATTATTTTAAATTTGAAAAATTGGATTAATATGATTCTTGAAAACAACATTTCTATAGAAGATTTTTAAAATAACACATCGTTTAATAGTTTAGGAAACGTGGGTGCGAAAAACGAGGTGAATCTTCTGGAACGGGGCATTAGCTGCTGTTTCATGTTAACTTTCCTCGCATTTTCTATAAAAAAAAGGTTAACTTTCAACCATTTTATTAACTCTATTTGCTTCTTTGCACATGCATAAAATTTAATGTATATTTTGCAAAATGGTGAATATTATATAACCATGAAAAATTGTTGAGTCAGAAATCAGAATAACAACAGTGAAGATCTCTTTTCAGAATATCTATGATATGAACTTGAGCAACTTCAAAGAATTTTCTGCTTATGTCAACAAGACATATTTTTTATTTGAAGAAGAATATTGTTCTGAAGAAACTTTTCTAGCTTTCCTTCTTCTCAGCAACGAAATGCAAGACAATCTTTTCTTTAGCTCTTAATCTTGTAGTTCGTTGTTCAGATTATGACTGAATCTCTGACCTCCATCAGCTCCCTGCAGCAGCAACTGTAGAAGCACCTTCATTCAATCATCCCTCACCACACCGGCAGCTCATGATTTGACGATCCTCTAGTGAAATTGGAGAGTTCTTTTTCGCTACATCGAAAGACATTATCATTGCTGCTAAATTTTTCGATCACACTCAATTCAGAAACTTGTCATGTCAGCAGTGCGCATTGGACAGGGAAGAGATATGGTGTATAGAGGAAATCGGATTTTGTCAGTGTAAAGTATTAACTGACTGTAGCCAATTAAAATTGTAAAATGTGATGAGTTATTACCTCTCCTGTAAAGAATGTTACAATTTGCCATGAAAAAAGAAATGGGCATATGCTATTGCTATCATTGTTGCATAAAAGCAGGCTATAAGTTAGGAAGAAAAAAAAATAAAGAACATTATCATTTTCTTATGATCCCTGAAAAAAAATACTCAGTATTTGGTTTGTGATCTGGCACGAGAATAACAAAATATCTACCTTACATGTTGTCATGATGTAAATCTACAAAATGTGAGTAATGGAACAGCATTATACATGCATATATTGCGTATTATATTGTTCATTCATAAAGAGGAATATTGAATGAAACTTAAAAGTTAAGTGCAATAAAACTCAAAATGTGAGTAATAGAACAACATTTATTGAGGGTTGTAAGATTTAGTTTGAGAATAGCACCCTTTTTTCCTTCTTCTCTTTGTGGCATATATATGGATACCCTAGGGGTTCAATATAGCTGCCCTAAATCACGTCATTCCAAAGTACTCCCTCCATTTCACTCACTAAGGCGCGCATGCATTTTAAAATTAAACTATTTAAATATTTGAACAATAAATATTTTATTATAAGTTAAATTTTATTTGATAAAAATAATATTATTGGATTGTCATTTAAATTTACTTTATACGATTATGATTTTATTGCTACAAATATTGTAGTATATGAGAAATTTCACAAAAATTACTGCGTCTTAGTGAGTGGACGGAGGGAGTACTTTCACAAAAAAAACATAATTAATTGGAATGAAATGATTCAGGATATGCCTAATGTAAATTCGAACGGATGGCGTATAACATGATTTGAATTGTGTTTTTCTTCTCTGCTTATATAGGTATTATAAAATGGCAGCATGAGATGAGTCTAAAACTGTATTGTGTACTTTCACGTATTTTAGGTAAAATATACAAAGGATTGTAGAAAATATCTCAGATTATTATTCAGAAAATGTACTATCATAACTGTAGTGTGTACTTCCTAGCATTTTAGGTAAAAATACAAAGAATTGTAGAAAACATTTCTCAGATTATTATTTAGAAAATGTACCATCATATTCATGAGAGGTCGAATACTACATGTTAGCATTTACTCTCTAGACCAAGTGGAATCTAAATATCTAATGCTACTGCAATCATTGTATTAGTTGAGTAGAAACTAATCCTTTTGTCTTCGCCCAACTTCGAATAGAGATTTACAAATAGAGAATAAAATATATTTCTTCTTTTTTGTTGGAGATTTACTTAGACTTACCTCATCATAGAGCAATGTTTATAATAAGTTGTAACTTTTTTGAAGCAAAAGCCAGATATTATTCCATTATCTTAGAAAATATTTTTCTCTTTGATGAGAAACCAAATTCACACAGTATAAAAAGTATATGATAGTGCTTTTGGGGCCACCGCACATAGAGATGAAGAGGGGGGATTTCCATCTTACCCCTTATTATTATATTTAAACTAGGGGTATACCGGTACAAAATTGTTCTAAATATTCTATGTTAACAGTATATTCCTATGGCCACATCTTCCTATGTTTCATACACATATTGTGACGCCCTAAGGGCTAGGCTGGCCCCACATTCTACTTTTGTAGAATATCTGGTAGTGTCTTTTTGCCTTTTGTTGAGGATAATATAATATGTTTCAGTTGGTAGAACATTTTTTTTGTGCAGCCCAGCGTGACATAATAAAGTGCCAACAACCTTTTAGGCATCAAGGGATTCCAGCAAAGTGTGCATAACAACGGCCAGCATGGCCAGCTCAACTCAACATCAACACCACTTCTCCATAACTTAATTATATTTATCAGTTTCATCACAAGCAGGTGGCAGTTGAAGCTCTTGCACAAATTGACAACCTAACATGAACTCCATCTGAGCTAATATGAACTCATTAGAGAGCATCATGACAACAAGGCCAAGCTAATAATGATGCCCAGGAGAAGACAAAGAGACCAATTAACATCAGTCTTAACAACTTGATTGAGACCAGATGCTTATTTATACTAAGGATACACCTCTGGGCTCTACATACAAAAAACCAGCCTGTCAAAGTTCCAGGATAACATGTGATCTGCTCTATTAGAATGTTGCTCACAGAGATAGAATATACACAGATAATTTAATCATGATGTGATAATTTATAACCAAATGACAATTGTATGAAGAAAATATCCTGCACTCAACCCTACCAAAAAAGAATTTTTTTTCTTACAGATTGAATGAAGAAATGTAGCTGTACAGGCATGCACCTAGCTATCCACAACCCCACTTAAATTCTTCCTCCTCAAGATCATTATGCAGCTTATAATCTGAGCCTTAGAACCATAAGAGGGGTACTGTTTCATTCTTGTGATGAATTTATTGGTGGTAAAGAATTGGAAAGATGGTGATGGATGCTCAATTTCTGAATTGTACAAGGACTGGAACATGACAGGGGAAGGATGAACACAAGATTACTCTGTATATTTATAGCACTGCAAGGGCACTGTAACTAGAGAGGGAGAAACAGATGGAGGAGTTTGTAGATGTGTCATGGAGTTCTGAGCAAGGCTTGGGGAATACTAATTCCGAATATCCATGCACATTTGAACAAGTCCAGGCACTGGAAGGAGCCGAATCGGCTATCGAGAAATTGAGATTTGAAAGGCATATAGCACTAAATGGATCACCCTCAATTCCTGATAGAACTCCAGCAACCGATATGTTTGTCCCCTCCATATTCTTAAGGGTGATTTGATCTATCACCGGAACAAAAGATGGATCAAAATGGTCATCTGGGTGGCTTGACCAGTTACCGGTAAACTCAATGGCAAGATGGACACTATCCATTACTACATCTGCGATGACCACTTCTGCTACATAACCTCCACGACCTGGAGTAGTCCTGAAGGAGATGCCTTTACTGGAACTGCCAATTCGAATGTGATCAACATGAATATCTGAAATTCCACCAGACATTTCACTACCAATTGCAAGAGCAGCTCCAGACGATGCTTGCAGATCAACCCTACTGATATGAATGTCTGAGGTTGGCCTTCCAAAAGAAATTCCGTAATTGTCCCACCCGCTTTTGAGTGATATGGCATCATGGCCAACACTAATGCTGCTATCCTCAATGCACACGTTGGAACATGAATCTGCAGTAAAATATGGCCATTATTAAATTATAAAGAAAATATTCCCATGGCAGTAAAGTAGGAGAGATCAATCTAATTATGGAAGAAAAGAATAAAGATTCTAGTTCATGGCTCTGGGAGGATCTTTTCCGTGAAATAAAAATGGGTTGAACAATAACACAACTTAAACCCATGATTTGATAGCAAAAGTCAGAACATCGTGCATGCAGTTTAAGACAACTCATGTTTCTATGTGAGATCTCAAGCTTTCTTTTGATCATGTGCTTAACCTAGTTTGCAAATTGGCAAACGCACCTAGCACAAAAGTTAAAAGGTTTGTTGGTTTTCTTATTACTTCTACCACTTCATAGCATCAACAAACTACAATGTATGAATATGAAACAATGTATCAGCAGTAGAAACAATCATACCTGGAACTATGCCATCAGTGAGTGGAGCATCCAATGAGGTTTTGATTGTGACATTGTGGACCTTTACATTGCTGGGGGAAATAACAAAAACAATATGCATTACAGCATTAGTACACATGTAAATAAATCCCCCAAATCACACCTCATGTAACAAGATAATAAATGCCAATTTCACCTGCAATACACTGGATGTATGCTCCAGGCTGGAGAATTTAAGAATGATAAGTTCGAGATTACAACTTCTTCGGAATGCAGAAACTCCACAATATGAGGGCGACTATGGTTAAGTTCATGGGAGTGAAGCCAATCCCACCATACCGAGCCCTGACCATCAATAACTCCATTATTCCCTGAAATAAGTGATGAAGTATTATTAAACTGCAAAACAAGCATATTGCAGCTCATATCTGAAGCAGAAAAGAAGTTACCAGTAATGACAACATCACTTAAATTATATCCATTTATTAAACTGCGGTGTCTAGGACCTGGAAGATCTAGTCCTTGCCCATAAGATGGCAAAGGTTCCACGATCGGCCACTGTGATGGATCCTACAGTGAGAAAAATTGCATAAAAAATTAGGCATTCTTAATATTTAAAGACGAAGAAACCTTTGACATAAGAAGAAAACGACGATAAAACCTTAACATAAGAACAGGGCATTGTTTTCTATCATCTGAAATACATTATAAGTAAAAGGCGAAATGACATTCTTTTCTATTGAATTATGCACAAGTTAAAAAATATGGCCAGGCAACATGCAATGAATTCATATATAACAGATAAGCAATCGCAATCCATGTGGCTGCATTGAAGTAGTATGTCCAAGTTTTGTTCACATATAATTAAAGAGCACAGCTTGACTTCAAAACAATGCAAAAGGAAATTGTCTCTTCTTATCTACTGCCCCTGACACCAATAGCTAAGTTTCACCTTCCAAATACTCCCTCTCTGCATGAAATTTGGAACGAAACAACTAAAAGCCAGAGGTAACTTGAACCCTACCGATTGTGATATCTTTACAAGATTTTTCCTATTATACATCCAAAGCAATAACAAAGAGCATGACCAGACCCCAAAATTAGCCTCCCCCCATGGCTTATGACCTCACCTTACACATGTCAAAATCACTACTTCATCAGGTATGTCCACCAACCATATCCAAAACAAACTAAGATGATCTGATCGGGGTGATATACATATCCTAACCACTAACAATTCAATGCAAATGCAGCTGAAAATGATGTGCATCCTCGCATTCATGCCACCAGAACCCACATCTCACAACATATAATCCTACATTCCTACTCCTTATCCCGAATCGCAAACGCAAACCACATCAATCTGTACAATCTGTAACTACCATTACTACTACTACCTTAATGAATCCATGAACAGGAACAAAGGTAATAACCAAAATTAGTGCCATCCATCCATTCCATTACCTTTGTGCCGATGATGACGGCCTCTTCCTCGAGGAAGAGGGTGAGGTGGCTGGTGAGGTTGAAGCTGCCGGTGAGCCACCTTCCCTTGGGCACGTACAGCTGCGCGCCGCCCTTGTCGGCGAAGGACCGGGCGTAGAAGACGGCGTTCTGGAAGGGTAGGGTGTTGAGCGTCTTGCCGTCGCCGACGGCGCCGAACTCGGTGATTGTCACGCTGTGCGGCCGCGACCCCGGCGGCGCCGCCTCCTCCCATTGCCGCCCATCGCCGCCATGGACCAACTCAAGAACGGCCAGCAACACCAATGCTACAACCACCTGAACAACGCCATTGCCATGAACACAGTAAGAAACACCCATTGCGAACAAATCAACATTCCTTCTAGATCAAAGCTCCAAAATTCGGGACCAATAAACTAATACGCGACAGCATATCTCTCTCGATCTCAAGAGAAACAAACTATCATAAAGAATCAAGGACTCCAAGAGAAAAGATCCCCAATTGGTTACAGATCAGAGGAAGAAAATCGAAAGCCCAAGCCGTCAGTCACGCGCATATATAGGAAAGAAGAGAAGCAACAACAAAAACCCCTCTTTTCTCGGAAAAAACAAGAAGCAACCAAAAACCATCGCAAAAAGAAAAAAAAAAGGATAAAATCGCAGCAGCTAAATTACCAGTCTTCTCTTCATCAAGTCCCCCTCTCCCCTCCTCGCGGCAAGAGAGGGAGAGGGATGGGAGAAGAAGACGAAGCAGCAGAAAAAAATCCAAGCGCCACCACCGGAAAACGGCAGCCGTCGCCGCCGCAGGCAAAGAGAGAGTTCAAAAACCAGATTTTTCCGGCGAAATTCCGGCCAAAATCCGCGGCGGAAGAAGAGGAGAGAAGCTGCAGCGCCGCAGCAGCAGCAGAGAGAGAGAGAAAGAGAAGAGAAGGCTACGCAGAGGAGGTTTTTTTTTACTAGTAGCACTTGGTTTTTGATCGAGTCTGTGCGCCTTCTCCTCCTCTCCTATTATTGGGCAGAATAATCATTCAAAAACAGAAAATTTTAAAAACCAAAATTGAAATGGAAGGGTGTGATGAGAAAAAGATTGTGCATTTGGTGTACAAAGCTCATCACACTCACACTCACTGCCTCTCTGTATTGGAATGAGCTGGCATTTTCAAGGATGGATGGATGTATGACTTGACTGCTTCCAGTGGAGGAGAGAGGTTTTCAAAGGAAAGAAACAAATGTGTGCAAATATTCAATTGGGATGTAGGATTTGGAAGGGGATGAAATGAGCCCAATTTATGTTTTTCCCATGTCTTTTTTATTTTTTGGTTAGTATAGTTGTTTGCTGAGTTGGCATTTGATAGGGAGGTGAGAGAATTGAAAATTGTTGTTTTAGTATAATCTTAATGTGTGGGGCTTTTTGCACCTTGACCACCCAGGTTGGTTAATACTATTCATTTTTTGACTTTGTGATGATGTAATAATGTAGATTATATTTAAGAAGAAGGAGAAAATATTACCGAATAATGCAACTAGAATTGTCCATTTTCTAGTTGATTGCTTGTTATACAATATAATAGAAGTTGAGAAAACATATTGACATTATTAAAAAATTCTTTTTTATCAAGTTTTAATACCTTGATAATTGTTAGAGCACTTCGTAAGTAGTTGCAATGCTTGTTGCTGCTAAACACCAATAAAGGGCGTAAATTCCTACAAAGTTTTATTCAGTAGTTGCAATTCCTACGATGTTGTTAAATTTCAGTAAAGGTTTAGCTTTGTCATACTCCTAGGGGTGGGCACTCGGTCTGACCGAAAATTTCAGTCTCGGTCTTCGGTTTTTGGGCCAGTACAATATTTGAAAAGTGAAGACCGAATTTCAACGCAAAAATGTTAGGACCGACAAATTCGGTCTCGGTTTTTTCGGTCTCAGTCTTGATCTCGGTCTTGATCGAAATTCAATAACATTTTCGTATATGCAAAGAAACAATGGAAATTTTAAAAAAAATTCGCAAGCACGTATGAGTAAAAACTCTTATTAGGTTACATGCCTAGAAAAAGTAGGGATATAAAAATTAGAGCTTAATCCTAATGAACTTAGTGGATTATAGGTTGTATTTGGATATTTTTTGTTAATTCGGTCTGTTCAGTTAATCGAGGAGGCTAACCGAATTGACCAAACAAAATTCGATCTTTCACTACTTGAACCGAATTGATGACCGAATTTCTCGGTCTCGATCTTTTCGATCTCGATCTCGATCTTTTCGGTTTGGTGTTTTTCTACCCACCCCTACATACTCCTACTCTGGTTATAAATTTTGCTATTACTCATCAAAGTATAGGTACAAAAAGTGTAAATTTTCACAAATGTACCAAACAATTCAGTGGGGTCTGCACTCTAAGCTTGAAGTGGACCCACAGGGCAGCTGGGCCAATCATGGTGACAGGTGGGGCTGTGGTCAGTGTGTGAGTCCATGTGCTACATCTGAGAATTGGACTATCCAATACCTTCCTTGGATGCTTTGGAGTTTGGAGTTCATCACATTAACTTAATCCGGCCAATATTTTTATGTTTTTGTCTAATTCTCTCTGCAGCGACAAAAGCGTGTTGGTTTAGACTTTAGACTTTTCAGGGTCAGTTAACAAGGCATAACTTGAACTGCTTAATTTTTTTGTCTGATCCTCTATTTAATTACACAAGTATATATATGGCTAAAAAAACATATTCGTATATATGCACAAAGCATAAAAAATAATTATACTCAAAATTGTAATTTTGACCAGAGGCAATACGGGCTACTCAATGAAAAGATTGAGAGAAGAAGAAAGGACACTAGGGAACTTTAATTTACGATGAGTAATCCAGAGAGACATCATCATCATGCTCTTCTGATTGACCCCAAAATATCAGTTAACACCATAAGTTTGTGTGAGAATGTGAGTGGATTTTCATTAAAATAAACCTTAAACTTAATTAGTTGATGACTGCAATCGGCGGCCTGTGCTGCATTCTGTATTCTGCATTTATTGATTTTTAAGGTGGAGAAAGAAAGGCTAGTGATCGAGTGACCTACATGGACACATGATCCAGCTACGTATGCCAACTGCAACATGTACAGAATACGGTGGGATGAACATAGTTGGTGAGCCATAATTGTTGCAAAGAATGTTCCTTGATTAGGGCATGACATGTCTGACGTAGTACGAAAAAAATTGCCAGACAAATAGGAGTTGCACGGGTAAAACTTGGATCTGTTTTTGAAGCTATTACTTTGCAATGTGCACGACCAATATATTTCTACAGTTTAATCAATAATATCACTGCAACTATCTAGATTTGGTTTTATAATAATTTCATTTCTAGTTTTGTCAATATAATTTATTTTATACAGAATCTATAGTTTTATTTATTGTATTTTCATATAAAGTTATAACAAAATAAAGGTCAAAGTTGCATTTCAGAAATCGTAAATTGTTTTTTTAAAGCAGGGGTGAATAAAAGGTGTGTATCTAACTCAATTAGCTTATTTTTTAATAAGAAAAACTTACTCGTTCTGTTTATTTTTACAATGAACAGACAAACATATTTAAGATTTAAAACCGTAAAGAATTGTTTTTGAATGAACTGGCATGAGAAGTTATCAATTTTATTGAATAGAGGCGTAGTATAAAATCTTTGTGTACAAGTATCAAAGCGAAGAACTCTACATGAAAAGGCCTAAGGTAAAAATTGGAAGAGACGCTTTACCACACAAAGTTACCAAGTTATAAGAAGGGATAAGGAAGTGCACACTTAGTGACGAGTGCTTCTCACAAAAAAATGTGAAGAATGATGCAATTATATTTATAATTGAAAAGTTACTTCTTTGTGATCACTCATTTACCTTTTTCTTCAATTCTCTTTTGTAATTCTTGTTGTTTACTCCATGTAGAAACAAATACTTGCCATTCTAGTAGATATTTATCATGTCGATAATTAAAATAACAAACATTTCTGACTGATCAGTGTGTAGTTATGCAAGTGGAATTTGAATAATGCAATATATATGGTCTATTATAAATTTGACGCACTAGGAGTATATATTAAGGTAGAGGTAATATTAAATTTTGCTAGGCATGTGGAACAGTAGAAGTACTGAAGTGGTAGTTACCCCCTATATATATTTCGGTGGTTATTTAATGTGCCTGTTGTTCATCACGCCATATATGACGGTACATGTTGGAATTTAGACACACTTCTGAAGGGTACAAACAGAACATCAGAACATATGCAAGCATATATTTGCTCCCCTCGGACTGATTTACACATATGCAATGTTCCTATCAGATGTTAATTTACTTTGCGTCGAACTTTAACCAACAAAATGTATTCAATTACTAATTAATTAAGTAAAATGAAAAAAAAAACAGCACGAGATTTGCCACATGTAAAGTACTCTAAGTGTACCTTGCATGTTTGTCTATTTGTATAAATATTTTTAAAACGATGAATAGTCAAAAAAATTGAAAAGTCAATTACACCATATATTAAAAAGACAGTAATGGCCAATGACATATGTCTATCTTCAACTTTGAAATATATACGTATAGAACATGAAACATATGCCAATCCGCTTGACAGCGAAATTTTGATCATGACCGTGTCATCCCACAATTATATTCTGAATTCACCACATATTTTGTATACACACGTAAATATAAATAAAAATAGATTATCTAACAATACATAGACGCCAGTGACTTCGTCAATATCGAGATACACCGTCTCAATCTTTAGAGGTGTTTGATCATAAGGGTAGGGTGCACACATGCATTCTTAGGAGTGAGTACGCTCGTGTATATATAAGTGCCCATTTATTGTAGTGTGTTTGAAAAAAAATATTTATAGACTTAATTCGGTTTCAAATTATATGTGTTCTCTTGTAATAAATAAATTTCCCTATTACTCCTACTTATTAAGGTGTGCAGTTATATACAAGTAAATATGGGTTTCTAAGAGAAAGAATATGTTGAGAGGAAGAAGAGAGCAAGCAAGCAAGCAAGCAAGCAAGCAATGGGAGGTGAGCGAAGCCAGGCTAGCAAAAAAAAAAAAAAAATCCACCGGGTCACCACCACACGCCGCAAGACACGCACCCACCCGCCACTGACTACTCGGGCCCACATTGCCCCTCGTATCCCACGGGCCCACGTGTCGGCCTGTGGGTGGTAGGCGGCGTGGCTGAGCCCCTCGGCCCGGAAGGTCACGTCACTCATGCTGTGGGTCCCATCCGGAGTGTGAGTCCAGGCCCACCCTCCGACAGCTATGCGCTGAATGCATGTGCTGACACGTGGCATGGGACCCACGGCCATGCCCCACTGATTGTTTCCTACGTGTTCCTTCTCTTTACCGTTCATCATCCGTCACAAGAGATAGAGATTGGAGTAGAAGGGCATTAATTTGTGATGAGATATTAGTATGTACATAAATAAATGGATAAGTGGAAGAGTTCTTTTTTCCAAAATGTATAAAGTGCTCATATACGTGTGCACACTTCCTCCTTTAAATTTATACTCGCATATCCAGCATTAGAGCCACTCGTTCAGTGACTACAATCATTATGGAATGTGTCGTCAAATTTTATAATGTTATTGTAGAAATAAAAATAGATTTTTTTTAAATAAATACTCAATATAGTTAGATTTGCTCAGCTTCTAGAAATTTCTGGCTCTGCCGTTGAGCATGCTCTACCTTATTGTTGAGTATTTTTGAGAGATTAGGTCGATGTATTTCCATATTGTTGATAGATACATTGTCTATTATATGAAAGAAAATAAGATATATTTGTGAGCACCTTTACTGAAAAAATATATTAATATATATACATAAATAGGTAGCAATAAATAAATAGCATATGAATGACTGGTATAAATTTTTCGCATGTGCCAAATATACATGGTGATCATGTAGTAACTCTCATCTAAACAAGGTTCCAATTTGCGTGAAAAAGACTTTGATGACTGGTAAGTAATTGGTCGAGAACAGCAGGGTCAGTCAATTCAACCTACACATCCCTGTCGATCTTCCCATAGACAATCAAACACATGCAAGATGATGATGCATGATGGATGTATGCAGCTGGTTGTTAATAGTCAAATTATCACTTAGTTGGGAGATAAGGTATGATGATTAATTAATTTTTGTCTCTACTTGTGTGTTTTGCGGATTTTTCTCTCCCAATTTCTTTTTTTTTCAAAAATATCAGGATTGCTTCCATGATCCATATAATTGACATCTGATTTCCATATAATTGACATCTGATTTCAACATACGAAATATGTAGAGGAAGACAGAGGAAACAAATAGAGGTAAAATTCCTCACAGAAAAACAAGAGGTCAAATTACAACACGATTTTATCATATTAGAAAAGAAAAGATAAATGGTAAGTAAATAGAAATGGATGGAGTAGATTGTTAGTCTACGCTTGGTTTAGCTTTGGGTTTTTAATCCAAAAACCATTTTGTACTTTGCAGTTTAATTTTAATAATAGTTTCAAGTAGTTTTTCTTAACTAGACTTCTTAAAATAATGAAAAGAGACCCAGGCAACAAAAGTAAAGAAAAACTAAAAATTAATTGTAAAGATCAAAATGAGCTTCGGACTATAACAACTCAATCAATCAGCTTCGGATCTTATGCCATGGATTATTTGCTCCATACCTCCAAAAAAACCATCTTCTATAGCACCTGTTCTAACCTACTGTATTGGTTAAGTTTACTTGTTAAATTTATCTATATATAATTAAGTAGATAATCCATATAATCTGTGTCAAATAGTAGTATGTCAATATGGTGGGTTTGCATGTTTCATGACCTGCTGGCTTTGCTGCCAGTATGCTTTGCCAGCTAGCCATTAGCTCCTGAAACCAGAGCTAGCTGGCATGCTCAAACATATAAACAGAGTTGAGACAAATTCACGCAGCAAACCAACCACTAGCCATTGCCCATTAGCTCCTGAAACCAAAGCTGGCAGGCTCAAAATATGAACAGAGCCGAGACAAATTCAACCGGAAGGTTTGACTGATTTAGCCGCTAAAATCTCCTGTCCATGCATATGAATGCATTGACTATAGCTAGCTAGCTCTGTCTTTTGTCCATCCGCTGGCCTCATCGTCTATCCAATAAAAAACCAGCCGTTATTAAAATTTAAAATTTAATTTTTATAGTTGATTTTAGAATACTTTTGACATATATTTTCTTATCATTGATTTCTATGTTATCAAGAATACATATATAAAAAATTATTTATATTATTTTTTATTATTAATAAGTCATTTTAGCTTATAATCAGTTCGTAGGCAACCGACGAGGCCCCTCCAATCGAATCCAGCGTAGATAGAGTAGGTTTCGGACAGCGCGCCATGCACATTCGACTGCATGCATTCGACTGCTGCCTGCATCGCATGCGTCGAAACAATATTATGATCATAAATACTGTATTCTACTACATGGCTACAGTGTACAGTGTAATTGTGTAGATATGGATGGATGCTGAATTGCTGCCAACAACGTACAACCTCTCATTTAAGTGCTACCTGCTGCAAATCGTGTTGTACCTTTGATGTACAAATCATTCACATGTCCATCGATCCATCGATCGATCTCTTCTGCGTTTACATGTCTGATGATTTCTCAGAGAGTAGGCAAAGTTTCAGAACTCTGTTCAGACTTCAGAGATTACCACTATGCCAGTTTCAGAACTCTGTTCGGAGCAAAGTAAAAAAAAAAAAAAAGTAGAACTCTTGCAAACTCTTGTGTTTCTTAAAAAAAAAAGTCCTATCGTTTCACCTACGAGCCACAACTAATTATAAGCTGTAACACTTATTAACGATAGAAAAATATAATTTGTAAGTAAAACTTTTATATCTGTGTTTTTAGTGACTTAAAAGAGCTAACATTGGAAAATAAACTACAATGAAAAAAATCAAAATCAACTCGAAATTAAGTTTTAAAATTTACAATAGAGAGGGGTCATGTATGAAATGTACACGAGATTAAGTAGTAGTAGCAGGGGTAGCAGCAGTAGTACATGCATTTGTTTCAATCAGTGAAACTGTAGCTAGGACGATATATATGGCTTAAGACTGCAACAAGTTATCAGGGAACTGCATCTACATGCACACTCTGAATGCAGGAAGACCCAAGAGCAGTTGACTGAATGTACTACTGAATCCTTTTTCGCAGAACTTGCGAGCCGCTGCAGATGGATGGACAATCCTTTTTCGCATGTTGTGTTTCCAGAGAAATGACAAGGAACAACTGACATGTGTAAGCTATAGCTGCTGTCTGATTGAGACTTCAGAGTTAGATCATCTGACACACCATGTTGCATACGCTGTACTCAACCAATTTTCTCTTTTATTTTCAGAGATGAAGGGCCGGTCAATGCATTATGCATGACTGACAAACATTACAAGTAGCTAAATTGTGTTGAAGACTTGAAGTATGCCATGGCAGGAAAAGGCCCATGCAAATCTTTCAGTGCTTCAGCCCAAGCCCAATATCTGTTTAAGGACGGGCCTCTATCAGGTCAACCATGTACTGAAAATGAAAACCAAAATACAACTGAACTCTGAACTTTCAACTGGATTCTATGCAAACTCTTGAAATTACTCTCATACATATGCTTTCACTATTGGCTTCCTTCCCAAGCACAAGATCTCGGTTCATACGCACAATGTTCAGTTGACTAGTTCAGTAACTCCAGTTAATCCAGTGTGGAGATGAGAAAATAACTCTGAATTTGGCCACAAGAGTGTCAGGAATCAAAGGAAAGAACTATAGCTGGCTTGATGAGACAGAACAGAATTTGCTTCCGAGAAGTAGACACGTAACTGTTCAATTCATCGAGTGGATTTGGATGCACAGCACTGCACTCTGAAAAAGGCAGCAAGCAAAGGAAGCAGGTATCTTTTGGCTTGAACCAGTGGAATATCCAAACTTAATTGCCAGCATAATAGGCTAGCATCCCGAATATACCCCTGACTTGGCACTGGGATTCCCGAAATTGCCCCCTGCTTATTTCTACCTCCGTGCGAGAAATAACGCAGTTTTGCTAATTTTTTTCTAATATTTAACCGTTCATCTTATTTAAAATTTTTTATGATTAATATTTCATTATTACTAGATGATAAAATATAAATAGTACTTTAAGTGTGATTAATTTTTATTAATTTTTTAAATAAGACGGACAGTTAAACGTTGAATACGGAAACTCACGACTGCACTTAAAATGGAATGGAATGGAGGGAGTATTTTTTTCGTAGGATAATATTTTTTTTGGAAAGTAACTAACTAGTAGATGATTGTTACTTCAGTCTTTTTCCTAGCATCCAAAATACGACATTGCACATATCACATTATATGATCTTTGGACATTGAAATTTATGATCCTTGGAATCTTCTTGAATTATGATCAATGAAAATATTATCCTGCTGAAAGTATGGAAACTAGTGGTAGAGTCAACGGTATCGTTACCCTGGACAATAAAGAGTGTTTTGTAGTAGAGGGCACACAATACAATGAGTCTACCTCTACAGTAAAAAACATTGATTTTGCAGTTATTTTCCTGTAGGAACAGTGTGAAACAGGAACTATATTGTACGGTGTATTTGTGTTATTGTTTATTCTGTACTGTAGCGACTGACTCGTTCATCCGCTGCAAAATCGGATGACTGAAATAACCCAAAAATCACCACACTGTTCACCTCCGAACCATGAAAATGGCTAATCCAACTGAAATATGAAGTTTATGGAATATATTTGACTATGTCAATCACAAAAATCAACTATAATAAAAAACATAAACAAAACTCATAAATGCAAGGGCAATTTCGTCCACCCACCCAAAACCCACCCTCCCATTTTTAGGCGACACCGTGCTTAACGGCTTCCCGCCCCCCCCCCCCCCCCCCCCCCCGCCACCATCTCCGACGTGCTTAACGGCCAATGGGTGCCAAGGGGGTGGCCTCGGCGTCGGCGGCGGCGGCCACGGCCACGGCGGTGCTAGTGTACCTCTCACTCTCCTCCTCCGGCGGCGCGGAGGCGGCGAGGCGGCGGAGGCCGGAGGAGGAAGAGGAATCCAAGAAGGGGTGGCCGGAGAGGGCGCCGGCGAGCTGGAGGGAGGCGGCGGCGGTGGCGGCGAGGACGGTGGGGTTCACGTACAGGGAGACGGTGGGGAGGTGGCCTCTCGGGGACATCGCCTTCGGTATCAGGCACTACATGCGAACCCAGGTGCGGGTTTTGATTTTCTGCAAATGCAGTTTCAGACTTGCAGGTGCATTTGTTCTTGCTGATCATGAAGTTGAGGACTTGCAGCAGCAGGAGGAGTGATGAAAATGCAACTACCTGCTTGATTATCTGAGATCATGTTTGCAATCATTAAGTCTGGTTCAATTTGAGATTATGTTTATGTTTTAATCATGCATGAAGTCCTTGTTTCCATGGTGATGAACTGAACTAATGATTGGTGTGGAGTGGGACAGCTTATTAGCCTTCAGGGAATCCATTGTGGTTGAAAGAATAAAGGTGAAAAGGTGGCTGATTGGGGTTTGGGAGGTTGTGTTCCTGATTTATGGGATCAATTCATGCACGATGGATTAATGCAAATTGCTTAACTGGTCACAAAGCTGATGTATGTTTGATTAAGGAGTAACGGTTCCTGAATGGACATCTCACGTATGTCCAAACTGTTGGCTGTTTATGATGGCAACCCAGAACTGGATAAATTGCTGTTGATAAATAGCTCTGTTGAACTTCAGGTGAATTAACTGCAGTTTGCTCAGGTTGTGATGCCTCTTATGGACATGCCAATTCTGTTGAACATCTCAATCTCTGTCCCAATGTACTCATGCAGAACTAGATAAATTGCTTCTGCATCAGTAACTCTGTTAGATTTAAGCTGCAGTAACTGCATTAAAATTATGAAATATCCCATTTTGTTGTCTGAATGTCCATTTGAACTTTTAATGGATTATTTGTGAAAGGTGTTTAGCTAACATGTCAAATACTTATACATGCGGTGCAATTTGAGAAACTGCAATCGGTTCATTATTTATGAAGAACAGGTGTTGACCATCTAATTTGATGATTGACATGATTCAGTTGGGGGAAATATGTTCATATTTCTCTCACGAACGATTCTTTTCAGGGCAATCTGCAGCATGAGTACACTGGTCGCAATTGTGTGCCCCTAGAAGGCCCTGTTGCAAGGCAGGAGCTGATTGCACTTCTTAGATACCTGAGACTCTGCATGTTTTTCGCGAAGAAGCCATACGAAGTGTTCCTGGAATTTGGTGGATATGGGCAGAGTGATATCCTCATAAGGAAATCAAAGGCAAGGGTATGTATCACTCTGAGTCAAATTGTTGTGTCTATTTTCTACCTCAGATTGGGAATGTCGACATGCATCTTAGTGGAAATTCAGTGCTGCCATGTAGGTTATGAAGCCCTCATTCACAGTTGTCCGCGATAAAAGTACTAAATCCTTCATCGTTTTCATTCGAGGCGCTACAAGTGTTAAGGATCGCCTGACGGCAGCGACTGCTGCAGAGGTTCCATTTCATCATGTGGTGTTAAAAGAAGGCCATGTTTCCAATGTAGTTCTTGGGCATGCGCATTGCGGAATGGTTGCAGCGGCTCGGTGGATTGCTGATCAGGCCATTCCCTGTCTCAGCAGAGCAATTGAGCAATTTCCAGACTACAGAATTAAGGTGATCAATCAACCTTTTCTAAATCTCCACGGACGTGCTTTCCATTTCCTGCAACAAGAGGAAATAATTAGTATATGGCACAATGTTTCACAACTTAACATTGGATTAGCAAAGATGTGACACTGAGAAGAGTGCAGATTACATGAAGCATCATTTTCTTGATTTTGTAAAAGTTATATATTTCATTGAATCATCCAAAATTTCCTTGCTAATTAACTCGATTTTTATCATGTCAGATCATTGGGCATTCAATGGGTGCTGGTATTGCAGCGATCTTAACGTACATGCTACGTGAGAACAAGAAGTTGTCATCATCCTCATGTATTGCCTTTGGACCAGGTACTAGTACTACATACATTGGACTATCTAACACATTGATACCAAGAAATAAAAACCAATGACATCAATTTCTAATAATAATTGAGTTTACTTCCTTGTATTGTTGGCAAAGTCCTTGCACTGACATGTGGTCTCTAGTGTTGCTATATAGGAAAACAAAAATAAAAACAATTATCTGTTAGAAAGTTGTGTTTGATCACATTCATCTTAGGAAAAGTTTGCATGTAATCTTCAACTGCTCGGAGAGGGATAGAGAATAAGTGTATATGTTCAACAACTCTGGCAAAGTGATCCCAAGCAATAGAAATGCCGGTGTGCTATATAGTTGGTGTGCAAAAGAATCATTAGTCTGACATGAATGAACTAATATATGAAACAATATCACTATCCCATTTTTTTTTGGAGAAATCCACTATCCCATTTTGTCTGTTCCAAGATTTTCCTTTTCGAATGCCTTGTGTGATACTTATAATAAATTAACATTTGGAACTGCTACTGTCTAGCTGCTTGCATGACCTGGGACTTGGCTGAGTCAGGCAAAGAGTTTGTTACCACTGTTGTCAACAGAAGCGATTTCGTTCCATCTTTTGGCAAAGTGTCAGTTGCCAACCTTCACACCGAGGTACCACACGCCGCACAGCCACCTATCTTCATGTCTATCAGTAAGAACAATTAAATGTGTTTTTGCATTCTGTGGCTAACATGCAATTGGTTACCCATCTTATTTTTGAACAAATAGCAAATGATGGTTTTCAGATGTAATGTATTTGGTTATTGCAAACAAGATTTTGTAATCTATGAAGCATAAGACATTTTCTCCCCTGATCAAATCTTTTCAGGTAATCGGGTCATCTTGGGCACATGATCTCCAGGAGCAGATTCAACAGACAAGGATCTTGGGTTTTGTTAACCGTTCTGTGACCTTCATGCAATCCCAGTTCCCTTTCATATCAAATCAAAGGCCTAAAGTTGCAGGTGTTGATCTGATGCTATCTGGCACATCTGAGGTACAGAAGGACTCAATAAAAGATCATGCAACTTTGGACAAAAAAATGTTGTTACTGACAAAGCTACAATTTTAGATCTTCAGATCTTTGTATTCATCATGCACTGACTTGATCCATCTTGGGAGTTTCAGGCTGAGACAACACTTTCAGCAGATGCGCGCGCCACAATCAAGAAACATTCTGCATTATCCTTCTGGTCAAGTGCTCCTTCAAACAGGAAAACTCTCGAGTCATCTTTGATGAACCCAACACAGAGCATTGCAGCACTGATGTCCACCTATGTTGGAACTGACAAAGACTCCGAAGAACACAATGATCATAAATCAGGTACCAAAGAAATCGACAGGCAAGATGATAAACAATCAGATGAAGAGAATTTGGAGCGGTTTCTAGAAGCGTTGCGATCATCTCCAAGCGCCTGTCAGGAGCCTCTCCAGTTCTACCCTCCTGGAAGAATCATGCACATGGTTGTGCTACCATCTCCAAAAGAGCATAGCAGCATTGATCAATGCAGTCAGAATGAGTGTGTTGCCCTCTATAAGACTCCTCGCAGCATGTATAGTAAGATTCGGCTCGCGAGATCTATGATAAGAGATCATTACATGCCTAGGTACATTGAGACAATGGAGATGCTGATCGATAAGTTTGCAGAAGAGGACAGTCATAGATGACCAATCGCATGCTGTTCACTGAAAATAAGAGAAAGACTATAGGCTAAACTGTAATTGTATAGGACACAGCACAGTACATAGAAGCATAATTTAGATTTTCTGGAGCCCAGTTCTTGGTGGGTTCATGATCATGAACTAGAGTCTTGAATTGGTTGCACAGCAGCCATCACAGGAACACAGCAAGACAGGAAGAGATCAAATTTTATACTAGCAATTTTTTGCTTAGATTCTTGGCAATGGTTGATGGCCAAGGAAGAGATGCTGTTTTCGCCTGTCAACTAGGTCTAAGTCTAATTAAGCCTGTGAAATTTGAATTGATAGTTTTGTCTAAAGCCATTTGTGACTCTTTTAACTCTTGTAACCTGCTCATTTCTTTCAATAACACATATAGTTTGTATTGCCTTAGCCTGCACCAGAGCAAAGCCCGTTGCGATGAGATATTGAACGTCGTGAGTGTCAAGGGCCCATGACATCGAGATTGAGGTCCACTTTTAATTATAGTTTTGAGGGTCCAGCTATTAAATAAGTTTTTTAGATGAATCAAAATATAAAAAATACTTATTGTCTTTAGACCATTCGCTGTGCAAGACACGATTAAGAGGAATCTCAATCTCAAAGTGCCACGTAGGATGAAGCACTTTGAGGCAACACTCTCTACAATGCAGGTTAGTCGTCAGTTGAGCCTACAAATATTATACATTTTAGTTTCTTATAATTTTCAATTTATATATTAGTCCAATATTTTCCTGCAACACTAAGATTTTAGAGAGAGAGAAAAAAAAAAAGTAAAACTCTCCTCTCCAACTCAATTCTTCTCCCCCTCCACACCATCTCTCACCTCGCAGCGCCACACGCTGTCTCCCTTCCAATGGTGTATCGAGACCATTACCATAGGTAGGCTCCTCTTTTCCTCTCATCACAATTGTTGTTTCTTCAGTGATCTTGTCCTCAGTTCTTTTTATCAGAGTTAGATTGGATTGGGTTAGAGGGAGGGAGGGACCACGTGCAGGGAGGGAGGGAGGTTGCAAGGCTCATGAACCTAGACCCGTTGCGAAGGGCTCATGCTCATCGGATCGTATGGTTTATCGATGATCGAGCATTTGTTCTGCTATAATTTAAGATCATACTTTATTTATTCTGATATTACATTTGATTTGTTTTGAAATCGATCGATGCATGTGGAAAGACCGGAGATAAGGTACACGTAGGCACCTGTGGGTCCCACCGAGCTGGTCCTTTTTTGTTCCTCTTTTTTTTTCCATCCTTCAGCGCTGTGGGGCCCAGACAGCAGCCTCTGATGCCACACGTACGCATCTCGCTCTCAGCTGGCCGCACACGAACACACTCCCTGCGTCTGTGTGGGTGACACAGCTAGCCTAGCTAGCTACACTAGCTCTTCGTCCATGGTCCTTCGATTGATACATCGATGTGCCCCGCCGGTGGGTGGCCCACCTGCAGAGCCACCTGTCCCCGACGAGAAGCGTCTACAGCTCTCGATCGGGGTTGCGTCTACAGCACACGTCACACATGATTCGGCTGTCCTACAGTATCCTACTCGATCGATCATACGCAGCGCGGCGACACAGTACGATTACTCGGGTAAGTTTCCAACTTCAAAATTTATAATTTTAGGGTTAAATTTAGAGTAAAGTTATAAAAACAGTGCAAATCTAATCTAACTAACTAGTTTATTTTATGAAAATATTTTAACCTGCTCTACTCTTCTTTCGGATGGAGTTAAAACTATTATTTGGTTGAGCTTCAACTCTACAAAGAGATAAATAGTTGAAGCCTGTACAGATCCTATTCTATTCGTGTGGGTCGAGGCCAACAATCCCAAGTCCCCAACCTTAGAAGTGACGAGCTTATCGCTTTAAAAAAGACAATAACTTTTTATTATAATGTATATAGAAACTTTAATAAACATATGATTTTATTAAAGAACTTTTTAAGATTAATTTGTACTTTTGGTCTTTATATTTCTAAGGTAAATATTTTATATTTTATTTATAGTTAAAATTTTATATTATAGATTTATTCAAAATGATAAAATGATAAGCATTATTAATTCGGAGGGTATAGCTAGCTAGTAATGTAGTCCTTGGATTTGTTGCTATGGACAGCGGTGAGATAACTATTACCCCGATATCCTACGGAGAAAGGCTTAGAGCGAGTATAATATATCCACATCTGCTGAGTGTATTAGCTTTTCTCTATGTCAGCACAATTCAATGCGGAAGAGAGGAGGAAAGATCGAGCGTAAAACTCTCTTAAACTCGTTACTCCTGTAGAAACCAAAATACCTTTGGAAAGCGATTGATATTGAGGTCCGAAAGATGTTTGATTACTTACACCACACTCGTATATGTTTAACACGTGAATTGGTAAGATCGTTGAGTAGTAAAATTTAGTAGCACAAAATTATTTACAACTAGTAAGACTGCTCACTTACATGTGGTACAACCTCTATTTCACATCATAAAATGTTTCACATTACAACTAGCAACCAGTAGTACTAATTAACTAATGTAAAACGTAACTATCAACTTTAGCTTGTTCATTTTTCATAACGAACGTGGATGTGCTACGGTAGCCATGGACGTGTGTTAATTAAAAGTACTTTAATTTGCGAGCGTACGTGTACATGCATCATGCATGCGTGTCCATTAATTAAGGCAAGCTGATTAAGCTATACCACATCATGCACTTTAATTTCCGCGACGGAACCATACTCCGGGAAAATACGTCGTGCAAATCACGAAAACTTGAAAATCATAAGTGAATCTTAGGCTTAGTTCGTTTCACGGTGAGTGACGAATATTTTCGGTGCAGGCGAAAGATAAAACTCATTAGCACATAATTAATAAAATATTAATTATTATAAATTTAAAAAATAAATTTATTTTATTTTTAAACAACTTCTATATATATATACATATTTTAAAGAAAAATATACCGTATAATAGTTTAAAAAATATGCTAAATTGTAGTTTACAGTTGGAGTAGTTAGAGTATAGAATGGGATCTTAGACATCTATTTTTATATAATCCAATAACAAAAAGTTTTCAGGTCTACGTTACCTAAGTTCTCAAAAATTTCCCACACCACAACGCCACCCTCCCGTCTTTATAAGCAACCAACCCAATCGATCGAGCGAGGCAAACTCCATCATATCGTACGTCTTCTTCCCCATAGAGAACTCTAGAGAGACCTTGAACACATGCATGTACCTACCTGTCCTACCATGGCCTCCGGCGTTTAATCATTCCGCTAATTAATCTCCTCTAAGGTAATTAGCATCTGTTAACAATTGCCATACACGTATACGTATGCCATGGCCGGCCTGTGCGTCCTCCTCGAGAAGCAGCACGCCGCCGCCGCCGCAACGACGACGACGGCGGCGGCGAGAGCGGCTCAAATCATAAGCAAGACCACCGTCCTAAGCACCGCCGCCGCCGGAGCAAGCAAGATCCACGCCTACTCTTCTTCTTCTTCTTCTTGTTCCTCTTCTCGTGCTCCAGTGGTGGTGGCTACGGCCATGGCAACGACGGCGTCGTTCTTGCACCGGTGCTTCCTCTGCCGCCGGGAGCTCGCCGGCGGCGACGACATATACATCTACAGGTCAGTCATCTCGAATCTCGATCTCGTCGTACGTGCACATGTAGGCATATATACACCATTGTTGATAATTAAGCTGATGCACGACGATTGTCCGTCCGGCCATGGTGGCAGAGGAGACAGGGCGTTCTGCAGCGACGACTGCCGGTTCAGGCACATCTTGACGGAGGAGGACGGCGACATGAACTGCTGTGACAAGGACGTCGCGGCGGCGCCAACTGGCCGCCGCTCTCGCAACCGGCAGGCCGTCGGCGGCGGCGGCGGCGGATTTTTTGCGTACTAAGTTAGTCGCCTGCGGCGAGGCCGCCGTGAATAGTAGTTAATGGGGAGAAGAGTTAATCGAGTTCATCTGCAAGCGTGGCTATATTAGCAGGCGAAATTAATTAATGGTGAAATACTTATCTTGGGATTCGCTTTTTATTTTACTCTGGGTTTCCTATATATGCGTTATACTTTGGTATAGTAGAGTATAGCTATGAAATGGTTTATTAATTTCAGGGTAGAGAAGGCTTCAGTTTGGAGTTCTTTTTTTTCTTGAGAGTGTGAAATGTGCTTTGGTGAAGGTAGAGACTAGAGAGTGCTCATATGTCCTTTTTGTCCTGAGGGTTTTATTCAATTTTTTGTTGTATTATTTTCTATCTCTGTATTTAATTTTGGGGTTGCTATTATATATGTAGTATTAGCTTTTTGCTGCTCCACTAATAATTTGCTGATGGATGAGAAAATGGATGGTGATGTGCTCCTTAATTTGCAAAGAATGGATTGGTGTGTTCGTTGTGACGTGAGTATATTTAAAGTAGCGAAAGGAATAAGCTTTCTTACAAAGTTACAATGGCTACATCATCAAATAAGGTGATATCTTGTGATTTGTTGCGAAATTGATTGATGGATATTTATGAAATATTGTACAAATGATAAATGTTAAAATGTTGTGAAAATAATGTGACATGCTTATATAAAATTTAAGATGCTAATTGTTAGTGAGTGATGAAGTGGTATATTTACACGTGGAGTTACTAGTGGCACCAGCTAGCTATATAGAAAGTATACATATGCATGACCCTTCCGATTTTTTATTCGGATGTTATTATTAGCCGTCTGATGGTCTCATTGGCGAAATATCTTCCTGTACTTCATACAGCTAACAACCTCTATTTTCTTAGTCGGTATGAATTAATATCTATCTATTCGAATTGCCACTAATTCCTGCATGTCTGAACTGAATTAATATTTTCAATGTGTTCATGACCCAAAAAAATAGCCATGTATATGTACCTTGGATTGAATGTATGAGAGAGAAGAAGATATGTTTTGTGCAGTAATTAATAAATTAAAATGACAAGGTAAAAGTACTGGAAGGCCAGGAAACGAGGGAACCATCAAGACTACTAATCCACTTGTAACCATCACCTGGTGTCTGGTGTCCTGGACTAACCATCAAGACTACTAATCCAACTAAGTTTAACCATTCTCAACGTCAACGATTACCACAGGTAGCTAGGATCCTTATCATTCACATGTGTGTTATGCAAAACTCTGATGATCATGAATAAACGCAAGAAAAAAAACTCTCTTTTTCTCAATTCTAATTTGGCTGCAGGCAAGAAGTTAATGAGAGCTTTGCTCATTAGTTTTGTTCGGTGAACTAATTGAAGTACTATAAACCATATCAACATTGTGAGCTCCACTCGTCTGAGTTCTTTCCTTAACTTTCCCAACTCACTTTTCTCGTGTTTCGCATGTACATTTGTAAACTGCTAAACGGTGCATTTTTTAAAAGTTTTCTATATGAAAGTTATTTTAAAAATTATATTAATCCATTTTTAAAGAAATAGTAAATACTTAATTAATCATAAGAAAATACGTCGCTTCGTTTTACGTGTACGGGAGTTGAGTTTCCAATCTCTCCTCATCAACACAGCCTAACTAGCCTTTCTAACTGCGGCATCTCTCCATAAACGACAAGAAGAATTAGACATGGTTTACGCTGAGATACTGAGATTTTGGAGGCAAACCAACCACAATATCTAGCCTTTCTAACTGCGCGCATCTCTCCATAAATGACAAGAAGAATTAGACATGGTTTACGCTGAGATACTGAGATTTTGGAGGTAAACCAACCACAATATCAATTCAAATGTGGGATTCGATCAAGAAGAGGTTTATTTTGTTTTCACCAAAAGAATGAATATGTGATGTGAGATTAAATAAGGGTTGCGTTTGAATAATAAGTTATTTTGCTGCAAGAGAAAGCCCCAATAGAGTAAGTCACACAAAATAAGTGTGATGTTGATTAAGCTCATTGGTTTTCGAACATTATATATATATATATATATATATATATCAACTAACTAAAATAATATTATTGATTATCGAAAAGGAACAAATCAACTATTAGTCTGCGTTCGTTCGGTCTGTCACTAAAATTTTTTTAGCGCACGTAAAACGAAAAAACTCATTAGCACGTGATTAATTAAGTATTAACTATTATAAGTTTTAATAAATGAATTTATTTGATTTTTAAAAATAACTTATACATAGAAATTTTATAAAAATATGCACTATTTCACCGTTTGAAAAATGTGCTAACAAACGAGGAAGTTGAAGTCTGGAGTTGAATAAAATAAACTTGATCTAAGAGCCTGTATGAGAAGTTGTAGCTATAGAATCCAGAAAATAAACTAGAAGTCAGAAACTGGCAAATCTAGCTTTTCCAAATCCTTCAGAAACTGGTAAATCTAGCTTTTCCAAATCCTTAGAAGTTGGCTACCAACTAGCTACTTCTCAGAATTTTAAACTCACCCAAACAGTTCCTAAGACACGTGACACGACACACTACAAGTGTATGATAAGAAGCTATTTGTTTGACAGAGGAATTCACTCGAAACGAATTTTATTTGCGAACTAATCAGAATCAAAGTCACATAAGATGAATCAGAAAATTATTAGGAACAGGCTTTCTAGCTCAAAGATCTTGAGGCCCACCCTGAGCTTTGGATTGGGCCGAATCCGGTTACGTGGATTATGGCCTACTGGCCCACATGAGGCCCAACCAAACACCTCCTTCCTTAGCGATACGAGGCGGAGGCGGTGACCTAGCCACCACATCGAGGGGAGCTTCAAGGCGCCGCCGCCGCCGCCGCCGCCGCCTCCGATTCGCTTCGCCGGCGCTGCTCCCTCGCCCTGCCACGTGGGAGGCCCCTCCACCCATTAGGGAGGGAGAAGAAGAACCCCGGCAAGCCGCCTGACTTCGCCAAGCTGTTCAAGGATGTTTTTCAGATTAGCAATGGTGACTGACGCTTAGCTCTATTGTACTGCACGAATTATTATTATTTTTTCTCCATATCATTTTATACTTAACATAGTACTATCCTCCACGATGTAGTAATTTTACTGAAGTCTGTTTCTGGCTAAAGTTTTTGGAATGACCCAGGCCCCGGCACCCTGGGCCGCGGCCCGGGGTGTGGGCCGCGTGGGCCTTAGTGTTTTGGCCCAAGGCCCAGGAAATCTAACCCTAGAATTACAAAAATCCACCTGGAATACGCGCTCCGTGTCTCCGTCGACTTCGTGGCGGCGCGGTCACGCGAGAAAAAAAAAAAGAGAGTGCGCCGCCGCCCGCCAGTGCGGAGCGCAGAGTCGCCGTCGCGGGCGTCGCCGGGCGCCGACTCACCTCTGCCGCAAGGCGCAACCGCGCAAGTCGTCTCCAAGCTCCGGCGACCCCGATCGCCCGCCTCCGCCCTCCGGCCTCCCCGTCCTCCGCCGGTGACCGGTCCGCCGTCCGCCCCTACCTCCTGCCGACTGTCGTCCTGCGTCGAGCGTCGTGCGCCTCTCGGAAGCCGCGAAGCCTCCCCTGCCCGCCCGGCGCGGTGGCGCCTGCCACCGCCCCACTCCCAGCAGCAGCAGGCCAGCTGCGCCAGCACAGAGTGCCCGCGTCGGAGTTGGTGACTTGGTTTGGTGAGTTTTTCTTTTCTTTGCCTTCAAATCAAATCAAAGTATTTTTCTTCTTCTTGATATATCAACGCACAAAGCTTTTTAGTGTTCGTTGAAAAAAGAGTAAATTTTTCGTATGAGGAATTAAAACTGATTTTCTTACACTTATGCTTCCTTATTAAATTGCAAATTTGCATTGAGTTATTTACAACCCCTCAAATTTCCTTTTAACCAACTAATCCTTCTAGGTATTGAACAGAGCGTTTTGCTTCTTCTATCTATTTTTATAATTATTTTGAAGTACACATATTGCTACATAGTTTTAAGCTCGTATCATTAGCATATATTCAAGGTCTGATAGATTAATCTTATGGGTGCAGGTGGCAATAGCCGAATTCATTTCTCATTGATGAGCCCTATGTAAAGTTGTATACTTCTCCATATTTCGCATGGTTCCGTGCCGGCAGCCCAAATATGTATTCCAATGGTGCAGACACCTGAGAATTCCTCCCCTGGGACTCTCTTCCTGCCCCTTCTCTGTACTGACAGCTTCAGCTTCAGTTCAATCAGACTGCTCTAGTGATGATGAAAAACTGAATTGTGCTCCGGCTCAACTTGACCGGAAAAGCTCCCGCGCTTTGTGCTCTGCTAGTGTTGTACGGACTCTCCACTGCCTAAAGAGACGACCTGCCATAGCATTTGCCTACTTCAAAGATACACAGAGCATTGGGTTTAATCATCACTTGTCAACCTACTCAGAGATGATTCAGATTCTATGCCACTCACGCGAGAGGAAGATGTTGGTTTCATTGTTCTCTGAGCTTGTTTCAAGTAGTAATGCTAGTGGTCCTGAAATTTTGCCCCTCGTTGATCACCACAGAAGAACATGTGATACTCCATGTTCACTCTCATTCATGGTCGATTGCTTGATCAAGGCATGCATCACTTGCAATGATGTACAAGCAACCATATGCTTATTTAGTGGCATTTGCAGGCTTGGAGTTGTCCCATCTGTTTGGACTTGGAACCTGCTTCTCAAATTTATAGCTGAGAGTGGTGAATATGAGATGGTTCTCACAGCTTATAATGAAATGAAGTGCTTTCAGCTGACTCCCAATGTTTATACATTTGCCATAGTCACTAGGTCACTTTTTCAAGCAAAGAAAGTGGACGAGGCTTTGCAAGTTTGGGCCGAGATGACTGAAATGGGAGTGAAACAAGATGCACGTGGGTACTCGTCATTTCTAATTGGTCTGTGTGACTGCGGAAAATATGATTTAGCTTATGTTATTCTTCAAGAGATTACTAGGGAGAAGGTTCCTGTTGAGGCCATGGCTTATAACATGGTAATGGATGGACTATGCAAAGAAATGAGATTGGACGAGGCAGAAAAGCTCTTGGAAAACAAGGCCAGACAAGGATCCAACCCTGATATATATGGTTATAGCTATCTGATTCGGAGTTATTGCAAAATGGGCAACCTAATAAAGGCTGTGGATCATTATGAAGCCATGGTTTCTCATGGTATTGAGACAAATTGCCACATTGTGAGTTACCTTCTGCAGTGCTTTCGGAAGTTGGGCATGACATCTGAAGTAATAGCGTATTTCCTGAAATTTAAAAATTCAGGGCTTCATCTTGACAAGGTGATTTATAACATTGCCATGGATGCTTATTGCAAGTATGGGAACATGAATGAAGCAGTTAAGCTACTGAATGAAATGAAGTCTGAGGGTTTGACACCTGACAAAATACACTACACATGCCTAATCAATGGTTACTGTTTGAAGGGAGAAATACAGAATGCGCAGCAGGTATTTGAGGAAATGCTGAAGGCCAATATAGAGCCAGATATAGTTACATATAACATATTGGCCAGTGGATTTTGCAAGAGCGGTCTTGTTATGGAGGTGTTTGATCTTCTAGACCATATGATGGATCAAGGTTTGGAGCCTAATTCACTCACCTACGGTATAGCAATTGTTGGATTTTGTAGAGGAGGCAACCTTAGTGAAGCAGAGGTGTTATTTAATATAGTAGAAGAAAAAGGAATTGATCATATCGAAGTGATGTACAGCTCGATGGTTTGTGGCTATTTGCATTCAGGCTGGACTGATCATGCTTACATGCTTTTTGTAAGGGTTGCTCGACAAGGAAATCTTGTGGATCATTTTTCATGTTCTAAGTTGATAAATGACCTCTGTAGAGTTGGAAACGTCCAGGGAGCTTCAAATGTTTGTAAGATTATGATAGAACATAATGTTGTACCTGATGTAATTTCATATAGCAAACTCATATCAACCTATTGTCAGAATGGAGATATGGACAAAGCTCACTTATGGCTCCATGATATGGTTCAGCGAGGACTCTCTGTTGATGTTATTGTATACACTATACTGATGAATGGTTACTGCAAGGTTGGTCGGCTGCAAGAAGCTTGCAAATTGTTTGTTCAAATGACAAACTTGGGCATAAAGCCTGATGTGATTGCATATACGGTTCTACTGGATGGTCACTTAAAGGAGACCCTCCAGCAAGGTTGGGAGGGGATTGCTAAAGAGAGAAGGAGCTTTCTTCTTAGAGCGAATCATAACAAGTTATTAAGCTCCATGAAAGACATGCAAATTGAACCTGATGTACCCTGTTACACGGTGTTGATTGATGGAAAGTGCAAAGCTGAATATCTAGTGGAAGCCCGGGAACTATTTGATGAGATGTTGCAGAAAGGACTTACTCCTGATGCTTACGCTTACACAGCTCTTATAAATGGATATTGTAGCCAAGGGGAAATATCAAAGGCTGAGGATCTTTTGCAAGAAATGATAGACAAGGGAATAGAACCAGATGATTTGACCTTTTCAGTATTAAATCAGAGTTCCTTGAGGTCCAGGAAGATTCAGTTACGTGCATGATTCCCTCTGTGGTGCCATGTTTAGTAAATTCTTCTACTGAGGACACCTATGTCAACAGCAAGGTGATGCTTTTATCGATCATTAGTTAATTGGATTTCTCTTCTCTGCTTATAAACTTGGTCACAAGTATAATCTTATCAGCAGTATATACAATTCTCTGCATGTATTTCTACACTTGACAGGGAACTAAGTACCAACAATTGTGAAATATACTGGGCATAGCTTGTGAGTCTGATCAAGTAATTTATGATTTTCAGGAGGTCAACATTGCTGATGAAGAACTTTCTGTATAAATTCGCATAGAAAATGAGGGCCCTGTTGTTGAGAGCAGAATCGAGAACATTTCAGATACCAACATTAAGAGGTTGTGCATCCTACATCTCATTCTGCTTTTCAAGCAGACCTTGCAAATCTTTTCAGTCCTTGTGCAATAGAGGGCCTTGTTCAAGGATTGGAGGCTAATCAACAAGTAGATGACTTGACCCTAGCAACCCTTGAGGACTGTTGAACTCAGTTCAGGTACTAGTGTATTTTATCACAGTTTTTGTTCCTTAAGAGGTATCATGCTCACGAAATAGGGGAGGATGCTCATTCAGGTTGCGTAGATCAGTACTTTTGCATCATTAAATGTATCTACTCACATTTTGTTATTAGTATATTCTATATATTCCTGCCTAAACCTTCTTCATGGATTTGTTTTTCCTACTGGGCCTTGTTTTATTTCATTAAAAGCAGAGCAGCGCACTTGTCATGGTCTCCTTTTTTTACTGGGGATTTGATCTCTTTTGTCAGCACAGGCTCTGATTTTACCTCCTAGACATTCAAAATGGAACTCTCTTCAGTTCCTAATTGATGAAGTATCCTCTAAAAAATACGATGAATATAGTGCCTTTTCATGTTTCTGTTCCTAATTTCAATCATTCCTTGTTATGTTGTGTTCTCAAGGTCCAAATTCCACGTAAGGTTGTGACTCTCTGTGCAAGTAGAGATGTGATTTGTCAAATTTGGAACTGCACTAGTAATTGTCTTATCTCATCATGTTTTTCTGGGTGTCCAGATTTTTAACCTTTTCTTTTCCTTCAGTCTTTGCTTGCATCCAGGTTAATGTCAAACATCGATTCCCTGTTCTATTGAATTAATTCTTGGAACCTACAAATCTTCCACCTGAAGATTTTTTGCCCGCCTGGAATTCTGGAAAGCATTAGCTGCTCAGTCTCTGAAAGTTCAAGATGTGGTAAGGTTTCACTTCTGTTGTGGATAACTAGAGAGCTGTGAAGGAATAAGTTTTTTCATGAAATGTAGAATTGGATAATCTTCCCTCATGGTTTTGCTTGTCTTTTCTTGTTACTGATGATTTAGTGTCTCTGTTAGATTGTTACTATTGCCTTCTAGCACAATGGATATAGCAAGTATGCATTAGCTGGATACTAATGTTGTGCTCTATTAAAAACAAAGGAACAATGGAGCGGATTGCCCTTAGTTTCTGGTTTCTCTGCGTGGTCGAGGCTCTGATCGGCGACTTTGGTGGGCAAAGCCCTTTTCTAACTAATCTTTATTGTTTAAGTTCCCAAATTGTAGGCCCCTTTATATACTAGGTGCCAATCCAATAATTAGGAAATCTGATACAAGCTAGGAATACTGAATAGAATACTATCAGCTAGAATTAGAATTAAAAATTTATCTGACGTGCACAGCCAATGCTTCCTGCACCTATGGTATTTGATCCCATAACATGGGCCCATAACAAATAACCTGAATGTGAGTCGAATGTTGCAAATCAGGAGAATTCTAATTGGTGTAGCAGAAAATCAGTGCCACTTTGCCAGCAAATTTGAACTGTGATGCCATCAATGTTAATGTAGCAAAAAATGATAACATCAATGTTCAATGCAGTCTCAGTTCAATTTAGGTCAAATCAAAACAGATTTATAAGACAGATGTCAACTTAAGTTCAAAATTTGAGTAAAGCTTGTTTGTTAGTTGTTACAGGTGTTCTATTTATAAAGTTAGTAGTTAATGGCTACTGGGAAAACAGAAGTTGACCGCTGTTATTTTTGCCTTGCAGGAGTTCGTCAAAGAATATTTAATTGATCGATTATCCTTAGGGATAATTGGTTCTAATTCCGTCTACTGTGCAAGCCATAATTACTTCAGAAGTACCTGTCACAATGCCAGCATACAATAAAAAGTGGAAAATAAAGCATCCTGCTGGCAAAACGACTTGTGGCTGAAGAACAATGATGAAGCAAGGGATAACGCAGAAGTATATTTATCTTATTTTTGGGCGGGTTATAAGACCTTTGATCGCTGCAGTTTATAAGCTCTGGGTGTTGAATCTATGTAGTTTCGTGTGTTCATACAAGGTGCTAAGTTATTTTTTTCAACCAAAATCGATCGTGAAGTTGCTACTTATGTGTAATTACGATTTGTACCAACAATGTTCGAATGTTTAGCTATATGCCTTGGATTGATTAACTAGGCTCGTTTTTTTAAAATTCAATTGTTCAATGAAATGTATAGTTCTCTCTAGTTTTTCTTTTATTTCAAAATCCTTAGTTTTGGGGGCTTGTGTGTGGATGGCCGCTGTATCATTCCTGTATGTAAAGCTATGTTTGTAGAAATTATAGGGCGTATTATAGTTTATATAATTATTATGATGTATTATATTTAGATGGTTAACATGTTATCCAATTCAGTAATGCTGCTACTATTTGCATTCGTTGTGTGGCCCATACAGCCCACCTACTAGGCTACTACTCCTATTTGCTTTCTAGAGACATGAAGATAAACACCGCCGAACAGTAGCGCCAAAATCTGACAAATTTTGGCACCAGCAATTATTCGACCTGAATATTTCGAGAATTTGAATATAACTACTGAATATTTTGGTTACATGTGGCTGTTGAGATCTGTGTATTACGCTGATTGAAATCATTCCCAGGCAAAAGAGTGTTAGGACAGCCTGCAGATCAAACAGGCCACCTTCGAATATGCTACAGCCTGAGCAACCACTGTTTTGCTTCATTTCAACCAAAAGCAAGCTAAGTCACGGAGTCACTCTATGCAAATCATCTGAATCTAAACAAGTTGACACAGAAAAATGATTTTCCATGAAAAATTAACTTGTATGCAATCAGATGAAGCTAAACAACTAGCAACATTTCTCAGGCTCGAACCAAACGAGAAAATTTCCATGGAGCAGTTTACTTGCTGAATAGTTCAATCAATTAGACGATTGAAACAACCTCTTCCACACTTCAAGACCTGTCTTGTCTCCACAGGGGTTAAAACAAAAAAGTAAAAAAAGTGAACAAAGAATCAAGAAATAATAGATGTAGCAGGTACAGTAGGCAAGCACCAACACCTCCCCTCCAACCTCACACTATGGAAACTACTAATTTTTACAGAATACAACTCACATTTCAAGATCTGCTTCAGGGCAACAGAGGCAAGGGAAGTTTGATATTCTCCCTCCCACAGATTTTCGTCGGTAGGTTTGTTTACACGTTCTCAGCTGCTGCGTGCGATCGCTTTGGTCGCCACTCCGTGCGTGCCTTCACAATGTCAGCTCCTGACTCAAGCTGAAGAAGATGGTCGCACTGGATGGCAGAAGCCGGCTTCTCAGCGCCAATGCTGGTGCATTCCCCTGAAATGGTGGTAAGTGATTGCAGCACACTGTCTCGACCGCACTCCTTCCTGTAATCCAGGGTCATGCTTGCAAGCTCATGCTTCTCCAGTACTGAAATTGGAGCACTCTGGGAGAAAAAAGAAATTAGAAAAATCAGAAACATGTTTGAAAAGCCTTCTGACTGGCCAGATGTAAGACTAATGACCATATCAACAATACAGATGGTCAGATCAGAATCTCTAGAAAATAATTGCAAGTACAACATAAAATGGTCCCCTAACAACCACCATATAAAAGGATAAAGCCAAATTATTTTTCTCTAAACGATGAATAAAAGGGACAAGAATAACCACCTCAAGGATCCACCCAATATATTTAACATTGTTCACATGCTGATTGACATCGAGGTCACCCCACCTAGGCTGTTGCAGAAAACAAGAGTCCATCAAAGATCATTTAAAACAAATGAGGGGCGAGATCAATGATTACTGTTTTTCTTAGATAAATTATTGTAGTTGAGGCATAATGATAATTCAATATGTAACTATGTCTAGCTGACTTACAGTGAGCCCCTTTCTTATGAATTGCTCTGTAGCATCATCACCAACTTTATTTCCTGTCTTGGCTAACTTTTCACTCTGCTCCTCTGTTATAGCTGAACGGTCATTGAAATATGGGCCTATTTCAGCTCTAACTTCATCTGGCATTTTTGAAAGTCTTCTAGTTTTCTTATGCATCATCACCCAAACACTGCAAGAAAGGATTGGAAAAGGAGCACAATTAGCGATTATCAATGATGTGACCAAGCAGAAATACCAAGATTGGATGTCCTCATAAAAAATGATACAGATGATGCTTGCAATATAATACAGTTGAAGCCCAAACCTTGTAGCTCTCAAGATTGTTCGGCCAGAGTTGTAGTCACGAACATGCCAGTCTCGACGCATGCCATTTTTGCCAGCAGCAGCAACCCATGTGTCAACTTGAACCGTATCTCCCCTAAAACCATAGCAGGTTGGTGCAATACATCTGTCATTTTTTTGATCCACAGAAAGACGTCCGCAATTGTATCTGAACTAAAACAGTTTGAAATTGCATCTCCATTTTTCTAACTCAAAACCCCCTAAAAATAAGTTTTCAACCACTTGTTGACACAGTTGACAAGAGGATTTAAACATAATGTGTGCAATAGTAGTACTAGCACCACTTATTTGATGAATGATGACCACCTAGAATTTTAAACTGACAGATGCTGTTCAACAAAAGTTCACTGTTCTAGATCGGTCCTTAGCTTCTCCCATGATATGGCACAGCATTAATTGCTTTTGTTCTTTTCTATACGATGGAATCATTTACTGCAGACCAATAAAGGGAAACTTTCTGAATTGTGATCCCTTGAGGTGTGGTACCCTGTACAGACGTCTTTTAATTCAAGATCCAAGAAAGCACAGAACAGACAACATTTAATGAGGCAGCTCTGGGCAATGAATATGAAGTAACCAGTCAATTATAGATTGGGACTAAACCACTCTCTCTATCCACTAATCAGCTATGTTTTCGGGAGAGCATTGTTCTGTTAAGTGATGTTATACTTTTCAAGACAAAACAGGGCAACAGAGTTACAGTGATGCCAAACTCAGGCCTTGGGGTATCGAAACTTTTATGTTGCTTGTAATAAAGCTAGACAATAACTTTAATGTGAACTACCCGAGTGGAAAATTTTTGTTTGTAAATGCAAAATAAATCACTTGCCAATTTATGTTTAAAACGGAGCTTATCGCTGGAAAATGTAAGTACATGCCCGTTCTGGCATTCCCACTCAACATAATTCAAAGATCCAAGGAAGCACAGAGAAGACATCATTTAATGAGGCAGCTTTGGGCAATGAATAAGGCGTAACAAATGAAGTTGCTCTTGGATCTAAATTACTACTCCACTAATAATTGACGTCTAAAGGAGAGATTATTGTTCTTTTAACTGATGTTGTGCCTTTTCAGGACAACATAGAGCAAGAAGAGCTACAGACTTACAGTGCTGTACCAAAAAGGCCTTGGGGCATCAGAACTTTTATGTTGCATGTACTAAATCTAGATTATGTCTTTAATGAGGATTACCCAAGATGCAAATCCTGTTTCTAAATGCAAAGAAATAACTTGATAGTTCATGTTATAATCAGGGCTCAACAATTGGAAATAAAGTGCATGCTCCTCCCCACTTAAGTAGGAATATATTCATTTCTTCCTAATTGGAAAATTTAACTTTGCCACAAACTATATCCTTGATCCAACAAAATTGGAGCTGATATTACCACACATTTCTTGGTCAACCAAGAAGGAATAACAGCACCTTCTAAACATGAGGCCTATCATGGGAAATCAAAGAAAAACATGGCCTTCTATAGCAGTAAAAATTTCAACCCATATTCTTGCAAACCAGCAGCAGTGAAATTTACGACCAAGTAAAAAATTCACTTGATTTTCATCAACCAACCAGTGTATGGAGAAAGCACACCAGAGATCCATACAACATTATGATAAACCATGTTAAAGTAAATATTGTTGAGCTAAATACTACCGATGCCTGAGTAAGAATCTTCTTTAAACAAATAAACACAAATATGCCAAGGACACAGCTGTAAAGTAGTACATAAAACGATATCTGTAAAAGAAGTAAAACAAATATGAAGTAATTCAAAATGTGACAATTAAATGACAACTTACAGTATGGAATTGATAGAAAGCAACCAAAGATACATATATTAAGAGGAGCAAAGGTTTGCAAAAAAGTACCATGCGGGGTAGTGCTCAACAAGAAGCTGGATTTTGCTGACAACCCATATCAAGTTCCGTTTGCTCATCTCCGGTGTAGCCCCAAAACCATCTCCAAGAAGACCAGCAGTCCTCACATGGTTAAGAGCCGTTTCCTGCAAAATTTTAAATAATTGCCAGCTTGAAAGAGACATATGAATCTATAACAAAATGCTGAAATGAGAAATAAAACTAAAAACAGAATGTGCAACCAATTACCTGTAAATGATTCATCAATGTCTCTATAGAAGCTGTACGATCAGCACCAATCTCGTAGGACCGAATCATGAAGTTCTGCCTAAACACCAGACCGTCCTGGATAATCCTACCAAAGCCAAATGTGTCAACAAGCATGTCAGGTTTCTTCGGCTTCCAATCAAGCAGTGTCCACTGCTTCTCTGCAGCAAGGAAGATGGTTGTAATAGCCGCAAGAAGCATGCTCCAATCCGGCAGTTGGTTATAGAACGTCTTTGGAGCACTGTGAGGCACCGTTTCCTCCATGTCCGGCTTCACCGTCTTGAGGTTAACCTTCGTACCATTAACCTTGGGAAGGGTTTGAGCCTGTGCCTTTACTTGCATGGCTGCAGGAGGTGGGTTAGGCTTTGCAACAATGCCACGGACACTCAAATTCTCCGGCAATTCACCGGTAACAGCATTCTTGGAGCTTCTAGCTGATGCAGCAGGAGATGAGCCTGGACCTGGGAAGAATGCTGAGGCGGCGAGAGACCCGGCCATGATTGAACTTCCCTTCACGACCCAAAATTCGTTAGAAATCAATCACTCGCCAAAAGCGTTAACCTGAATAAACAATCAATTATATTAGACACTTTACAACAATGAGCTCTTTGGAAAACTTAAAAGAGGAAAAATTGAGGCATGAACTACTGGATCCACCCACTAAAAGTTGCCTCCTCATGGGAAAAAGGCCTCGTGTATCATAAACAAGTACACCCGCAAATTTCCAAACGATTCGAAACCACATTTGAATCAATGTAGCAAAATGAACCATATGCCCCCGATGAACAAAATGGCATTGAAAATTGGGAGACCCAATACCGGGACGAAAGAAATGGCTGGGTGTTCAGAATCCCCAACGAAATATGAGCCACAAAAAAAATCACTGCTTCCAACAAGATGAATCAAAACATATTGGTACACACAACACCAATGCACACCATTTTTCATAAGAACAGGATCACATTGGCCTACCAATCCCCCCGAAAATTCCACCTTCTCAACCATTCAAGCGCCCCTGCATGTCCACCATTCCCCACAAAACCAGAAAAAAAAAAGAAGCTCCCATTGCCGCTAAACTCGCCCCAAAAAAAAAAATCCATCCTTTTCCCCCACACCCACACCCCACCATGGCTAGACGCCGCGAATTCACCGTGAAACCTCCAGATCTAGCAAACGACCCCCCCGCAAGACGACACGAAGCCAATCAATCTCGACCTCGAACGATCCATCACCAAATCCCTCCCCCAACAACAACATCAGCAGAAAATCCTCATGGCGCGCCCATGCACCACCCAGATCGCCACAGCGACTCACCTCGCGCTCAGAGCCAGGCACGCCACCGGCTCTCTCCCCTCCCCCTCTCCCGCCGCCGCCGCCGCCTTCTCCTCCAAATCCCACCGCCTCGCGCTCGCTCGCTCGCTCGCCACCTCACCTCGCGAGGAATCGATAGAAGAAGAAGAGGAGAGCTTTCCTTTCCTTTTTTTTTCTTTTTTTTTTTGGGTTTTTTCCCTTCTTATTAACGTAGCGGGGGTGCGGAAGATCCGAGCCGTTGATGCGTGCGTTCTGAGGGACACGTGTACGGCAGCAATTGGCCCAGCCGTGCGGCGATCGACCTGGTCACTGACCTGTGGGCCCGGTCGTCCGGTTTCGTCTTTCCCGTGGGTCGTCCCGTACACGGGGAATCTTACAACCATGCAAACGCAAATGGTTGATGACTTGATGTGAATGTGCAAACGAACCGGATTTCAATGTGTTAATATTAGGTCGACAAACGTGCATCTTTTAGGAAGCGGTGTAGCTTTGCTTTAATAATACTCCCTCCGTCACGAAATAAATCCATATAGTATATTATGTACGGATGGAAATTGAGTGGATATGGACGGATAATGATTATACCATATTCGTTTCATATTCTTTTTATCGGATAAAAGACTGTCAGATGGTAAACTCCGCAGCGGGGGACTGTGCAGACCCCCTTTTTGAGTTCGGCCCAGGACGCGAAAGAGAGGCTTCTGCAGGCTCGGCACCGGTGGCGCCGGCGAGGATCAAAGATCGCGTGAGAGAGGGCGGTGACACACAAGCGAGTATACAGGTTCGAGCCGCCGACGAGGCGTAATACCCTACTCCTGTGTGGTGTTTTATCTATGTGAGCTCTAGCTCTCAAGAGTTGGACTTAGTCGGAAACAAGCTAAATAGAAGAACTCAGAGAGCCGAATCCCCTTCCTCTAAGCCTGTGCCTCCTTTTATATCTCAAGGGGACACCACACGGGCTGGACAGGCTATCATCTAGAGAAAAGGTGGAAGCTACTTTACAATTAAGAGCCACATTGTGGCTTGTGATGGAAGTCTTCCGCTCCTGCAGCGCCGGCATGGCCCCTGTCAGACCGTCCATTATGCGGAATGACGCAACACGTCATTCTCCATTAAACGGCTAGAGTCTAGTAGTCCACCGTAGGCTGCACGGTGCGCTAGGTGATTAGACCTGCACCAACTCTGGTAAGGCCTGAGAGCCAGATCGGCTCTTATAATTCCGAGTTGGAAGCGGTTGGCTGATAAGACTTGGGTTCGGTAAATGGAGCACATATAGTCATTGTCGGTTTCAAGATAAAGGCTTCAAAGGTATTGCCGGGAAAGGGTAGAGTCTGCGATAGGCAATTGTATCTATTAATAAGGTATGTCATTATCGGTTTCTTAGAGATTTGGCAATTGTCCGCCATAAGGACTTGTCCGTATGGGTTTGTAACTTAGGAAAAGTTGAGTCGTGTCCGATATCGACAAAGTTTGTATATTCGGGTATAAATAGATGCCCAAGACCATGTAAAGAATTAAAACTAGTTCAATATTATCGATGTTGTAGATTATTACTACGGTATTTGCATGGTATGGGGATCGTTGATACCATGGTATACGCGAGATTGAGGTAAAAGAGATTGTCGGTGTCCTGGGCCCAGGGGTATGTCGACTATGGGCTTGAGGCGGCCCCGTCCGTCCACGTGGCCATCCCCCGAGGGGTGAGAAGGCCCGAGGACGACGTGGCGGCCGCCCTCCCATGACGCACTACCCCCTCGGGGGAAGGTCCAGCGGGGGTCGGGCTCCCCCGACCCCCTCGGGCCGTCGCCACGTGCAACAAAGTGGGTGAGCGCTCCTAGTGCTCACCTACCCGCATTAAATGACGGTGCAGGCGTAGTGCGCCTGCGCCGCGTGCGTGCCGCATCTATTGCGAAGCGACGCGCACGCATCTGACACCGGTCACCGTCGGCTGATCGGCGCGAGACCGGTGCGAATGACCGATGGGACGGCGTACAGTGCCGCGCGTGCCGGCGCACGCGTGGTAGGTATGATACACTTCCCAATGAAGCTGTGTCAAGATCATAGGGGCTGATCTGGCTCCTGCGCCACGTCAAGGTTGGTGCGTCAGGTCTAATTACCTGGTGCATCGCACGGTTTACGGTGGATTACCGGGTTTCAGCCGTTTAATGGGGAATGACGTGCTGGGCCGACCACCATGATGGGCGGTCTGATCGACGCCGTAACGGATCTACAGGAGCGGAAGACTTCCACTCCAAGCCACGACATAGACTTCATCTGTAAAATATTTTTCTCCTTTCTCTCTAGAAAACCGTTCGTCTGGGCACTGTGGTGTCCCCTTGGGATATAAAAGGAGGCCCAGGCCTAGAGGAAGGGGGTTGGAAGCGGCTTTCCATTTCTTCTCCCTAGGTTGCGGCTAGCTGAGTCCAACTCCAGAGAGTTAGAACCCACACACATAATCCACCACACAGGAGTAGGGTTTTACGCCTCATCGGCGGCCTGAACCTGTATACTCGTTGGTGTGTCACCGTTCTCTGACAGGCGATCTCGATCCTCACCGGCCTCACCGGAGCCGGGCCTGAGGAGGCCTCTTTCACGCGCCCTGGGCTGAACTCAAAAAGGGGGTCTACACAGTCCCCCGCTGCGGAGTTTTCCATCCGACAGAGATGGACACAAGGAATTTTATACAGGTTCGGGCCCCTCAACTGATAGGAAATAGCCCTACTCCTGTTGGCCGAGACTGATGTTGCTCTTATTCATCAGAATCATACAAGTGCAATATTTATGATAACCTATCTAGTCGTTGTCAACATGGCAGCATGGACCACCACTCATAGTCGATGATGGGGGTAGTCTTCATCCTTGAATACGAACTCGGCGAGATCAGAGATAACACTAGATCCCTCTTGTCGGCCTCCGCGGGCACTAGATTGGCTATGTCTAGGCTTATCTCTTATGTTGATATCTAGCGACGTGTATTGGCATCTATTCTGACTATTTTGTGCCCCTCTCCTCCTAGGGGGTCTTATTTTTATACCCTTAGATGTCCCCTTGTCTAAGTAGAACTAGAGCGATAAGTATAGATACAATTTGAGTAGTCTTTATAGTTTTCATGTAGAACTCTGCTTCTCCTCCTTATCCGAAATACCTTTTGTATGCGAGGCTTGATTCCGTATAAGACTTGGTATATGGTGGACCCCACGGAGCTTAACCCATGATCATAGGGTATGCCTTCTCCATAACCCTGACAGTAGTCCCTGACTTTAATGCAAATGAATGAGTTGATGTACTCGACCGAAGACCTTAGAACAACAGTTATCGAACTCACTTGACCGTTCTCGGATGACCGAGAAGGCGTGGAGTATACCACTAAGTTCCTTGTCTAATCTTAATCGAGAATTTGGATGGAAGTTAAAAAAATTTCATTTCGGCGGGTACACCATCACTTTATCCAATAACCCTTGTCGAATCCATTCAACCGTTCTCGGACAGTCGAGCTGGTGTAGAGTACACGACAAGGTCCATCTCTTCTCCTGAATCGAGAAATCAAAATTTGACTACTATGTGCCCTGGGACCAGTATATATCTGTAAATTAAGTACAGGAATTATTGGTTTGTGCTTTAATTAGTCAAAACTGACTACTATAAAGCCTCCGACTAGTCTCTGTCACTCAAAAAAGGCTAATCACTCTGATATCTGATTTTCCTATAATCAATTACTCAAAGCAAATTGTTAGAATGAAAAAGGCCCCGAGCGAACGCTTAGGGGTAACATGATATAATATGGATTGAAAATTGTAAATAAACTGAATTTACATATGACAATAAAAGAGTACTCTCGCTAAACCTGCCCTCAGCAATCAGAGTATGGTACCCTTCCTAGCCCCCAACTTTCTTTATGGAAAAGTCGTTTTTCCACAAAAGTAGCTTAAATCTTATAACAAACCAAGCTGAAGCTGCGATTACCTAGCCCCCAGCTGTGAGGTTGGGAAAACCAATTCCCGATTACACGGCTTGGTTAATACGCTACCATTAAGCTCTCTGACATGACCAACTATGACATGGTCGTTTGGCTCTGCAGTGCCTGACAAAATCTTATCAGCTCTGGGCATCCCTAGCCAAGAACCGTGAGGACCTCGGAGTTTTGTCAGACCAACGTAAGAGGATGGAAGGTTCGATTCGAGACAAGACGATATAAGAAAAGGGGTTCAACGGATAAATATTTCACATTCATATATATAGCCCAAGGTTAAAAGTCACATAATTTTTTATGCACATGGGGTGATGAGATGACACCACACTGGGTGAAGACCAGGTGTGTAGACGTACTCAATCACTTCGCGGAAATAGTGGGAAAATCGCTACAATCGCTGGTCGACGACCAGGTACATAGACATACTTGACCACTTGAAGACGTGGAGCGAGGATCGCTACGCCATTGGTCGACGACCATGTGTAGGCATACCTCGACCACTCGAAGTCATGGTGCGAGGACTGCTACATTGTTGGTCGAAGACCAGTTGTATTCGTACCTCGACCATTCGAAGTTGTGGTGCGAGGACCGCTACACCGCCGGTCGAAGACCAGGTGTAATCGTACCTCGACCACTCGAAGTCGTGGTGCGAGGACCGCTACATTGCTGGTCGAAGACCAGTTGTATTCGTACCTCGACCATTCGAAGTTGTGGTGCGAGGACCGCTACGCCGCCGGTCGAAGACTAGGTGTAATCGTACCTCGACCACTCGAAGTCGTGGTGCGAGGACCGCTATGTTGCTGGTTGAAGACCAGTTGTAGTCGTACCTCGACCATTCGAAGTCGTGGTGCGAGGACCGCTACACCGCCGGTCGAAGACTAGGTGTAATCGTACCTCAACCACTCAAAGTCGTGGTGCGAGGACCACTATGTTGCTGGTTGAAGACCAGTTGTAGTCATACCTCGACCATTTGAAGTCGTGGTGCAAGGACCGCTACGCCACTGGTCGAAAACCAGGTGTAGTCATACCTCGACTATTCGAAGTCGTGGTGCGAGGACCACTACACCACTGGTCAAAGACCAGGTGTAGTTGTACCTCGACCATTCAAAGTCGTGGTTCGAGGACCGCTACACCATCGGTCGAAGACCAGGTGTAGTCGTACCTCGACCATTCAAAATCGTGGTGCGAGGACCGGTACACCGTCGGTCGAAAACCAGGTGTAGTCGTATCTCGACCATTCGAAGTCGTGGTGCGAGGAACGCTACACCGTCGGTCAAAGACCAGGTGTAGTCGTACCTCGACCATTCGAAGTCATGGTGCGGGACCGCTACACCGCTGATCGAAGATCTGGTGTAGTCGTACCTCGACCATTCAAAGTGTACTCGGAGAGATGGTGAGATAGCTACCAACCCTGTACTCAGTCCAGGTGGGTTGTTGTATCTTGACCACTCAGAGAGATGGTGAGATAGCTACCACTCCTGTACTCAAACCAGGCGGGTAGTGGTATCTCGATATCTTGAAAGGAACTCGGAGAGATGGTGAGATAGCTACCGCCCCTATACTTAGACCAGTTGGGTTGTCGTATCTCAACCACTCTGAGGGGCGTTAGAGTTGGTTATTACATGTGCATCTCATGTGGCCAGCATGACTCACATACCCAACTTGTAGCATATTCGAATGTTCATTCGTAATCATGTCGGGTGATCAAGACGGCAACGTTCGCGGGGGGATTATCCGCAACAACCCTTTCTCAAATAGTCCGGTTGTGGCCGACGCTATATGTGAGATAGGTCGTCTGCCTTCGTTGGTAGGTTTGGTCCGATAACTCCGCATTTATTGAGAATGCTCTCGATAATGGTGTTGTACCCGACCGTTGCCTACTCTAATACTCGATTGTTCCTGAAAAGTATTTACTAGAAGATAAGATATATAGTAGAGAATATCGAGTATGTACTAAAAAACTACATGAAACTTCTAATATTATCAGTATATAACGAGCAGATTCAGATTAAATATCGGATACTATGTAAACCGCAAACAAGCATGTAAACAAGCATGTTTTATATAAAAGAAACAGAGTGAACCCTCAGCATTAGATCGTAGTCGGCCTAATATAGGGAACACCCGCACAACAAATATTATATAAAAACATGCTCTAGGTAAACATAATAAATTACAGATCTAACAATATCGTATGGATCTAAAAAATAGGTATAGTAAATTGCATATAAAATATTACGTATCTTTGTAGATACATGACAGATGTATCTACGAAATTAGTAGATTAATTTAAAAAACCAATCTACCAATTACCTTGATGCGTACTCGTTCGACATCATATATATATTTGAAATCTTCTGGTACGCCACGTGTATTAAAGCTTGGATGATCTCCTCGATAGATCAAATTGTTGGTGACAATGATTCCGATCTAGTCAGGGAGCGTACTCTGGCCGGGTCAGATCTCCCAGGGCGAAAGTCGTTGAAGTATTCCTCATCGAAAAATCCACAGCAGCGATGACTTGACGAAGCTTAAGATGACGAGGGTCCTTATCCATTGGAGAATGCACTTCGGTCGTGTCGTATCCCCCTACATCTGAAGTCGTTGAGTTGTTTGTCGTCGAGGGATCTATCTTCTTGAAACCCATCTCGTCAAAACATTGAAGCACCAAAAATTCCCCTACCTAGCACGCCACTGTCGATGTTGTAGATCACGACTACGGTATTTGCATGGTATGGAGATCGTTGATACCATGGTATACGCGAGATTGAGGTAAAAAAGATGGACACAAGGATTTTTATACAGGTTCGGGCCCCTCAACTAATAGGAAATAGCCCTACTCCTGTTGGCCGAGACTAATGTTGCTCTTATTCATCAGAATCATACAAGTGCAATATTTATGATAACCTATCTAGTCATCGTTAACATGGCAGCATGGACCACCACTCGTAGTCGACGATGGGGTAGTCTTGATCCTTGAATACAAACTCTGCGAGATCAGAGATAACACTAGATCGCTCTTGTCGGTCTCCGTAGGCACTAGATTGGCTATATCTAGGTTTATCTCTGATGTCGATGTCTGGTGACGTGTATTGACATCTATTCTGACTAATCCGTGCCCCCCTCTCCTCCTTGGGGTCTTGTATTTATATCTATAGATGTCCTCTTGTTCAAATAGAACTAGAGAGATAAATATGAATACAATCTGAGTAGTAGTTGTAGTTTCCATGTAGAATTATGCTTTTCCTTTCTTATTCGAAATACCTTATAAATTTAGACACATATATAAAATATATATACCTAGATCTATACATGAATCTATTTAAAAATCAAAACGTCTTACGTAATATAAAACAGAAAAAAGTATATTTTAACTGATTTACATATCATACAAAACATGCGCAATCTTCCGTAGAATTTAATTCACATTTGACATGTCAAGCGATGAAGATACAATGGAAGAGTGCCTTTTACATACTACTCCTTCCAGTCAATTTTATTTGACGCTGGAGAGTTAAACTTAATTATCCTCAATATTAAATAATTTCTTTTTAGGCATTTCTCAACCTGTTGAGATTAAAGATGCAAATGGCTTATATAAACTATTTAATGTATAGCTTAACGAATTGGTCCATTCAAAAGGTATATGAGTGGGCTTACGGGGTAAATGAAACAACCGTAGTGAATCGAATCGCGTATATCTTCGTAGATACATGCTGATACATGATTGAGGATGATTCATCCTCAAGCTTGCTTACAGAGCATGCATGTTGTTACTTGTTAAAAGAGAGTAAATAGATCCATCAAAATAGTAAGATAGTAAATAGATGATTTCATCATCCTTTTTATTTGTTTGGAGCCCTTGCCATGGAGGGAATAATTGGGAGAGGCAAGGACGAGTAGAGAGACCAAGTTTAATCTATGGCCAAATGCAAAGAGCGAAACAGGATAACACGTGAATCTAACGGAAGATGGATATATCCTACTCGAGAAGTGGTTTTTTTTACCGGTTTTTAACCCTCTATAGTCCCGGTTATGCAACAAACCGGGACTAAAGACTTTAGTCCCGGAAAGTGTTACCTACCGGGATTAAATTTATTTTTTTCATTGTTCTTGCTTCTTGCATATTGACTTCGAACCAAACTCAACAACAAAATCATACACAAATTCACAGATCGAACGAATGTCCTCAAATTGACATCACAAATTCACATATCCACAATGAACAAATTAACAGACATCACAAATGAACAAATCACAAATCGACAAATTCACAGATATCACAAAATCACGGATCCACAGGAACCTCGGCGTCCGCCGCCTCCCATCCCGCCGCCCGGTGCCGGCCGCCGCCGCCGCTGCCGCTGCTTCGCGTGAGAGAGAGGCGGCCTCAGCACCCGCCGTCTCCCATCCCGCCACCTGGTCGCCGCTACCGTCCAGCCGCTGCTTCGCGAGAGAGAGAGGTGGCCTCGGTGCCCACCGCCTCCCGTCCCGCCGGCCGCCGCCGCTGCTGCCGCCCGGGCGCCGCTTCGCGTGAGAGAGAGGCGGCCTCGGCGCCCGCCGCCTCCCATCCCGCCGCTGGCGCCGGCCGTCGCCGCAGCTGTCGCCCGGCCACCGCTTCGCGTGAGAGAGAGAGGCGGCCTCGGCGTCTGCCGCCTCCTATCTCGCCGCCCGGCGCCGGCTGCCGCCGCCTCCCATCCCGCCTGGCCGCCGCTTCGCATGTGAGAGAGAGGCGGCCTCGGCACCCGCCGCCTCCCATCCCACCGGCCGGCGCCGGCCACCGCCGCCTCCCATCCCGCCTGACCGCCGCTTCGCGTGAAAGAGAGAGGTGGCCTCGGCGAGAGCGAAACTGAGAGAGAGAGGCAGGTATGAGAGAGAGAGGCATGGGAAAGGATAAGGACGTGGGAGAGCTATTTTTATTCCCGGTTGGTGATACCAGCCGGAGTTAAAAATATGATCTTTAGTCCCGGTTGGTGATACAAACCGGGACTAAAAATCGTTGGGGGCAGACACGACTTGATAGTTATCGAACTAGGACTATAAATGATCTTTAGTCTCGGTTGTTAACACCAACCGGGACTAAAGATCATAAAGTTTCTTTGAGCTTTTGAACCGGGGCTAAAGATATTCTTTAGTCCCGGTTTATATTTAAATCGGGACTAATGTGATTTTGCTGACCAAAGATCCATTCTCTAGTAGTACTATATGGATCGGGTTCACATCCTCTATTGTAATAGTACTATTATAGACACTAACTTGTGAAACAATAGGGGGTGAGACACATCGTATGATATTATAGTAGAGGATCCTCACGCATATGGATCGGATCATCGGAACTGCGTGACGTACAGGACGGTCGTCACATGTGAATCTCGAGATGATCCGCGGGTCTGGGCACGACCCACGATTCACCGTCGACAAAAGCGTAATAGCTATATGCATACGGTACATCGCCATCGGCGAGTTCTTTGGCCCATCCCATCTTCTTGCTTGCATCCAATCCAGGCCCAGAGCAGTTGTACACGCCGTAGTAGACTCCGCTCCTGCATCCATATAAAAATATAAGTAAGACTCTTGTAGAAGATGCAGTGCTTACATATCTACCTTTTTTTTCATTCATATGGTATATATGTAGCTAGAGTAGTGCTACACATTATATATATGTATGTAGGATAAGACTATTCTATACCCCCTATGGTATAACTATTTTATACCCCTACCCTCTTCTCCCGGGCCCTCCCTCCTCCTCCTTTGTCCCGCGCACCTGCCCCTCCCTCCTGATTTCCCTCCGGGCGAGCGCTCCCCCTCCTTCTCTCCCCTCCCGCGTGCCCCCTCTCCTCCAGGCCCGCCTCTCCCTCCTCCTTTCCTTTCCTCCCCTCTCCCGCCTCTCGATCTCTCCCTCCCGACACCCTCTTCCTTTTTTTACCTTTTCCTTCGGTTTTTATTTCTCCCTCCCTTCACTCATTTTTTCTAGAAAAATAAAAAATAAATTGGTAAATTCAAGACTTGAACACATGGTCTTATACTTCATAGTAAGTTCTTCTAGCCAATCCATCCAATAATGCTATTTGTTTTAAGAATTATTGTTTGCTTTTTGTATCTTACTTTGTGAGAAAGAAATATTGTAACCAATTCTAATCTCTTTCACTACCACCATAGAACAAAATAGAAATGTTATTGCAAAACTCATAACATTTTACTATATTCCAGTAGCAATATTATCGTAGAAGTGCAGTAACACGTCACATTACTGTATTAATGCACTTTTGGTAGTAATATTATGGTGAAGTTGTAGTAAACCAGGAATCGAAAAAAAAAATATATGGGTTAAAAGTCTCACATGCTTACCATATACTTATTACTACACAAAAGTGGAAGTGTTACTGCATGGCAGGTACACGATACCACATGTTTATGTAGTAACACTATCCAAAAATTACATAAAGACACATTGTTTACAAAAAATTATAGTCTTTACTACATATTTATAGTAACATCGTGATGAGATTGTAGTAATATGCAACAGATAGTAGTAACACCTATGATATAATATTACTACTTGTGGAGAGTTAAATTTCAAAAGACTAATCTTTGAATGTTCTCTCTACCCTTCCACGAGTAAACCAAGTCAATTCCCCTCTCTCGATGTTACTGCACTTATTTTGGTTCTTAATATATATATATTGTTGCAGTAATGTTATCAAGTAATTGCAGTACCACACTATGTTATTGTAAAACTTATGATCGTTACTTTATCTTGTAGTAACGATATGATATGATTGTAGAACGCACAACAGACAGTACTAACACTTATTACTACTTGTGAAGATCTTTGACTGGCCTTTGACCGAGGTGGGAAGTGGGTTTTGGGCTCCTGGGGAAGGGTAGGTGGGTTGGAGGGGTATAGAATAGCTATTCTATACCCCGGCTATTCTATACCCCGGGTGTAAAATAATATATATATATTTTTTTTGTTACAATAGCATGTTGCATACAAAATAAAATATATATGCTATCCTACACAGACTATGTCGATCGGTATGAATGATGACTGGACAAATACAATACAATATGTAAATTACTCCCTCTGTTTCATATTATGATTTAAGTCGTTTTGAATTTGGTTAAAGTTAAACTACTTCAACTTTGACTAAATTTATAGATAAATATATTAATATTTACAACACCAAATTAATTTCATTAAATCAATAATTGAATGTATTTTTATAATATATTTATCTTAAGTTGAAAATGCTACTACTTTTACTACAAACTCTGAGTAGTTTGACTTGGCCAAAGTGAAAACGATTTAGTCTAAAACGGAGTGAGAAATAAGGATAGTTGAATTCTAAATGAGTACATACCCTTGTGGTGGCTTTTGGATGCTTCCGTGGTCGTCGTAGCCAATAGGCACAATCTCATTGGCAATCTTGCTATAGGTGTAGACGACGAATGACGAATCCTCCCATGCCCTGCCGAGGTAGACCTTATCGTTGGCACCACCGGCCTCGATGATGCAGTTGTGGAAGGCGAAGCCATTCCAGGTAGAATTGATCTGCTTGGTGTGCGAGCGTGGCCTCTCCATCGTCCGCGCTGTGGCCACGGCGGCATCGCCCGGGTTTTGCTTGGAGATGACGCGACAATCGTCGTAGAAAGACCTCCCGAAGCTGAAGATGGTGTCGACGCCGCTATTGATGGTGCAGTTCTTGAAGTAGTGCGTCCCCATCTCGTCGTATAACACACCTTGCCCGTCCTCGATCGTGCAATTGAAGAATGATGCCCTTTTTTCTGCCACCCGCAGTGCCACTGTTTACCCTTGCTTCCCCCCTATTGGCCCATCATTCTGCCATCCAAATTAATTTTTATTAACAAAAAGAAAGAAAAGGAATATGTAGAGTATCCAAGTATAATTAAAGTAATTAAGATTGTTTAAAAAATATTTTTTGACTATATTTTTTCTATTATAATATATACAATAAATAAATATATTTATATATTTATTATAATAATACTTAATATATGTTACCCTATTATCTGTAAACTAATTAAAGTTGTTGTTCATCGTAGTTAAAGTTATAAAATGAATGTCGTTAAGAATTATAGAACCGGGAGAAAATTAATGAAGAGGACCGACCTTGAAGACGACACCATTGGCGATAAAGTTGGCGGCTTCGATGGTGACGGTGGCGCTGCCGACGACGGCGAGGGGCTCGCCGTCCTTGCCTGGGGTGGCGGCGGTGTCGTTCCAGACGACGACGGCGGGGTTGGCCGGGTCGGACTTGAAGGTGACGTACCGCTTGCTCTTGCCGACGACCACCTTCTCGCGGAACACGTGGCCCGGCTTGAGGCTGAACACGTAGCGCTTGGTGTTGTTGACGTCGGGGACGACGGCGAGCGCGTCGGCGATGGTGCGGTGCTTGCCGTCGCCGCCGGCGGGGTCGATGCCCATGTAGATCGCCGTCGCGTTGGCGGTGACGACGTCGGCGGCGATCGACGGCGTGTCCATCGTCGGCGTACCGTACTGCATCGAGTTCTCCCCCAGCCAGTTCTCGAAGAACGCTTGCGACTGCTGCGACGGCGACGGCAGCGACGCTAGCACCAGCAGCAGTAGCCCCAGCTGCTGCAGGAGCAGCGTCGTCGTCGATTTCCTCGCCATGATCGCGATCGATTTCAATTCGTTTATCACCCGTAATTAATATATTATCTCATCGTGCTGATCTTCTTCAAATATATATATATATTGTGTTTCATTTCACTGCTATTTTTGGTCTGTCTAATTTTCTCTTGGACGAGAGCAATTCTCTTCTTATTACAAAATGGATCAAAACCCAGCCTCTACTCTAAACAAAGATTGTACACGGCCAATGACCAGAGAGAATAGGTCAGAGATTTCACGAGTTGCCATTTACTGATAGATATTCCAATTTAGGTTTTGTTTGGTGTACAGTTCTAACTCTAAGGTTTGAGTTCGTTTGGGCAACTAGCTATGGTAACTTCATCGTTGTTCATCGTTGTCCGTAAGCACGTCTCCCGGATTATTACACGTACGGTGTATTTTGTAAAAAAAAAAATCTACATTGAGGTTTCTTTTTGAAAAATCGAATAAATCTATTTTTAAGTTTATAGTAAAAAAATACTCAATTAATTATGTGTTAAGGGCTTGTCTTGTTTTGCGGCCCATCAAAAATCCCAAACGAACTCAGCCTAGGTTTATTTTGGAGTTGGATTTTTTCTAGCTTCAGGAATTCTTGAAATCTTGGATTGGAGCTACTACTATGCTAGAAGAATATTAGGGTAATAATATTTGTTCTTTTTATCAAAATAAAAAGATCATGCCACTTTAATTTAATCTGCAAACTCTATTTTCTACAAGAATTCAAACAGCACCTTAGGATTTGCCATTCATCATTCATGTTGCAGACATTGGGCTGCAAATCTTGAAAATGTAATGCTTGTTAGCTTGCTATGACACACCATATCTTGGATGAGGAGCATGCAGAATCCAATGGTTGGACTCAAGCTCTTGAAAATCTAGCAAAACCATAAAATATTTCCCATGACTTCCATCAAGCTTGATTGGTCGTCATTCTTGAAAGCAGGTGTACAATTGTCAGGAAGATTGAGAAGAAAAAAAAAGATGGAAAAATCTGTTCTGAGGAGGAAAATACTCTTTGAAAGAGCATAGGAGAGCAACGCCCGCTATGTATAGTGTAGTTCCACACCAATTCTCGTGCTTGACAATAATATTGAGGTTGATTTGAAACACATGCTTGTTGAATTTTGCTGGTTGCACGGTTTCCTTAATAATAAATCCCGAATTCTTTTTATATAATATAATAATTATAATATTAACCAAGTAACTAAATAAATAATAAATCTTAATTGGTATTTATGTCTTTGCATAGCTCGGGATCCAAGATTACTTGCAGTTGGGTATTCTTAGCTCCAATAATTTATAGATCTAGATTTATAATTACGTTGATAATATTTAGACAAATCATTTTGTTTATATTTTATATAAAATTTATCATACAAACTTTAAACCTACCGTGGATGTGAGATGACTAAACAGAGCCTTAGGAAACTAGGAAGCAGCTGAATCCAATGGTTCAATTGACTCAAGGTCTTTTTTTTTTTTTGCGAGGAATTGACTCAAGGTCTTGAATCTAAAAAAAACAAAAGTGATGTTCCGAGACTTCCATCAAGCTCGAAACAAGGCATACATTTGTCGGGAAGATTAAGAAGCAAAAAAATTCTCTTCTCAGGTGGAAAATACTCTTTGAAAGAGCAATATTGTAATCGGTGACACATCTCTCTCTTTTTTTCTCAGGCAGAAATGCTTTTCATTATATGAATATGCAGTAGCTTACAAAAAAATACATCGATCAAGCACATGTAATGTATATATGTACAGTACCTATATGATGACTAACTTTGGCCGGCCTTCTATGTTTCTGTGTAAAAATGCCCAGGCGTATATGAAAAGAAAAACATAAGAGATAAGAGAGAAAAGAATGAAGAACTACAGCTATATATACTTTGTAGGTAGTCTATATTACTCCAGAGATTCTTAAGGATGAAAGTACAACAAAGGCGACCCAAAGGATCATGAAGTAGACTGATGTTGCCCAAGCCCACATCCTAGGGCCACCAAGCTCGGCGCCAAGTATGACGCGACGAAGAACCAAAACCGTGATGCAACCGAACGACGTCGCGAAGAAGACCAGAAGGGAGAAGCTGAGGCCAGCAGCATTGTCTATGTACAGGGGCTTCTGGTAGACAAAATAGTTGTACATTGTGTCCACCAACCATGGAACACCAATGCCGACATATATGTTCACCGAATTGCTGCAGAAATAAGATTTACCGTTTATCCAGCCTCAATAAGATAAATTTACAAAAGATTGAAGGTAGCATGAACAGCTAATTGGAGAGGAGATGTGCAGAAATGTACCTGCAAGTGATGTTGGCAATTGCGGAGTCGGCAGTCATTTGACGCTCAGCAGCTATCTTGCTTGCAACTAGATCAGGCCATGATGTTCCAGCAGCCAGTGCTGTGAATGCTATAACATATGGACTTACTCCTACACAGGAGAGTAGATTTTGTATCAGCAAATAAGCAGCTACACCCTTGACAGATGATAAATTGAACTTGTACAGGAGCATGTTCCAACCTGTGACACAGCTTATCTGATCTGTAATCTTAGTAACCCAATAAGCAATACCACTTATGAAGATTAGTGAGCAAATAAAAGCGATCCAGCCATGCGCAATTTCATACGGGGGAACGAAAGCAAATAGCATTTTCCAAGGTGCAATGATTAAGTTCCACGAGATTCTGATGAATCTCAAGCAGGTAGAATCCATCTTCCTTGACACTGAACTCTCCAACTGCTCACATAATAACAAAATCACTTATAACCAATGGGAATGCTGTAGCAATTTTTGTTACTTTCAATTCAAATCAATGTACTTCAAAGACTGAAAAACGAGTGCAACTTAGGTTTCAATTCAATGTTAGTCTGCTAAGAAGGATTCATCAACTGAAGGCTGTACACTGTTAGGCTTGTGGTAAACACTCTTAAACAAAGATTAAAAATGTGCTTACAATACTATTTTGCCTTTGGTGGTATATTAGAAATGGTAAACCAATAACACAAGAATATAGCACAAGAGCAGCATACAATTTGATTTGGTGTGATGATATGCAACAGATAAAGTACTCCTGACTGTATGTATAAGTTATCCAAGTCTAACACCCCTGTAGTGCCACTGAATGGGTAACTAGAAATAAGTTTTGCAGTTGTCTTCTGTCAAAAGTCTAGAACATCCTTCTCAATCTCAGCAATTTATCTCTCATCAAAAAAATATCTTGTCATTGTTATGTCCTTGTTGGCTGGCAAAATTATGTTTTACAAGTACCCCCTCACAAAAGTACCCTTGCCAAACTACATTGATCCAATAACTGAACTAATTATTTTAATGTAAACAGGAAATGGCATTGGCAAGGTATAATATATAGAGTGATACTGAATTAAATTACCATTGCAGCATCAACAAATTGTTGCCACCAAATAGAACACCAGTGAGTATCCTCCCATTTGTTCTTTAATAGACCTGTTGAAGATTCTTCCACATCCTTTTCTGGAACATGGTGATACCCTGAAAGGCAATAAGAAACTACTTTCAGAATAATTCGAACCCCGAATAATTGTTACACGAAGTAAAGAAAATAGTGAGGGACAAAACCAGAAATTGATTACCTTTATTACTGTAAGAATGCACTGAGAATATATCCACAATATCCTCATTCTGGCCAGGGAGTATCTCTCCAATCCCATCATAGTTGTCGTCATAATCAACTGAAGCATCTTCTGCCGGGACCCAATCTTCAGGTCTCTCACCTCTTGCCCTGTTTGCAACAAATAAAACTAGAAGCATCAGGAAAGTGCATCCTTAATTTGTACATGGCCACAGGAAAGATTAGATAAACGGAACGATTATTTTAAGGGATTAGGACCATACAAAGGGATTGACACATATGGCCAGCGCTTATCCTGTGCATACGCATGAAGCAGAAGCAGTCCATATTGCAATACTGTCAGCAAGGCCTCCCAGAGGGTGATCACTCTAGGTGTCCACACCTGTATACAGCAAAAAGTACTAATATGACCTAATGCTGGATTTAGCACCTATAGTTAGATAGCAGAATGAGAATGCATGGCTTACCTCTAATATAATATACAGCCAAATGTATGCCCAGAATGACCAGAACAGCTCAACTAGCCAAACACCGAGATCAGATATCTTTTTCTTAGAGCCTGCCCTTGGCATAACCACACAAACAGCATGTATGGGGAACAGATCAAATGCAGCAGAACCCACAAGGGTACCTGGCCCTAAACCTGCAAATCACAAGAACTGAATTAGATACAATTGCAGATGATTTGGTACAAACATTTGCACGAGGTGATCAAAGTTTACCTCCTGCTGTCAGCTGACCCAGATTCCGGATTGCGTCAATCGTTGCTAGTGAAATTTGAGGGAAGCTAGTACCAAATGCAAGGAGAGCAACATCCGCTATAGTGTAGTTCCACACCTTCTCATGCTTGACAATAGTAGAATTTGTGTGTGGGTCTACTGTGACAACCTCCCGGGAGTGTCGCATGATGCTCTCCATCGATTTGAAGAACAGGCCAGTGATTGCGGACAGGCCAATAAAACAGTACGCGAGAACAACGGTATAAAAAAACGCACGGACGCCATTTGGAAGAAGTGTTTCTCCATTGAACAACAGGTAAGTATCACAGGAAGGAGCAGTATCTGCCATGCTAATGTTGGCCATCAGATCAGATGAGTGCTATAAGACGAGAACTGCAGTATTCCCAGTTCCTGTTACAACACAAATGCCAGTTTCCATCAGAAATACTAACATCAACAAAATGTTAGCTTATGAACAGGAGAAAATAATGGCTACTACAGTACAATAACAACCTACCTAATTCAGCAACTAATAACTTGTCAAGCTTAAAAGAATTTTTTTGGCTTTTTGATGAAAAGGTGTGAACCACCAAACCAAACAGGAGTGGTCTGGCAAGCTAGCAAACAGAGCAAAGGTAAAAGGCCTCGTGAAGAATAAATTAATTATTCCAATTGGATTTCGTTGCCGAACGATAAATTGGTAATAGGGAAAAACAAATAAATATATATATATATATATATATATATATATATATATATCAAGTGATAAAAAAATCCTGAATTACAACAGCAAATGAGAGCAATACAAAAAAAAAAAGAAGAGCATATCACAAGGAACTGATTCGAACAACTGAAGCACTGGATCGAGTAAGCTAAGCAACACAATTAACCATAAAATTGCTAGATGCCACCTCATCGATGTTAAACAACACTAATCCCAATAAATCAATCAAATAAAAAACACTCATTTTTGCCACTTCCTAAAAAAATCCTCTCTCCCCCTTTTTTTGTTAATACCCTACATAGATCTGGAAAGGTTGAACGCGACGAATTTGGGCATTTGTTTAAGATCAAAGGGGATCCCTCCCGACTTCTTGGGGGAAGGAAACAAAGGAGGGATTTTTTATCCTCCCCCAAGAGAGTTGGAGGTTGAAATCCAAGATGGATGAACAAAACCAAGGCGTGGGGAGTGGCAGATTACCGGAGTGGAGGGAGCAGATGTCGAGCGGCGGCGGCGGCGATCTTGCTCTCTTTTTATCTGTTGCCCATTGGTTCTTTCTGCTTGTTGCTTTTGGTGTAGATGAAGGAAACAGAAACCCACCTTTGCTACTGCATTATAGCCAGACGGTTTGTTTCTGGTAGCCCCTGCTTCTCACTTCTCAGTTCTCCGTTCTCACACTCTTTCCCTAATTCCCTCCTCTTTCTTTCCTTTTCATGCTCCCTTCCCTGTTCCTTCCCCTTGTCCAGTTTGCCTAACATGCCCAGAAATAATGATAAAGGGAATGAAAACATTGATTATGTGAAGAAAAAAATTAATGAAAAGAAAAATTACAAAAATCACCCTCATTTGGAGTTTGACATTTTATTCCATAAATCATTTTGTTACAAATGCTCACCCCCTACTCGGTTTTATTGCGAAAACCATCTCTGTGCACACGTGTTTAATCAGTAGCAAAAAAATGTTTTTTCTTACTGTCCGAGCCAAAATAAATGGCATACGTATTGTTAACACAGTCTATTATATAATATAATATCGTTGAACTTACTTTGATATATCCTCGACGGGTATAGAATTAGTTCACCTACTGTTAATTTAGTTATTAGTCAGAAGTTAAAAATTTTGACTTTAAAAACATCATGGGTGTTTTATATTTTGGAATGAAAGAAGTAGTACATAAGTAAACCTAATGATAATAATAGTAGAACCAATCCTTTGGGATTTAAGTCTTAGATTTGACATGTGTGCTTGTATTTATTGCGAATTTTTTTAGTGGTAAGCGATATACTCATCGATATCAAGGCAATTGTGGTGATTTCATCAATTTCAAGATATATCGGTCCAGTTTCTCAAAGAAGTTCATATGGATAAAGTATGTATTTGTGTGTTTATAGGAGTGAGTACGAGTGCATGTGTTATTTTTCTAAAATATAAATTTTCTTAAAATTATAGGCAACCCTCCTAGAGGTGTGCATGCTTTAAAAAAAGTTAGTTGATATTTAAAATCAATAGCACGTTAGTTGTGAAGGGGAGGTATCATTATCAGCCACATGACCCACCTTCCTCTTTTTTCACATGCACGCTTTTCAAACTACTAAATGTTATATTCTATAAAAGAAGTTGGTTTGAAAAAAAGCATATTAATCTATTTTTCAAAAAACTAATACTTAACTAAACGTGCTAATGAGCTACTCCGTTTTGCGTGCACTGGAGATTAGTTCCATAGTGCAACTGCCGAACACCGTCTTATTGTATATGTCTCTCGTTTCGTAAAAAAAAGTTCAATTTTAGAGATGAATATGGACACATTTTTTAAAAAACCTGTCCATGCATGGTCACCTCCAACTTTCTCTTGGCTCCAAACTGTCGAGAACGCCTCTAATTTCTACAGCAACAACTTGGAAGAACCAGAACCACACACACCAAATTTGATCATTACCCTGCTTATTTCGTTTTAGAGAAATTTTGTCGAGATGGAGATATGAAAGCTATAGCCAACGAAATTTTGCTCAAGTTCAGGCCTTCCACACACATCACAATAATTCGTTCGAGTGAAGGGAAGAGCCGTCGTGTGTTTCGTGTTCATGTGCGATGTAAATTGCTGTCAAATCAAAACCCGTAGTTTTCTCCAGTACTACTTTACTATTACAAAATTGCAATTGACGATGACACCTACTCCATGACAGGGGTGTCTGCATGTTTGATGTCGCATCATCGCCTGGCCATCGTGCCATTTTGCTTTACTTTATTTTTCTAAATTTAGTCAGTGACCTGTGAAGAAGCAACAGGTCAACACTCCATATTTTTATTAGTACTACTCCATATTTTTAGGAGATCTTTCCTTATTAAGAGCATTAAAGACAGTGACAGCCAATCAAGTGTCATGTTAGTTGGTCTACAATTGATTATAAGCCTTAACGTGTTTATTGGTCTATTAAAATAATTTATGGTTAACTTTTTTATATATATTTCTAGCGACTTATAAGCTAATGCTTAAAAACAAACTACCATAAAAAAATCAAAATCAATTGCAAAATTTAAAATTTGACTAACGGATAAGCTGAAGAGCAAATACTTAATCAAATTAGACGTGGTTGAGAGTGAAACGGGAGTTGGAGATAAGACGAAAATAAAATTAAATGATGTATTGTTGGAGAAAAAAGTGTTCTAAAAATACACTGTTAAGATAAAATTTAATTATTAGAAGTGCACTTGTTAAAGGATGGATAAAGTATATGATAGGATGAAAGCAGTGGCGATTTTTTCTAAAAGAAAAAAAATGTTGCGTTCGCTTGATGAGATCATATATATAATGATTTTTTTTTATTATTGGGAGTGATTGAGGTGTCTAGGTGGATTTAATTAATGAGGTAACGTCATATAAGTTCTCATTGCAGAATCACCAAATAACCATTGCATGTATATAGCAGGAGTACACATCTACATCACCATCATATGAAAGATAAGCTGTGTTGTACTCCTACATGCGAAAGAGAAAACACAGAAGAGGATGGCCATTAGCAGTGTTTGGTGGTGGGCATTATTCCTCTTTTCATTCTTGCATCGTTGTCATTGGTCCCAAGAATGCAGGATTATTTCTGGAATGCAAGGAGTATAATCTTGCAAATCATTTTTTCATTCTAAAAATAGAATTTAGGATATGTTTGGTTTGATGTTCAACTAATCCTACCAAAATTTAACACTTTTAGTCATTACCAAATTCTGATAGTCATGGATGCATTTGGTTTGCAACCTTACCAAATCTTGGTATAGGATTTTAAGAGCGAATTTTTCCGAAACCACTAAATTTTGATCGGGTAACAGTAGTAACAATGGAGCTGATCGGATACGCTGGCCACTGCTGCATGCAGTCATTTTCAGCTACAGTAGCCACAATGGTTGCTGCAGCAAGCACAACCGAACACGTAGAATATGTTTGATAATGTTAAAATTTGATAGGGTTTAAAGTGAGAACAAACTAAACAAATCTTTGTACTACTTTCTTCGTTTCATATGTAAGATGCTCTGATCTTTTTCCTGGTCAAACTTTTAACCCTAAAATATAGCAATAATTTTGACCCAAAACAAACATACTACTCCATCATAATATATTAAGTGTTAGCTTTAACAAAACTAATCTGGTGTTATATATATTACTAAATTTTTCTACAAATTTGATGAAAGCTAAATAAATTTGACTTGAAAAAAAAGTCAAAACGTTAATATGAAATGGATTTGTTATTCGAAGGAGAAATAATAGTATGGTCTTTTACCCATATCAAATGGACAGGCCAAAATCAGCACAGTTCAGCTCAGCCCTGAAGGCCCAGTAAAAATTCAGGCCCAATTACTCCTCAATGCCCAATTCTTTTTTTATTTTAAAATCAAAATCATCTGAAAAGAAAAAAGAAAAAGAAATTTACTACTCGTCTCGTCTTCCTCTCTAAAACCCACGAACTCCTCGTCTCTCACACTCCCCTACCCAACCAGATCAAACGCTAGGGTTTCCTCGACTTCGACTTCGTCTTCCTCCTCGCGCAGCGAGATGAAGCTCGCGGGGCTCAAGTCGGTGGACGGGGCCCACGAGGAGTCCATCTGGGCGGCGGCGTGGGTGCCCGCGGCGGACCACCGCCCCACGGCGCTGCTCCTGACGGGGGCCCTCGACGAGACCGTCCGCCTCTGGAGCCCCGACGACCTCGCCTCCGCCGCCGCCCCGGCGCGGGGACACGCGCTCGGGGTGGTGTCGCTCGCCGCGCACCCCGCGGGCGCCGTCGCCGCCGCCGTCTCCCTCGACAGCTACGTCCGCGTCTTCGATGTGGATTCGGGTTCCTCTGTCGCCACGCTCGAGGCCCCGCCTTCCGAGGTTTGGGGCATCCAGTTCCACCCCAAGGTAGGTGACGGGTGATCCTGCCCCCCCATCTTGCTCGCGATTCACATTGAGGTTGCTTGACTAGATTCGTTGTGGGGGGAGATGTGAGAGGCGTGGGATTTCAGTCAGATAATGTGGTAATTACAGTTGATTCGAGCATCATTTCCATCTGTTGTATGGGTTTGTATAGTGTGGAATATGTTTCTAGTATGCTTTTCTTTACTAGTGAAATATCTGAGCTTTTCTCAGGTTTAGTACATTTTATCATTTTAACTGAAACTTCATGACAAAAATGTGGCCTTGATTGGCACTATGTGGTAGTTTTATTTGGTTTTAAAGAAAATAAAAGAAACCAAAGAGTATTTTTTGCAAAGTTAAGTAATATATGCCAAGTGATCAATTTCAAGCAGTTCAAATATGGAATTGATGACTGCAAGTGAAGTTTCGTTGTTAAATTGGGCGGCCAAGTCTGACCGTATATTTCTTTGTTACTGCTTATTATCGTTGACCTGAGTACCTGACTTCTGTGCCATAGTGCTCCTTCATCTCAACACTGCAATAAACTTAGTAATCGCTGTTTATTTAAGAGAATCATCATGTGAAGTATGGTGTTTTATGCATTGCTGGCAAAGTGTGTAATATTTACTGCATAGTCGCTTACACCCTGAGGATGATGTTGAATCCTTCTTTTTCGATTCTCTTTCAGACTGTCAGTTAATTAAGCGACAATGAATTTTGAGTCCAAACCCATTGGATGTATTTTTAACATAGTTACGGGTTTTGCATAGGTCCTGTTTTCATGCTTCCTTTGTATTTTAAAAAGTTTGTCAACAAATGATTTATATTCACGTTTTTCACAATATGCAAAATAACTATCTATTTGGGTAACCCACCTTTCTGTGAAAGATGACTAAACATCACTACACCCATTGCAACCACTGCCAGATATGATTTGTCAAAGTAGCGTATTTGTGGTCAATTCAATTTCATATTGCCTTGTTGTGATTCATCTTGCTAATTTCCAGACCATACTGTTTTTTTTTCAATGATATTTGGCGTGTACTTTACCTTGCTAGAATCGACCTATGGCCTTTTAAGACATTATTTTCTTCCATAAACATGTTGATACAATTATGTCTAATTCAATGGAATCGGAGATACTTCAAGCTTACTTGTCTTCTCTTGCAGTTGAGATATGTTACGCATACTGATTGGGCATTCAGTGTTTTCCACTGTGCGATCTCTTTATTCCTTTGTTGACAGCATATGCTAATTCGTAAAACCTGGACTACCAGGATATTTATATTAAACTATAAGTAATACTTTCAGCTACCTCAGATTAAAGCAAACTGTTCATGAATTAACCTGCTTTTATGGTAGCCTCACTGTACCGAAGGTCTTCACTTGTTCTAGCTACTGACATTATTACCTCACCCACAAATGCTTTCCTTCACAGGGTAATGCTCTGGCTGCAGCTGGTGGTGGCAGTGGATCAGTGAAGCTCTGGGACACAGAGAAATGGAAGCCAATTACCAGCCTTGCTGTTCCGCGTCCAGAGGGAGCTCGCCCTGATAAAACAGGAAGCGGCAAGTTTGTCCTTTCAGTCGCATGGAGTCCTGATGGCAAGCTCTTAGCTTGTGGTTCCATGGATGGCACCATTGCTGTGTACGATGCAGTTCGCATGAAGTTCCTTCACCACCTTGAGGGCCATCACATGCCAGTGAGATCAATGGTGTTCTCCCCGGTGGACCCGCACGTGCTCTTCACTGCCTCTGATGATTGCCACATCCACATATATGACGCCAAGGAGAAGAGCCTCATCGGGGCCATGTCAGGGCATGCGAGCTGGGTGCTGAGCATCGACGTGAGCCCAGACGGCATGGCGGTAGCGACAGGCTCCAGTGATCGCACGGTCCGGCTTTGGGACATCAACACGAGGGCGTCAGTGCAGACGATGAGCAACCACAATGACCAGGTCTGGGCAGTCGCCTTCCGACCACCGGGTGGCACTGGAGTCCGCGCAGGCCGGCTTGCCAGCGTGTCAGATGACAAGAGCATCACCCTGTACGATTACTCATAGTTTTAGCACTTTAACCTGCAACTTCATTGTAGTCAGCTGTTTCCAACCAGTGACTTGCATTTGGCGCCCTGAAGGTTGGAAAAAAAACCTGTTGTACAATCCTAATTAAGCTCATGAGTTGCATGTAGAGTGCGTTTATTTCCAGTATTGGCCTCAGAGTTGCAAACTCGCTCCTTATTGTTCTTTTGCAAGTGATCTCAAGTTGTGTCAGTTTGAAGTATATATCATGAGTTCTAGCCCGATTAAGTGTTTGTCGCTGGAATTTCCAATCTTTTTTCGCAGTCATAATGTGAATGTGCGCCTACGAGATTCGCCTAACTTTGAGACGCCTCAGTGTTTATATCTGAAGGTAAACATAGAAATGCGCTATAGAAATGCTTCAATTTTTCAAAGTGAAGCAGCACACGACACGATTCAATCTTGTTCCTGGAAGATGTTGCACTTTTGCTAATATATGTCCAGCCACGGATAATTCAACGAAAAATGCTACACGTACAAAAAGAAAATGTTACTAGCTGTTTGCAAATGTTGATATGGCATTGAATCTTGGTTGTTTTTTTAATATAAAATTTAACTAATTAAATCATACAGTTGAAAACTTTGGGACTTTGCCTCCATCATCTTTTGCCTCTTGGTTGAATTGCATATTTCATCGGCGCGGCCCGAGACCACCACCCAGCCGCCGCACGTGGCCCAATCCCTCAGCCACGTGCGACCTTTGCCTGAGAGAGAGAGAAATAGAAGGGAAGAAGAGGCAAAAGATGAGGGAGGTACAATAGACTTATCTCTTCCTACAAGTGCGTGACATCTTGAGTTGGGCCAGAATAGAAGGGGCCATGCCAGCCCACCTCTCTCTCTGTGTGCGCGAGGCTGTATCCATCTCGCCCACTCTCTTCTCCGTCGCGCTCGCGCTCGTGCCGCCGTACTGCGAGACGGAGACCTCGACGCGGCGGCGGCGAGCCAGACGACGCCACGTCGCAGGTCTGCGACCACGACCACCACCTCCATCGGGGCCCCCCGATCGATCGTTCTCCTCCGTGGACGGAGAAGGGAGGAGGGAGAGGCGTCCGTACCGTACCCGAGTCGCGCGCGGCCCCAGGCTTCGCTCGTGAGCGCGCCGCCGACGCCGCCGATACATCTGCGCTTTCTTCGGAGCGGGAGGGTGCGGTGATCCACCACTCGGCCGATCTCCTTCGAGCGTCGCCGCCGATTCCTTCGCCGCGCGCGCGCCCGGGCCCGGCCGTACGGATCGGTGAGATCGACTCTTTCCGCTCACGCTCGATTTCAGATTCTTCATGTGGATTGCTCGCGCCTCTCACCCTTGCGCGCGCCGCGTTTGATTTGGGAACTAGAGTTTCACGTTGATCCTGCTCCGAGTAGAAAATGGACATTCTACCATCGTCAAAACGGGGGTTCGCTGTAATGCCATTCTACAATTGGGATTCGCCCAAATACCACTTTCAACTGTGACCGACCCGCTGAAATGCCATCCCAAATTATTTTCATCAAAAATAAAAGAATTTAACCCTATTTTTCAGGTGAGATGACGAAATTACCCCCGAATCATTTTCATCCTAACAAATCGGCATCGGCGAGAAAATGGAGGCTGGGACGGGCGAGATAGGGTTAGGGTTCCCGATCTGGCACGGCCACGGCGTCCTCCTCGAGCGCCGCCCTTCTCGAGCGCCACCACGTCGCCCTGCCCTCTCCCCGAGCGCCAGCGCGCCGCGTTGCCCTGCCCTCCCCGAGCGGCGCCGCGATGCCCTGCCCTCCCCGAGCGTCGGCGGGCCGCCGCGCCTCCCCGAGCGCCGCCGGTCCACGCCTCCCTCCCCGAGCCTGCCGCGCCGCGTCGCCCTGGACCTCCCCAAGCGCCACCGGCCGCGCCGCCCTCCCCGAGCCCGCCGCATCTCCCCGAGCGCCGCCCTCCCCGAGCGCTGCCGGGCCACGCCGCCCTCCCCGAGCCCATCGCGCCGCGACGCCCTAGACCTCCCCAAGCGCCGCCGGGCCGTGCCGCCGGGAGGCGCCGCCCTCCCCATGGTACGTACAGGAGTGATGCAGATGGAGTGCATTCTGCTCAGCTTATTTCTTCCATTATTTCTTCCTTCCTGATGTATGCTTGTGTCTCGTGATGGTAGTGTGGAATAGTTGTGAGTCAGGTCGTTAGTAGTTCTGATTGTGCACATTTGTGCTATGCATGGAAGCTAGTTGTAGTCATAGGGATTGCTTGTATACAAAGACTACTTTTCATATCTGCTTGTGTTGGCTTTATAGTCTAGTACAGTTTTAAGCACACGGAAATTCCAGTTTAAATACTTTCATGTTAGTGTTCATGCTAACCAACGCATTAATTTTTTTCATTCAGGCTCGATAGGGAGCCTGGGCTTAGTTTAGATGTGGATGGGGGTGTGGATTTGGTTGGCGGGGTGATGTTGGCTGGGGGTGTGGAGTTATCCGGTGGTGTGGAACCAGTTGGTGGTGTTGATTTGGTTGGCGGTGTGATGCCGGCTGGGGGTGAGAATTCGGTTGGCGGTGTGATACCGGCTGGGGGTGTGGAATTGGTTGGCGGGGTGATGTTGGCTGGGGGTGTGGAGTCATCTGGTGGTGTGGAACCGGTTGATGGGGTGGATTCGGTTAGCGGTGTGATATTGGCTGGGGGTGTGGAGTGGACTGGTGGTGTTGAGCCAGCTGTAGCCTCATCTATTGATTGGGATAGTTTAGAGATTCTAGAAAGAAATGATGTTGAAGGGAGGCTAGAAATCGTTGATGATGATCAATTCTATGAGTTGTTGGGATTAAGGGCTGAGGATGAGAGAGCCAAGAAGGCGAGAGAGTTAGGCGCTGATGGTGGCAACCTAGATGGAATAGCCCCTGAAGTCGACGATACTACAGGAGCAGCAATTCCTGTAGATGATGTAGTACCAGGGGAGATGGGGGTGGTGTATGACCCTGATAAGCCCAACATGGATATTGGAGCTTTGTACCCTTGCATGAAGGAGTTTAGGTTGGCTATGAGACAATTTGCTATAAATAAAGAGTTTGAATTGGAAGTGGTTGCAACTGACAAAGCGAGATATATAAGGGGTTGTAAAGTGGACGATTGCCCTTGGCATATTGTTGGGCGTGTGCAGCCTAATGGGAAGACAGTTAAGGCATGTGGTATTTTGCCCTTAACAATGTTGTGTGTTTGTTATTGCATAATGCATACAAATTGATACAATGTCTCTATTTCTCTCCTTTTGCAGGTCACAGTGTTGACATATTTGCATACATGTACTTCTAGCAGTAGGAGGAGGACTACCACACCAACTAGCTCCTGGGTTGCTTCAAAGGCTATTCACATCCTCAGGAAGAATGCAGGTATGGGCCCTAAAACTTTGCAGACCAGGTTACAAGAGGATCACAAATGCACAATTAATTATGACACGGTTTGTAAGGGTAGACAAAAAGCTTTGAAAGAATTGTATGGCAGCTGGGAAGATAGTTTTAAATTGCTTTATAGATGGAAGGCTCAAGTCTTACTGAGTTCACCGGGTAGTATTATTGAGATCGACACTCAGGAGGTTGATGGGAAAGTTTATTTTCATCGTTCTTTTGTGCATTGAGTCCTTGCATTGAAGGTTTCATAGAGGGATGTAGGCCATACATAAGTATAGACTCTACTGCACTTAATGGGAGTTGGAATGGGCATTTAGCTGCAGCCACGGCTATAGATGGTCACAATTGGATGTACCCACTGGCTATAGGATTCATAGATGCAGAAACAGAAGATAATTGGATGTGGTTTATGACACAGTTACGTAGGGCTATAGGAGATATTCGTCCTCTTGCTATATGTACAGATGCATGCAAAGGTTTGGAAACAACAGTGCATCGTGTGTTCCCTCATGCTGAACAGAGGGAATGCTTTGTGCATCTTATGAAAAATTTCATCAAAAGATTTGGTAGTGCTGTGAACTCAGAGATGTACCCTGCAGCAAGAGCATACAGGCGTAGTGTTTGGGAAGAACATATGAGTTCAATTTTAACAGCATGCCCTGATGTGCTGCCCTGGCTTAAGAATTACCATGCATTGAAGTGGATGCAGAGTGGCTTCAACCCTGAGATCAAGTGTGATTACATAACCAACAACCTTGCAGAGAGTTTCAATAATTGGATGAAAGATTTCAAGGACTTGCGTGTGTGTGACCTTGTAGACAAGTTTAGGGAGAAGGTTATGGTGCTGTGGGACAAGAGGAGAAGGATTGGAGAAAGGTTAAGTGGGAAGATCTTACCTGCAGTCACACAAAAATTGAAGGCAAGGACTAGTGGTTTAGGTTACTTGTCCGTTATAAGAGCTGACAGTTTAGATGCAGAGATATGCGACAACAGCACTAATAATGGAAGGCATGTTGTCAAGGCATACTTGCAGTATTGCTCTTGTGAGGAGTGGCAACACACTGGGAAGCCTTGCCAGCATGCTTTAGCTTTGATTAGCTCACAACAGATCAGGGATGTTCAGATTGAAGATTATATTCACCCATACTACTCTGTGAAGATGTTTAAGGATGCATACAAGAGATTGATTGAACCATTGCCAGACAAGTCATATTGGCCCCATGTGGATCTACCATTTGAGGTGTGTGCACCGCTACCAAGGAAAACAGTGGGTAGAAATAGGAGGCTTAGGTTCAAGAGCTATCTTGAAGGTGGCGGTGGAAAATCTAAAGCCAAAGCTGCTGCCAATGAGACTGATAAAGGGAAGAAGCAGATGATAAGAGGTAAAAGAAAGTGCAAAGGATGTGGGGAATTGGGTCATACCCAAACTAGCTACAAATGCTCCCTTAATGGAACAAAGAAAAGGCAAGGCTGTAACATTTATTTCTGTTTTTTCACAATTTACTTTTGTTTACTTGATTTACTTCTGTTTTTCTACACAATTTGCAGGAAGAGAAAACCACGATGGAATACCACAAAGTATGGAAAGGCTCCTGAACCACAAGTTTCTCCCCCATCAAACCCAACCAGAGAAAGTATATTGAATGATAGCCCTATTCGAATGACAAAACGGTTAGTATTATTTCTGGTTCCTGCCTATTTGAGATTTATATTTCTGAACCTTACACAATACCTAGACAAATTTTGAACTTTGTTGTCAGCTGTAGTATTTAGCTATATGTCTGAACTTTAAATTATCTTGACAAATCTTGATCTATGTAGGAACTTGACCTACACATGTAAATATGTTTTTACATTTTGCTGAACTTGTATATTTTGAGCTCTGTACTACTTGACCTACACATGTAAATATGTTTTTACATTTTGCTGAACTTGTATATTTTGAGCTTTGTACTATCTTGACTTGTATTTCTAAACTTGTAGCCGACTTGCTATGTTGTTGGGAGAAGGATCAAGTTCTCAGCCGGCTATGGGACAAGGAACAAGTTCTCAGCACACTTTGACAGCTCCTAGCTGCTCTCAACCTACCATGACAGAAGCTTGTTCCTCTCATGTCACCAGTAGGCCACCTGCAGAAAAACAGAGGAGTGCAAGAAAGCTTACACCAAAGAAAAGGAAGACCAACTAAGTTGTTGGCTGAAAATTCCAAATTATGCCTAGTACCTTTTGTGAACTAAAATTATGCCTAGTTGATGTGTGAACTCTATATTTACCTTTTGTGCACTGAGGTGTGAACTGAGATGTCAACTGAATTATCTAGCTTCTTTGTCATATATGCACTCAGTTTGAGTGGATATGCATTTTGTGGTTGGGAGTGATCTGGGAAGCATGTTGTTATTGATGCTTGCTGTGGTGTTGTTTGAGACATGCTTGGTGTGGTATTTCTCCTGTGTGTAATATGCTCCTGAAGATTTTTATGTGTCATATGCTCCTGTGTGCATCGTTACTCTATAACCATTCAATTGAATCAGCCAGGGGCAGTTTGGTCATCAAAGTTGGGAGAAAAGGGATAAAATGATTTTGATTTACTACTAAGGAAGAAGATGGCATTTTAGCGGGTTGGTCACAGTTGAAAGTGGTATTTGGGCGAATCCCAATTGTAGGATGGTATTACAGTGAACCCCCGTTTTGACGATGGTAGAATGTCCATTTTCTCTGCTCCGAGTGACACTAGTATAGAACAATTTATACGATTATAGAACGAACCAAAATGGCTATTTTGTCATGATTTTGGCTTCTCCTCATTGACTAAAATAACTAATATTATCATGGGCTCACTTTTCTGCAATGTACGCAGATCAATTTCCCTTATATTTTAGGGTTAATTAGATCCATGCCATTGCAAATCTGCTGATTTGAAAAAATACCACTACTATTCATGATATTGGGTGCATGCCACTGAAACTTTGCAAAATTTGAACTGTGCCACTCCGTCATCATTTCAGATAGTACCTCTGTCATCTCTAACAAGAAACGAGCACCGGCCGATGCCGCCGCTGAGCACAAGATGGTGACGACAAGGTGGTCGTCGGCGAGGGCCAGGTGGTCTAAGGGTCCGGCAACAATGAGGCGCAGCTCGGTGGTGGCGGTGATGAGCTCAACACGAGATTGGGCCGCCACGAGCAGGCATCGGTGATGTCGAGGATGGCGATGGGGCGAGCTCGGAGATGGCGCTTTCCGGCTATCGCGGGCGTCAAGATCCAACACCTGTGGAGAAGCTAATGCCACCGCCGAGCACGACTCCCTCCCACAGCTCCACCCTCCGCGTCACCTCCTCCATCCCTTCCCTTTTCTTTTTCTGGCTGCCGCTGCATCAAGATCCAGCGCCGTTCGTCGACGCCGATGGAGAAGCTGATGCCACCACCGAGCACAACTTCCTCCCGCAGCTCCACCCTCCACGTTACCTCCTCCTTCCCAGCCCGCGGCGGCGGCGGCGATGCCTGCGCTCCCCTCCAACTCCACCGGCGACACGATGTCATGCTCGTCGGATTTGGTGGCTGCGGGTGCCGCTCCCTTCCAGCTCCACCTCCCTCCACCGGGTGCTAAGCTCGTCACCATCGCCGGATTTACATCGCCTCCGCGTGCCTCCTCTGCCTCGCACGCCGGAGTTGGGGAGCATGGTGGGCACAGGGACCGGCGTCGATGTGGGCAGGAGGAGAAGCCCACGAGTTGCCGCCCCTGTTCCTCAAGCCCACAAGCTACCGTCGACAAGCCCGCCCACAAGCCGCCGTCGACAAGCTCCCTCTGTGCCGCTGCCCACGAGCCCGAGTGCTGCCAGAGATTTGTCGCTTACTACTGTACACGCCGGAGCTGGAGAAGAAATGGAAGCACTGACGGAAATGTACCATCAAATGCATGCACGGACGGAAATCTTGACGGGAGTGGCATGGTTCAAATTTTGCAAAGTTTCAGTGGTATGCACCCAATATCATGAATAGTAGTGGTATTTTTTCAAATCAGCAAATTTGCAATGGCATGGATTCAATTAACCTTATATTTTATTGCGCATGGACAACTCAATTGATCTTTTTTTCTGCCATCACTTACCATTCCATTTACATGCCTCACCAGATATTTCTAGCTTAGTCCATACAAAATTAAAACATGCAAGTATGAACTTCTGTAGCCAGATTTACATGTACATCTAACCTATTTGTTGTTACTTGGCAAAGTTAATAACACCTATACAAGGGAAATTTGACAGTGTCATGCTTTAGTAGACATGGATAACTGACATTGATTTACTGCATTTGACTCTTTCATACAACAATATGACAGACAGTGCATTTAACTATTTGCCACTTTTAAGATGTGGTAATTAAGAATTTGTTATTTGCAGTCTATAACATGTGTGTTCTCATGTGTCTATGACATGGTTCAGTTGCAAATCCTTAATTGTCACTTCTAAGAGTGGCAAATAGTTAAATATTGACTTGATGCCAGTCGCTACAAAACCTTCATGCGTACACTGCTAGCTAGACCCTTCGATTATTTTGGTACCACCACTCACCTGTACGATCTGTAGTCAACCTTGTATTTCTTGGATTTGGTGTTGCTAACCCTCAACCTTGGTGTCAAGCACTCAAGCTTCATGCGTGTCCCTCTTTCATCACAATTTGCAACCCATGCTTGGCCCAATCCAACTACAACTCATAAACAGCAATGAACCTTTGTAACTCACATATTTAACTTTGTAGTATGAGTAATTTGTGACTGTATTTAGGTTTGCTACTTGCATTATTTACAATCTATGTTGGAGCTTATCTCTATTTGCTTCCTGGACTGTGGACGTCAAATCATTGAAATTATGTGTTGTCCAGAAGTTGCTTTACCGATTTATTTCAGTGTCCTAATGCCTTCTGGCTAACCTACTGCTTAACTCATTTGTTTTTCCAATACATGTCTTTCGCTTATTGAGTACACAGTGGACAATGATTATTTGCACATATGGATGATCTCTTAGTCAAAGAAATGGCTAACCTTGTTATTGAATCATGGGAGAGCATAAGTCATAAACCCTTGCCATGATGAGGAAAATACATGCTCACTTGGTTCAATCCTTTGCTACCGTTCTTATCCTCAGAATTTTCATTTTCATGGTATGTGGCAGTTATAACTTACAAGAGCCAATAGTGAATGGCTTAGGATAAATTATTGGAGCAGCAGGTGCTCAAGGTTGTAGTATTTATAGTCCATTTTTTAGAGAACAAGTAGGCATAGACGTTGAAAGAAACTTTTTTGTGGTAATGGAATGGGTGAATTGGTGATGTGAGCTTCAATTTGCATTATTTAGTAAGTGCTAGACGTGTTCATTTTGGCTGAAAGTATGTTTACAAACATTGACAGGAACAATGGTACAACTTGACAATTATGATCGTTGTTATGAACGCTGGACCTGGAAAGATGTGCTATATCCACACAAAGATATCAAAAAGCGGCACAAAATCCTACCCCCTCCCCGTTTACGGGATACAGACACCCCTGGTAAACCCCTATTAAGTTCAAGTTAATAGTATGATGGTAAACCCCTATTAAGTTCAAGTTAATAGTATGATTGCTATAATCATTAGTTTATTCTCTTTTTTTTCCCAGGGAGTTGTGTTCTATTTTCTGTTGCAACTGCAGTGGAAGCAGCATTTCGCGCCAGTGGAGTCAAAGTTGGTCAGTTGTCTTGGCAATACATGGGTGAAATGATCAGGGAAGATGCACATGATAGAATATTTGAGGCACTACGTGTTATTAAATACCATGGAATTATGTTGGATGCTGACTTTAAAAGGGTCAGTTTTAACCCTACTCTTATCAAGCCTCTATTATTTTCCAGTTGGTTTATGTTATTATCGACAAGCTTAATGTACATTTAGAGGTACTACTAATAGAACCTAAAAAAAGAAACTATTTCAAAGGAATTAAAATCTCCCCTTTGCACCTTTAGCGATTCGAACATAAATATTTCTTTAATAATATTCTAAGATAACTGTTGTACTGTTGAAACGGAAAAAACAATTGGTAATACAGAAACTATCCCGGTCTCTAAATTGATTCTGTTGTAGTGATGTGTTGTTGCCACATCCAGTTGATATCCACGTGCACATGATGACATGAAGTTTGGTTTTGTTTTGGCAGGGCGATGTCAATGCAAGAAGGTATAAGATTTGCCAATTCTACCAAATGGGCAATCCAGAAAATATTGCAACCACACCCCATAGCACTTTAGATAAACACATTATAAAGGCAGCCCTGGACAATGTTCTCAAAAAGTCGGTACTGATTGGCAGGATTCCGATAAGCCTGAATTACTATGATCTGGAAGATGGTGAGCACATATACTCTTTTGACGGGAGGTGTGCTGCTCTAGTCGAAGACTTGGTTGAGACCCACTCAATAGTTGTGACAGGCTTTGGTTTTGATGAGGATGTCCCTTTCTTTCAGTTCCTAGATTGCAACGGTAATGGGTTTTCAAAGGAGGGGTTCGGTAGGGTTTCACCAATCAGTGTAATAGAGCTCTTTGGTTTTGATATTTGTCTAGATTAGGAGTAGCTGATGGTTCATAATTGTATGCTATTATTAGTGCATGTAGGTGTTTTGAATTTCATAGTACTCTAGAATCTATATTGGTTACCACTTGATTACTCCCTCCAATTGGAATGGCTTAAATTACTCCAGTAGATTGTTTTGACAATTGGAAATTGGAATGGCCTGTACGTGTTTGCTGCTACGGCAGATTTTGATAATGTGCTAATATCTAACTATAATTATGATTCACACGTATATTCACATGGTTCTTTATCATGATTTGATGATCATTGAATAATCTTTGCCTACGTGATATTTGTAGATTCATGAACCCGAATCCACAAATATCACGTAACATAGGAATGCATGATAATATCACGTTGGGTGGATGAATCATTGCTGCACTACGAAGGGATTGATTGTTTCTCAGGGCTGTTCATGAGTTTGTTGGCCACCGAGGTCACACAACAATATCCTCCGTTTGTGATAATTTTATTTTTTCCACGTGACTCTGTTTGTGTCAATATCCTCTGTTTGTGTTAAGTTTATTTTTTCCAAGTGACTATGGTGTTAATTTCCAAGTGACTCTGTTTGTGTTAATTTCCAAGTGACTTTATTGTATCGTGTGATCACTTTGCATAACAACATACACGACCGGATATCAAGCCAAGAGGAATTATTGGTAAAATCTGCCTGCTGGGCATAAACACCACACCTTGAAAAATCATTCACAAGACATGCTTTTTTTCTCTAGTTAAATTAAATCTATGACAAGAGATATATATACAGCTACCAGTGGACATAAAAAAAAGTGCTCATGAGAGCCTGTACTGCATAAAATGACCTGATCATATTGCTCTAGCGGAGCGATTTGCATTCTTTTCAAGATATTTTTTTTAAAAAAAAGATGTAGAACACTTGCATAATACAATGCCCACAGAAATTGGCCACGAAATCAACAGAAGCACAAGGATTATTAGAGAAAACGTCTCAAAGAATGGAACAGGGGAACACCAAGATTAGAGTGAGAACACCTGATCAGCACGAGGCCAATAAGACAAGCAGGGCTGCACTGAAAAGTCTTAACACTAAGAGTTTGGATTGAGGGATTTTTAGTAGTCCTTGGACTTTATCCTAGTAGTTCCTAGGATTTTTTTAGTCGAACTTATTATAGGGTACAAGTTTTTTTTTTGTCCCTGAGAGCATACCCCTGTCCCCCTAATGATTTCGCGCCAAAATCCTTTGCTGCTGCTTGCGCGCGCTGCTGCTGCCTCTGTTGCTTGCGCTAGCTGCTTCCGCTGCTGCTGCTCTGCACGCTAGCTGCTGCTACTGCTGCTGTGCGCTAGCTGCTGCTGCAGCTGATGTGCAATATGAACTGAAGCACATTTCCAGCAATATCACATTACATTGCATAAATGTCCAATTACTCAAACACAAAATAACTCAAATTGAACAGAACACATATAAAATATTCCAAAGTCCATATATTACAACACACATAAATAGTTAAATGTCCGTAAAGAACAAAAATAGTTAGTAGTACATTTGTTTCAAACTCCACAGTCCATCTGCAACCCAATCTCTAAATTGATTCATCTCCTGGCTATCACTTTGATCATTCCCATAAGTTGATGGAGGACAATTTACTCCCATAGGATCATAATTCTCATCTTGGTCACACAAGTCAAATTCTTTATCGGTTAACTGACTTTGTCTAATAAAATTGTGAAGTGCACAACAAGCCACAATTATTTGACTTTGTTTTTTTTTATAATTTGGTAAGTTAAACAAAATCCTCCACTTATTCTTCAATACACCAAATGACCTCTCAATGATATTTCGACAAGACGAATGAGAGTAGTTGAAATGCTCTTTTTTACCTCGAGGCATTGTACCTTTGTTGTACTCTTGGAAATGGTAAGTTAAACCCTTGTATGGTGCAAGATATCCTGGCCTATTTGGGTATCCCGAGTCGACAAGGTAAAATTTTCCTTTAGGTGGCTTTGGAAACCTATGCCCCCATCTAGATTGAGCATCACTGAATACCCTCATATCATGAACCAACCCAGGCCATCCCGCAAGAACAAAGGTAAATCTCATATCAAAGTCACATACGCACATCACATTCTGAGTCTTTTCCTTGTGTCTATTCCTATGTTGAATAGCTTTTGAAGGTGGCACTACAACTTGAATATGAGTCCCATCTATGGCTCCAATGCAATTATCAAAATAAAGTGTATATCTAGATGACTGCAACTTGTGATGGACAGTTGTGAAGTGAGGATCATTTGGCTTAATGATATCTTTCGCAAGCTTCATCAACACTTTTAATACTTCATTGAACTTCCTACTAACTATCTCAAGTGACCTTACTAATCGATTCCTTGCCTATCTAACTGATTGGGGGGCACCTACTATATACAAAAACATTCCTAAAGCCTCCAATGATGACATTTTATTTGTTGTCTTCAAACCATAAGAATCCACAAGAACTCTATGCAATCTCTCAAATACTGATCTGTGCATTCTATACATGTCATAACAATCAGTAGTGTTGCCTAATGATCTCATTACCCATCAATATCCAGACTCAGGTGCAACCCTTCTAGGCCCTTTGTTTAAGTGTCCAAATAATACGTACCAATCATGCCGGCTAGCACCACAATTTTTCTCTTCCTTTCTTTTTTCTGCCTCAAGACTTCAACTATGCTTGATATCACCGCTCCAGCACCATCTTCATCACTCGACTCTACATCAGTCCCCTCTTCATCACCACTATTGTCCTGCATGAAGAAGAATAGAAAACACGACAAGCAAAAAGGATTAGAAATATAAATATGTCCATCCACATACCAATAGTTCCACACACATAAAGTCCATCCACATACTCATAGTTCCACATACATAAACTCCATCCACATGCCAATAGTTCCACATACATAAAGTCCATCCACATACCAATAGTTCCACATACATAAAGTCCATCCACATACTAATAGTTCCAAAAGTCTACCACATAGGGCCATTACATAAATAAGATAAGATAACTAAGTATCTTTAGCTAAGATGACTAATGCAAGTTCATTTGCTGACAATATCTCTTCAACCACTTGAACCTAGCCTCAGGACTTGCCATGTTCTTAAAGATCCGTTGGTTAGTTGGGTTTAGAAACAGCTGTGCAGCACAAAAGTATTCAACACTATCCTCCACAGCTCCACGTTCAACTGCCAACTTCTGACATTCACTCAAAAGTTCAGCAGCTTCCTCCCTACTTGACTTCTTCTTCTTCTCCTTTGGAATCTTATCCACAAGACTAGTGATGAGACTATTGGATCTTTCACTGTCATTGTTGAAAGAGGTCAGCAGTCCCTTCAATACCTTCACCATTGGGCTTTTGCTTTTCTTCCCTGGACTTGTAGCAGTTGAACCACTCACCATGCTACTACTTCTCTTCTTGCTGCTGGTGCTCATGGGACTAAATCCATCACCCATGCCCTCACCGAAGCCATCACTACTTTCAAACCCATCACCCATGCCATCACCCATACCACCAAAATCTTCATGTTCATCCTCAGATTCATTCTCACCAGGGATATAAGTTGTTGATCCATCAACAGCAACACCTTGGTACAGCTCTATAAGCATGTCCAAGTATAAGGGGTTGCCATATCGAAATTTCGATCTCCCTGGTTTACCCTGTAATTCAATAGTGTTAGGTCAATACTACTATCCTATATGGACTAATAACGGCCAGCTAACTAAATATTCACAATACCTTGACATTTTCCTTCCACCATCCATCTGAAGCTATTATTTCTCCACTTGGTCCTCGACCTAAACCAGTTTGGGAACTCAACCACAACCAAGCAACGTAAATATTCTTAATTGTAGTAAATTTATTCTTCACTTGTTTGGTTCTATGTCTCAGTCCAGTCCTTTGATAAAATTTTTCCTTTATGTTCTTATACCCCCTTGTTGTCCATGTTCCTTCAATACAATTTCCAGCCCTCAATTCCTCACAAGCTATTTCACAAAAAATATAGGTATTCTCTTCTGTCCAAGTAGCCTTGTTATGGGTCTAATAGTAAAAAAAATTAATTAATACAACACATAAAACTTCTTCTGCATCAATCACAAGAATCACATATGTACCATAACAAGAAATCAACACTCATCAATCACAAGAATCATCGTTCAATCACTAGAATCACTACAATTTGTACTATAAACAAGTCATACATCAGTAAAGTTGAGAATGATTACCGTGCGCTGTCCATTCTCGTCGATCTCATCCTCATCATCTTCTTCGTCATCGTCAACCGATGCTCCCTGAGATCCTGAGGGAGAACCGCCTCCAAATCCGGGATAGCTCCCCTGGCCACCACCTCTTCCCCATCCGCTACCCCAGCCGGAGTAGCTACCACGGCCACTGCCTCCACCAAATCCATCGCCTCCACCAATTCCCCGGCCACGCCCTGCAACGCCGCGACCACGCCCTGCAACGAACCCCTCGCCGACGAGGGATGCATTGCCGGGGGGAACGAATGCCCGCATCGTCCTCCCGCGACCTCGAGCACCTCGCGCGGCCCACCCTCGCCTTCCTCTCGCTGGGTTGATGGGGGGTGCGCCGCGGCCACGCTAGAAGAACGGCGAGGGGCACGTATCGGCGGGAGACGACCTCCTTCCGACTGCAGCATCTCCTGGTAGTACTCCATCTCGGGGTAGCCATCGCCCTGGAGGTTCAGATCGAAGCCGCCGGCGTCCATCGCGAGCTCACCGCCCGTTCCGCTGGCTCCCTGTCCACCGACGCCGCCAGATCCACCAGCCGAACCACCTCCACCATAGGAGAATAATCGGGTCATCGGGGACTGCGAGAAGAAGTCCACCGTGTCATCGTCGGCTCCGGCCATCGTCTCTGCCAGCGACCTGGCTAGCGGGCGGGACTGCGCCGAGCTGGGACGGCGGCGAGCGGGACGGCGCCAGGATGGACGACGCCGGGCTGGCACGGCGGCGTGCGGGGATGGCGGCGGGCGGGACGGCGCCGGGTTGGGACGGTGGCGGGCGAGACGGCGCCGGGCTGGCACAGAGGCGTGCGGGGACGGTGGCGGGCGGGAACGCCGCCGGGCGGGGACGGCGCCGGGCGGGGAAGAAGCCGGCAGCAACGCGCATCGACGGCGGCAGGAAATCGAGTGGTGGAGGCGGCAGATCCGGTGCGTGTGATGGGGAGGCTGCTGCTGCGCGTGAAGAGGGAGAGAGAAGAGGTGCAGCACGTGGAAACAGGGAAAAAAAGTCCCTAAAAGTCCCTCCCCAGGGACTACAAAAATTTTAGGGACTACACAGAAAAAGTCCCATAAAAAAGTCCCTCCTGTTTGGAAGAAGAGGACTTTTTGCTAGAAATCTCAGGGACTTTTTTGATCCAAACAGAGACTAAGGTAATGGCAATTGGCAACCATATATATAGCTGGAGGAGGTAAGTCAAACGAGAAAAAGTTCATGCAATCCCGGCATAATCCCGTGGAAGTGCTGAAAATTTGTCTCAGTTTCATGGCCCATACACCGTAATAGGTCAGTCCAGGCCTTACTGTACCAAATCCAACAAACTGCATTTGAAGTATCACATACAGCAAGGAGACGAAGAAGAGAAGCATATGCTCCCCAAAATCATACTCAGTAGCACAAAAGCCTCGGCACCTCGCCACATTCAGAATAAGCAAACTTGCCCAGAAATGAAGTTCACCGAGGCTTTGATCTTTTTCAAAAATGTTGCTTTACATGATTCACTCACAGCGAGCAGTTTTGATTGCTCCGTAAGGAAAATACGTTCGTGAAATTGCATATAAACAAAAGGCTTAGAAGTTAGCAGTCTCAATAAGTTTGTGGTCTAGGTAAGGGCATAAGCGCATCGGATTGCAGAATGTCCAGCCACGAACAAGTCACCTCTTGGATGCTTCATTGTCTCGCCACAAGCGTAACAATAACTGAAATCACGGTCTTTTCTCAGTGGCTTGACATAGGATCTCTGTACACCACGCTGTCCAACTGCAAAATAAACCAAACCATTTCAGTCTTTTGTATTAAAAAGTGTTCCAATAAAAAGAAAACAAAAGCATTTTGTTATTAGCTAATAGACTGATTACTAACGTAGAAATCATTACAAAAGGTCATTAGACAATCACATGGGATTAATCTGGCACATAATTATATCACGATTACATGAATCATAAACGCAACAGATAGTACAGTTTTATTCCAGGCAAGAGAAAGGAAAGAAACACGAACCAGTGAAATCAAGTCCCAAGGGCACACAACAGATCACGGTGAAACCAGTTTCTGTCCGCTTTCTACCACAATAGTAAAGCTCTGCAAAGAATATCTGCTCCACTGAACCCTCTCTTTTACGCCTTGCAATGAAGTTGACATGGCCATAACCCCTTCTGTCTAGACCTTGCATGAAGTTGCCCCGTGTAGCCTCTACAAGCTCATACTTGATCTGTGGCGCACAGAAAAAAAGGATGGTGTTTAACATTTTCTCCATTTATTATTGCGAGGACGGCGGCATAGAGGAGATGTGTACCTTTTTGGTTTTGTTGTAGTGCTTAAGTGCTATGTCTGCAAAACTCTTAGCCTGCTGGGCAACAGTTCGACAACCCTTCATTTTATCTGCATAAAGTGGTATGTTCCTACGAATAGATAAACAAAATAAACAAGTTTAGAGTTTCATGTGCTTGAATTCAAAAAATGTGGAGATAAACACATCAATGAGGGAAAAAGGTAAACCCAACACAATATAGCTAACAACCAAACTGTTAGGAGGGTTTGAGAATGTCAGTTTTTTAGTGTTTCTCAAACGTGAGGATTAGTATGTTAGTTTTAATCAGGGTTTACTTTTTCGATTTCGAAGTAAAAACCGCTCCTCACCGGTTTACCGAAATCCGACCAAAAACCGGTAAAAACCAACGAATTTCAGTCATTACCGTATGGAAACTGGCTAATACCAACCGGTTTTCACGAACCGAGACCTAGTGGTTTCACGAAAACCGACCGGTTTTCGCGAAATTCCATTGGTTTTGTGAACTCTGGTTTTAATACATGCAGGACATGCACACAGGAGTTTTTTCTTGTTTCTCAAACGTGACAATCCTAATATGCCAGTTTTTAAGAGCATGCAGGACATGGACACATGAAGATACCTAAAAATGCCATCTCAATTGTTTCAATTATGAAAGTATGGCAGTGAAGTTCTTTTAAAAAAACAAAGGATGAATAACCATTTACTATATAATAATGTGTGGGGGTTCAAAAGTCAAACTCTATCTCAAAAGTAGCAGCTTGAGACTGTAAGACAACATTTTTTTTTTTTTAAAAAAAGCCTGATCCCCTAGGTCCAAAAGTTTTAACTTGATATATGCAAAAAAAAAAAAAAACCAACTCCAGAAGCACAGGCAAACCTGAAATAAGGTATTATAAAAGAGATGTTCATTTAAGAGAAAAATACATGTTGAATTGCATGATACAAATCCTAGAATGAACAAGATCATCTCAACTATAACGGTTTAATCGCAGATAAAACAGCTCCAAAATATGAAGTTCGTTTCATAGTAACAGTATCAATGAATCAAACGCCATAAATCAGCAATTAATTAGTGTACATACAAAAACCCATAACATTCCAAAAGACTCTAACAGTAGCATTTGTTAGGAGAAGTTACAGTTAGGATTTGTCACAGTACAATCACCAAAAAGGAAAAACATCATACTCCCTCCGTTGATAAATATAGGGTGTATTAGTTTTTGACATGGTCTTCAATGTTGAACTTTGGCCAGTACTTTCTTTCATAATATATGATTAACTATCACATGGAAGTATTTTTAAATGTGAATCCATAATACCACTTGTACTGCATTAAACATAAATATTTTTCTTTTTCTTTTTGCGAATACGCAAAAGGGTTTCATGTCAATCAGTCAATATGGAGGTAAAGAAAATGTTGGGTTACACAATGCAGGCTATGTAGAGGTAGCCAGAGTAACTAGGAATATCCAAAGCTAATTGAATAGAAGGGCATATATGTTTGTTAGCTTCCTGCTAGTCAAAAATTAAAAATGTTGATTTTTGCAAATACAGCGTGCCTTATGTATTCCAAGGGAGGGATTTAACATAAATCGTCAAAATAAGTCAATTGATGCAACTGACAGGAATAACCAAGAGCAGGTCTCGATGTAAATGCTAACACAAACCTAGTATAGTGTACTTGAGTACTTGTGTTGCAGACGTGTAGTTCTAACAATGGGATCAGGGGATGCAGCACATAAGGCGTCTAAACAGTTTCGTCAGATCAGGGTTCGGCGTGAAATCGTACTAATTGTTGTACTAAGAAAGGAAGGTTTTATGTTTAAGCAACCTAATACAATGATATTCAGATCTTCTGCGTACCCCCGGAAAAAATATTATGATTGCACAGTACTCGCATTCAAGTCAACTGAAAAGAATATAATATCCTAGCATTTTATCAGCAGAATTTGTAGGTTCATCAAAGCGAGGAGGAAATAAGATAAGTGGTGACGATTATTCTTACCTTGTAGCTCGCTGCGGTGGGAGGAGATGCTCCATGTTGAGCGGCAGTTGGGGGCGAGGACCGGAACCGGAGACCGCAGGCGGGGACGGGGGCGGCGGAGGAGGAGCGACGACGACGGAAGGGGCGGCAACGTCGAAGCCGGACGTCGTGGGGGGCGACGACGGAGCGAGATCGCCGGCGGCCAGCACGAACCCTACCCCGCGGTGCTGCTGCCGCCGTATGATCTCCTCCAGCTCCCGAATGGATTCAGCGATCCCCTCCGCCGCCGGCTGCAACGGCTGGTGCAGGAACGGGGCCACAGCCGCCTCCGCCGCCGCCACCATGGGTAGCCTCGACGTCGCCGCCGCCATCGCCGGTCGGTCGGTTTGACCTGCGTGTTGCGAGGTTGGCGAATCGGTCGGAGACGGTGACGTGTTGCCCTTAATTTATCAGGCGACGCCTGGGTCCCTGGGCCAAGCTTAACTCCCACTACGGCCGTTGGATCGGGCGCCAACGTTGCCGATACGCTTGGATCAACCCGTAACCGTGTCGGGTTAGGGTCTGTAACTAAGAGTTAATTAAGTGGCTCACGCACCAAAGAATAAGTTTACTTCAAGTCCCTCAATTTATCGTTGAGTCTAAAATTCCTCCCAAAACCAAAATACCGCGTATCACGGATACCTCAATTCACAAAACCAGATCACCTAAGGTCCTAGACAATATCACGTTAGGTTTTAGCTAACGTGATAAGCTGAGACAGCGTGAGACCCACACCTTCTTCCTTATTTATCCCCGTCTCTCCTCTCTTTTCATCTCTTCCCAAAAATTTTAGTGGTTAGCACGCCTGAAGGGTATTGGTAAGAGAAGAGAAGAGAGGGGAGAGAGGAGAGAGAAAGAAGAAAGCGCTAGCAACTGACATGTGGGGCCATCTGGATCTCACACTGACTTAGCTTGCCACATTAGTTAAAACTAGGATAATACTATCTAGGACTTTGGTTGATCCGGTTTTGTAAATTGAGAGACCTATTATATTTGGTGTTTTGGTTTAGGAACAAATTTCAGACTCGACGATAAATTAAGCAACCTAAAGTGAACGTATTGCCCCGTGGAACCACTGTGTCAAAACATATTACATCCCTATTATTATGCTCTACTCGATAAGGGAAGGAATAAGTTCACTTTAGGTCCCTTAATTTATCGCCGAGTTCGAAATTCGTCCCTTGAGTACAAAACCGGATACAACGCATCCCCCAACTTACAAAACTGTGCAACCGAGATCCCTCGGCAGTATTGTGCCCGGTTTTAGCTGACGTGGCACCTACGTGGCTCCTTTGACTAGGCCTTCGTCCCACGTGGCATTGACGTGACGCTTATGTGGCAAAATTGGTCTGGAAAATAATATAAAAATCATGGGCCCACATGTCAGTTACAACAAAAAATAAATTAAAATTAGTGGGACCCATGTGGGCCCTATATGTCATTCTCAATTCCCCTCATATTCTCTCTTCTTTCTCTCTCCTGGGTGGTCTTCTTCCTTCCCTCTCCCCTTTTCTCCTCTCTTCATCGTCTCCTCCCGGACGGCGGACAGGAAGGGCAGGCGGTGAGGAGAACAGGAAGGAGGCCCGGAGCAGCGGCGAGCGGAGCAAACCAACGATAGAGACCCCGGTTGGAATCGACGATAGAGGGAGGCAAGGGGGTGGCGATTCCTACTCCTCTGCGGTGCGCCGCTTCTCCCCACGGTGGCGCGTGAGCTCAGCCTCAGTGACCTTGGTCGCCGACGCGAGCGACCATCTTGGATGGCGTGGAGGCCTCGTCTCTGTCCGCTTGCAGGCCCTACTACCCCAACCTCCTCCGTGCACGGCCATGACAGACATAGCTGCTACCGTCGAGGACGGCCGCCAGTGGTCGATAGGGAGAGAAGCGGCAGCTGCGATGTGGGTAATTGATGGAGAGGCGTTCGCGGCGTTGGCGATTGGTGGAGAGCCGTGGACGAATTTGGAGGTATAGGATGCGATAGTGAGCAGGCATCAGTGAGGGGTGGAATAAGGTTGTGGAGCTCCGGGGAACTTGGTGGCGACAATGGTTTGTTGGATTGGGGAAGGGAACAGCGGAATTGGTGTGGGTCAGAGAGGTGAGAGTGGCAGCGGTGGTGGTGCGATGCTACGACGATAAGGGTCATCCTCCTCTAGCCGCTGCGGTGTGGACGCGTCATCGCGCTCGCTCGACCTGGTCGTTAGGGGTGATGGGCACCACCGCCGTAAAACTCTGGAGCTGCGTAGCTATCGTCGTCTCTTGGAGCTCCGCTGCCCTCTAGATCGCCATCGTCAGTTTGCTCTACCCCTCCTGCCTGTTCTCCTCGCCACCCGCCCGCCAGTCCGCCATCCGCGAAGAGAAAGAAGACGAGGGGAATTGAGAATGACATGTAGGGCTCACATGAGCCATACCATTTTTAATTTATTTTTTTATTGTAACTGACATGTCGTCCCACGATTTTTATATTATTTTCCAGATCAATTTGCCACATAAGCGACACGTCAATACCACATGAGACGAAGACCTAGTCAAAGGAGTTATGTAAGCGCCACGTCAGCAAAAACCGGAGACAATACCGCCAAGGGAACTCGGTCGCACTGGTTTTGTAAGTTGGAGGATGCGTCGTATCAGGGACGAATTTTGAACTCGGCAACCAAATGAGAGACCTAAAGTGAATTTATTTCACAAGGGGAACGCCGCTCCAGCCCAAGATGCGTTTCCGGCCCAATTAACCACATGGACCATGGGAATTGAATCTCTTTGTGGATCAATTCGTTGCGCACGTGCGCGGCGAGACCCGGCTGCAGTCAACAATCCTCCTGCGCTTGTTGAGTGTGCTGCCAAAATCAATTTTACAAAAATTTAATATTGCTAATTTTTTTGTCACAACCAAATTTCTTTAGCGTTAGATGTGTTTGGTTTGTGACCTTATCAATTTTTGGTAGTTTTTCATAAGAGGAAAAATTTTGAAAATATCAAATTTTGGTAGGGTAGAAATAGTGAGTGTTGGTAGGGTTGGAAGTAGGTATGAACATGCCCTTTGTCCCAACACAACACATACGCAGCAATGGTTAGAAAAATATTGATGATGTGTGCTGGTTCAAGTTCAAAGTCACCATAATCATCACAATTAGGCTGTGTGTAACGCCCCGGCACTCATTAACCGGTAACACCAGCTAACTCATGCCGAGGTGCTACGCATTACCTGTGATATAGTACCAGTCCCAGGATACACTAGCTGGTACTCACAGAATAAACATGGAATCAAAGTAGATTAATATTACATCACTGGGTTTTAGTCCTTACATAAGTTGCTATCCCGGACAGGCCCAGAGATGAGCAACGCACAATACAAAAGTCCATAAAGCAAAAGACAAAAGCAGCGGCGGCTAAACGTCTGGGCGACCATCTCGATCCACAGGCGACGGCTTGGGGCTAGGCACGATCCTTCTAGAAGTCCTCATACTCGGCTTGCTCCTGGAGACACTCCTCGGCGGTCGGGTCGACGTCTTCATCTCCAACTTCTATAGATATTATATATAGCAAGGGTGAGTACTTCACGTACTCAGCAAGCCGGGGAAAGAATGACATGCTTGGTTAAGACAAGGAGAGCTAGGGTTTTATTTGCGAAAGCAGCCTTTTTGGCAAAGTGATTTATTTCACAAAACTCCTAGTGAGTGAGTCAGGTTTTAGTTGTCGGGAGGAGGCTCACGCCTCGACCCATTCCACAAGTTGCTTTGCAACAACTTGTCACGATTAACGAACAACAAGTGATTTATCTCCTCCATTAGTTCCTTCTCACTTTCACAACCACACATGGTCCACACAGTTATCTCAGAACTGCAACGCCATCATGGCCCTAACAACACCTCGGTGTCGGACGACACCCCAGGTCACACAGATCCGTTCCTAACCACAAAGGTAAGCCGTTTGCCACACAGGCAAACTCTGGAAACGTATCCCTTCCCACCAACCATTTTCATCAAACATTTGTCAAACAAATCTACGCTATGAGAAACACCTTACACTCGCCCTTGACCGCGGGCACGGCTGTTCGAACAGTTCATTAAGCTCTGCAGAGGTTGTGCGCTTTACCCACACGACACGAAACTGACACCGTGTACCCGTCCGCAACGGAAGTTCGTGACAAGGCCTTTCCAAAGCTAACCCATGAAAATCGCATGCCACCTAGTTGGGCTAAGATCCATAGCGGAGTATCAGGCAAATCCAGCCGTCGTCCACCCAGGAAATACCGAGGATGCCTCCTACTCCTACTGGTACCATGCCACAATAGAGGCAAAAAGACACCCATGATGGGCAAAACATGCGTAACACTTCATCTCCTCATCCTCGGCATTCCACAACCATTGGCATACCAACTCCCATATGATAACGATTTACTTAGCCAGAGGCATCCCATAAATACCCGTGTGGTCGCACTGTAACGTGTTCGGATGGACTTCCCAAAGGAATCGGTCCTTAACGATAATACGTAGCCAAACCACAAAGGCTTGACTGCGCATCACCCCCATTTTCACAACTCATTTTATTTCGCAACACCTCGGTACAACGTACCGGATTTTTTTTAAACATGTAATTTGGAAATACCCAAATTTCCCACACGGCAACAACGTGAGCATGGCTAAGCGAAACTACCTCGGTAATCGTATAACGATACCAGCGTAAACATTAGTGGAGCTATCAAAGGTATGGAAACATCAACCTATGAAATATAAGTGCGACTACTAGGTTGGTCCGTCGGTTGTATAAATAATCCGAGGCCTAAACATGTTATCGTGTGTACTAAGAGTTGCATTTTTCAAACAACATATCATTGCAAATATAGGGACAATGTGATCAAAGAGGCTTGCCTTGCACGAGGTGAGGGTCTTCTTCTTCGAAACCGGCGTCCGGAGCGTCCTCGTACACGTGCTCTATACGCGGAACGGAGAACAAATAAATAAAAGGCAATAAAACAAGCTCAAATCAAATAAACAAGTGTGCCACTGTGTAGATCTCAATTTTTAGAAAATTTAGAAATTTGAACAAGGTCAAACGGAGTTACGGTTGAATTTCTATGAATTTTCAAAGGTAGAGGGACTTTTCTGAAAAATTGGGAATTTTTATTAAAAAGATAACGGAATATTCCAACGGAATATTCCGTTCCGTTAGGGTTAGGGATAGATTTAACGGTGGGGGGGGCCACATGTCAGAGAGAGGGAGAGGGAGAGGTGTGGGGCCCACCTGTAAGTGGGAGGCCTCTTCTTCCTCCTTGCGCCACCGAGCTCGGCTCGGGCCGGCGGTGGCGCCGGGCGGCGAGGCGGCCGGGGAGGGAGGGGAGGGGGAGGGGGAGGCCGGCGGCCGGGGGGGCCGAGGAGTGGCGGCGGCGGCCGGGGAGCGGCGGCGCCGGCCGGGAAGGGGGGGCGGCGGCCGGGGAGGTGGTGGCCGGTGGGAGAGGGGCGGCGGCCGGCGAGAGAGTGGAGAGAGGGAGAAGGCGGCCGGCGAGGGGTGGAGGGTGGAGCGGCGGCAAGGGGCGGTTCTTATAGGGGCGCGCGGCACGGCGGCGGTTGGCTCGAGGCGGGCGGCGACGTGACCGGCCGGGCGACGCGGGTCGGTGACGTGGGCGCGGGGCTCAAGGCGGCGGGTGACGTGGGCGGCGCGGCGTGGCGCGGACGGCGCGGGCGGCGGTCGGGCGGCGGGCGGCGCGGGCGGCGGTCGGGCGGGCGGGTGGCCGAATGTGGGCCGGGCTGGTGCGGGAGGGAGGCCGTGGGCCGGAAGGGATAGGGAGAGAGGGGAGGTGGTGGGCCGGCCCATTCGGGGGGGAAAGAGAGAGAGGAGAGGAGAGTTTTGGGCCGAGGGGAGGAAAAAGAAAAGGGAGGGGGAGGCCCAAAATGAATAGGGGGGTTTTCCTTCTCTCTCTTTTTTTTTGATAAATTGGAATTGAAAATTGGGATGAAATTTTTGGAGGGAAAAATATGAGATCTAATAGGCACAAAACAAAATAAACTCCAAACTTTAAAATCCAAGGTTTTTAATTGAGGGAAAATTTTAAATAAATAAAATTTGGGTGCTACAAACCTACCCCCCTTAACAGAATCCCGTCCCGGGATTCCGCGACTACGCGAACAACTCAGGGTGCTCGGCTCGAAGTTGATCCTCTTGTTCCCAAGTAGCTTCTTCTTCCGAGTGATTACTCCACTGAACCTTGTAAAACTTGATCACTTTCCGTCTGGTGCTTCGCTCCTTTTCATCAAGAATCCGAATCGGTCGTTCTTCGTAAGTCAGATTCTCTTGCACGTTGATTATCTCGAGTGGAACTTGCTCTTCCGGAACTCGACGACACTTCCTCAACTGGGACACATGGAACACGTTGTGTACACCGGCAAGCTCTGCGGGTAATTCAAGCTGATAGGCAACTTCTCCACGACGTGCAGTGATAGGGTAGGGTCCGATAAAACGTGGCGCTAACTTTCCTGCCATTCCAAATCTTTTCATTCCACGTAGAGGTGATACTCGCAGGTATACATGATCTCCAACTGCAAACTCTAGATTTCTTCGGCGATTGTCTGCATAGTTTTTCTACCTAGACTGGGCTACTTTCAAACGTTCTCTGATCACTTTCACCTGTTCTTCAGCTTCTTTTAAAATATCTGGTCCAAAGATTTTCTTTTCTCCGACATCCGTCCAACAGAGTGGTGTTCGACACTTACACCCATACAAGGCTTCATTCGGGGCCATCTGTATGCTTGCCTGATAGCTGTTGTTGTAAGAGAACTCTGCGTAGGGCAGGCACAAATCCCAAGTACCGGCAAAATCCAAAGCACAAGCTCTTAACATGTCTTCTAGAATTTGATTTACTCTTTCTGTCTGTCCATCGGTCTGAGGATGGTAGGCCGTACTGAAGTTGAGATTGGTACCCATGGCTTCATGTAATTTCTCCCAAAAATGGGAGGTGAACTGGGTACCTCTATCTGACACAATCTTCTTTGGGACACCATGTCGGCAAACCACTTTCGTCATGTATAGCTCTGCTAACTTCTTGCCAGAGTAGGTAGTCTTTACCGGGATGAAATGGGCAACCTTGGTTAGTCGATCCACTATTACCCAAATGGAATCATAACCCGAAGATGTCTTTGGAAATCCAGTTATAAAGTCCATTCCTATTTCTTCCCACTTCCATTCTGGAATCTTCAACGGTTGCAGTAAACCTGCGGGCTTCTGATGTTCAGCCTTTACCCTTTGACAGATGTCACACAGGGCAACATACTCGGCAATATCTCGCTTCATTCCAAACCACCAATAATGGCTCTTGATATCTTGGTACATTTTACTCGGCAATATCTCGCTTCATTCCAAACCACCAATAATGGCTCTTGATATCTTGGTACATTTTGGTACTTCCGGGGTAGATGGAATATGCAGACTCATGGGCTTCTTGCAGTATCAGGTTTCTTAACTCCTTTTTGTTGGGCACACATATGCGCTTTCCGAACCAAACGATTCCTTTATCGTCTATGGAGTATTCTGAGGCTTTATCTTTCTTTATCAACTCCTTTATATTCATAATTTCTTCGTCGCCTTCTTGGGCTTCACGGATTTGGTTCTCTAGGGTTGGTTGCACCACTAGGGTTGCAAGGGTTCCTGGCTTAACCATATTTATTCTTAGCCTTTCCATTTCCCTGCATAATGCTGGATGATGTAGCGAGGTCAAAAGGACATTACAGTGCACCTTTCGACTTAGAGCGTCTGCGACAACTTTTGCTTTTCCCGGATGGTAATGTATTCCAACGTCGTAATCCTTAATCAGTTCAAGCCATCTTCTTTGCCTGAGGTTGAGCTCTGTCTGAGTGAAGATATACTTCAAACTCTTATGATCCGTGTATATTTCACATCTGTTTCCGATCAGGTAATGTCTCCATATCTTAAGGGCATGAACAACTGCGGCTAGCTCAAGATCATGGGTAGGGTAGTTCACTTCATGAGGCCTTAACTGCCGTGAGGCATAAGCAACAACCTTTCCTTCTTGCATAAGTACACATCCTAAACCCTGCCTGGATGCATCACAAAAGACTTCGAAATCTTTCCTTATATCCGGTAGAATTAAGACTGGAGAAGTCGTTAGCCTTTTCTTTAGCTCTTGAAAACTCTTTTCACACGCTTCGGTCCAAACGAACTTCTTCTCTTTCTTGAGCAGTTCGGTCATGGGTTTGGCGATTTTTGAGAAACCCTTAATAAATCTTCTGTAATATCCTGCCAAACCAAGAAAACTCCTGATCTCGGTAACTGTGGTTGGAGACTCCCATGAAAGCACTTCTCTTACTTTGCCTGGGTCCACTTCTACTCCACGAGATGAGATAACGTGACCTAGGAATGCGACTCGGTCTAGCCAAAATTCACACTTGGAGTATTTTGCATAAAGCTGATGTTCTCGCAACTTTCCCAAAACCAATCTCAAATGTTCTGCATGTGTCTGCTCGTCCTTGGAGTAGATGAGAATGTCATCTATAAATACTACGACAAACTTGTCGAGGTATTCCATGAACACCTTGTTCATGAGATTCATAAAGAATGCTGGAGCATTTGTGAGTCCAAAGGACATGACCGTATACTCATATAGACCATAACGAGTTGAGAAGGCGGTCTTTGGTATGTCTTCAGGTCTGATTTTCAACTGATGGTATCCAGACCTTAAATCAATCTTGGAGAATACTGAGGCTCCTTGTAATTGGTCAAACAGGTCATCAATCCGTGGTAACGGATACTTGTTCTTGATGGTTACTTCATTTAAAGCTCTGTAATCCACACACATTCTCTTTGTTTTATCCTTCTTCTCAACTAAGAGCACTGGAGCTCCCCATGGTGACGTACTAGGTCGCACAAAACCATTTGCTTCCAATTCTTCTATCTGTCTTTTTACTTCGGCCAATTCATTAGCTGCCATTCTGTAGGGTCTCTTGGCGATTGGAGCTGTGCCGGGTGCAAGTTCTATGGAGAACTCTATTTCTCTGTCTGGTGGCATTCCGGGTAATTCATCTGGGAAGACATCTGGATATTCATTGACTACAGGCACTTCTTCCAAAGGGATGACTTCGATGCAGTTCAGCATGGGCTGACCTCTAGGGTCCTTTGACGGAGTAAACCTTACTTCACTTCCAGATGGTCCTTTCATCGTGATAGTCCGTGTGGCACAATCTATCTAACCCTTGTACTTAGCTAACCAATCCATGCCTAGAATCAGGTCCAGACCTTGCGACTCTAGGATAATAGGGCTAGCCATAAACTTAACACCTTCTATGACTAGGCTAACCTTCGGGCATGATCGATCAGACCTAGTCTCCTTTCCCGGGGAGTGAACGATCATCGGTACCCTTAGGTCCTTAGTAGCCAAACCTTGTTGTTCCACAAAAGCTCGAGAAATGAAAGTGTGCGAAGCTCCTGAATCAAATAAGACAACAGCAGGTACATTATTAACAAGGAACGTACCTATCACAACATCTGAAGCTTCCTGGGCTGACTTTGCCTGAACATGGTTGACGCGGCCTCGTCCAAAGCTTGGAGTAGCACGGGAGGCCTGACCACTAGCCTGAGTAGTGGCTCGCACTTGTCCTGATGCTGGTACTCTGGCAGTACTGATGTTAGAGGCTCCTGAAACAGCGGGACCTTTCTTCTGGGGACATTCCCTAGTAAAATGTCCAACTTCTCCACAGCGGAAACATCCATTTCCATTTGTATCCTTGGGATTCCTTGGCTGAGTGTTGAAGGATGTCGGGTTACTTCCTCCTGTGTTGCCACTATAGGCTCTTGGCGGAGCTGGTGCAGATGAACGGGAAGGAACTGGGCGGGTAGGGAATCCATGATGCTGCTGTGGGGCTGGCTGGCGAAACTGAGGAGATGGGTTGGTCCTAGGGCGTGGACCACCATGAGACTGAAATCCGGTCTGAGCCATCTTGCGCTTGCGAAAAGTCTCCACTTCCTTCCTGGTATCTTCGACTATTAATGCCCTATTAACCATGTCTTGGAAGGTAGGGAAAACGTGAGCCACAAGCTGAAGCTTTATCCCGACGTTCATTCCTTTCAGAAACTTTCTGATCTTTTTCTTGTCAGTGTCCACTTCATCTGTGGCATAACGGGCCAAATGGTTGAACTTGCTGAGGTACTCGTTGATGCTGGAGTTTCCTTGCTTGAGATTGTTGAATTCTTCCCTTTTAATATCGTAGATACTTTCTGGCACATAAGCAAGTCTAAAAGCTTCTGCAAACTCTGCCCAATCAATTGTAGCTGCATCTTGGTGAGCGGCACAATAATTCTCCCACCAATTTGCGGCGGGTCCTCTGAGCTGATGGGCAGCGTACAAGGCCTTCTCTCTAGGAGAGCACTGCACAAGGTCAAGCTTCCGCTCTACGTCCTTCAACCAATCGTCGGCTTCGACAGGCTCGGAGGTCTGCGAGAATTCTGGCGGACGGGTTCTCAAGAAATCAGTCAACTGGGAGCGACCATTGTGATGCGGAGCTGGGTGATGCTGGGGATTTAAAGCAGCAAGAGTCTGAGCTATGCCCTGTAGGATCTGAGTCTGAATGGCCATGATTTGCTGGGGATCCAAATGAGGGGGTGGAGGTGGAGGTGTTCCTCCTTGGGCAGAAGCTGTGGCAGCATGTGTTCCTTGGGTGGCGGCCGGTTCATTTTCTGACACCTGATCGTCTGCTTGCTCATCTTCCTGGCCTTCGGCATTCTGAGTGGCGTCGTTGTCATTCTGAGCTTGTTCCTCATATCCGAAGCGGGCTGGGGTACGAGTACTGCGACGCGGGCGTCCTGCCATCTGGTTCGTTTGAAAGGGCGGGGTAAGGGGAGGGCATTTCATAGGTAAACCGTTTTCGCAAATCGGGGAAATTCCGAAAGACAGGGACATGGCCAGCCCAAAGCTTAGCCAAGCTTAGCTGGACGCACATCAAGAGGCAACCCTTCATTACATAACCCACTCACACACTAATTTAACGAACACTAAGTGCCACAACCCCTAATGGGTTGGCAATGATACGACAGGTCTGACGCACAACAACCACTACACTTCTAAAAACTGAGGAAAAGATCGGCGGAGTCCAACGTATCGTGATCCGTCTAAAGTTTAAACGAAAAGGGATTGGTGAGTAGTTTGAAAAGAATCCTATAGCAAGGAGAAGAGTATAAGCATTATCTAATTTTTGCAACTATATATAAGTTTTTAAAATAGTCCTTAGGGTCACAACAAAACGAAGGTTTCGTCCTAGGGCCAAACCTATGCTCTGATACCACCTTTGTAACGCCCGGCACTCATTAACCGGTAACACCAGCTAACTCATGCCGAGGTGCTACGCATTACCTGTGATATAGTACCAGTCCCAGGATACACTAGCTGGTACTCACAGAATAAACATGGAATCAAAGTAGATTAATATTACATCACTGGGTTTTAGTCCTTACATAAGTTGCTATCCCGGACAGGCCCAGAGATGAGCAACGCACAATACAAAAGTCCATAAAGCAAAAGACAAAAGCAGCGGCGGCTAAACGTCTGGGCGACCATCTCGATCCACAGGCGACGGCTTGGGGCTAGGCACGATCCTTCTAGAAGTCCTCATACTCGGCTTGCTCCTGGAGACACTCCTCGGCGGTCGGGTCGACGTCTTCATCTCCAACTTCTATAGATATTATATATAGCAAGGGTGAGTACTTCACGTACTCAGCAAGCCGGGGAAAGAATGACATGCTTGGTTAAGACAAGGAGAGCTAGGGTTTTATTTGCGAAAGCAGCCTTTTTGGCAAAGTGATTTATTTCACAAAACTCCTAGTGAGTGAGTCAGGTTTTAGTTGTCGGGAGGAGGCTCACGCCTCGACCCATTCCACAAGTTGCTTTGCAACAACTTGTCACGATTAACGAACAACAAGTGATTTATCTCCTCCATTAGTTCCTTCTCACTTTCACAACCACACATGGTCCACACAGTTATCTCAGAACTGCAACGCCATCATGGCCCTAACAACACCTCGGTGTCGGACGACACCCCAGGTCACACAGATCCGTTCCTAACCACAAAGGTAAGCCGTTTGCCACACAGGCAAACTCTGGAAACGTATCCCTTCCCACCAACCATTTTCATCAAACATTTGTCAAACAAATCTACGCTATGAGAAACACCTTACACTCGCCCTTGACCGCGGGCACGGCTGTTCGAACAGTTCATTAAGCTCTGCAGAGGTTGTGCGCTTTACCCACACGACACGAAACTGACACCGTGTACCTGTCGGCAACGGAAGTTCGTGACAAGACCTTTCTAAAGCTAACCCATGAAAATCGCATGCCACCTAGTTGGGCTAAGATCCATAGCCGAGTATCAGGCAAATACAGCCGTCGTCCACTCAGGAAATACCGAGGATGCCTCCTACTACTACTGGTACCATGCCACAATAGAGGCAAAAAGACACCCATGATGGGCAAAACATGCGTAACACTTCATCTCCTCATCCTCGGCATTCCACAACCATTGGCATACCAACTCCCATGTGATAACGATTTACTTAGCCAGAGGCATCCCATAAATACCCGTGTGGTCGCACTGTAACGTGTTCGGATGGACTTCCCAAAGGAATTGGTCCTTAACGATAATACGTAGCCAAACCACAAAGGCTTGACTGCGCATCACCCCCATTTTCACAACTCATTTTATTTCGCAACACCTCGGTACAACGTACCGGATTTTTTTTAAACATGTAATTTGGAAATACCCAAGTTTCCCACACGGCAACAACGTGAGCATGGCTAAGCGAAACTACCTCGGTAATCGTATAACGATACCGGCGTAAACATTAGTGGAGCTATCAAAGGTATGGAAACATCAACCTATGAAATATAAGTGCGACTACTAGGTTGGTCCGTCGGTTGTATAAATAATCCGAGGCCTAAACATGTTATCGTGTGTACTAAGCAATGCATTTTTCAAACAACATATCATTGCAAATATAGGGACAATGTGATCAAAGAGGCTTGCCTTGCACGAGGTGAGGGTCTTCTTCTTCGAAACCGGCGTCCGGAGCGTCCTCGTACACGTGCTCTATACGTGGAACGGAGAACAAATAAATAAAAGGCAATAAAACAAGCTCAAGTCAAATAAACAAGTGTGCCACTGTGTAGATCTCAATTTTTAGAAAATTTAGAAATTTGAACAAGATCAAACGGAGTTACGGTTGAATTTCTATGAATTTTCAAAGGTAGAGGGACTTTTCTGAAAAATTGGGAATTTTTATTAAAAAGATAACGGAATATTCCAACGGAACATTCCGTTCCGTTAGGGTTAGGGTTAGATTTAACGGTGGGGGGCCCACATGTCAGAGAGAGGGAGAGGGAGAGGTGTGGGGCCCACCTATAAGTGGGAGGCCTCTTCTTCCTCCTTGCGCCACCGAGCTCGGCTCGGGCCGGGCGGCGAGGCGGCCGGGGAGGGAGGGGAGGAGGAGGGGGAGGCCGGCGGCCGGGGGGGCGGGGAGTGGCGGCGGCAGCCGGGGAGCAGCGGCGCCGGCCGGGAAGGGGAGGCGGCGGCCGGGGAGGCGGTGGCCGGTGGGAGAGGGGCGGCGGCCGGCGAGAGAGTGGAGAGAGGGAGAAGGCGGCCGGCGAGGGGTGGAGGGTGGAGCGGCGGCGAGGGGTGGTTTTATAGGGGCGCGCGGCACGGCGGCGGTTGGCTCGAGGCGGGCGGCGACGTGACCGGCCGGGCGGCGCGGGTCGGCGACGTGGGCGCGGGGCTCAAGGCGGCTGGCGACGTGGGCGGCGCGGCGTGGCGCGGGCGGCGCGGGGCGGCGCGTCCGGGCGTGGGCGGCGCGGCGCGGCGGCGGCGGGCGCGGGCGGCGCGGGCGGCTGTCGGGCGGCGGGCGGCGGTCGGGCGGGCGGGTGGCCGAAGGTGGGCCGGGCCGGTGCGGGAGGGAGGCCGTGGGCCGGAAGGGATAGGGAGAGAGGAGATGGGCCGGGTAGGGAGAGAGGGGAGGTGGTGGGCTGGCCCATTCGGGGGGGGAAGAGAGAGAGGAGAGGAGAGTTTTGGGCCGAGGGGAGGAAAAAGAAAAGGGAGGGGGAGGCCCAAAATGAATAGGGGGGTTTTCCTTCTCTTTCTGTTTTTTTTTTGATAAATTGGAATTGAAAATTGGGATGAAATTTTTGGAGGGAAAAATATGAGATCTAATAGGCACAAAACAAAATAAACTCCAAACTTTAAAATCCAAGGTTTTTAATTGAGGGAAAATTTTAAATAAATAAAATTTGGGTGCTACACTGTGTTAGGGAGATGAGGTTGGAAACTCAACTCTCGTGTACGTAAAACGAAGCAACGTATTTTCTTATGATTAATTAAGTATGTACTAATTTTTTTAAAATGGATTAATATGATTTTTTAAAGCAACTTTTATATAGGGAATTTTTTTAAAAAAACATACCGTTTAGCAGTTTGAAAAGCGTGCGCACGGAACACGAGGGATGTGAGTTGGGATTGTTGAGAAAAGAACTCACCTTAATTCTTTTCAGCAACTCCAATGGCTAACTTTCTGGTTTGGTTTTTCGTTATTGCGTTTCTCTAACGATCAAATGGTGTGTTTGGTGTAAAAGTTTATATATATTTTTTAAAAAATCAAATAAATATATTTTTTATGTTTATAATAATTAATATTCGATTAATCATGCGTTAATAGTTGTCTAGTTTCGTAAGCAAATCGCTGGCTCGAGCAAAGCCTGGAAACGAAGATCAGGAGCAGTAACGTACAGTTGAAAATAGCTTTGGAACTGAGTTTAGGATGACTTGAAATTAAGAAGCATAACGACTTCTCTCATTTTATTCATAGCCCTAGCTAGCCTAGCTCCCCAATCCATTCACAGCTTAGCTACTCGTCGTCGCTGCTCGTTGCCGCCTCGCTATCATCTCCCTCATCTGCAAAGATCACGCAATATGTTAACATAACAATTGATATGTTTTTTTAAGAACAAATGGCATTGATATGATGAAAGGATATTATGTGTAAGAAAAAGGTAATTTTATCATTCTTGAAAAAGTATCGGGAGGTATCATATTTGTAAAATTTGTAAAATTTGGTACCTCAGATATAAAAATTTTAGTATAAAATTTAGATATCTCGAGGTAATTTGTTAGGACCGTAAAATTTCTCTAAAAAGAAAAAGAAAAGGGGTATTTATAGTTCTTGCCTGACACAAGTAGGGGTTCCTGGTAGCCAAAGAAGTCACCTTGCTCGGGGTGGCTGAGCCCGGTGCAGTTCATGCAGTTGTCCCGCATCATTGTCTCCTCTCGTTACACACCAAGTATAGTCATTATACATTATAAATTATACCCTCTCCATTCCAAGTTGTAAGCTATTTTGGTTTTATCATTAGCCAAACATTTCAATTTTGAGCAAGTATATAAAAATACATAGCAGTACCCATGACACCAAATTAATTAATTTTATTAAATTCACCGTTGAATATAATTTTATAATATATTTTATTTGTGTCTAAAATATCATTAAGTTTTTCTATCAACCTCGTCAAACTTGAACTTAAAAAGGATTTGGATTAGAAAAAAAAAATAATCTTACAAGTAGAACAGAGGGGACATCTTTTAATTTTCTATTGGATCAATTAAAGACTCAGCATTTCCTTACAACTAAATTTGTTAGGAACATTCATAAGAAAAAAAGTGTTTCTCTAGTTTACTTTCATCAAAGTCTTTCTGAATTAAACGTATAAGTTGTTCCAAATTTAAATAGAAGCTCAAATTTTTATTAGATAATGATGGGCATATATAATAAATTACTAGCTACTCTTGAACTTGAATTTCTCAAATACTTTATAGCAATAAAATCATAATCATATGAAAATACATTTAGTTAAAAATATCAATCCAATGATATTATTTTTTATCAAATTAACCTTAATTTATAATAAAATAGTATTGGTTAAATACTTAGTGAGTTAAACACGCGTGCGAACAGATGGAAGTAATACCTTTGGACTTGAAAGGGACGCAGATGGTGACAGTCTCTGGGTCTCTGGTGCCCATCACCTCGGCGAAGCACAGCACGGCGGTGGGGTCTCCGGCGTCGGAGCAGCGGCGCCGGCCACCTCTGCCCGGGAACACCGCCGTGAAGTTGACGTGGAAGTAGACGAGACCGCCATTCTTCTCGTCGGTGTCGAAGCAGTGGCTGTCCTCCGCTCCGAGCAGGACCATCTTTCCACCACCACCGCTTCAATGCCCCTGCACGGCGTACGGACGCCATTAATTATCGACAAGATCGGGCGAGCTGCATGAGATATTGATAATGCGGTACAAAATGATGTCCCCTCTATCAAATCTAATACAGATAGTCACAAAATATTCTAAAATGTTTTCAACTCTAATACAGATAGCTTATAAAATATTCTAAAATGTTTTGATAATGTAGAGTATAAGTAACATCTATATATCCAAAAAAAAAAGTTAAGTTTAAAATCAACCTGCACGATGAAAAAAATAAATAAGTTCAAAGGTAAACAATGCGCTTCTATTTGAATATTTTTTATAATCTTAACGTACGAATTAAATTTGTTCATAACTATTTAAATGACTTTTAAATACATATTTTTAGAAAAACAACATAGAAGACATCCACTCGAATGAGCGAATACGTACGTGGTTACGGTTGTACAAGTCGACGGCCATCCTGGCGCAGGTGCTGCTCTGGTCAGTGTCCCTGTCCTCGGAGTACCTGTACGGATCCAGGGGCGTCGGCGTCGGCGGCGACTCGTCGCCGCCATCTTCCGCCGCCGTCAGCAAGGCCTGCTCGGCGAAGCGCGCGGTGAACCTGTCGTAGTAGCTGTTTGTGCTGCATATTTATACTTATGAAACTAACCTGTCATCCTTTTTTCAGGACAAAATTACTACTAGCAAGATTTGTAAACTTCATTGGCTGGCTGGCTCGATCGATCGATCGACGCATGAACTAATTATTAACATGCGCGCAGTACGTATATACAGAATATTACTGTGATTGATCATTACTAATTACCAGCTGAGTGAGAAAGCGCTGCGTCGTGATCCAGCCATGCTCTGCTCTGAGTGAAGTTGTAGCTGAGCTGCTGCTGGCTAGCGGGTACTTTCTCTGAGCTACTAACTGCTGGTAGGAGAGTGCTGGCTGGCTGGCTGCAAGGGTGCTCGGTCTCCTGCATTTTTATCTGCATGATTAGTGTCGAGACAGTCCAGTGTTTCACAGTCAAACGAACAAGTCGTCTGACAGATGCTAGCTTTTCATCATGACGTTTGGATGGGCAAACGCATGCATATATGCATGGTTACGCGGTAACTTGATCTGCTTAGGTTTCATCTCTGCTAGGCACAGCATGCTCTTCTCCCAGTCACAAGCAAGCTAAGCGCATATTCCAACTCTTTAACTGCAGTAACAGAAATTTCTTCAACACGCAGAACAGCTGCGTATCATTATAAACTGCAGTAAACTTTAGCAGGTTCAGAATGACCAGGAATTAGGAGGGAAATCATGTTTCATGTGTTATTCCTAAGCAGTACAAATGGCCGGAGTACGGCCAGATATCTTCAAATACTGGAGTATTGTTTATGCTAGCATGCAATCCATGCATGCTGCTGTTCAAATTGCTCAAGTACAAATCGTGCCAGATTTTGTTAGTTTAAATGGCACAAAAGAAGAGACAGGCGAGGCGAGGCAGAGCTCTACTGCTAAGGCAGGGAGAGGAGCAAGACTGGATTCACCGTCACCTGCTGCGTGCCCCTGGGCTCTCATTTCTGGTGCAACCGGTGAGCAGAAGCAGAGCAGAACAGCTGCGATTATTAGGGCACGTACAAATATAGGCTCTTACTCCATGATCTCCATCCGTTCTAAATTATAAAAGTCATTCCAACTTTCTTAAAAAGTCAAAACATCTCAAGTTTAATCAAATTTATAGAGAGAATTATAAAGATTTATGACATCAAATAGGTATACTGTGAAAACATAACTAACAAAGAATCTAAATGATACTTGCTTGGTATCACCAGTTATTATTTTGTTATATAAATTTGGTAAACTTGAGATGCTCTGACTTTCCAAGAAAATTGGAATGACTTACAATTTGGAACGGAGGGAGTAGTTAATATATACTCCCTCCATTTCAAAATATAAAGGATTTTGACCGGATGTAATATATCACAGTACTACAAATTTGGATAGAATTTTGTCTAAATTCGTAATACTGTAATATATCACATTTGATAAAAATCACTTATATTTTGAGAAAGATCGAGGGAGTATCATTTAGGTTGTGTTCTTCCTCCCCTTTTCCCAGCTCACCACTCTCGTTTTCCGCGCGCACGCTTTTCAAACTGCTAAACAGTGTGTGTTTTGCAAAAAGTTTTTATACAAAAGTTGTTTAAAAAAAATCAAATTAATCCATTTTTAAAAAAAATTAACTAATACTTAATTAATCACGCGCTAATGGATCGCTCTGTTTTCCGTATTTACTGTGCGTGTTGGGAACTCCCAACAACGAACAAATCCTTCGAGACTACCCTTACCCTTTGTATGAGACAACAAAACCTCTTAACCATTAGTAGCACTTGTTTTCTTTTCCTCTCATCTCTCTCTTCTACATCACTAAATTTACTTGCATAACATCAAAAAGAGCATGTTATTAAACATCGTTATACATACTCTTATGCTTCATGTTTAACTAGTTCTCATTTTGACACCGTTTTCTTTCTTTTTTTTTTCTCTTTCAGTTACACAGTGTAGTGTGATGTAGAGTGGATGGCTAGTAGCATGGGGATTGGGGAGGAGGCGATGTTCGTGGCTGACTGGATGTGGCAGGTCACATTGCTGAAGCCTCCCGGCCGTCCTAGAAGAGGAACCAATTTTCTTATTATGAATTTGGACATAAGTTATATGTTTATGGCTAAAAGTTGATTTGTTTTAAGATGGACAGAGAGTATCTATTGTATTCACCTACTTCATCCATCCAAAATAAACAAATATAGTATGGGATGTGATATGCCATAAAACTATGAGCTTGATTCATAATACTGGAATACTGGAACGTGTCGTATTCAATTATAGATTGTTTATTTTAGAATAGAGGGAGTAGATCATATCAATCCATATATATGTATATGGGACACCATGGTGCCCGGGCACCATGGTGTGAAATACATAAGTTCACTAAAATTTTTCAAAATTTTCAAGTTGTGAGTATATACCTAAGTAAAAGAATTTGATTCATACCTATACCTAGCAACAAAATAACTCAAATTCAATTTTATTTCACAATCCATTGTTACATACCTAATAAATTATATGTTTGGACGTTATATATCTAGGATCAAAATCTAACAAAAACATGTTTAAATTCAGTTCAAATTGTTTTGAACTAGTTAGTAAAGTAGTTATTGTTAATACCTAAACATTTAAAAAAAATTATACTCATTTGAATTGGGTATATACTATTTTTGAATCATGGAGCCGGGCACCATGGAACACCAAACAAATTTAATATATATATATATACACACACGTCTGCTTTCTTGATGTGTATAAATCTGGACACGTTCGTAGCTGTTTTGGTTTAGACGTTAGCTGTCGTTAGTCAAAGGTAGAAGACGACTTCTTCAAGGAAAAAAAAAACGATCGAAGACACGAACTAGCAATGGTTCGTCTTGTTGTATAAACACAAACGATAAAAATTTCACTTTAATTGACAGGCAACGCCTACTCAAATCGGAGGTTAAGTTCATCCAAGTCTAGTAACATAGTACATACTACATTTTAGTTGCAAACAGCCAGGATGCAGTATGCACGGTAACGGCAAAAAAGTTATTTCCGCCACTGCATCTCAAAGGTTGCATCTGGTTCATAATAGATGCTAAATTTACCTCCATGATCTAAAACACACCAAATGCCCCAGTAGTATTTATATCTGGAGGTGAAACATAGAAATACAGTCTAGATATGTGCTTTGTTTTTCAAAATAATGCTTGACATGATTCATTCTGAATGAAAATTATATGGATTTGGGAGATGCACCGTACCAAATATATGTCCAACCACTGATGACTCATTCACCTCTTGATGTTTGATCGTTACCGTTGGAACGGATATATTTGGGCCGTAACGGGATTCCTAATGTGATTCCAACGTGTCGTCCCCAAAAAATGAAGTTCACCGAACGAGGCTTTAATCTTTTTCAAAATGCTGCTTTACAATTTGCATGATTTACTCCCAACGAGAACGCGTATATGACAACGTATATAAAAATATAAAAAGAAGGCCTAATATAATGTGAAGTCTCAACGAGTTTGTGATTCAAGTACATTCGTAAGCGCATCGGATTGCAGAATGTCCAGCCACGAACAAATCACCTCTCGGATGCTTCATCATTTCACCACAAGCGTAACAGTAACTGAAATCACAGTTTTTCCTCAGGGGCTTAGCATAGGATCTCTTTACGCCACGCTGTCCAACTCCAAAACAAACAAAAACATTTCAGTCAAAAAGAAAAAATAAAAGGGAAACAAACAAAAGCATGTTCGTTATTGCTAATAGATTGATTACTAGTGTGAAAAGTTCATTGTACAATCACTAGGGATTAATCTAGCACATAATTATAACACGATTACACGAATCATCATATACAAGTGTCTATGCGCTTGATGGTTAGATTTGGCACCAGAATACCTAGCGATTCAATTTAGGCAACACATACTGAACACAAAGTTTATCCCAAGTTTCACGACCCATTTTGTCCATCAAAACCACTCCCTCGTTTTTTTAATCATAAAAGACGTTTTGATATTTTTTAATTAAACTTTTTTAAATTTGATCATATATTTGATTATATTACCAACATGTACAACATCAAATTAGTTTCATTAATCTAATATTAAATATATTTTAATACTATATTTTGTTTGTGCTGAAATTTTTGTTACATTTTTATAAAACTTGGTCAAAGTCAAAACGAAGTTTTATTTACATAAAAGTTAAAACATTTTATAATATGAAACTAAGGATCTCATCGGTTGGCTTATTCCCTAATAAGCCAAAACGGTTTATTAGGGAATAAAAAATAATTTATAGGTAAAACTTTTATATATTTGTTCGTAATGATTTAAAAGCCAACGCTAAAAAAAATTACGTTGAAAATATCTTAAAATCAACTTCAAAAACAAGTTTGAAAATTTAAATTTTGGCTTTTGGTTTGACTTATTAGGTCAACCGATGGGGCTGTAAAACTGAGTAGAAATTAAGTTACAAATCTAGTTCACACCCCTAATCCATAGTTCAGTTTTGTTACAACACAAGCAGAGAAAGTAAAGAAGAGGATCGGAACCGCACCAGTAAAATCATGTCCCAAGGGCACACAGCAGATGACAGTGAAGCCAGTTTCTGTCCTTTTTCTACCACAATAATACAGCTCTGCAAAGAACATCTCCTCCACCAAACCCTCCCTATTGCGCCTTGTAGTGAAGTTGACATGGCCATAACCCCTCCTGTCTAGGCCTTGCATGAAGTTGCCCCGTTTGGCCTCTACAAGCTCATACTTAATCTGAGAGCACAGAAGAAAAGTTGGTGTTAAACATTTTTATCCTTTTATTATTGATAATTAGAACATGTGAGAGGAACATGCAACAATATGACATATATACCTTTTCGTTTTGTTGTAGTGCTAAGTGGTATGTCAGCAAAACTCTTGCTGAGCAACAGTTCGGCAACCCTTCATTTTATCCGCATAAAGTGGTATGTTCATGCACATTGATAAACAAAATCGACAAGTTTAGAGTTTTATGTGCTTGAATTTATTGTACGTAGAGATGAATACAAAGAGAGCCAATAAGAGGAAAATGTGAATCCAAAAATATAAACGTCAACAACCAGCCTCATGTTCCTCAAATGTGTGAAGGATCCTAGCTAATAGGGCAGTATTTTAGAGACTGCAGCACATGCACACATGGTAGCTATCTGAAAATGCCATCTCGATTGAAAACTCTCCCGGAATATCTTGGGATAAGTAGCATGGCAGTGAAGTTTTAAAAATACAAAGGATGAATAAATAACCATTATATTTACTATCTGATAATACTTGGCGGTTCAAAACTCCATCTCAAAAGCAGCAGTTTGACACTAATACAAGAATGATTTTTTTTTTATCTTTAAGAAAATGACTGACTCCTAGCTCCAAAACCTTTAGGTTGTGTTCCGATGTTAAAATTGAAAACTCATTAGTGCATGGTTAATTAAGTATTAGCTTTTTTAAAAAATAATTTAATATGACTTTTTAAAGTAACATTCGTATATAAATTTTTTTTAAAAAAAACACACCGCTTAGCAGTTTAAGAAGCGTGTGCGTGAAAAACGAGAGGGGTGAGTTGGGAAAGGAGTGGGAAGAACACAACCTAAGAGCAACTCCAACAATCTAGCTATCTGGGTTTGGATCGGTAAAAAAAAAAAACGAGTCAAAACCGGGGTCCAACACACTCGGTATCTCGCTCCGCTTGCGATCCCGTTCGGCATATGTCGCCCCTTGCTCTGCATATTTGCAGAGGCCATCCCGCTCGCAATCGCCGCTCTCCCGCACACGCGCTCGTTTCCTGCCCGCGCGCTCCCGCCCAATCGATCCCGCTGCCTCGCCCTCCCGCCGTGCTACGCCGTCGCACTGGTCCCGCCATCCCACGCCCTCGCCGTCCCGCGCCGTCGTCGGTCCCGCCGCCTAGCGTCCTCGCCCTCCCGCCGTCACGCCGCTCCGGCCCCGGCCTTCGTCTCGCCATGTGGAGGCCGCCGCGTCCTGCTTCAACGGCGGCTAGGGACTTGGATCAGGATGCTCATAGCCCGAAAGGGGACTTGGATCAATCGGGTATTGGATCGATGCGCCATCAGGTGGTTCCTCCAATAGGCGTCGATGGTTGGAAGGCACATGGTCTGTTCATCGGTGAGCAAGTCACCGATGAGGAGGTTTGCACAGGTGAGACTTACTATCTGCGTCTGTCAAACCCTTTGCTGTTAGTTCAGGTGCATCATCATGGGACACTGACACCCTTTCTCCCATGTTGTCTTAGTTGCAAACATATTGGCCTTTATTGTCGAAGTTGTATTCGTAGTTATCTTGCTCGTCTTCAACAATCATGTTATGCATAATGATGCAAGCCATCATTATATTATGGAGCGTTTCTTCATCCCACATACGAGCCGGCCCACGAACAATTGCAAAGCGAGATTGTAGAACCCCAAATGCCCTTTCAACATCCTTTCGACAAGCTTCTTGTGCCTTTGCAAAGTATTTTTTCTTATTACCTTGTGGCTCTGGAATGGTCTTCACAAAAGTTGCCCACGATGGATATATCCCATCTGCAAGATAATAACCCATCGAATATTCATGACCATTGATGTCAAAATTAACTCGTGGACCTTCTCCCTCAGCGAGCCTTGCAAATATATCCGATCGTTGAAGCACATTAATGTCATTGTGTGAACCTGGCATGCCAAAGAATGCATGCCATATCCATAGATCTTTAGATGCAACTGCTTCCAGTATAATTGTAGGCTCCTTTTTATAGCCCCCATACATCCCGTGCCATGCAATAGGACAATTCTTCCAGCTCCAATGCATACAATCTATGGAACCTAACATACCAGGAAATCCTCTGCTCGCTCCAATTGTAAGTAACCTAGCAGTATCCTGTTCATTAGGCTTCCTCATGTACTCTGGCCCAAAAACCTCAACAACTGCTGCAACAAACTTTCTCAAAGCTTCTAGAGCGGTGCTCTCACCAATACGAATGTACTCGTCCAAAGCATCAGCTGGTACTCCATAAGCCAACATACGGAAAGCCGCTACTACCTTCTGCAGATAAGATAATCCGAGCACACCGGCTGCATTCCTCTTCTGCTTAAAATAATCGTTCAACAGCTTTCATTATGTGAAGAAATACATGTAGCCTCATCCGAAACCTATATCATGATGCAATTAAATTAAATAAGCTATACTATAAAACACGGCACATAAAAATTACATAAACATTATAGAGAACATGCGAACCTGTGTCTAAAGATGTTTGCTCCAAACGTTGGATTATCTGAGAAATAGTCTTTGTAAAGAAGATTGTGCCACAATAGTCTATCCCGATGCACTACCTCATGTCCCTCAACAGATCCAATTCGACCCGGATTATTTACCGATTCCTCAATGATCATTTACGCAGCACCAAAAAATAGATCATGCTCCTCATCTGACGAAGAGGGATCAATCAATTCATTCATTACGAACTCATTAAATTCATCATCGAACTCCATACCCTGCACGCAAGACTGATCAATTTGTACTGATGTTAATTGAATTCACGCAAGACTGCAGTACCAATCTTCCTCCGCATGGCGATACCGCACGCACCTGTTGGATGAGCGGCCGGTGGCGGCGTGATGACGCAACAAGGAGGCGCACGGCGTCCACAAACGATCTGACGACGGCGACACGGTGCAACAGAGAGGCAGCGACGTGCAGAAGGAAGGAGCCGGCTGCGAACGACATCCAAGCGACGGAAACCAGCGGCGGCGTCGGAGAAACGAGAAGTCGCGGAGTCACCGGTCCGGAAGAACGGGAGCTGTGACGTGGACCCTTTTGAATATGGAGAGTCAATATTTAGCTAGGCTGTTGGTTTTACCCCTCTGTTTGGGACCTTTTTTTCCTTTTTACAGACCTCTTTACTCTCTAAACTTAGCTAATCATATACATAATCTCTTGTAGTTGCTCTAAGTAGTTCAAATAACGTATTTTCAAATAGGAGTCCATATAAGAGAAAAAAGTACATGTTGAATTGCATGATAACAATGGAGACGGAGGAGCGAGGACGGGAGGGGGCGCGGCGTGGGAGTCCGGCGACGTCGTCGTTGGGCCGGCCTCCTCCGCTGGCCGTCCCGTGGGCGACGACGCCCGCCGCCGCCATCACCATCGCCGTTCACGGATTGGATCGGTTTGCGAGTTGGCGCGCGGTCAGTTCGATCGGTTGGTCTCGCACTTTCTTTTTGTTTATGATGAGAGCGGTGGCCGCGCTTCTCTTCTCGTCGTCCTCGTTGCTGTCCATGTCCTGCACGTCGTACGTCGACAAGATCGAGCTAGCTAGCAGCCTAGCATGGGGGTGCCTACAATTACAATATATGCGTTTCATGTATTTTTTTTCTCAATCTGGACAAGTTCGTTAGCTTGTCAGGAAATTGTTCAAATGTTACTTCTCTGGAGACATCCTGGCGGATGCAATTCAATGGCAAGATCCTAATGGCAATTCATGCTTCTGGAGGGCTCCTCGATAGTTTCCATCAGGCACATCATCCATAGATGCGGAACTTCCATGGTCTCACGGAAGTGAGAACACACCAAAGGCAAGTTTTCAAGTATAAACAACATAGCTAATTACCACAACAATTTCACCATTATCTTTCTCCAGCCATCACAAAGCAAATTAATACCGTTCCAAACATTTAACGAGCTCATGAATCCAATAATCCGGAGGGTTTTTTTTTAAGAGGGACTCATCTCAACATCCAGAACAAGCAAACGATAGTTGTTACCGACACCAACATTGGACCATAACGAGTCAACTGACGGACCATAGACTAGACCAAAAATACGGCGAACTGCATAGATAAACATCCAGTGTCGAGAAAAAGGAACCGCTCAGCACTTGACCTCCTTCAGCCCATGAGAGAAGTAGAGGAAGGTTGGGTCGGTGGCTCCGTCCTTGTAGTAGGCGAACACCAAGCCGCCATCATCGTGCATGCTCTCACCAACAAAGCTGAAACAGATCATAAGAGACAGCATAAGAAGCACGCTTGAAAATAAGTCTTACAAACAGAGCAGAACAGAACGATTCAGGTAAGCTGAGGTTTGTAAGAGGAAAATTTAATGTGTACATTGAATCAGTTAAGCAGCAATTTGAAGGCACTGTGCTGTATAATGTGGGACATGTTCATCACATTGCATATTGCTACTATTTCCTTGACTTGGAATTAGTGGACTTACAACTGAAGGTCTTTGAGCTTTCCAAGCAAGTACTTGGTGGCACCCTCAATGTTCTTCTTAAATTCCTCTTGCTTTTCCGCATCAAGCTTGGCGGAGAGGTTCTTGATGTATCGCTTCATGAAGGTCACAAACTGCTTCTTGTCAAAAGGAGGTTGCTCCTGCCAAAGGCAACACACAGTGTAAAGCACAAGAATGAAGCGCAGACAGTATACAACACAAGGGCCAAGATAATGGAACAGAGAGCAACCTGAAGACGGAAGGTGTCCACGATGTCAACCACCTTCACAGCTTGGTCATCAACACCCTCATCATCACCACCCTCAGCAGATGGGTTGGCACCAATGTCCACATCAATAGCTCCTTGAACAACCCACTGCAAGGATACAACGTGATATAGGTAACCAAACAGAATCAAATGACATGTTCACACAAGGTAATAAACAAAACTGCGGTCCCATACTGTTGCAATAATAATTCATATATGCAGAAACTGTTGCAATAATCCATATATACAGATGATCAAAACACCCATTAGTAATGGAAGGAAAGCAAACATAAAAATAGTATTTGAATGAAATCAAGATTGTTTCACACTGGTTAGGGGTACATTATGATGATTTCTGCTTTCAGAAACACAATTCCATTGATGCAACTAAATAAATCGATACATTGGAAATATCAATCAACCTAGAATCCTCGATGCAAATCTGTCCAATCCTCGTCCATTCAATAAGGTCAAAGCAGCTTAACACAGCATCACGTGTACGAAATTAAGCTAATTAAGGTCAAAGGCCCACAATTAAGCTAACTCTGCACAAATGAGTCGTGCCATGAAATTAAGCAGTCAAATCGTTATGCATATACATGTCCATTAAACTGAACGATCGAATTCCACATAACCATGTTACACTGAATCGAATCGAGGAGTGCAACAGATCAATCGAAAGCTAGCAAAGCATACAACTAAATGAATCCGCCTATTAAACAGAACGCAACATACCTTGCCATCGACTTCCCAGAGGATGCCGTTCTCGATCTCTCTGTACGGGAATGAATCCGACAGGAGCTCGTCACCTGCAACACATCCAAATCAAACACAGCAGATTCAATCAAACTAATCACATCAAGTCTCAACAAACACACAACACATAATCTCCTACGAGTTCAAGCTCGATCCCCTCACACGCAGATCTGACGATTCGATCACGATTAATCGGGAAAAACCACAACTTTCTACCAGTAATAATTCTCGGTTCGCCAACCAAAAACTACGCTAGATCATCCGATCCAAACACGCAAACGCCCAGATCTAACCGTGCCACCTCCAATTCTCAAAATCCTAGATCCCCAACTCGAAAACAACAAAAAAAAAACCCAAAAAAAACCGGAGAAAATTCACGGGGATCAATCCACGCACCGGTAAGCAGATCCTGGTAGACCAACATAGTGCCGCCTCTTCAAATCTCTCCCCCCGAAAGAAAAAAATTCGGCAGCGGAAACCCTAGAGCTCTCTCGGCGAGGGGGGAGTAGCGGCGCGGACGGATGGAGAGAGAGGGTTTGAGGCGGAGGCGACCAGCCGGTATTTATAGCCGGGCCGAAATATCTGGGCCGCGTTTCTGGCCGTCCGATCTGATTGATGCCGTGGGAATATTACGGATGGACGGTCCAGATCTACGATCTATGCCGGTTTGGGCTTCGATTGGGAGAAGCCGAGAGGAGTACGCGGTTGATTAACTGCCATCCGATCGGGATATTGGGGACGGATATTCGGAGGCGGACGGCTCAGATGCGTTTGTGGCGGCCGAAGGGAGGTCAGCGGGGGCGGCACGGAATCGTTTGGACTTGTCCTCTCTCGCCATCATGAGTCTTATCTAAAGTGGAGTTCAAATTGAATTCTTTTTGCAGTAGAACAGCTCAATTCGATGGTTGATAACTTATCAAACTGGCGAATATATATGTTATTGATCAGTTGAAATTTGTGCTATTTTTTCAAAATAATGCTTCTTTTGCTGTAAACAAATAGCTCAATTCGATGATTGATAACTTATCAACTGAGTATTTTTTACAGTATTGTTCAGTTGAAATTCATGTTGATTTTCATAATCATCTAGACTCAGGGTCAAAGATGTATATAAATACATACTATACTATGCGCAATGGGAGTATGTATTTTGAAGATTTGATCCACACAGCCTCAGATTCAGAGAAATCATTCTCTAATCAGCTTTTGCTAAAATATTTGTAGATCCTACTTTACTGGCAGGGAAGAGCCGAAAGGGAGATGCTAAAGTTTGAGACAATGCAAAGTGGGATTCCATGCCAGAGAATAGTGACGGATAATCCTGACCTCCCAAATCCCAATGCAAAAAAAGAATGGTTTTCACAGTGAAGTGAGCATAATTTTCAAGGCAAAGATCCAGTAAAGTGAGCATTTTGGAATAAAGGTGTCAAGCAACTTGCATGATGGTTCCTGTTCTTTTGTCATTCAGTTGCAAGCATTGTGGTAGGCTTGATCAGTTGATCTTCAGAAATGTTCTTGTTTGATCGACATTGATTAATTACGAGCATCTCAGCTGGAAGCATTTCAGTTCAAATCAGTGCTGAAATAAGCTGCAGATATTACTGACAATTTTCAGTTTTTGATATGTACACATTAGTTGATGCTTCATACTAGTTCTAATAAGGCGCATCAAGTCTGGTGACTGTTGCCGTCTTCAGAATCAAGAAGATTATTTTGTTACAAGTCGTTTTTAACCGATCTGAAAAAGGAAGATGTAATTCTTGCATGAAAAAGTTGTGTACTACGGAGGGGAAAGTGTTTCCACAGTCTGATACAGTTACAAACCTTCGTTTTTCTTCTCTGAAAACTGTATTTATGACAGCGAACTGGGTATCATCTGCCGATCTGCTTGTTTCAGGCTTCTCCTCTGCATTGCTTCAACATATAATGTACATCAGTTGCAATGATCTCAGCAAATGCTCTCCTGCAGCGCATCCTGGCTACACCCCTCCTTCAGATACTTGCCATCAGTAATCAAAAGTTTCAAAACATATAGTTTACTGAGTATCTTAGCTGCAGCTATTGTTTGTTGAGTCTTCCAAAACCTTCCCTTACCAAAATCCCAAAAGCCTTTTACTCTTTTGTAAAACTTAGGAAAACACAGCTTTTTTTTAGCAAATAAGCAAGAGAATTGTGTATCTTTGCATTAAAAGGGAAAGTGGAGTACTCCGTACAACAGGAAGGCAAAGCTCATACCTCTTGCCACTAGGCATGGGATTGTGAAGAAGTTCAGTGATGACACTAACAATATTGACTGCAAAGCAGTACATGAGGAACTTCATCAACGAAATGTAACCATATATTCGGAGAAAATTTGTATCGTATTAACCGTAGCAGAACATAAACACGAATGGAACTGAACCACATTGTTTTTTTAGATGACTATTTGGTTATAATCCCACATGAAAAACTTAACACTGCCAAAACCGAGCTTGGAATCAGAAGACAGCGGTGCAGAACCTGAAACTTCAGCAGGAACATGCAGTAAATGCGAATAAGATTACCCTTGTTGAATAAAACAATGTGAAGAAGATAAACTTCAGATCAGGAATCATGCAGTAAATGCGTGAATTGTGAACATCGCAAATCTGTTCTTGCCATGGCTCGCAGGATCAGCATTGACTTGCCAGTTGCCACAAAGTCAAGGTCTCAAGGAGTTTATTTAGGCTTACCGAGTTACCAGGATGGACACAGTTGCAGACGAGAAAATTTATTTGACCTCCAATATTTACAGTATCGTATCTCAGCTGCTATCTGAGTAATCTGAGCAACTCCAGAGTGGATAATGAGTCATCTTGTAAATTCCATTCCAGAAGTTCATCTTGAAGCCTATTAGCAGCCGACACGATCTTGTTAAGTTCATCAGATTTTGTGATAGTCGGTATCAGTGAAGCATGCTGCTGCTGGCTGCAGCTCCTGATCTCTGAAGACTGAAAGGCCCTGGATATCTTCTCATCTTTCTGAACTTGGTAATTCAGAATTGCTCTCTTTTTCTTTCTTCCAATCTTCCTGTCCTGCTTGGTGTTGAGACTGCAGTTTGATTTTGATTAAATGCATTTTAGAAAGTATTTCGGATGAAACTTTGATATTTATCTTTGTTTTACTGTATTTTCGGAATTAAATTTGAAAATATATTGTTCATTCGTTCTTTCGTGAAAATATATTGGATGTAACTTTTTTTTAACCGAAATATACCGTCGGTCTCACACATCTGTTGCGTAAAGATGACGTGAGCATCTCGCGCCAAGTGACTAATTACTCGATTAGTGATTAATTAATAATATTTAACGATTAATTAATTATTAATTAATCGCTAATCAGGATAATTAATCGATCCAACATGTTCGGTCTCGCTCGCTCGTAATGCGCTGCGTGAGACCGAGCGGTCTCGCGCTGCCTGTGTTATCACACCATCATCATTTTCGCACGATATTTGTGGAGGTATATTTCTGAAAAAAGTTACATCCTATATTTATGAGAAAAAAACTAATGAACAATATATTTTCAAATTTAATTATGCATTTTCGCTCCTGATAATGTGCAATCATACATCCATACCATACATAATAACGAGTGTTAGTTGCAGAGATCATGGAAACACACATGGGGCTACGGCATTTTTAATGAGGAAAATTACAAAGTCCCCCAGTTCAATTTAGATTAGCTCGATTTCAAATCAAATTCAAAATAATAATAAAAATAAAAATACAAGTTGTTGCGCCAACCGCTTGTGGGGCCCACCTCGATACACACACCGACCAGACCAGACCAGACAGCCAAGAGAGAGGGAGACGCGTCACCACCCTCCCCTTCCCACCACTTTCCTTCTCTCTCCCGATCTCCTCGCGCGAGTCTCCCGCCTTTCTCTCTCCCTCCCTCCCTCCCTCCCCTCGTCGCCGGCGGATTCTCCGGCGAGGTCGTCGCGGTCGCCGCCGGTGTCCGACCCCGCGGCCCCCCTCGGTCCGTCCAATGGAGGGCATCGAGGGGCTCCTGGCGGACTTCGGCGTGCGGCCGCAGGGGAAGGCCGCGCCCATGGCCGCCTCCCGCTCCCGCTCCACCACCACCGGATCCGCCTGGCCCAACCCTAGATCCACCCCCGCGCCATCCTACGACGGGCTCTTCGGCGCGGCCCCCTCCGCGGCCGCCAACTCCACCACCACCTCCTCGTTCGACTCGCTGTTCAATGGCCCTCCTACTTCCTCCTCCTCCTCCTCGTCGGCGGCGGCGGCGGCGGCGAGGGCCAAGGCTGCGCCGGCGGCCACGGTGTACGATGACGACATCTTCGGCGCGGTCCCCGGGCTGAGGCCGAGCTCCAATTCGGCGTCCTCCTCCTCGGCGCGGTACGACGGCGACGACGTGTTTGGGGGTGGCCGACGCGCGGCGGCGTCCCCCGCGTTTGATGACGTGTTCTCTAGCAACCGCTCGGCGGCGGCGCCTTCGTACGACGACATTCTAGGGGGGTTCGGGGTGAAGCCGCAGGCGGGGGAGAGGAAGAGGTCGGTGGTGGTTGAGGACAACGACCTGCTCGGGGGGTTCGGGAGGAAGCCACATTCGGAGGCGGAGAAGAAGCCGGTGGTGGTGGAGAAGGCTAATGGGGGCAACGGATTCGATGATCTGATTCCGGGGTTCGCTGGGAGCAGCCCGCAGAGGAGTAGGTGAGCAAGTTCAAAGCCTTTGTTCATTCAGATCTGGATTGGGCATGGGTTTTAGTTCATTTGGATCAGAACCTTAGATGATGTCATTTTGGATGAACTGAAATGGAATGTGAAAGCTAGATCCAATTTTTTTGGAAATGCTGCTGACTTGGTAGTAAAATTTTACTTACATAGGAGCAAATCTTGTTATTGGTGTTCTCCACATGCCTTGCCATGTTACTACTTACTACTAGCTTGTGTGTGTAAAGTTAATCAATGGAATGCAAGAAAATTTTGTGTTACCAACCATAGTGTGTGTAACATGAAGAGAGGCCTGGACCCTGGGAGAAGCAAGGAGAGCAGAGGAGAAATGACAATAGGATTAGAGAAAGCTTCAGATACACTTGAGTGTAGGCTGTAGGGTTAGAATTGAAAATTTTGTCAAAATGTGATAATTTTATGCCATTTCCTTATTCGAAAAGAAAGTATAGGGGTATGTTTATAGTATTAATATCGCGTCGTGCCTTGCTCTTGTTAGATTTATTATGTGCTTGGGTGGTGGTTCTTGCTTTTAAGTTGATAATATGTTTCCTTCATTGTGTTTCCTTATCCAGTTGACTCAATAGCAATGTGTTCCATTCTTGAAATACCACTTTTGTACTGCATAAGGCTATGCCATTACACATGCATTGTCAACCTGTGAGAGGTTCAACTCCTGTTGCTGCCTCATGAAAAAATATATATTTTATTCAGATGAATGAGGAAGGTTCAACCTAATTACTGTTTCTACCAAAGCTTATGATGAATAATATATGTCCGTAACTCACAAGCTGTGCGATAGAAAATGGTGTCTGCCATAAACTTCCAATGTTTATGCAAACAACCTTTTTTTTTCTAAATCTTCTTAGTTATTTGCACTATCTCCTGACTTTGATCATGTTTTGTAGGTTTTCTCACTTTCATTTTAATTTTCAGGAAGATTATTGATGATATCAAAGATGAGCCAGCAGTTCGAACTTCTAAATCAACAGCCAGCATATTAGATGACCCATTTGTTGTTCTAGAAAGAAATTCTGCCTCAGATTCAACATATCCATCCTCTAGCAGCTTCACAGATCCCTTGGAACACCTGAATAGTTCTGCAAGCTCTAAAGGCAAGAATGTTGATAATACTACTGATAATGATAGTCTGCCTGATGATTCAAGTGCCTTTAACCAGGTTCCAAAATCAGATCCTTTGTTTACCTCAGAATTCAATGGTGATACAAAGTATATGAATCCACCAAGCAAAGCCCAAGACTCAAACCCTCTACATAGTTCAATGAATGGAAATTCAGCACGGGGATCTTCTATGGAGGACTTAGGAGATGCCATGCCAAAGTCACAGTCTGCAAGGTACTCTGATATTTATGTTGATGGCTCGAGTTCAGACAGATATGCTACTAATGGCGTCGGGGATCAGTCACCGAGATCTACTGAATCCGAAGATGATATATGGCTTACAGTTTCTGAAATTCCCCTCTTCACACAGCCAACTAATGCTCCACCACCCTCAAGATTACCACCTCTTCTCAAACAAAGACCTCTGCAAGCAAAAGCTAATGGTAATTATGATGAGTATGTGCGGCAGTCAAACCAAAATCACAACCAATACAGAGATTCGCCAGATCAAACAGAGGTTTCTTCACTAGATGAGGTGGAAGGTTTTGTGAAGGACAAGTCCCAAATGCCTTCTTATGGCAACAATTTTTTTGGTGAAGCTGAACAATCTGAAAGAACTTCATCAGATCGTGAAGAGACAGAAAGGCAGGCCAGATTGGAGCAGGAACAAGAAATGAAACTGATGGAGGAAAAGAAGAGAGAACAGAGACGACTTGAAAAGGAGAGAGAATTGGAACAGCAGAAACAAAGAGAAAGACAAGCCATGGAGAGGGCCACAAAGGAGGCCCGGGAGAGAGCAGCTGCTGAAGCTCATGCAAAGGCTGAAAGGGAGGCCACCCAACGTGCACAGCGCGCTGCTGTGCAAAGGGCTCAACAGGAAGCCCGTGAGAGGGCTGCAGCTGAGGCTAAAGAAAAAGCTGCAAGGATTGCTGCAGAAGCAAGGGAGAGGGCTGCATCTGAAGCCAAGGAAAAAGAGAGGGCTGCAGCAGAAAGAGCTGCTGCTGAGAGAGTTCAGCAAGAAGCAAGGAAGAGAGCTGAACGTGCTGCGGTGGAAAGAGCTGCTGTTGAGGCTCGGGAAAGACAGGCAGCTGCTGCAGCAGCTGCTGCTAGAGAAAAACAGAGCTCAGCAGATGATCTTGAGTCTTTCTTTGGTGCGGGTGCCCGAGCAAATAGTGCGCCAAAGCAGAGGACTCCAACAGTGGTGAGTACATCTCCCGAAATATGATCATCGAAAATTGTGTATTGATGACATTTAATGTTGTTCCTTTTTGCTAATTTGATGTTTCAGGATTCTATGTTTGATTCTCAACCTAAATCTAGAGCAACTGCGAATGGATCACAGAGATCAGCCTCCACCTCAGCATCTATGAGAAAAGCCCCGTCAGCCACAAATATTGGGGATGATCTATCTGATTTATTTGGAGGTACTAGTCTTCCCTAAGACCCTAACTAGCAGTTTTTCTAACTGCAATTATATGGGTTCCTATATTTCCAGTGTTTTTAATCCACATGTTATTTTTTGTTTTTCCTCAGCCCCTGCATCATCTGATGTATTCCAAGAAGTTGAGGGAGAGAGTGAAGAAAGAAGACGTGCCAGATTAGAACGCCATCTGAGGACCCGTGAACGAGCGGTAATGTGATTTCAATTCCAAACTAGAAAAGAAGATTAGAAAATAGAATACTCATTATTTCAGTAGATGTCGCCACTGATCTATTTGGCTAATTATGTATTTGTAACAGTATCACTCTCATTCTTTGTTTTTCTTATTACTGTTCATCATGCAAACACTCCAGGCAAAAGCTCTGGCTGAAAAGAACGAACGAGATATGCAGGTTCAGAGGGAACAGGCAGAAAGAGACGTGAGTGTTCTGTTGTCCATATACTTGACGGCTGAATTTTTCTTAGTTGAAGTAAATAGTCTTCATGTTCTTCTGATCTATTTATTTCAATTTTTTCATGGATTTGCTAGTGCTTTTGTTTTAGCCAGATGGTAATCACAGCTTTCATGCGTACTAATACCAGTTGGTGCTATTGGTGCTGTTGGCACTTTCTGAATTCCAGAGAATTGGGGACACACTAGACTTTGAAATCAGGAGGTGGGCAGCTGGAAAAGAGGGCAACTTACGTGCTTTGTTATCAACTTTACAATATGTGAGTCACTGATGCTGCAACTGAAACTACTCTCTGTGTTTCTATCTAGTTTATTGGTTTTGGATGCTATGCATTGCTCCATTACATAGAGATGCTCAATATTTCCATCTGCATGCTAATGATTATCTTTTTTATTTCGACTTTACATTATGTCCTACCTAGTGAATGTGTTACACTCCCTTTATATTTTCATTGTATGGATATCCTACTTCCATTTCAGACCCTGTAATGATTTTGATTGCAAGTTTTTTGCATGACTAAAGGTTCCCAAGTTGTTTTTGAACTTTATCTAACCTAATTATGGTATTTATTAATATCAAAGCTGGTAACCTGGAAGACCAGTTTGGTCAGTGGACTGTACTAGCAGCTAAATAGTTCTCATACAAACCTCTTTCAGCCATATAAGTATAGAGCTGGTTTAGGTATAATACTATACTGTCATGGTAATGTACCACTATAACATTCACCTTTCAACTTTCGAGTATGAAAGTGCAGTTTACTTATCAATAAAGTAAGTTTTCTCTATAAATATATCCTTGATAATCCACAGCTTAATATAACACTGACAAATTTGGTGGCTTTTGTCAACTTTCATGTGATTATGATTCATTTATATTTTCAACTGCCAGTAGTTTCTTTAAAGCATGTGACAAATTGAAATCCAGATTAACCAGTATCAAACATTAAACTGAAAATTGTCTCATGTGAATTGCTCATTAATTCAATACTTCAGTACAAGCTATGCTGAAATCTTTCATCTATTAATACGTATCTTGTTTGTAAACAGATACTTTGGCCAGAATGTGGATGGCAAGCAGTATCCTTGACTGATTTGATTACTGGCGCCGCTGTTAAAAAGCAGTACAGAAAGGCAACATTATGCATCCATCCTGACAAGGTGCAACAGAAGGGTGCAACCCTTCAGCAGAAATATACTGCAGAGAAGGTGTTTGACATTCTTAAGGTGTGTATAGTATCACTGCATTGCAACAAATATTGCAATGCCATATGAAACTTTTAAGATTTCATGCAGAAAACTATCATTATTGCACACTAGCAAGTAATAATATGCTAAATAGGGTAAATTGATTTGCTAGCCGTAATTGGTTTAATCCAACATTGCACAAAAGCTTCCCACTTGTGATGCATCTAAAGTGGTTTGGGGTTTAATGGAGTGATGTTGGTGTGAAGTATAAAGTCAATACATAGAGTAAAATCTAGCTTCAATGCAGTTTGTGTTTTAGTTCACCTGGACAGCAGGATGGTAGTCTGGAATCTGCTGTCTGCCTCAGCTGATTTTACACTCGAAAGTATACTTGTTTGTTTCAACCCAGATTCTACCTGCACATACAGCTCTTGATCTATAGATACGCCTTAACATAGGAACTGATGTTTCAGAATCCGTATGTTAAGGAGCTGATGTTCCAGAATCCATATTCCGTACTTATATGTAGCATCAAAATCTAATTTTATTGCTATTCATTCAAGTTGACCACCAACATTTATGTCGAAGTTCACAATTGAGGACTCCAGTCTATATCTCTTATTAAATTCCCAACAAATCCATAAGGCCTCATTTGGATGATTAGGCCTAACAAAATGCTCCCTATGGGCAAAAAAATTATGTATATCCAGAATGTTAAATTTGCTGAATGCACTGAAGAGCTCTGACATGAAGTTGTACTGTCAAAATGATCCAGTAGTTGCTTTCAGTTTTTGTAACCACTGAGGTTAAGTTGGCATTCCATGATATAGCCCTTCTTACATCCATTTCTGATCATTGATTGTTTCTCATGCTCATCATGCTATTGCTGTTTATAAGTCTTATAAGTTTAGATGTCTGCCGTTCACTTATCTTCCACTGCATTTGAATAAAACAGGAGGCATGGAACAAATTCAACTCTGAAGAGCTCTTTTAACCATCAACTATATGAATGGATATAACTGGTCAGCCTAACTTTACCCACATGAAGCACTGGAGGAACAAAGCAGAGAAACGGTGCAGTGATCAAGTGAAAACTCCACTATAATTGCAGTTCTATCATTGTTTCGTTCTACACCCTTACCCTTGTGTTCTATTCTCATGATAGTATTTGTTCACTCCATTGTACTTCGAATCTTCAAGACTTGTACTTATACCTCACACGGGCAACGGCGGCGGTGTACATGGATGTAGCTTCTTCTGTTCATTGGATTAGTAATGGCACGGTTTTTTTTTTGGGATGGCTTTTATACAACATATTAATAGGGTAAAGATACGTGTACAAAAAAAATTCTTTTACAAATACTTTACAAACGTTATTGTGGAACTCTGTATTGAATCTTGATTTCCTATAGCTTTCTAACTGATTAAATCCAATTGTTGAGAATTTTGTTTGCAAGAATTTCTTGAAGCATAGCACTATTACACCTCAAAGCATTCAATTTTCTGGATAATCGGGAACGAAACCATACATTCAGAAGCATCAAGTTAAGTCAATACTTTCGAAAACTTCCAAGCATCATACTAATTTCATTCAAATTCACCCTAAAAAGATGTCCTGATGGTGTATATATTTATTCAAAAACCAAAGCACTTAAAAATGTAGAAAGGAAAGAGTACGCTCTAAAACATGAAAAGAACGAGGTCTTTCTCGCGAAAAAGCCACACACTCCACCTCCACACGCCCTCCCTTCTCTCTCTCTCCCGCCGAATCGAACAACCCGCGTGCTCTCCTCCAAATCCGCCGTCGACGATGTCATCCGCCGCGGCGGACGACGACAAGGGTAAGCGGCGGCTAGGGGGGATGCCGCGGCCGGCGAGGGCGGTGGCGGCGGACTTCGCGATGGGCGGGGCGGCGGCGGTGGTGGCGAAGACGGGGGCGGCGCCGGTGGAGCGAGTGAAGCTGCTGCTGCAGAACCAGGCCGAGATGATCCGCCGGGGAACCCTCACCCGCCCATACAGGGGCATCGCCGACGCCTTCGGCCGCGTGCTCCGCGAGGAGGGCGCCGCCGCGCTCTGGCGAGGCAACCAGGCCAATGTCATCCGCTACTTCCCCACGCAGGTGAGGTGCTCGATCCGTTTCCTTCCTCCAGCTCAAATGTATTATTGCTTGCTGATTGCTCTCTTGTTGTTATTATTATATATTGATTGATTGATTGATTGATTGGTCAACATTTTGTGTTAATTATCGAATTAATTAGGTTAAACCTGTTGCATCCAACATGGATTACCATTTTATTTCCTCAGCGACTGCAGCGATACGAGCCGATGAGTGGTGGCTGTGGTTGTACTCCTCTAGCTTTAGCTTCCACATGTTTTTGTATGGCATTAGTTGTGGGGCTCGGCTCTATCTGGCTTGCTTTTCTCCTCACCACAGAATGTCAGAATCTGTTTTTCCCCATAATATATTGTGCCTTGTGTCAATTCCAAATAAACTTAGCACACGTCAATACGAATGGTTGTAATCTCATCACTTAACCGTGAAAGAGCTTCAATCAGATATAAAAGAGTAAAACATAGAAACGTTGTCAGCATAATAAATCTTCAAAGTAGGCAAAACTAGGCCAATGCTCGTTTGTGCCAACAATACGAACAACAGAACACAAGGGATTAAGTCTCGCTCTAACACACGGTTACATGTTTATAATAAATCGTAATGCTGTTCAACCATATAAGGAACCCCTGTTATCTGTATGGCTACTTATTATATAGCTGATGTTAGATACTTAAATGATTGCTATTGCCAAAGGAAAAAAGAGAGAAAAATTTACCTTAATACTTCTGCTTTCACTATTATTTTCTGCAGGTTCTGTGCAATAGATAATAAGAGCGAAAACTGCCCTCCATTCATGTTCAATTATCAAACATGACCCTCAGAACATGTACATACCCTTTACTCGTTGAATGGATGAATGAAGCTGTTATCACAGTAAAACCTTGTGAGTTACGATTCGAAACTAAAACGAGTCCTCACCTATGCGTTTTCTGTTCAGGCTTTTAACTTCGCATTCAAGGGCTACTTCAAGAGCATCTTTGGCTACGACAAGGAGAAAGATGGAAAATGGAAATGGTTAGCTGGCAATGTAGCATCTGGCAGTGCTGCGGGGGCTACAACCTCATCCTTGCTATATCATCTGGATTATGCACGCACAAGGCTAGCTACTGATGCAATCGAATCACAAGGAAGCAAACGTCAGTTCAGTGGGCTGCTTGATGTCTACAAAAAGACACTTACAACTGATGGTATACGTGGATTATATCGAGGTTTCAGTGTGTCCATTGTGGGTATCACTCTATATCGAGGTCTTTATTTCGGAATCTATGACACCATGAAGCCTCTTATTCTAGTAGGACCGCTGCAGGTAACACTAACACCATTCTTGTGACACATCACAGAGACGTTTCAGCTAAATCATGTAGCATCCCTAATTTCTATTGGTTTATATTCTAGGAAAATTTCTTCGCCAGTTTTGCCTTGGGCTGGGCAATAACTACATTCTCTGGAGCCTGCGCCTATCCATTTGATACACTCCGTCGCAGAATGATGTTAACTTCTGGGCAGCCATTGAAATATAAGAACGCCTTCCATGCAGCAAAACAGATAGTTTCTACTGAAGGGTTCTTCACACTATTCAGAGGGGTCGGCGCAAATATTCTCTCGGGAATGGCAGGAGCTGGAGTTCTTGCTGGATATGACCAGCTCCACCGGTTTGCAGGTCAACATGGTTACAATTTTGAGAGCAAGATGAAAGGGGCATTGAAATGATGTGCAAATGGGGATAAATAGAGGCATATCCTTGGTTGAAGTTTGGATTGGCCAAATGGGATGTATGAGCTAGGATGACCAAGCTGGCGGAACAGAACTCCAGATACTCCTGCAGTTGATAGGATTGACGGTGAAGAGAACAGCGTTTGCAGGATGTATACTTTGAAGGAGCGGAGATGAAGTTAGAATCAAAAGATAGCTCTTGCGGTAGAAAGAATGTCAATAATTCTGAGACCTGATTCTTGAAGTGTGAATATCGATCAAAAAGTTGGATCGTACTCGCGCTACCAATGCCTTGATGTAAACTGTAAATAGCACATGTGGAATTGCTCCATTGAATGACCTTTCTGGTGTAGTATATACCACATTCGTACTATTGTATAGCCAAAAACAAATTAATAACAAACCTCTGGGTCTTCCGAGAATTGAAGCCGGGACCCAAAGCGAGAATCATACCATCAGAATCTTTCACACTATCCTGTTTATAATGCCCCGCAGGAAGTCAAGATGGTTGATTCGACCAAAAGAGATATACCATCTTGTATAGATATAGATTGTATTGTTGATCTGTGATGTAATTTGGATTATTCTTGTACACTATGCAAAACATTCTCTTGCTTGAACATAGAATGCATATTTACCTTTGACTTTGTGATGAGCTGAACTGTAGTTTCTGGAGGCTGTTAGCCATGAGATCAAGCCTTATTTATGCAGTTGGATGTTTGACACCAACTTAATCAGTAGCATAGTGTACAATCTGAGATTTGTGCTGAAGAGAAACAAAATTAATTTTTTTGAAGGTGCAACCTGTTCATATTTCTCTGTAGGCTCTAGTAGTAAACACTAGTTATTGTTTGCAGAGGAACAAATCGCTTCAACTGCAATTACAATTCAATACTCCAGCATGATCCACTAGATAATCTATCAGCTCGAGATATATATAGAAAAAAAATTAAGACGCAAAGACGTCTTAGTTCCTCCTTATAATGTCAACAATCCATGGCTAGTCAGAATCATTATACTGTCGACAACAGGACAATGTTCTTATTCCCATGTCCTTTCATTTCAACATGTACAGAGGTACACAAGGACTATATGCTACTACAGCCAAGGATGCAGAAGAGGGGGAAAAAAGAGGTGGCATTGGGGTAAGGCAATGATAACATTACAAGTTAACTCGAGCAACAAACAGCTGACAAATAAACCTGAACTGGTTTCAGTACACAATTTAATTACACGAGGGAGGACGAAGGTAGGGCGGCCGCTGCTCCTGAAGGGAGAAGAGGAAAAAACCCGACTGGTTTTGGCCGGCCAAGTCGCGAAGCGCATGCCAAGAGGGGTGGTATAGCGACTGTACAATATCAATATGGCAGGGTCTTAATCTCTCTCACATGTTATGATGGAATCGCTCTCACATGAAGTAGCTCAGTGCTTTCTTCTTCCTCGAACCGCCCTCGCCATATAGGTCGTTCCATTGAAGAAGTTCGTTCATGTTTGCCGAATCAGATGAAACGCTTGCGCAAACCTGTGGTAAATAAATTGATTAGATTATGCACTTTCAAGTAAGGAATGAGGATGTGCTCAAAATAAATATAAAATGTGCTGGTCTCACCTGTTCATGGGCAGATTTGAAATCATCCAAGGTCAGAGGACGAATGTCCTCACTACCATACAATGCAGGCTCAGGCCTGCCTTCTGCTTTTGCCACATTTTTCTCCTGAGTAGAAAGGAAGCGAACCCCATATTAGGATATAATAAAATAAGAAACATTGTGACTTAACAGTATAATTGTAATAGAAGAATAAGGAGTGCATCTAAAGACAGCATAAACCAAAAAAACAAACTTTATCTAGGTCTTCAGTTGACAGCAAGGTACAAGCAATGCCAACCTTCTTTTCCTTCTCGAGGATTTCTCGAATGGGGTAATGTGCTGCGGTCACGCATAGATTCTGGGAACACAAGCAAGTCAGTGACAATTGTGCAACCATTTCCAGTCACTTAGGATATTTGGAAAGTACATCATTATCAAGCATACCTTCAGGTCACTTCCTGAATATCCATCGGTCATAGTGGCAAGAGACTCCATATCAATACCTGGAGCCAACTCTTCCTTTGCCAATATTACTTTCAGAATTTTCTCTCTATTTGATGCGTCAGGTAAGTTAACCATTAACCTACAGTAGTAATTAACAACCAAATGGTTAGAAATCAACAAACAGCATTTTTTTCATTATCCTAACCCCGACACAAGGTTTATAGTTGTCACCTGCGCGGGAACCTCCTAATGACAGCCTCATCCAGGTCGAAAGGCCTATTTGTGGCGCCAAGAACCAGTACACGTTCTTTATCTTTAGTGCGTAATCCATCCCAATTCACCATAAATTCGTTTTTCATCTTGCGCATCGCTTCATGCTCCCCTGGATTCTCTCTCCTTCCTAGCATACTATCAACCTGCCAAAGATTGCATTTTGTATGGATTATACAGTGACCAAATAAATCATTAATGGCAATAAAACCAACCCAGATGCTCAAGCATACCTCATCAATGAATATAACGCTTGGAGCTATTTTACTTGCTAATGAGAAAACAGCTTTCACATATTTCTCTCCTTCGCCAAACCACTGAAAGTAGAAAAAACAGAATTTAGCCTTGAGAATCACATAGTGCACTGTACATCTCATTAATGCAACATTTGGATGCCATCATATTCATACCTTCGATGTAATGCTTGACATTGATATGTTAATGAAGTTAGCACCTGCTTCAGTTGCTACTGCCTTAGCAAGCATGGTTTTCCCAGTACCAGGAGGTCCAAACAGCAATATTCCCTTGCAAGGCTGCAAGTAATTGCAAGTTACAGATTTAGCGGAGGCAAATTTAAGATAGGACTTAAATAGAGAGAATTAGGTACCCAACGTATAATACTCCCTCCATCCCAAAATATAGCAACCTAGTACTAGATTGGGATGGAGGAAGTACTGACAACCAAATTTCCCACATGTCTAATTAACTTATACATACAACTATCTGAAATATTTACCCATTCACCACTAGAAAATTGAATAAGAAAACCTAAGACAAGTAACACTGTTGAATTGGCATAATATTAACAGAATTCTGGAGAACAGAGGAAAATAACTTTTTATAGGTTTCACTACTCTTAGGTGAGAAAACATCATGGGTTCATTGCTAGCCAACAGAAACTTAATCACATCATGGGCCTCATTACATGACAAAACACTCGAATCACACGTGCAACCTATAGTTGAGATAGAACAATCTTACGCCCGCATGAGACATGGATAATTCATCATAATGTCTCTACCTTCGTTAGCTGCCCTTTGCAGAACAATTCAGGTCTTTGCAGAGGAAGCATCACCAGCTCCTTCAATGTGTCTTTTACATTTTCCAAGGCTCCAATATCATCAAAGGTGACTCCAATGTCATTAGGTGGTATAACATCTGCCAGAAGCCTTTTCTCAAATTCGTTCTCTGTGACAACATCCTAAGAAAGAGAAAGTAATTTAAGAGTAAAGCACTGTGAGATTCCAACTGTAGGAGTATGATAATATGTTTGCAATATGGTGAGATGGAGCGTAACCTTCAGTGATTTTTTTGAGCTCTTGTTATCACTTTGCATACTCTGTAGCATGTTGAGTCCATGCTTAAGGCTGTGATACAGAAGAATTAATTTAGCATTATAGAAGATTAATTAAAAGGAGATGGAGGAAAAATAAACTGGCATAAGTATAACTACCTTTCGCTTGCCAATACAAGTTTACCATCCTTGGAGATCTCGATTTTATTGTGCTTAAGGTGATAGCTAACAGCATAGCCAACTATCTTGTCCACATCTAAGAAATTTTGGAGCAACACGATTTAACACACAGAATTCCATGGATAAAATGCTAAGACAAGAAGAAAATGCTCACTTTCGTTGGTCAGTGATTGATCTTTGATGAATAATTCTTCAAGGTCACTGCATTCAATTCCATTGCGGCTCAGAAACTGCAACACAGAGCAAACGATATTCACATAAATAGCTGGCAAGCGTTCAACAACTATAAGCATAGGAGACTCAAATACAGGCCATTTGGGCAGTGGAATAAAAGTCATTTAAGAGGATAAATAGTATACATCATATTGACAGCACGAGAAAAATAAAACATGCAGGAGTAACTACAGAATTATAGAAAGGTGCCTTTATGCATGCATGATTGATCATTTGAGGGGAAAAGAGCAAAGTGTCGTTTAAAACAAAACACTGCTTTAGATAGCATTTCAACAGAATCAGGTTGGAAAAAACCCAAGATGTAATGGTCTTAGGCATTGCATACAAGAAACTTCAGTTTCAAGAGGAATATACACAATACACGGTTCAAAATCCAAAGTGCGAAGCATTGATATGTGAAATTGTGTTATCTGCACAGCTTACCGTGCGAATACTACCAACATTGGATTTAGCTTTAAGGGTTTCAACGTCACGATCCAGTTGTTGCTTCCAATCCGTGAGTAATGTTTCATCCTGCGAATTCAGATGCTTGGATTAGATAATATACTTGAGCATAATACTTAAACAAGATAACAAGGGATATTAGCACCTGTGGAAGTTGGATTGAAATTTTGTTAGGGAATAGTTTATTTAGATGTTTCATTGCCTTCGGACTTTCTTTGTTCCTTTCATGCAACCGACTACCAAAACTATCCTGCATTTTAGATATAACAATACATCAGATAGTTATATCAGAAGATTCAGAACCATGGTTCATATAGTGCATTTATAAGCACTGATAGAAAGAACATTGTGAAGAATAAGTAGAATGAAAATCGTTACCGGAAAAAGGTCAAATAGCGTCTGGCTGCTACTAGCAAACTTTGTAAAAAGAAATCCACCTGGGTGGGCCTACAACAGACCATAGCACAATCTCAGGATACATTTTATAGTATACTTAACAAGCGATAAATGATAAGGATTAAAAATTAAAACAAAGATAAATGATAAGGATTAAAAATTAAAACAAAGATAAATGATAAGGCTTAAAATCAAAACAAAGATTGCATGCAAATGAACACCCAAGTGTCAAAGAAACAGAACCAACCAATTAGAACTGACTACCCAATGTCACCAAAGTTAGTTTTCTCAACAGTTCAAAACAAATGAAGAAAACAGACAAGCTATCCAATGCCACATTGCCATAATCAAGCCCTCACAGAACAAATTTGCATAATCTGTGAGATATAACATATGTACCTTCTCTTTGCGGCTGTCCATTTGAGTGTGAGATCCTATAATAAGCACACCAGATGGAAGCGCTTCAAGCTTATTCCTCAAAGATGAAAGTGACTCTGTAATTCCAGTGAATGATTTCTCTACATCCTTAAGTAACACTATCATAGGGCCAGCTTTGTGTTCCTCTGAGATGACCTGACAGGCAATCCATACAATTGTGAAACAATAGAAACAATACAAATTTATATTCGGATAATTCCGAGTTTTAGATAAGAGGCAGTACTTCAATTAACTCAGCCATTGCTAGCCTTTCAACCTCTTCGCCACCAGAAAAGTCTGGGCGAAGTAAGTCAGCTGCAGAAACAAGAATTTATCAGAACCTGTAAGAACTGACAAATATTTTTTGGGATTCAAAAGTTTGAGCTAACCAGAGCAGAAGAAACCATGATCCTCCTCGCACAAACCACCAAGATCATTACCATCAGGGACCTGCTTGTCAAATCGAACTCCAATTTTGGAAGACCCATTTTCTTCGAAAGCAAGCATCACTCTGCCTCGATAACCATAACTGGGCCCCCTGAAAGGTCAATCAAATGGTTTATCAAGAAAATAAATTGAAAGCATGTTTTGGCTAACAAAAACTATAGGTTTATCAGAAAGAGTGTCAAGCTAACTCTGATGTAACACAATAGGAGCAATGTAGCATAAGTAGAAAGGAAATTCTAGGTTGTTGGCTACGATATTCCAAGATTAAATATAACAAATTATATTAAATTATATTTCACTATTAAATAGTGCATGTAAAGTTGTAAACAAAGTGCTAGAGAGCAACACAATGATTTAGTCAAGAACAGGAGGATCCGCGGCCTAAAATATTGCAAGACAAATAACCCTGCCTAGCGATGTCAAACACCGAACAGAAGTAATTAAAAAACCTTATTCAGTGGAAATATGGTCTTGAATACAGTCAGGATTTTTAAAAAATATTTATAGTTACTTCCCCTATCCAAAATTGTATGTACCAGAAAAACTAAATAGATGCTCTATTCAGTATTTTATATCATCAAAAACTATTCATGTTTGAATTTGAATTTGATGGAAGGCGATATATGTATGTATTTGTTGAGTTCTGTCAAACTAGTTGGGTATTTAGAAACACATGAACATACATCTATTTTTTTCCACACTTCGTTATGCTAGGTTGGGAAATAGATATTTTATACAACCAAATTGAGTGGGTGATATTTTTATTTGAATTTGTTGTAAAATTATGTTCGTATTTGTATTCTAGCATACCAACATTCTTATTTGTATTTGTTTATGAAATATGGACATGAATGTGGTCTTGAATTTCATCAAAATTATTTTCTGTTAAATGTAGGGGACAGACAATCTCTTCTCCCAAACCATCCAAAAAACAACCTAATGGCACATCCACAATATCCATAGCATCAATGAAGTTTTGATGGAAAGATAAGGAAGAACTAAGCAATAAACTTTGGTGTAAATATAAGAACATGACAGTCAGTAAGATACCTTTGTGACAATGACGATTGCTGAGCTGGACCCACATATCTTACCCTATCCCCTATAATGGCAGTGAAGTCATGTTCGAGTAAGTATAGCATAGTTGAAAATGATCTATTGATAAACAAGAGATAATATCATAATAGAAAACCTTCTCTAAAAGTATAGCTCTTGGATGTAGCTGTTGATGATTCCTGTTTGGGCAAAGATGCAGAATGCAGAGTCGATGTTCCCACGATATCAGCATGCACACTGGAAGGTTGTACAGCTGGCCTCCTGAAGTGCATAGCGTCTGCCAAGGAAGAGCGGTGCTTATGAAGAATTGCCAACTTCTCACCACCAGCCTTATCCCCCGACTTATCAGGCTTCGCAGCATCTTTCTGCGACTCTGGGTCCTTTGAAGGCGCCTAAAGAGAATTTTGCTCTCAATAATAATAATTGACGCCGAGTAGTATTACGCATCAGTAATACATGGAGAACTTACCCCAGGCAACAAAAGCGAATCAACAACAAGTAGCCTAGCACCAAAATGTTTTGCAAGGGCCTTTATCAATGTTTCCTGATAAATCTCAGAACCTGATGCATGTTTGCATTAGAAAAATCAGATGCTTACAAGAATCAGCAAAAAAGGAAGCCTTACCTTCAAGGACATCAATTTAACTCCGAAAAAAATAAATATGCAATGAGAACATAAAAGGTACCTGCTGGACCAGATAATAAAATCCGCTGGTTTATTGATGAAATTTCTGAGAATTGTTTGATGAATTCCTTCTTTTCCAAGTGTATGAATGCACATGATAAGAGCACATTCTTTGTGTTCTCGCTACATGAAATGGAGATTGATGAACAACACATGAATACAAGAATACAAACATGTGACAGAACAACAGATATCATGCTACAATTAAAGTTATGTCAGTGGAAGTCTGTAAGAATATTAACATGTGAGAGAACAATGAATATCATGCTACATTTAAACTACTTTATCAACTGTGTTGTGCCTATTATCTAATGAGTGCTATATTGATATGAACTAATCATACAAAATAACTAACCAGACATAGACTACTTAGGCAACCTCAAACCGGGCAGAATAGCTCACTGGTTTTAGTTTTTTTTTTCACAATATAAACATTGCAGATATGAAGCATATTAAGAACGCAAAATAAACAGAATAAAAGTGAAAGCAAATAGGAAGGAAGATTAATCCAAACCATATTACCTGAGGTAATAAGGAAAATTTTCAAATGTAACATCAATGTCATTTGGACTAATAATTCCTTGTTTCATCCCATCCTTAAAGGCTTGGCATCTGCTTGGAGGTAAACTGGCTGAAGAGTTAAGATCCCTGATGAGATCCCTCTGATCTTCAAGAGCTTTAAAAAGATCACCAGTCAAATCGAACTCTGATATAGTTGTTCCTGCAATCATCCTCAGAACTGGCCTTATCTTATAAGTTGCAATCTTACCGATTTCAGCACCAAGATGAGCATCAGATCCAAAGCCATTATGTTGACTGATGTCGTTCGGGACAGCATCAGGAGATACTACGGGGGCTGCAGCCACATCTAATGGAGAATCTTCAACGTTAGAATTAACTTCATTAGCATTTTCCCCATTCTCACATTCCTTGTCAGGGATGATGCCATTCCCTTTTGATTTATCAGAAGCGGATGATGCCATAGGTCGCACTAATCTCTCATTGTTCTCTCCAGCTGATGCAGGTGGTGCAGCTGATAGGTCCTTCAACTGATCAGATACGGATGCTAATAGCTCTGTCCCTGCAACAGCTGAAGTGTCTCCTGTTCTGTGCTCCATCCGAAGACGCTTGACACCAGCAACTGGAGGTTCTAAGAGGGTGACAGGAGATGGCGGCACCATTTTAGGAATTTTGTCATTCAATGGATGCTGAAAAATCTGTAGGAAGGTGAAGGAAAGCAGAAGGTAAAACAAAAATATAGATATAGCTATTTCCAGATTGTGCACATCTAAACTAATAAAGAAAGGAAAAATGATGAAAGGAACTGTATGATTGCATGAATAAAGAAGAAGATAATAGGATACATAGGCATGCTTGCCGCATGGACTGAAAACAACTTCATCCCCTCCTTTAAGGGGAACTTTTGTGCCAGCAGTTATGGACCTTCCGTTCAATTGGACCGTACCCTTCTTGCCTAGAACTTCTAGCTCACATGTACCTTGCTGAAAGAACATAAAAAATCAACAAAACATTATAAGCAAGTGCTGCCAAATTTGCTCACATTTCACAAAACAAAAGGGCACCAGAAAAAAAAAAGACATGCCTCAAGTTGCCGCAACCTGCACAGAATTTTGCTAACAGGTTGGTCTTTCAGCCACAAATTACAGCTTTTATTCTGACCAACAGAAAACTGAGGAACACCGATAGGAAGGTGAGGACTCTGCAGAGCACACATATTTAGTATCAGCATTGGGAGACAGTATAATCCATGCATTATTGAGCATTACAATAGTAGAAGGAATTTAGAGCCAACAAATCTGCAAGAAAAAAAATGAAAGGAGACAACCAATATAGACATTAAAGGATTGAATTGTTGCTACTAGCATCTCTAAATGTGAAAATGTTGATACCATCAATTGGATTAATTATTATCAACATATAAACACTAGCCTTGACCATATCATTGCGTGAGAAAATCAGGGAGATGCGTGTATCAAGAAGGTAATGGCTTTTTCTAGTTCAGAGAGCATTCTTGTAAGCTGCCATTAATTTGGAATTGCTAATACTAGTACATCAAATCTATCACCGTGGAAGCCCCAAACAACCAAACCTAAACATCAGATTTGCCTGGTCGACTTAAGCAAACTTTTTGTGACAAGCATGTCCTGTCACCTGTGCCAACTTACTACATAGATTACGCATGCACATGAAAAGCTACAAAGCATAAGAGAAGTTGCTGCACTTAACCATTAGTCTATCCATGCATGGCAGGCCAGGCCAAAGGAAACAGAAGAGCAATTTTATCCTCTACTCGATTCACTAAGGAGTTTGATAAGTAAGCATGTGTTTTAACTCATTTGGAAAAGAATATATTTTTTTATTTGTTTGCTTGTTTGTCTTCTTGTTCAATATTCATGTGTTCTGTCATTGAGGTTAGCCCAGTCTCGGTTAGTATCTGAACAGTTCTTCACTGTTCTTCACAGATTTGACCATGATAACAATGCCAGCCTCTGCCTTACAAAAGCAAAACTTAAGCAACCTAATGTACATGCAAAATAGTTTCTCAAGATAAAACTTCAACCAGCTCTAATATGTTCTCTGAATATCCCAGTTTCCTACGTTCTTACAAAGTGAAGGTTACAAAGAACATATGTCAAGAAACTGGTAATCACTACAATCTGTAAAACAACACAAACAGGTAACATATTACAAATTCAATGCAGTAATCAATCGAACAACTAAAAGGATAGTTACACATTACATTCAGGGTGGGCAAAAGCAAACAGGACAGACTACCAAGTCTTCTTGCTGCAAAGCTCTAAATAAGTAAATAACAAAACTACTCAATCTAGCTACAAATCACCACAGAATACTAACTTCAATTCTAAAAGTCCTCAAGATTGAATCTTCAGGAAGCACAGCATTCAAAAGTTACTACCGAACACCACCAGTATACTAATATTCTACCCTAGGCATCCTCAAGATTGAACCTTTACAGAGTTCAGTATCCAAAAGCCCCAAAATTAACTTCCAACCCTGCAATACCCATACCATCAAGAACTCCTAATTACACACCACAGATTTTTTTTCCCATGTACCTGCGAGGACTGCGAAAGCAGCTTCGCCCAAGGCGTCGCCTGCTGCTGCTGCTGCTGCTGTTGCTGCTCCTTCTTCCTGCGCGAGCTCTCCACCGCAGCGACAGCTGCCTTATCCCCTCCTTGATCTGCAACAAAGCATCAAAACCCTAACAGCTCGATCCACAAGCCCACGCGCGCCCAAACGAACGAAATCTCCCCCCACCTCTCTTGGCCGCCGCAGCGTCCTCGCCCGAGCCGGCGCTCTTGGCGGGCGCGGTCGCCGCCGAATCCTCCTCGATTCTCCCAGGCACCGACGCCGTCGGCGACGCGGGCGCCGCCTCCGCCTGATTCAGATCGGATTAAAACCCGTGAGGTTGAAATCAAATCAAGCAAAAAAAAAAAAAAAAACGCCGCAAGAAGAATCTCCGATCCGCGCGGGAAGGAGGTCTCTCACCTTGGGGCGCTTCGGGGGAGGGGCGGAGGAGGAGGAAGGGGACGGGGAGGAGCGCTTGGATGCCGCGGCGGCGGAGCTCCGGCGAGTCTCCACCATGGCGCGCAAGCTCGCTTCGTCGGAGGAGGAGGAGGCGACGAGGGTTTCTTCTTCTTCTTTCCTCTCTCGTCTCGCCCGCGAGGAGGAAGAAAAAAAAGGAGGGATTTATTTATTTATTTATTTCCTTGTCTGGAAATGGGTTTTGTTTGGCTTTTCGGTGTCAAAAGGAGAGGGAGAGGATACGGCGTATTGTTATAAGATTTTTGCTTTTTTTTTTTTTTTTTTGCTTCTTCTGTTTTTTCGGTTTTTTTCTTTTCATTTTTGGGTGGCGTATGAGTGTGTAGGAGTATGATTGTGCTGATTTAAGGCAGGGGTAGAGAAGAGAGGTCGGTTCTTGAATAGGACACGTGCTCTATCATGTTGGATTTGTGATGTTAGCCTTGTACTCCTATTAGGGCAGTTTTTTTATTAATCTACTTTTATTAGAATTGTAATCTGATTCATTGGTTTGATGCGCATTGAAAATTCATTATTAAAGGTAGTGATGAAATATAAAAGTATTACTTCATATAATATAGTAGGTCGGTCAATGATATATTTGTAGATATCACTTTGAGTCATGTGTTTTCCATATTCGAATTACTTTTTATTGCTTACATATCTACATTTCTACTATATCAATTATAAATATTATAAATTGTGACATTAGTCAGGGTGAAATAATTTTTTTTATTAGATCATAGTGGGTCTAAATTATAGCGGTGTAGATTGATCGATGTAGTGCTATATAAAATACATCTATATAAAAATGTAATCTAAGAGTAGTATATCAGATCTAACCTATTTTTATCTATAAAAATATAAAAATACATGTGTCATTATGAAAGGCGTAAAGATAGTGTATAGATTCATAGCTAAAACCTAAATGTAGCTATATTTCGAGGCAAATAGAGTATAAGCTGATGGTTATATATCAAATCTAATTATACTATTAAAATTGTATACAAATTAAAATCTTATGCATGAAAAGAGAAAATAAGAGTTATATATGAAATCCAAATTATTTTTATCTAGTTCCGTGTAAAATTGCTCTGAAAAATCTCCTACTTACGAAAAATCTCCTACTTACATGTTATGTTATCAAGCTCGTTTGGCAACATGTTTTATTTATTATATTTTGGGGATACATACGAAGCGTAGAATAATTTAAGGGGTACCTATTTGTTCAATTTAGAACATAAAGAATTGAAGTTTTGTTATGAAAACTCTTGGCGTATATCATCAATCTTTGTGATACATTTGTCCTCGTACTGAAAAAATATATAACGAAAATTGTGCATTTGTTTACGGTGCGCGAGCTATTTGTCAGTGTAGTTTGCTTACCGTATAATTGTCTTTCTTTCTCTAAGCTTCTTTACAAACTAAAAGTGGTATATGTAGTTAGGAAATATATATTTTTTGAACTCCCAGAAAAAATAATATTTTTTTGAACAGTATCGATAAACAAATATATGAGTTATGAATTTTCTATATTAATGTTTTCATATACATTGCCCTTGGGACAAAGCAAAAGTACAAATCCCTCGTAACTCCATAATTATATATAGGCAAAAGATAGATTTTCCACGGTAAAATGGTTATGACAAATTATATCAGCATCAGCTTTCTGAGAGCAGAGCAGTTGATTATTTCCTTGCAATTTTTCTTATTGCGGCAATATACCTGATATGGTAAGGTCAACCATACCTGATTTGTGCAAACTAATCACTATGGCTTCTTGTGCATCAGCATTTTACTAAAATAACATTACCTCTCTCATATTGCCTCCCAAAGCTCCAGTGGACCACTGATTGTTGCCATATAACCATCTTCTTTGTTGCCACACAGTCTTACCCATTTGCACCTACCAAATTTTTCACTTAATTTCATATTACACATACAGCTTGCTTCTCTCTTTTTTTTCTCATCACAATTCATAATGCGCAAATCATATTTCGTGTTAAACATGTTCTCAGGAAGGGAAATGATATGCTAACCATTTTTCTACAAACTTGTTGAAAATGCTCATGTGTCACGCTGTGGTTAAATCTTGACTTTTTTATCTTCTAACTAACTAATCAGATGGTTGGAATATTTGTCAGTAAAGAGTTTGTGAGAATTTTTTAGTAAGTATAGCACTGCTCTTTTGTAAACAAGTTTTTCAAAGAGTGTCTAATTAATCGGAGAACAAAGATGATAACGTGAGTCCCCACGAAAAAGCGTCAGTTGAGGACTTAAACCCAGATGAGCTCGGACAAACAGAGGTTATTAAAATGACATAGTATTGTGTGTAGCATGGACTCCATCACTATACATCATGGGCAATGTGACTATGCAGCGTCCCATGGTCCACTCATACCATGAAAAAAAGGAGTTCTTCAAAAGAAATTCTCATGTCCTAATCAGCTTTCAGCCTTTTCAGGCAGCAGCAATCTAGTCTAGCTATAGCTACACACAAAAGGGATGTGTCAAAGAAAACGTGCGCATGTATATAATTTCTCTCCAAACCTAGCTAAGCTAAGTAGCTAGTACCTTGTCTTACAAGTACAGATTACAAAGTGTAGTAGTAGAGTTTAATTATCAGCAAGATAAGACAGACAGACAGCAAGTGTCCAGCTAAAAGCAGGCTGATTGCATGGTCTCTGAAGAAAGAAAGTCTGAGTGCAACTGTGGAGATGCGTTTTCTGAATAAAATTGAAAGGGAAGATAGAGAAAATGTGATGGATTTTTGGCCCAGATGGACAGGGATTCGACTTGTTTTGGCCCAGAAAGTTCGTGCAGTTACAGAAATATAGCCCAACTATGAACTATCCATATGGCACATCTTCTGCAAGAGCAAGAAGAGTGAAAGACACAGTATATTCGTTTTGCAGGCTTGCAGGTTGCAGCTACTGCATTTTCTCTGCCGAATTGCAGATGCTTAATTAGATTGATTTTTAACATGACAACATTTTTTGGGTGGCGAGGAATTCATCAATGTCAAGCAGAGATCTTGCAGAGGGATGCTTTGGGATTACAGAGAGTTTATGTACTGAATCTTTTGGCATTGCAAGTTTGGAGCTACTTTACACTCACAGCATCTTCTCCCAAAAGATCCAACTATGTATATATGCACAACTTTGGGTAGGATTACAGATTAATACAAGATTAGTACACTGTTTCCATTCACCAGAACTTTCAGTAGGATTCCAGAAAGAGGTAATTGATTGCAAGTGCATCATATGCATACAGTTTCATACTTTTATGAAGAAAGTAACACAACAATCTATAACTAAAAAAAAAAACTGAGGATTGAACACGGAACTTTGGAATTAAAACCACGCACTTCTTATCACTACACTATCAAGTGCATCTTCAATAATCTGTAACTGAAAGACCGTACCAAGTTCAAGAACCATTTAAATCACCTGGCCACCATAACACGAGCATTTAGCCATTTAGACAAAGGCTGTCGTCCACTGCATCAGCCTTCTCACTTCAAAACGTGCACGAGTTCTGAAATTTGCTTGAGGAGCAGTAGCAGTAGCACTGAAGGTCTGAAACCAACGGAGATACTTCTCTGAAGAAAACAGAAGACAAAAAAAGAAAAGAGGGACATGGTGAAGAGGCCTGCATGGGCCGTGGCGGCCCAGAATGGCCAAGTTAGTTAACGGCCGTTGCGGTGTTGCCTCTCTCAGGCTCAAAGAAGCTCGCCGCCGCTGGCTTTTTGCCCCGCCGGGACCGCGCCTCGCCGACGAGCGGCGTCACCCGCCTCTCCCCATCAATCCGGCCGGCGTCGCTGAGATCCGTTCCACCGGGACAGCCGCGAGCCCGTGATGGTTCAACGGGCCGGCGCCGCCGAGGTTTGTGGCCGGCGGCGAGACGCCGGGTGGAGATATCGCTATCGCCGTCAGGAAATGGGGAATGAAGGTTAGTTTTCTTTCGTGGACTGGGTAGAGGGCTATTCATTCTCGATCTATCAAGCAGAGATCTTTGCAATTTTGCAACCGAATGCTTTGTGGTCACTGAATCTTTCGGTGTTGCAAGTCGCAACTGCACTCTAATCTTGCAAAAGGGGCTCTCTGTTCATCAAGAGTTTGCTATACGTACGACCAGTGCAACTCATATACAACTAGAGAGATGCAACCATAAATCAATCAAAACTTAACGACGTCAAAAAGAGAAATCAGACGTCGTTGTTAGTCTCATCATCAGATGCTGTCATTCTAGTGTACCAAGACACATAAATTGATACACAACATCTAAATCCAGCCATTCTTTTTACCAACTTAACCTCCCTGTATATATAACTGAACTTACTTGGACAGAACTTCCCTCCCTGTATATAAAACTGAACTTGCACGGACAAACCTTCTCAAAAAGATTTCACCACCATCACACTGGTGAAAAACAGTTAAAACTTGCAGTAAAATCTACTCCCTGACAGTACATCCGAGCAACCAACATGCTGAAATTAAAGCACTCCTGGGCTCCTGGCCTCTCCGCCCAACTCCAAGTCTCCAACAACCAAAGTTACCAGATTAACTGTGATCAGAAGGATATAGAACTGAACTGGCTTGGACAAAGCTTGTCACAAGGTTGGTGAATAAACAGTTAAAGCTTGCAGTAAAATCTACTCCCTGACAGTACATCCAAACAACCAAACATGACAAATTAAGCACGCCTGGGCTCTCTCTCCAACTCCAAGTCGATCTCCAACAACCAAAGTTGGCAGATGAACAGTGTTCAGATCAAGAACACCCTTTGGCCTTTTCGCTGTTTATGGACAGTCTTGTGCTGTTGGCTATAGCTTGTTGCCTTCCAAGCAACACCACTTTTCAGTTTTTTCACAGGGCAGGCAAAGAGATCAAAGAGCTAGCTAGCCTTGCAGTTTGTCTTCCAAGCAATTTGCAATGCCTAAGCAAACCAGATAGGGTCACTGACAGCTAAGGCCCACCCAGTAGATGACTTCAGTGGGGCCCATTTTGTCAGTGACCTGGATGGTTTCTCATGGAAGTTTCACAGGTAGGCTGGCTGAGCCATTTCTGTGGCCAACTACCTGCAGGCTGTAGGCTTCCAGATTGTGTGAAGACGCTGCTTCATGTGCATGTTCTACTACCTCTCTGCTTGTTGTACTGTCAGGCCCCAAGCTCTCTGTTGGCCTGTTTGTTCTCTAGCTAGCTCCACTTTCCTTCATTCTGAATCTTCCACCAATCATTCTGTTCAATGATCCATTATTCAATTAATTCAATCAACTTTTCTCTCTCTCTTTGTATCTGCCAGTGTTTCTCTCTCTCAACTGTTCCAAAGGTGACAGTTATCCATGAATTGGAATGCATCATCTTAATTGGAGCTAGCCTTGTCCTCGTCAGGTTTCATCTTAGATTAATTAACTTATATGCATGGACAGAGTGAGAGACAAACAGATGGCAACAGAAACGACCTATGTATACTATGGTTAGTTGGAAGTAACATGCATGGGGTGGACTGAATGAACAGCTCATATGTGCAGTGCCACAGTACTACTACACCCAGATGGCTTATCAGGACCATGCTTTGCATAATACTTGCATTCATGCATGGAACCATCTGAAACTCTTCTCAGAAACGACACCCACAAGACTAACACACAATCACATGGGGTGGCTACCTAGGATCATGGATATCATAATGCAATCTTGTAGTTGTATCTCACTTGGCATTCCAGAACAATAATTATACTTGTACATACATGGAAGAGTTGATTATTGATTCCAGGGTGACAAGATTAATTAATTCATTAAACTCGTCGACAGGTCAACTCGCCGACCAGGGAAACAAAAAGGCTCAATTGTACAACACAAAAATATTGGGAAACTCGATGGAGGAGACATCTTCTCGTTTGCCATCTTAACAACACACGGGAAAATCTCAAAAATTTTAACAACATTTATATATCATTTTTTTAAGAGAAGAATTTATATATCATATATGCAGCACTCAACAAAATTTAAAGTTTAAATTCAACTCACACGATAAGAACTAGAAAAGACAAATCCAACACATGAACACTGGCACTACATATTGTTTGACATTGGGATTTTCTTTTGTTCTTAATGTGTAGATTGAGTTTGAAATTGATTTTTGGTGAACGGATAGATATAAGTTTATTCTAAGTTGCCAAATTTCCTTGGAATATTTTACAATAATTTACGTTAAATTTGATTGAAAAAGGTATATGAGGGAATGCCTTTTTTCTAAGAAAAAAGAAAACTGTACAAGGGAACATCGAGGGAACATTGCCTCGAGTTATTGGAATCCATTTACAACCTTATTCTTCCTCTCCTCCAAAAGAATGGTATTAGTACTAGTCTAGCTACTTTCGCCTAGCTTAGCTTAGCTAGCTAGCTAACCACCCTTTTGCTCACCAAATCGCATGCATGCATGGCGCCATGGCCTACTTACTTACTACCACCATTGTTCGATTGATTGAGGTGATCACTAGGCTGTCAAAGCCTCAAATAGGTGGTAGGGTGTAGGCCCCTATATAAGGAGCTATAGCTTGGCTACCTGCCATTGCCATCGATCCCATTGTGAGAGCTTGGTCGTGTGAAGAAGCTAGAGCGAGCGAGCAAGCTAGCTAGCATCAATGGCGTCGTCTCGTGCGATGTTGCTGGTGATGTGTAGTAGCTTGGCCATGGCGGTGATCTTGTCGTCGACATCGAGCTCGGCGGTGATGGCGCAGCTGGACGTTGGGTTCTACAGCAAGACGTGTCCCAAGGTGGAGCAGATCGTGCGGGAGGAGATGATCAGAATCCTCGCCGTCGCCCCCACCCTCGCCGGCCCTCTCCTCCGCCTCCATTTCCACGACTGCTTTGTCAGGGTACATTTGATTGATCATACTGTTTTTGGTGCCTACAAAAATATCGGCAAAAATCTATGTAATTTTGGAACGTTTTTTTTTAAGTTAAGGGTTTGTCCTATTATTTTTTAGTTTTATTTTTACGTACCAAAACATATTGGCTGTGCCGGTGTGTCTCGTGGTAGAGATCGAAGATGTAATTTATTTTCATTATGTAAAAGAAAATGTCGGAGATTTTTCCAACATTTTTGCTGAATTGGAACATATGATTGATGCAGGGTTGCGACGGGTCTGTGCTGATCGACTCGACGGCGAGCAACACAGCGGAGAAGGACGCGCCGCCGAACCAGACGTTGCGAGGGTTCGGCTCCGTGCAGCGGATCAAGGCGAAGCTCGACGCCATCTGCCCGGACACCGTCTCCTGCGCCGACGTGCTCGCCCTCATGGCCCGCGACGCCGTCGTCCTCTCCAAGGGCCCCCACTGGGCAGTGCCCCTCGGCCGGCGAGACGGCCGCGTCTCCATCGCCAACGACACCAACCAGCTGCCGCCGCCGACGGCCAACATCACGCAGCTCGTCCAGATGTTCGCCGCGAAGGGCCTCGACCTCAAGGACCTCGTCGTGCTCTCCGGCGGCCACACGCTCGGCACGGCGCACTGCTCGGCGTTCACGGACAGGCTCTACAACTTCACCGGCGCCGACAACGCCGCGGACGTCGACCCCGCCTTGGACCGGAGCTACCTGGCCAGGCTCCGGTCGCGGTGCGCCAGCCTCGCCGACAACACGACGCTGGCGGAGATGGACCCGGGGAGCTTCCTCACCTTCGACGCCGGCTACTACCGGCTGGTGGCCAAGCGCCGGGGGCTCTTCCACTCCGACTCGTCGCTGCTCGCCGACACGTTCACCGCCGGGTACGTCCGGCGGCAGGCCACCGGGATGTACGCCGCCGAGTTCTTCAAGGATTTTGCGGAGTCGATGGTGAAGATGGGCGGCGTCGGCGTGCTCACCGGCGGGGAAGGCGAGATCAGGAAGAAGTGCTACGTCATCAACTAACTAATCTACATATATAGGTTAATTAAGCAATTAAGCTCGTAATTATGTGTATTTTTCATGCTGATTATTGTTCCCTGATTAATCATGCGTGTAACTGATGTATGTGTAGAGTGGTGGCGACATATCGATGATCTACTACTTTTGCTTGGATTATTTTGTTCATTACTTGTATTGTTATGCAATGTAACTAAGAAATTAATCAAATAATGAATCAAGTACTGCACACGTGTATACATTTCGTTGCATCTGAGAAGGATCAAGGGGGCTCGGAGTTTTAAATACCGAATCCCATTGGGTCTATGAAGACCGTTCGATCTCGCATGTGCGGCCCAGATGAGCTGAAAAAAAAACGGTGGAAATAGAGAAGAAACCGAGACAGTGAAGAAACCGGCAGTAGGTAACATCACAATTGTCGAGTACATGCAATTGCTGCCTGATGGAACCACGTGTGCTGCATAAACAATGCGACCATGATAAGTGATACTTCCTCCGTTTCAAATAATAGGATTATAAGAAAATTTAGTGCTAATATCTACAACACCGAATTAGTTTCACTGTAACTATTTATTATTTATTATAATTTAGAAATTTAATCATTTTGTGTTAGAAATGTAGCTATAATTTTCTATAAATTTAGTTAAATTTGAAAAAAAATTTGAAATGTTTTATAATATGAAGTGGAGGTAATACAAAAGAAAGTAAATCTTCTCCAACAATATCATCTACGCATGCAGGTTGATGAGTCGAAGAAGACTGAGGCATTTTGTTCCGAGCTACTAAGCATTTCGTATGGGTTATGGGTTTAGGAGTCGGCACTTGAAACGCCTACCACCTTTTTTGACCGGAGAGTGGATGGCAGCTGAAATGGTGCATGGCGTGGCGTCTTCTTCACTTCACGGATGCAGTTCAAACGAAAGTGCAAGCCTCTTCCCCCCCCACACGCATGTCATTCCAACAGTACAGCTATATATGCTATTCAGAAGTAGTAATTGGTACGGGTATCAGATGAAGACTTGAATATATCCTCAACTGTCTCCGGCCGCTAGCTGCGGATGCACGCAGTCGCCGTGCGCTCTGCGTTGCTCCTCCGTCGTCTTCGCAGCTAGCATTCCTCGTCTGGTTTGGGCACACGTACTTATGCCTCGGAGATCGATCATGCCGCGGCGGCTGCGTGCCTGAGCACATGGTCGCGAACCGGCTGTCGTGCGCGCGCGTGGGCTTGGTGGGATGGGAATGACGACGTTCAATTCGTGTCGTCGCTCGCGGAAAGGAAAGGATGATCAGGAAAATCGTTTTCCCATGCGACCAAAAATAGTTTTTTCAGGTAGAGGAAAGGCCTGCGAAAATCATCGTAGGCGGCATCTCCATCCATTTCAGCGAAAATAAAATTCGCTGCCACCACCCACCGGTGCCATCGTCGGCCCCTCCCTCTCCGACCGACGGCTTCTTCTCCTCCGCCCACTGCCGCTGCCCGAGGAGAGCGCCGCCTCCGCGCGCTGCCAGCCGGCTCCTCCCTTCCGTCCAGATCTGGGAGGGGAGAGACCAGCGCTGTCTGCAATGGCCGCCGCTATCGGCTCCTCCTCCAACAGACGAATCTTGAAGATGGAGGGAGAAGGTTGGAGCGCCGCCGTTGCCTCCCCTCCTTGTCGCCAAGCCACTGTCACCAGGCTAGGAGAAGGAGGAGCCGAGCCACCGCCTCACCTCCTCGTCGCGGCCTACGCCTCCCCTCCTCATCGTTGAGCCGCCGCCGCGCCGGGAGAGGGAGGAGTTGAGCCATCGCATCCCTTCCCCTCCCCTTCCCGAGACCGGACGGTGGTGGATCCGCGTGCCTGGGGCGAGCCAGCGGTTAATCCAGGAGGCGGCGGCGGCGGCGTTGCGACCTCCTCGATGCCGCCTGGTCACGCGACCCGCGCACGGCGCCCAAGCACGAGTGCCACCTCCGTGCTGTGCACAGCCTCGGCGAGGCTGACCAGGAGGAAATGAGAGAGAGAGAGGAGGGGGGAGAGAATGAGCGGTGGAGAGGGTAAAGATGGTGGAGGAGAAGATAAGGATGAGACTTAGATAAGGAGGAGCGAACCCAGTTTACTGATTTATTTAGGCTATAAGTGAGTTCACGAATCGATCCACTTGTAACATTAGTCCTGCCGTCGATCCATCCATCACGCTAAAGTTCTGGAGCCTACACGAACCCTTGCCTTAGCTTTTTTATTGTGCAAGGTCGACGCCTCGCAGACGGATTGATGCATCTGGGTATTGCTCGATTAAACGATTTTATTTTATGTCGTAGTACGGTCACATTTGCGTGCATCGTTTTTTCTGTACATTTGATTAGCCTCATTCACTAATTGTTGTGTTGATGTAAATCAGAGCAAACTAGTACAGCAGCAGCAGTAGTAGTAGTTATAGAACTTAATTAATTTGTGACAAAATACAGAAGAGGCTCAGCTCACACTGTTCACAAAGCAGTGTTGGAACGTAATCTTCTTCCTCCATTACCGGCCCCCCTTTCCTTCTCCTCCCGATCCTGTTTCCATAAATCGGTAGAGTGAGTATGGAAGGTGGTGGCCTATACATGTATTGCTCTGATACCATGTTAGATAGAAATGATGTCGTCGTCCTCCTCCACTCCTCCCTGTCCGAAATCGGCCCTGATTCACTCTGCCGCCGGTGCCATCGCGGAAGCTGTCCGTGCGGCCTTCGCCGTCCCCGTTGATCTGGCGATCGACCCCACTACGGCCAACACCGTCGTTGAGTCTGCGGCGACCCGCGCCTCCGACGCCGCTCGTGAGGCCCTCTCTGTCGCCCTCAGCGCCCTCGTCTTGACACCCGTCGCCGCGACCTCTGGCGCCCCCGCCGCGACTACCATCGCCACGCCCGCGGCGACAATCCACACGACGTCCCTGCCCACTGCGACGACTCACGTACCGCCGGCCGTGGACTCCACGCCGCCGGCCCTTGCCGCCCTGTTCGCCCAGGCGTGGCTAGCCCACGGCGCGGCGCCGCCGCCCGAGAACCACCCCCCGTGGTCGGCCGTGCCCGTTCTCGACGACACCGCCCTGGCAGCTCTCCATGCCCAAGCCGTCGGTGTCCTCAACATCAAGGCCCTCGTCTCCGTCGTGCTCGACGTCGCCGCCACCAACTACACCCGGTGGCGTGGACAGTTCCTGGCGGCCCTCGGCAAGTACGCACTAACGGACCATGTCCTCAACCTGACAACCGAGTTCCACACACTGCAGCAAGGCGACCTTGCCGTCTCCCAGTACTGCCGCCGGATGAAGGCCCTCGCTGATGATCTCGGCGACCTCGGCGAACCTGTTCGTGACCGCACTCTCGTCCTCAACACCCTCAATGGCCTCTCCGACAAGTTCGCGCACCTGCGGTCACCCATCCTCATGCAGTGCCCGTTCCCGACGTTCGCCGAGCTTCGTTCCCTGCTTCGCCTGGAGGAGATCACCAAGTCGCCCCGCTCCACCACCACGTCGGCCGTCTTCCTCGCCGGAACTTCCAGCGGCAACAACAACGGCAAGGCCGTTAACCCAGCACATGCCTCTGGTTTTGGTGCAGGAACTCAAGGCAACGGTGGCGGCAATGGCAACTTGCGCAATTGTCGTCGTCGCGGCGGCGGCGGCGGCGGTGGCGGAAACAACGGCGGCGGTGGCGGAACTCAAGCCGCCAACCCTGGTGGTGCCAAGCCTGGCGCAGGCGGCGCCCCACAGTGGCCCACGCCACATAACCCATGGACCGGCTCCATCCACATGTGGCCAGGATAGGGCCGTGGCGTCCTCGGCCCATGACCGGCCGGCCCACCTTTCGCAGGTGCTGCCATTGCTGGCCTAGTTGGCGCCCCACAGCCGGCCCAACAGTGGCAGGTGCCCATGCTTGGAGGAGTGCTGGGCCAGCCGGCCGAGCAGCTGGTGCCTCAGCCGCCCAACCCCATGGGTTTCCAGCAGCCCATGGGCTGGTTTGCCGGCACCCCTTCTCAATGGGACCAAGCGTCTCTCGTGGGTTCCTTCAACACCACGACGCTCCCCCAGCCTACCACCAACGAATGGTACATGGACACCGGTGCCACGGCACACATGACATCCGACTCCGGTACCCTCTCCTTCACACAACACCCAAACCCCAACTCTCCCTCCCACATTGTCGTTGGTAATGGCTCCACCCTCCCAGTATCATCTATAGGGCAAACTGACATACATCACCCCAAGCGCTCCTTTACACTATGAGACATTCTTTGCTCCCCACTTATTATCAAAAACTTGATTTCCGTTCGTCGGTTTGTTATTGATAATTGGTGTTCTATTGAGTTTGATCCCTTTGGTTTCTCTGTGAAGGATTTGCGCACCAGGACCGTGATCGCCAGGTTCAATAGCTCCGGTCCACTCTACCCTCTCCACCATGCCCTGCCTTCATCAACAGCCGCCACCACCCCCCACAAACTTGCACCTCACTCCACCATGTGTGTGTTTCTTGGCTACCCACTCCACCACAAAGGGTACCGGTGTTTTGATCCCGCCACAAATAGAGTCATCATCTCTAGGCATGTCGTTTTTGATGAGAGTTCGTTCCCCTTCGCGGAGGTTTTCCCTCACAACTCAAGTGCAGATGATCTTGAATTTTCGGAGGACTTCACCGCCCCTGTACAGGCACCCATCGGCACCATTCGTCGGCCTCCAGCTCCTCTGCCGACCACTTCGACGCCTCGGCAGGCCGCCCATTCGACTGGGTCGGCCGCCCATCCACCAAGCCGGCGCTCCGCCTCACCAGGCCGGCCTTCACCCGAGCCATGGTCGCTGGGCCGACCACACCGCCGCACCCAGCCGTTCCCACTCGGCCCAGGTTGGCTCGCATTGCTGGCGCCCCGGTGCCACCATCCGTGCTCGGCGCGTCTCCTGTCATCAACAACCACGGCATGACTACTCACGGCAAGCACGGCATCAGCAAGGTTCCTGATCGGCTCACCCTCCACGTCGACACACTGTCTCCTCTGCCACGAACGTACAGGGCCGCGCTCGCTGATCCACACTAGCGCTCCGCCATGGAAGAGGAGTTCTCCGCTCTCCTCGCCAACCACACCTGGGAGCTTGTTCCTCGCCCTCCCAACGTCAACATGGTGACTGGCAAGTGGATCTTCAAGCACAAGCTGCACGCCGATGGCTCCCTCGATCGCTACAAGGCTCGGTGGGTTCTTCGCGGCTTCACGCAACGCCCTGGCGTCGACTTCGATGAGACATTCAGCCCCATCGTCAAGCCCGCCACCGTGCGCACCGTCCTCAGCTTGGCGGTCTCTCAGCGGTGGCCCATTCACCAACTGGACGTCAAGAACGCCTTCTTGCACGGCACCCTCCAGGAGACGGTCTACTGCATCCAGCCTCCCGGCTTCATCGACACTGCCCACCCCGACATGGTGTGCCGGCTCAACAAGTCCCTCTACGGCCTCAAGCAAACACCTCGTGCGTGGTACAGCCGGTTCGCCACATTCCTACAGACGCTCGGTTTTGTAGAGGCCAAGTCCGACACCTCGCTCTTCATCCTTCATCGAGGCACCGACACCGCCTACCTGCTCCTCTACGTCGACAACATCGTCTTGACCGCGTCCTCCACCGAGCTACTTCGCTGGACCATCTCGGCCCTGCAGTCCGAGTTCTCCATGAAGGACCTCGACGACTTGCACTACTTCCTCGGTGTTCGGGTCTCTCGGCAACCCTCTGGCCTTGTGCTCAGCCAGCGGCAGTACTGCCTCGACATCCTGGACCGGGCCGGCATGACGGACTGCAAGCCCTGCCCCACCCCCGTCGACACCTCCGCCAAGCTCTCCGCCACTGACGGTGCACCGGTCGCCGACACGACGGACTTCCGCAGTCTCGCTGGGGCGCTTCAGTACCTCACCTTCACACGCCCCGACATCGCCTACGCCGTCCAGCAAGTCTGCCTCCACATGCATGATCCACGGGAGCCACACCTCGCCGCCCTCAAGAGGATTCTTCGGTACATCCGCGGCACATTGGACCTCAGCCTCCACATCCAGCCGTCTGCACAAACGAACCTTGTCGCTTAATCCGACGCCGACTGGGCCGGTTGTCCTGACACGAGGCGGTCCACGTCAGGCTACGCTGTCTTCCTCGGCGACAACTTGGTGTCTTGGTCATCCAAGCGTCAAGTCACGGTATCCCGCTCTAGTGCTGAGGCCGAGTACCGCGCCGTTGCCAACGCCGTTGCCGAGGTCACATGGCTCCACCAACTCCTGCACGAGCTTCACTCGCCTCCGTCCAAGGCCACCTTGGTCTACTGTGACAATGTGAGTGCGGTCTACCTCTCCTCCAACCCGATGCAACATCAGCGGACCAAGCACATCGAGATTGATCCCCACTTTGTTCGCAAGAAGGTGGCGGTTGGCGCGATTCGGGTCCTTCATGTGCCCACCTCCTCTCAGTATGCCGACATCTTCACTAAGGGTCTTCCTTCGCCGGTTTTCTTGGAGTTCCGGTCCAGTCTCAACGTCCGCTAGCTTAACGTTGTGATGCCCGGGGGGGGGGTGTTGGAATGTAATCTTCTTCCTCCATTACCGGCCCCTCTTTCCTTCTCCTCCCGATCCTGTTTCCATAAATCGGTAGAGTGAGTATGGAAGGTGGTGGCCTATACATGTATTGCTCCGTGATCAATCAATCCATCGCGTTGAGTCATTTCTTTCTAACAAGCAGGACCCCGGCCACCTTTTCAGCAACCATTGGAGTATACGTACGGATAATGGGCACTGCAAAAAGATACCACATTGCCACTGCTAACATTGCAAAATTCCATTTCACTCAAATGTAAAGAAGAACGCTGCCCTTTCTTTTCTCTGGCATGCATGGTTCAAACAAAATTTGTTCTACCCGGATAATTTGTATGTAAAACATTTATATCTATGTTCTAACTTAGGGATTTAAAATCTAATAATAAAAAATAAACTATGATAAAAAACCTAATAATCAATTCCAAAATTAAGGTTTTAAAAATAAATGTTGGTTACAGCTGCTAAGCCGAAAGACACAAACGATGGCTATAAATGTAACCAAAACGATGACTATAAACCCAATTTTCAAATTTATAATAATTAAAAATCAATTAATCACAAGTTAATGGTCTTCTTGTTTTGTGTATCCTAACTTCATCAAACAGGACTTAAATGTAGCCAAATTTGTTAAGGCAAACATGATGAAGGGGCTGGTTTGGGGGTTGATACCCTACTTAAACTAGTAGTTTAGTAAGTGTGAACATGGAGACCATATTATTAAAAAGGTGTTTATTTGATAATGTTTTTATATATTTATACCTGCATAAAGAAATATCAATGAATGGTTTTCTATTTTTATCATCAATAATCAGCATTTGTATCATTACATAAATACGAAAGAAGTATTTAAGACATTTGCATCACCATAGTAATTAAGGTTGCTACGACCATGGACCAACACACCAACACATAACAGTTGCGAAATAAAAAAATTGCTAGGCCCTTTTATTTGATGGAATTGATGAGAACCACACAAGGAACAAATCCAGGCACTATAAAAAATGATTTTTCTGGACAAGCACCTAATATGTTACAGACAGATCATAAGTGTCCGCGTCTACAAAAATCGACCCTTATTTTCCATACGGCACCTTAAGAAATCCGTACAGCAAAAATCAATTTTTCTAAACGGACCACTTAAAATATCCAGACGCAAAAAAAAGGGTATTTTCTCATGCGGAACTCTTAACTCACCTGCATGCAAAAATAGCTAAAGAGTTGGAAATAGTAACTCTTAACTCAATTCCACTCTTAACTCTTAACTCTCATCCAACTTGTACGCAAAAATGTTGAAGCCCAAACTACCGACCCATGCTTGACTTAAGTACACACTCGTCGTCTCTAGTCACTTATGGACCACCTAATTCAATATATTCTTTTTTATTCAGACAATTGGATTAGATTATGATAATTCATGTACTTATGATCAACATAGCACCTACTTTTAAAATATAATCTGATACAAGAGGATTATTGATAACATTGAACCTACACAAGCTTAGAAACTTGCTAATCACTTAACAGCCAGAACATATCCACATTACAGTAGCATCAAATGGCATAAAAAAGTTGGGCCAACAAAATGATTGCAAAGTAGAAAAAGTATCACATAGGAGATATGTTAGGGATGTGGAGACAGAAGGGAAGGGTGGGGGAAAAGGGTTTCCGTACCTTTTGGTGGCGGAGGGTATATGGGTTGGCGGTGGTGGTGCTTGAGGCAGAGGATGTGGCAACACGTCGATGGAAGAGGCAGAGCAGATCGGCGAGGGAGGTGACAAGGTTCTGGCGGCGTGGATGAGATCAGAGTTCTGGCGGCGTGGAAGAGATCAGCGAGGCTCACCGACGGAGTTATGATGCCGACGCGGAGGAGATAGGCTTGGTGGGCGATGATGACCTGGCGACTCCGGGCAACGGTGATCTGGCAGCGTGGAGGCGGGCGCCCAGGCGGAGATCGGGGCAGCGCCAGCATGGGTGTTTCGGAGGCGCAGAGGAGATCGGTGAGGAGGGCGTCGCTGGCGATGCCGGTGGTAGAGATCAGCGCGGGCAACGATTAGGGTTAGGGGAGGCCGGGAGGGAATACGGGTGGGAGAGGGCGCGGGTAGGGTGGGATGAGGAGGCGTGGGTCAGGATGAGGCGTCGATCGCGGGATGGAGGTGGAGACAATCACGACCGTCCGATTACCGCAGATGTATATGGAACGTTGGATTTGATGAATGAGTAACGTAGGTGTAAATAAAACTCAGTTGGTGAACTATAGGGTAGATGTTTTGATTCTAGATAGTATGGACTACCATTTAGAACTAGCTAGTATGGGTCAAATTTGACACCCAACCACGATGATAGTATGTAAGTCAAAAGTAAATTGGTACTGCAAGAGGCATAAACCCAAATAAGCCCCAAATACAAGAGAGGGAAAAAATATTTCGGTCTTTCCAAACTGTGGCCAACATCATTAGACGCTTAAGTGAGACGGACTAATAAGTAGTACTAGTAGTATTAAATTTGCAGCGACCGGATGGCTATCTGTAGCTTCAGACGCACGCACAACCGATGTGAAATGGATTCACAAAATGTGATCCATCGCTTGGAATCGTCATAGGAGAAAGAAACTGGTATAAGGTGTGTTTCTGGCATTCACGCGGGGAGAGGATGAGCAGTTGAGCCCCGCTGGCCCTGTTTATTTCGGACTTGTTTTTAAGTCCCTGTCACATCGGATGTTTGAGTGCTAATTAAGAGTATTAAATATAAACTAATACTAAAACTAATTGTATAAATGAAAGCTAATTCGTGAGATAAATTTTTTAAGCCTAATTAATCTATAATTAGCACATATTTACCGATGCTTTGCAATTGCATTGTATTTGGAAGAAGCTCACTGTTCCAAATACAACGGGCAAGCGCTGTATATATACGGCCCGATAATTAATGGATATATGGTACTGCAAAACTTGTAAAGCCACAGAACTGGGAGATGCCAGTGCCAACATTAATTCCAAAATTCCATTTGACTAGTAGTACTGTAGAATGCAAAGGAGAAGGCTAGCTTGATACATTGCTATCAGATCGGAATCACACACAATAAGCATCATAGATAGCAACATACTACATGTGTCCTGGCCTGCATAACATTGTTGGTTAGATAGTAGTAGCTACTCGATCCCGAGTCTCCAAGTAAGGGATAAGATTAACAGTACTTAACATAAGAAGGTACTACTAAAGACGACGTACTGTATGATGTGGCAATGATCGATCTATGATGTGGATACTAAAACATTAGCAAGCACAAACTAGTACTAGTAGCATATACAGTCGCTAGTGATCATGTCTCCCATTCTCCATATCAGATTCAGACCTCGATCACACAAAGCTCAGGCGTTGCAGCCATCTCCTTGCCGCTCCCATCAGGAGGATATATATATAGGCTCCTCCGGGTGAATGTATGGTGGTGATCCGGCTGCTGGTGGCAATGGCGCCGACGACCTTGGTGAGGAAGACGACGGTGCGACCATCGGTTCATGATCATCATCAGCTGGTGTATTCTTGTTCTTGGCCAGCTCTTGGTTCTGGTTGTCCACCTTGTCATCAGGCCTGCATATACATAGTAGCAAGGAAAACAAAACATTACAAGTACAATTCAGCTCCACCATATGTACTGCGTATTCCTACATGGCAAGGAAATCACAAGAGTCTTTATTTTGCTAGATTGCACGTCAATGTATTAGAAGCAAGCAGTTGAAATTAAAGAAATTCAGCTCCACCATATATACACACACACATATATATACACACACACACTACTAGTACATGGCAAGGAAAAGAAAAATAATACACGTAGTAAAATTCATCTCCACCGTATGTACTCTCCTACATGACAAGGAAGGAACGCATGCAAAACGGTAGTACAACAAGTTTGTAACATGGCAAGCAAAGCATATATAGAACAGCATTGCTAGCATTTGTACTAACATAGGAGTAGTAATATAAATCCACAAAATGTGCAATGCCAAGGTAAGAAGAGTACCTCATCATCATATATTTGCGCTGCTGGCAAGAAGAGTAGAGTCGCAGGCGATATCCAAAGAAAACAGTCAAGGCAAGGATACCAATCCAGAAGACCACCATCGCAGAAACATCACCAAAGAGGATGGAGAAAACTAGGGGCAAAGCTGCGACGACTAGGAAGGCGGTGATGAGAGTGGACAAGTGGTTTTCCTCTCCGATTAGCGCTCCCCTCAGCAGCAGCTGTTGTGTGGTGAAGAGGGTGAAGCAAAGGACACACAACATGACGACGAACGACAGATCGCCCACAATCTCGTCCACGGGGTAATCGGCGATGTGCCACAAGAGCTCCCACGCGACGAACACCGTAGGGGCAACCAGCACCAGGGAGAAGAGCACAGCCAGGGTGATCCGGCAGCAGCGCGCGTATTCCTCCTTGTCGTGGCTCAAGGTGGGGATCTCGTCGGCGGATCGCTCGGTGCCGTCGATCTGGCTGCGCTCGGCGAGTGCGTAGCCTGCCAGGCCTGCGGTGGAGATGGAGTTGAGGAAGATGACCACCATCCCGACCCGCGGGCTAAAGACATGGTCGGCGAAGTAGGCCAGCAAAGCGCCGTAGGAGAAGTCGACGACGACGGCGAACAAGCCCTTGGTGACGAAGAGGAGAGCGGCGCAAAGGAAGAAGTAGGCGGAGAGGAGGAGGGAGAGCCTCCACACGAGGAGCAGTGGCTCGCCGGCGGAGAGCCAGAGGAGGATCGGCATCGCCAGCGCGAGCAGCAACGACAGGAGGATCAGCCTCGCCGACCGGGCGTCGCGGTCCCACTCTGCGCTCTCCACCTCCCTCAGCTTCCTCGGCTCGGCGGGGAGGCGGAGGTCGCTGGTGTGCTCCTCCCCGGCCACCGCTGCTTGTCTCCCATCCCCGCTCCGGTCAGGGTCGACGAGGCTCGCCTTCTCGCCCAGGTCGGAGTGCTGGATCTCGGCGGCGGCGGAGTGGTCGTCGGTGGTGGCGACCGGGGATTCGGCCATGTCGGTGGTGCGCGGCGAGGCGGCGAGTGGGGAACGGACGAGATTAGGGTTTTGAGGCGAGGAGGGAAGCTTCCTCGCTGATTGCCTCTCCTCCTTTTCGGTCATCAGCCGCGATAATAAATGGGCTTCTACCGCGGGCGTCACTGAGAATTTCTTTCCAAGTTCCAACTAGTAGCGCTGGTAACATGGGAAGAAAAAAAGGAAAAGAAAGATCAAACAATATTTGGTGTTAATTAACACTGTCATTAGAATATTCTTAAGAATAGTGTTAATCCCTAATAACATAGAAATCCACGAGTAATTTCAAAAAAAGAAATTCACAAGTAAAAACCAATAAATTAATTAATTTACCAATCTGTTTAGTTAGAACTCGCCAAATCTTTTCTCTTCCTTCTTAACGAAACATCAGATCGAGCAATTTTCTTCTTAAAAAAAAAAAGATAAGTCCATTCTATGTCATCGAACTATTCGTTTTGTCTACAACAACTTGGAGAGTTCTAAATCAGGTATTTAACACCCTAAATTTTCAATACCGTTGAGTTTACCCCTTAAGCAATTTTTAGTATGTTTTCATTTACGTGACGCTGACGTGGTGGTGTAGTCAACAAACATATATATATATATATATATATATATGTATATGTATATATATATGTGTGTATATATACATATATATGTATGTATATGTTTATATATATATATAAAGGAGATTAATGCAGATCAAAGATTAACGGGTCTGCCCGTATTAAATTTCTGATTTAGAAGGTGCAACGGCTGGTCAAAAAATTGCCGCTGCATGATACTGTACCAATCAAAGTTGTAATTAATGTCCTTGTTTACATCCACAATTTATGGCAAATCAATTTGGTATAATTGGAAAGTGGGGTATTTTCTATTATTTTTTACAAAGGTAAATATATCTAGCAAATTTAAGCTCAACAGTTAATTTTGGGTTTCGGGTAGTGTACCGAGATGTCTGTTTTCACATCCGGCCAAGATGCAAAAAATAGTGTGAGATTTATTAATGTTTTCTAGGTATGAATAATCGGTATGTATAGTAGCTATTTATGTGTATACGCATCTGCAAATTTTAATCGTACGTCTAGGTATGTAGTACATAGTACCAGAATATTTATAATAACAAAATTCTCCTTATTAGTTTGCATGATCATGGAATAAACTTTTTTTTCCATGATATAAGCTAGAAATAAATTTTCTAGCTACTGGTATGAACGTATATTCAAGTATAATAAACTACTGTCTCGGTATAAGCTAGAAATAAATTTTCTTTCAATTTGATTGGTTATATGACTGTGTGCAAGCAAACTAGCTACGTGTGTGAAATATACATACATATATATATACCTCATGATATGCTGCAGCTATAGAAATAAATTAGAACTTTTGCATAGTACTGTTTATCTAGGCTGGTATTTAGACTTTATTAGGATTTGGGGGTATTTATTAACACGACATGCATAAACACCGACTTAGCACTTATCAAAGTGTCTACGGACATCGGCATATATACCCGATTTTTCATTATCGATTAGCTGAATTTAGTATATACCCATGTCGTGAAGTGTAGGTATGTGTATACTTAAAAAGCTAGCACTTATATTGATTGTGGTTCTTATATATTTCCTCTGTTTCGTATTATAAGTCGTTTTGATTTTTTCAGTTAAACTTATTAAAGTTGCCCAAGTTCATAGAAAAAATTAGTAATATTTACAACACAAAATTAGTTTCATTAAAACTAATACTTTTTTTGCGTCGAAAATATTACTATATTTTTATGTAAACTTGATCAAACTTAGAAAAATTTACTAGGGAAAAAATCAATGACTTATAATATGAAACGGAGGGAGCATCATGAAAATGAAAACTTCAAAACTTTATTATTATCCTACCGCCACATGCTATAGGTATATGTGGATTGGGTTTGTTTCTATGTTGTGTATGTAGTGAAGCACCTTTATGGAAATTATTATTATTATTATTATTATTATTATTATTATTATTATTATTATTATTATTATTATTATTATTATTATTACTTTTAGATTTATTTGTGGCGTATGTATAGTAATCATAAAGTGCGTATGTATAGTAATTAAGCAGAAGAGTCATATACTTTTGATACGCTAGAATAATGGAAATTGGAACATCAGCCTAATCAATTTTATTTTATTATTAAATTGTTGTCTGAATTCGATCTGATCTTTTCTCTGTAAAAAGGTATATCATATAATTCATATTACATGTACAGTGTACTTTAAATGTATCGGCATCACATTCTTTCATGCTGGCTTATTAAAATAAAAATGTTATATTGATCTCTGATTCGACCTCTCATATGGCCGACGCATTCGCAAGTATCGGCATCATGTTCTCTTGATACCTGAGCACCTTTGAAGACAGAATTATGCAAATACACGGCAAATGATAATGCTAGTTCAATAGTAACACATACGCACAAACAGAGACCATACTTGGAAAAATGCATCGTGAAAAGAGCAAAGCAAGTGAAACAGTTAAACGTGATGCTTCCATGCGTTTCATAATTAGTTTCAGGGAAAAACAGCATTGATATTGTGCCAACAAAACATTTCCTACCGCATGATTAATTACAATAATTGAAATAGCTCCGAGCGCGGTGTTTGCTCTGTGCACAATCGCTGGCACCAATGCACCATCCATCTTCTCACGTGCTGTGCCCTATCGCAGGGATGACGATTTGATGGCAGGTAGAACAAAAGCTGTCAAGTAGTCGACCTCTGTGCAACGGCAAGCAGGCGGACGGGAAGCTTCCGACCTCCGTGCATGGTGACGATGGCGCACAGGAGAGCAGGCGAAGTCGATCTCTGCGCACGGCGACGGCAACAAGGATTCTCACGTACTGATTTCACATGGCAGAGCGATGGTCACACGACGGCATGACGGTGCTAGACGAAGCTTGCAGACGATGGCAGGGTGTGCACAGCGGGTACGTAGAGCATATGCAGATCTTGGAAGGGATTTGCCATATTTATGGTGACACATTTTTTATCAGATCTTAGTTAGATTTTAGACCCTTTGATTTCTATAAGATCCGTGCATGTGTTCATGCGTACTAAATAAATTCTTTTGTTGTTATAATTATATATTTTATACAAATTTACAATGAAATTGCTATATTTTTGTTGCGCCATAAATCTTGCATATGTAATTACACCCACTTACACCCCACTTACATACCACTTATATGTAATTTTAGGATTTACATATGTAATTTTGGAACTTACATTGTAAATACACTAAAATTACATATGTAATTTAGGGACTTACAATGTAAATACATGCCGACTAATTTTTGGTGAAAAATATGACGCCATAAATATAGCTACACCCATCTTGGAAACTCATCGGCATCGAGCTTATATACACAGAAACATGGAAAGTACAATGAAAACAGACATATGGATAAATCAAACCAAACATATGGAAATAGATTCAACGGTTAAATCATTTTCAAAATTCATATTTAAAATGGAAATATCTGCATGCATGATTATAAAATGGAAATGTACAGAACAACACCATTTGAATCTCTTATAACGGACTGAACCCGTTAACTTTCATTGATACCCGGTTTTGCCTAGCACAAATTGTAAAGCAGATGAATGGTGGATGATTTTGGAGCCTGGACACCACGGTGCCATAGTTATTTTTTCTATATATATAGACATACTATACCGCACCGCACCCAGGGTGCGTTATAGTTAAAACGCACCCAACGTTAGTAATTTTGTTACTAACAGTGCAATCATGACAAATCCCTGAATTAAGTCTAATAGTAAAATTATTACTTTTAGCTATTTGACAATATATAACATGTAGTAAACCAATTACTATATGAGGGGCGCATTTTAGTTATTACGCACCAAGGTACGTTTTAGCGCATCCTATATATATAGAGAGAGGATACAAAGCCACATGTCAAAGCGCACTACATTTTATTCTACCTCCATCCCCTATCCCCTTCTTTCTCTCTTCATCCTTCTCCATCCCAGACCCCTCTCCTCAATCCCCACCAACATCCACACTTGAGCTCATCGATGACCATCCTGAACTCAGGGAGGAGAGCGGTGGTGGCAGCCTTCGCGAGCTCCCCAAGGAAGCGACATTGATGACGGCCTCCCCAGCTCGACCAAGAGAGTAGTGTGGCCTCCCCAATCTCCCTGAGGTCAACAGGCGAGGTCAAACTTGAGCTCCACCTCCTCGCCACCTAGGTCAAGCTCCGCCTCACCCATCGCCCCTCAAGTGGCGGCGGTTGGAGCAAGAGGCTCGCCGTGTCACCGGTCGCGGGGATGCCGACAGGCCATGCGAAACAGGGAGAAAGACGTAGATCTCCGAAGCGGTGAGAGAAGGCCTAATCGGCGACCATATCCTCCCAAGATCCCGTCAAATCCAGTGATGTCGCTTGCCCTTTCAGATCTCGCACTGTAGCTTCTCCCGGCGTTGCGGACTGCGCTTCACCCGTGGCACATAATCACCACTGTGAGCACACCAACGCTAACGTCATCCAGGCCCTCCTTACGCCGCCAGCTCGTCGACCTCGGCACGTGACACGACTGTGCTAGTTCTGTGCCACCAGATGCCATGGAGGAGGGCGCAGTAGGAGAGAGCTCGATGGGGCTGAAGGGAGCTACGGAGGGAGGAATGAAGAGGCCGGGGATGAATGGAGGGAGCTCTCTCCATGGCATCGAGCTCCCTCCATGGCTGCTTCCGCTCCTTGGCAAGATTATCCAAACAGGGAGGAAGAAGAAGGAAATAAGGCTTAGTTCTTTTCTTCAACTTCCTCGTTTTTCGTTAGCACGTTTTTCAAAATATTAAATGTACTTTTTTAAAAAAATCTATATAGAAGTTGTTTTCAAAATAAAATAAATCTATTTTTAAAATTTATAATAGTTAATATTTAATTAATCATGTGTTATTGAGCTTTCTCGTTTCGTGTGCGTGTAAGATTTACCTCTTTTGAAAGCAACGAACGATGCCTAAGAGATAGATGGTATGACTGCTGGGACCTCACGCTGACGTGGTGGTCAACTGTACCAAAAAGTCTAATACCGCTTTAGAGTCTAAAATATCTGGTATTCAGTTGAGGGGTGTATTATTTCTGATTTTATACTTGGGTGTATTTTATATAAGCATAAGAGTTCAAGGGTGTAAAATGGATATTTCCTAAAAAAAAAACTAGCAGGGTACTTGCGCATTTGCACGGCTAAATCTAACTTATTTTAAGTTCTACTTCTATATTTTTTTCTTCAAATCATAAAAAACATGTGGTTCTTTACTTTTCTTTTAATATTTAAATATAACAATTGGATATTTATCGGTTGGAGAAATTGGTTATACAAGCATCTATCAATCCTAATTATAGATATATGGCATGAAAAGGTCTGCACCTTCATAGCACCAAAAGATACGTCCGCATGTTATCATCAGTAGCATTCCATCCAGATTTATGTTAGTTTTCTATTTCTTTTTATTTTTCCTTCCTAAAAATCATGGCACAACACTTTACTTCCCTTTCTTTCTCCTCCACATCGGGCCACCAAGCCTATAAGCATGGCTGCCCGCTTAATTACTTGACGTCACCAGCACGGCCGTCCTCGTGCTTGCCTGCTGTTGTACTCGTGCTATCCTGCCACCTCTACCTTTCTTGTATTCGCCGCTCTATTCTCGTGTGCTGTTGTACTCAAGCTCTATTTTAGCAGACTTATCAATTTGTCCAACAACATGATCCTTTCATATAATGCTCGTGTGTTACAATATGTTTTTCTTCTAATTATCTAATATATTATCGTTAGGCTAATTTTATTATCATTCCGTAGAGATAAAAAATTTCATAATATTGTATTGTCATATTTTTCTTTGTACGGAGTACATGGCATGTGGGCTAAGAACAGAAAACTTTTATCTCATAGTTCGTGGGTCCGATATGGTAGTTGGGTGGTGATGGTGATCTTTTTATATTACTATAGATTTAGCTAAGAGTTTCATTATTATTATTATTATTATTATTATTATTATTATTATTATTATTAGGTCTAATTAAATCCATTACTAAAAATAATTTTTGTAGACACCGCTTTCTTTTTTCCAGATGGGCTAAAAGAAGACTCACATGTAAAAAGGTTTTATGGGTCCCAAGTAAATACCTTACGAAAAATAAATTTTCACAGATAAACCTCTTAATAGGTCTGACTGCGAAAATAGAACTAGAATTTTGGCCAAGGATTTAAATCTCCGGCTATAAAAGATAGCAGCTAAGAAATGCCACATTTACCGCTACATAACATATGACGCTAATAGCCGGTCTTAGAGGGAGATAGCTGCTAATTGAGCCTTCATTTAGCGGCAGCTAAGCTGTAGTTTTTCTGTTTTGGGCTGAAATTAGCTACGGGCCAAGGCCCATCTATTTGTCTTGTATAAAAGTGTAAACCTAAGTCACTAACCCTAGCTCGTCTCTCTCTTCCCTCACTCCCTCTCCTCGGCTTTTCCTCTACAGGCAACGACGGCGGTTGTGACTTGCTGCGCCCGGAGACGGTGGCGGCGGCGATTGCGGTTGCGGCCTCGCTCGGAGATCAACCGATGATTGATGAATGTAGCACCCATAGTTTTCTTTTATAAAAATCTTTTCTCAATTAAAAATTTGAAATTCAAATTGGTTTTATTTGATTTTTTTGTGCCAAATGGATCTCATATTTTTATTTTCCCCAAATTCCAAAAAGAAAAAAAAAAGAAAACCTCTGTTGGGCCTTTCTCTCTCTTTTCTCTCCCTTGGCCCAACCCTCTCTCTCCCTCTCCTTTCTCCCCCGAGTGGGCCGGCCCACTCCCTCCCCTCTTTCTTTTCCCCTCTCCCGGCCCAGCTCCCCCTCTCCTCTCTCTCGGCCCACGGCCTCCCTCCCGCGCCGGCCCGGCCCACCCCGGCCGCGTGCGCCGCCGCCGCCGCCGCGCCGCCCGCTGCCCACGCCGCCCGCCGCCCACGTCGTGCCACCCACGCCGCCTTGAGCCCCGCGCCCACGTCGCCGTCCCGTCGCCGCACGTCGTCGCCGCCCCTCGCCGCCTATAAAAGGGGCCGAAAACCCCTTCCCCCTCGCCGGCGATCTCCATCCCTCCCCTCTCTCTCGCTTCCGCCGGCCGTCGCCGCCTCCCCTCTCCCGGCCGCCGCCGCCCTCACCGGCCGCCGCCGCTTCCCCGGCCGCCGCCGCCGCCCCTCACCGGCGCCGCCAGCCCGAGCTAAGCTCGCTAGGGAGGAGGAAGAAGAACATCCCCCCGACAGGTGGGCCCCACGCCCCTCCTCTCTCTCTCTCTCTCGGCCTGACAAGTGGGCCCCACACCGCCAAACCCTAACCCTAAATATTCCGTTATCATTTATTAAGATTCCCAAAATTCCAGAAAAATCCTTTTAGCTTTAAAAATTCATAGAAATTCAACCGTAACTCCGTTTGACCTCGTTCAAGTTTCTAAATTTTTCTAAAAATGAGATCTACATAGTGGCACACTTGTTTATTTGATTTGAGCTTGTTTTATTGCCTTTTTATTTATTTGTTCTCCGTTCCGCGTTTAGAGCACGTGTACGAGGACGCTCCGGACGCCGGTTTCGAAGAAGAAGACCCGCATCTCGTGCAAGGCAAGCCTCCTTGATCACTTTGCCCCTATATTTTTACAAGTTATTTTGTTTGAAGAAAATATATTGCTAGGTGTACACGAAAATTTCTTGATTTTGGCCTCGTTTGCTTATGCGACCGACGGACCGACCTAGTAGTTGCATTCACTATACGTAGGTTGTTGTTAAATTCCCTTATCCTTGTTAGCTACACATAATTACGCCGGTATCGCTATTTATCGGATGCGAATACCGAGGTAGTTTGCTTAGCCATGCTTACGTTTGTACTGTCGTGTGGGAAACTTGGGTATTTCCAAACTTTATGCTTAAAAACCCGGTACGTGGTACCGATGTGTTGCGAAGTAAAATGAGTTGTGAAAATGGTGATGATGCGGAGTCAAGCCTTTGTGGTTTGGCTACGTATTATCGTTAAGGACCGATTCCTTTGGGAAATTCATCCAAACATGTTACAGTGCGACCACACGGGTATTTATGGGATGCCTCTGGCTAAGTAAATTGTTATCACATGGGAGTTGGTGTGCCAATGGTTGTGGAATGCCGAGGATGAGGAGATGAAGTGTTACACATTTATTGCCCATCATGGGTGTCTTTTTGCCTCTATTGTGGCATGGTACCAATAGGAGTAGGAGGCATCCTCGGTATCTCCTGAGTGGACGATGGCTGTCTTTGCCCGATACTCGGCTATGGATCTTAGCCCAACTAGGTGGCATGCGATTTTCATGGGTTAGCTTTGGAAAGGCCTTGTCACGAACTTCCGTTGCCGACGGGTACACGGTGTCAGTTTCGTGTCGTGTGGGTAAAGCGTACAACCTCTGCAGAGATTAATGAACTGTTCGAACAGCCGTGCCCACAGTCAAGGGTGAGTGTGAGGTGTTTCTCATAGCGTAGATTTGTTTGACAAATGTTTGATGAAAATGGTTGGTGGGAAGGGATTCGTTTCCAGAGTTTGCCTGTGTGGTAAACGGCTAACCTTTGTGGTTAGGAACGGGTCTGTGTGACCTGGGGTGTCGTCCGACACCGAGGTGTTGTTAGGGCCATGATGGCGTTGCAGTGCTGAGATAACTATGTGAACTATGTGTGGTTGTGAAAGTGAGACGGAACCAATAGAGGAGACAAATCAATTGTTGTTTGTTAATCTTGTGACAAGTTGTTGCAAAGCAACTTGTGGAATGGGTCGAGGCGTGAGCCTCCTCCCGACAACTAAAATTTTGACTCACTAGAGTTTTGTGAACTAAATCACTTTCGCCAAAAAGGCTGCTTTCGCAAATAAAACCCTAGCTCTCCTTATCTCAACCAAGCATGTCATTCTTTCCCCGGCTTGCTGAGTACGTGAAGTACTCACCCTTGCTATATATAATATCTATAGAAGTTGGAGATGAAGACGTCGACCCGACCGCCGAGGAGTGTCTCCAAGGGCAAGCCGAGTACGAGGACTTCTAGAAGGATCGTGCCTAGCCCCAAGCCGTTGCCTGTGGATCGAGATGGTCGCCTAGACGCTTAGCCGCTGCTGCTTTTGTCTTTTGCTTTATGGACTTTTGTATTGTTGCGTTGCTCATCCTTGGGCCTGTCTGGGATGGCAACTTATGTAAGGACTACAACCCAGTGGTGTAATATTAATCTACTTTGATTCCATGTTTATTCTGTGAGTACCAGCTAGTGTATCCTGGGACTGGTACTATATCACAGGTAATGCGTAGCACCTCGGTATGCGTTAGCTGGTATTATCGGTTAACGAGTGCCGGGGCGTTACAATGAACTTTTTATGTCAAGAATTCATGTGCCAAATTGTCAATGTGTCATGTACTCATGTTCATGTATGAACTATGAAGTATTTATCATATCCCTATGATGAAATGTGATGCCAAGAAAATTCAGTACAATTATCATATGATGAACTATTTATTTTGACCTATTTATTCTGTGATTTTTGCAAAACAGCTAAATGGCTTAGCTGCAGCTATAGCGAGCTATAGCTGATGTTAGCAATTGAAAGCCCGAGCAGCTAAAGGCCTTAGCCAGCTATTTAAATCCTTGATGATATGTGGGGCCCACGTGGGCCCCACCATTTTTAATTATCTTTTTATTGTAACTGACATGTGGGCCTATATTTTTATATTATTTTCCAGACCAAATTGTCACGTAAGCATCACGTCAATATCACGTGGGATAAAGACCGAGTCAAACTATCCACGTAGACGCTACGTCAGCAAAACCAATATCCAAACCGCCATGGGACCTATATTGCACCGGTTTTGATAATTGAGGGACCCGTTGTATCTGGTTTTCCGGTTAAAGGACAGAAATCGGATTCGGTGATAAGTTAAGGGACCTCAAGTGAACATATTCCAATCACACACAACCTACTTAGGCTTCCATTCACGCCAAAACGGCCCATAGAGCCCATTCATAGGATCGCTACCATTATTGTTCGGAATAAGTTCACCAGCCATCCCTCAACTTTACGTTGAGTTTGTTTGGTATCCCTAGTGCTCAATATCAGAAATATTCACCACTAAACTATACAAAACCGTGCAATTTCAGTCCATGGCAGTATGGATCCCTGATTTCGCTGATGTGGTATCCAGTCAGCAAAATAAAAGATAAAAAATTATAAGACCCACATGTAAGTTAAAAAAAATATGGAACCCACTCTTTTCTTCTCTCCTCTCTTCTCTTTTCTTTCTTTCTCTTCTCCTCTTCTCTTCAGCGATGGCAAAGAGAGGAGAGGCAGGCGGTGGCAGAGACGGCCGAGCTCCACCGCCTCGAGTGGGAAAGGGGAGAGGGGAGGCGGCCAACGGGAGATGGGGGAGGAGAGTGGCGCGGCGACGGGGACGAGGCGCGGGGCGGGCGGGCGTCGCGAGTGGATGCCCCCGGCGGCGAGCTCCTGCGCGCTGTGCACTCGCCGCATGGGCAGTGGCGCGGCGGGGAGCCCGGCGAGCTCCAGCTCGCTCCGCGAGCGCTGCATCACTGGGGGCGCGGCGCCGCTGCTGGACGCCGGCGGCGTCAGCGGTGGTGGAGACGAACACCCCAGAAGCTCACGGACGACCTCTCCCTCATCGCCTGGTTTTCACCGGTAAAATGGATTGATGGAAGCGTGTAGTGTATATCTCCGCCTATGACAGCGTAGCTATTTTGCATCAATTGTATCATATGGGTTGTAATCTTTGAAATTGGAGTCGATTCGTTGGTTAATATATGTAGCATCAGTGCTGGTTCTGATAATTTTTTCATCTGAAGTCCCATCTGATTTCTCAACTGGCTTGCTAGTGCCGTGGATATCCCCACCATGCTCTGGCTCCTGGCCACGGCCCGCGCCTCCTCCTGCTCTGCGGCGCGCCTTTGCGATGCCGCGTGGATCAGCTCCCTGAGGTCGTCGTCGCCGGCCTCTCCCCTCAGGGCGCCGCGGCCGTCCGCGAGCTTCCGGGTGTTCTTCAGGACAGAAGAAAAATAGAGATGTGGGTCCTACATTTTATTCTTTTCACTTAACCTATATTTTTTTATTTTTTATGTTGCTTACTAGGATACCACGTCAGCGAAATCAGAGATCCATACTGTTATGGACTGAAATTGTACGGTTTTATATAGTTTAGAGGTGAAGATTTCTGATATTTGAGATTAAGGATATCATACAAACTCGATGTAAAGTTGAGAGATGGCCGGTAAACTTATTCTTTATTGTTCAGAGTTTCAGATACGAAAATACAAGTCTACAAGTCAATGCAGTTTATGTCAGATACAGTTGATGCCGTGTGATTGGCGATGGCGATGTCCTCGTCCTCTCCAGGGAGAAGGGTTTGGGAGCTTGGAATCTTCTGCTATCCACCTTGTCAATGCGCGTCTCAAATCGATCAGCATCATCTTCAGAAATTCGCCAAAAACGTAAACAGAAATGTGACCATATAAAAGCATTCCATATCATTCATACTTTATTCAAACTTATTATTATTACTTCTCGCTCGTGCAGAGCGTCTCAAGAACATAGCGCACGGAATTACAAAACGAAGCAAACCTGATATATATTACTACACAGACATGCAGGCACGCGACATTACAGTACATTACAGATCACGCTACAACAGAATTCGATGAAGCTAAGAACGGTCAGATATATATCCAATCTGAATTTGATCAAGAGATTAGTTAAACACAGTCCAGATGATATCCAAACCCATTCCGATGCTACCCCAAAATGCATGATGTAGATATCCATGTGTTATGTGTATCATCACCTAGTCCATGGATTTCTGGATACCCAAATATGCAAGAAAAATGAAAGTTTCGATCTCTCCGGGAAATCATGCAGTACCCTTTGTACTTGATCTCGATGAGCTCTCGCCGCCGCCGCCACGATTCTTTCGATGTCGCCACGGCAGCGCCGCCGCCGTCGCCATCACCGGCGGTGATGGATCAAGCACGAGCTGCGCCCCGCGCAGCCGCCGGAGCTCAGATGCTTGCATGGCTTCCTCCGTCCGTGCACGCGCGCGTGGCTCACATCACGGAGCAGGAGGTGGGATCCTCCTCCATGGAGTGGTGGTGGTGGCCAGGGTAGATTGGGACGCCGGCGCCGCCGCGGGGACGGAACGGCGGCTGCGGCTGCGGCGGCGGCCCGGCTGCCTTCTTGCCTCTCCTCCGTTTGCCTCCCTTCCCTCCGTTCTGCTGCTGCCCGCCGCCCGTGTTCCATCCACCATTACTGTTCCCGTTCTTGCCGGCGTTGATCTCCCTCTGCTTCTAACAACCGAGAAGAAGAAGAAGATTTCGTCAGCTCAATCGGCAGAAGAGAAAAAAGAAAGAGAAAGAAACAATTCATTTGATGATCCATGTATATCTTACTGAGTTGTTCGCGCGGCGTTGATTAGGTTGATCTCGAGAACCAGCGGCGAGCTTGTCGAGCTTCTTCTCGATGCGGTTGCCGTTCGCGGCTTGGCGGTCGATCTTCTCCTCGATGCGGACGCCATTGGCGGTCTGGAGGTCGACGAGGCAGTTGTTGATCCTAGTGTTGACGTCGACGAACTTGGCGGCGAGCCCGCCGCTGGTGGCCAGCATGAGCGGCCAGGATAGGCAATTGCCGCAGGACTCGACGAGCTGGAGCGCGTCGTCTAGGGCGCCCCTGAGCCGGCGTAGGATCTTCGCCGCCGTCGCGTCGCCCCTCGCCACCGCCTTGGAGCCCGGTAGGATCTTGGCGACATGCTGGGCGCGCTCGGCGAGCTCCTGGCAGCTCATCGCGTTCCGGCGAGCCGTCGTCACCGCCTTCGTGATCGCCTGCACCACCTTCAAGATCGCGCTCACCGACTCCATTTTTTGAGTTGTTGATGAGTGATCTCACCTGCTGCGCTTGCTTGGTTTCGCTAATGCCTACTGTTGGGTGTTCTTGCAAGAGGTGGAAGACGAGTAGCACTCAACTTAACATCATGGAGGTGATGAAGATGGATTCTAATCATTCGGGTGAATATCCACCCGTTTATTACATGTCAACTAATTAGTTATAAATTTTTTTTAAAAAATAACAAGATATGTTAATATGAAATATATCACTGTACAAACATGCAAATTCAAATTCGACTTCTATAAATTGTAACAAAAATAACAAATTCAACTATTAAAGTTGAATTTGTTATTTTTGTTACAACTTGTAGAAGTTAAATTTAAACTCACATATTGGTGGAGTGATATATTACATATTAATCTATCTTGTCAAATTTTTTGATTTTTTTCTCAATCATTTAATTGACATGTAACAAATGGGTGGATGTCCACCTAACTGATTAAAAATGTTTTCCACCATTAAGTATTGACGGCTGGCCAAACGGAGTTGGTGCTACAACGGCACAATGCCAACATCTAATGAAGCCTTACTATTGTGACACGAGATCCATGAGGACAATGATTTAGATAATGTTAATTTTGCGATTCTTAAGAAGGTACTGGAATGTACCATATTTTCTAGTGTAAAATTTAATATATCTAGATACTTTTTCAAGGGCTGTAAATATTTTTTGAAGATAAATTTTGTTTTGATTAAACAGAAGACGCATGGTCACGCGTACCTGCAAGTGCACCACTAATACAGGCTAAGACCTTATTCGTTTAATTCACATGAAAAATGAATAGAAGCAACTACGGAAGACTAATTCCTGTCGATACTCCTCCTTAATCCCTTTGACAAGAGATTAAAGACAAGGCTAAGGATTGAAAGTAACTCTTTAGTTGTACTAAAATTAATTATGTCAAAATCATACCAATATAGACATAATATTTAATTTGACCACGATCGTAAAGCTATGATCCGTGATCATAGTGGAGTGCTGCATAAGACTGTAACGGAGTATTTGCACTCAAGTTTACTCACTCAATGGATATAATCAGTGCACTGAGTAGAGGAGGATGACTAGAAGTCAACGGTCAATGGAGCTTCGGCTACGCGGTGGTTGGTTTGCGTTGCTTGCTTTCCCCGCGGTTTCATGAGAAAATTTGCAAATTGCCAAGGGGACGGACATGGTGGAAGACTAGACCATGGCTCAATATGTAGTTTAATTAACAATTATTCTATTTCGTCACTTCTACTTCAGTGAGGATGCATGATAGGAGTACGGTGCAGGACCTTACCTAAACTAGCAATAATTGAGTCTCTTTGATCCCAAACTTCTTTGGAACTTTGTCTAGAGATAATCATATTCTTGTTGTAAAGTTGTACGTGGTGACATCTCACCAACGCCAACTCACTCTAGCACAATAGATTCAAGCGATTTACAACTCTCACTTGACATTTTTATATAATTTTCCAAATTATATGCTACTTTCCCGTCTGCACTGTCATCAAGTTTGTATAGATGAATATGAATATACATTTACAACCTCGAATAAGTAAAGTATGAAATATATATTTCATATAAACTAATAATGCTCATTTGATAGTCTTGTGGGAGGAGAGAGAGGAAGAGAAAGAGAGCAAGTGGACACTAGAAACTAAATTACATAATGATTATTAGAGGTGAGTGTTTTCTTTTTTGAAAATGATTGGTGCGAGAGGAGGATGTGATCTGGTGTGCACATTTTAGATCTAATGGTGAAGGTGGAGGGTTGCGTGTTTCCATCCAAATGGAGGGTCGCACCTGAAACGTTCTCCCGTAAACATGGTTACATTTGTATTCAAAAGTATTTCTTTTTCTAATATTAGCACATTTAGAGCCATTAGCTACCAGAAACTGTATATATCATAAATACATACCAAAATGTATTAGAGAATGCAGGGAGTAATAACTTATGAATGACACTTGTAAAAATGACTTAGGCTGCGTTCGCATGCCAGACTTCCCAACCTGCACAGTGCATGCGGAAAACGGAGTAGTCCATTAGCACATGATTAATTAAGTTTTAGCTAATTTTTTTTCAAAAATGGATTAATTTGATTTTTTTAAAATAATTTTGTATAGAAACGTTTTGCAAAAAACACACGGTTTAGTAGTTTGAAAAGCGTACGCGTGGAACAAGAGATGTGAATTAGGAAAAGGGGAAAGAACAGAGCCTTTTAAGTGAGTCTGTCTCAAGTGAGATTTGAACTTCGCTTTGTGGGCCTAGTCCACTAGGCGTGGAATACATTGGCTTCAAATTGGGCTGGTTTTAAGCCTTGCAAGGCCTTGTGTGGATGGGCCTATTTACGCCCGTCGAAACGAGGCCTCGTTTGGTTCTGCCACGTAAGCGCTCACTGGTTGCTGCCGGCGGGTGCGTGTCGCCGCCGGCGAGGATGAGGGGAAGTACGGCGAGCGGGAAGCGCGCGGGGCGGCATGGGCGCTGGTGGTGCTCGACAAAGCGAAGCTCCGCGGCGGCGCTTGAGGAGCTCCCGAAGCCTTGCCACGCCGCCACCGGCCCGCTTCTGCCGCAACCAATGGCGCGACGAGATCGAGCTTGCCGGCGGCGGCGCCTCCTCCTCTTCGTTTTCCCACCGCTCTTCTCAACAGGTGGAGGATGCGGGATGCCTGATATGTGGCCGTGAAGTCTGAAGAGGCCAAGGCGAGGGGGAGCGACGCAGAGGTGTTCGGCGAAATGCTGCACCGGGGGAGAGATCGTGTTTCATAGAGACGCGGTCGCCGGTCTCCATCGAATCCACAGTTCTCAATCCAGTTGAAGGAAGGGGTCCAGCTTGTCAGTTAGGAGTCGACGCGCTTCAATCCAAGGAGTTCGGCAGTCGGCACATGTAGCTGTTGGTGGTAAGTCCCGCACAACCCAAAGCCCCAAACAAGTTTCATTTTTTATTTTTACACATATTGTTTGAACCCACCAGAATCAATGGAGAAATATTACGAATATGGGGGCTGCATGTTAAATTCCATTGGGATATATACTTTGGTGTTCTTTTTGGAAAGTGAAACGAAAGCTTCATCTGAAAAGTTTTCAGCTGTCAAAGAAAACAAAAGAGTATCAGTTGACAAAAAAAAAAGAGAATCATTCGTAGAAGCATTAAAAAAAAGAATATCATTTGTACGAACAGTATAGGGAGTCAAACGCACCCAATGCTTCCCTGCCCCACATTGAATCATTTATCCTGTACCACTGTGCATCGGCTGAAGTTTCATGGAACATTCATGCCGATGACTCTCTCTCTCTCTCTCTCTAAAAAAGTAGAGTGGCTTCATTTCTGAGAAAAGAAAGCTGTCAATGCTCTGTTTTGTTTTGATTTGTGGAGGGCAAAAATCTAGGAAATACGTGCGTCAAAGGAAGATTACACGAGTATTCCTGTCCTCCCTGTTCAAACTTCCAAGAAAGAAAGGTATTCTTGTCATGTCCCATATAATAATAGTCTAGCAGTCTAGTGAACTGAAAGAAGCCTCCATCCATCTCACCACAGGACCACACTCACAGGCAACCTCCTTTCCTTTTCCCCCAACATCCGTGGGCAATGTCTGTAGCCCTGCCTCAGGATCATGAGGAGGATAACGATGAAGAATCGCACAGATCACCGCCGGCGAAGCGATCACGGAGCTCTTGTGATTTTGAGTGAGCTCACTTCTACAGGCTTGCTACATTTATGTTTCATCTTTTGTTTGATCTAATCATAAAACACTCTCTTTTATGTGCCATATGCTGTTCGTTTATGTAAATTCTTCTCCCCCCTCGATTAATCTGCTTGGCAAAGAGAAATCGGACCAGTATTTAGTTTCTCCAGTTTATCCTCATCCAAACTCGGCAACCTGTGTTGTTGGTTCAATACGCAAAACCACTTTTAGCCTTGTGTTCGGAACTCCGGTGGGTTCCAAGTTTTTGTTTTCTAGATAACAACCTAAAAAGAAAAAGTAAGTCAATAAAATCCCTTTCCTGAGAACAGCATCGTAGCTTAGCGGCCGGGAGCTGCCAGGCGCTCGTGCCAACCTTGTGTTCAAGTGTGTCTCGATCCATATTTTCTCACTATCTTATTCCCTCCCTCTATAAAGAAACCCTTCTCTACTAAGAAAATCGGTTATTTATAATCTATATGTGATTTATGTAAATATAATGATTTAGGGGAAATGGTACACATTGCAGTAGATACACCTTTAGTTAGTAGAAAGTATTGCAAAAACACTTCCCAATAAAATGGGCACAACATGCTATGAAATGGAAAAAAAAAACAGATGATGACTACCTACAGGCTACACCTGATGTTTTGACATGAACTTTCACTATTAAGCTAGCCTAGTGAGGTAAGAAATTGAGCTTATTTTCTTTCACATGCATGACAGTGACAAGCAGACTGAAATGCTCCAGCAGATTCTACGGATGAATCGAATGATGCAGCAGCAAAATGAGAGGATCGAATTCGTGCTTAGGGAGAATCAGGAGCTCCGAGAAAAAGTTTCCAGCCTAACAGCGGTAAGAGCTTAATTTGTGCTTCCATCCCATAGACTCCATGGTTGGGATGAAATGATTCCAGAGCTTGATTTCCAATATAAAGAAGTTCATTTATGGACTTGGATCTTCCACATCGAACCCCAACTCTAAAACTTGAACTTCCCTTATAAGAAAACTATCTTGAACTTTCAAAACCATTCACTTTTCAAACTTAAGCTTAACTTAGAATGTTTTTTTTTTTTTGACAAGAAAACAGCAGGAGAGCCTCCCACTGTGATATACTAAAAAAGAGGGGTAATTACAAGAGACTGTACAGCCTCCTACTTAGAATGGTTGAAGTGTCCAGTTTTGAAATTTAAAGTTGATTTTCAGACTTCCATGAAAGTTAAGGATTATAAAATGAACTTCTTGCTTTACAATATTGTTTCTGTTAGATACGTTATATGTTGGGATCTTGAAAAGTAGTTTTTGGAGAGTATTATGTGTATCCTCAGTGCTTAAGTAGCAAAATATACACAGTGCATGATCTTAGAAGGATAGGAGCCAATAGATTAATGAGCTACCTTGGACTTAAGATATGTCATATGTTCATTGATATATATCAACTTTGAGTTTTGTCAGAATTGATACCAATATTGTTGCAAATTAATTTTGCATTTTACATCTAGAAAGTAATGCCTTTAAACTCTATTGACAGGCAATAAGTGGAGTTCTTGGTTACCATAAGCAAATCCCTGCGCCTAGGTTGGTACTTGGTAATCTTGGCATTAATACATTTCCCTTTGCTTTAAGTTTTTGAGTTGTACATGGAGTTACAACATACCTGCTTTAAGTTTTTGAATTGTACATGAATTAATAAAAAAAAGTTTTGTGCCATTTTAACTGATGTTATGATGTTATATTGTTAACAGACAAAGAAGCACATTTCGTTCAGGTTTTCATTTGTAGTTTCACATATGTTGCATTTACACCTAGAAACTGACATAGTGTTTATCTCTTTTTATAGAAACATAATGTTTATCTCTGTTGCAAGAATATGCAATGTTATTTACTTCGCTGTAAAGGACTAAAAAACACTGTAGTTGCATCATCTTTCCAGCTTCCTTTTTGTTTTGTTTTTGCTATTTCAGTTGTCAATTGATTAGATATTTTATCCGATCTTGAAACAAAATAAGATTGGAATCATCTTCTAAAGGTCAAGCATTTGGATTTCTGTTGTAAAGAGGTGGTGGAGTTAGCGAGGTATGGAATGTACTAGCCATAAATCGGGATGTTGTCCCACATGATGTCATCACTGTGGGTTTGAGCAACCATGATGATTTTAATTTATTTATGAAGCCCTTCTTCTTTCTTTAAAGTCTTAATTGGCTTGTTTGCCTATTGGGGAGGGTTAATAATGATCAAAGGGTTCAGCTTGCTTGGCAGCCTAACTTTGCCCATGGTGTTCGACTAGAATCTCTAATGATGAAAATGGTTGAATTTTGAAGGCTGCAGGGCTCTCAGTGAAATGACATCCAAGGCTCTTACATGTTCTCGAAAAAGTGCTAGCTAAAATTAAACCGAGCACCTTTTTTCTCGAGAAAGTAGCAAGCTAAGAGTTGAGGGAAAAGAGAACACCTATTCCATCATATCTCATTCTCATATAGTCGTGCATATATGGGATACCTGCATTGCTCTGTGTTATTCTTCTTTGTTTCTTTGAGTACACATAAGTAACTGCCATATATTAAAGTTCAACATTGTATGTTTATTATGTCTTTGCACTATTTTTTAGGATGTTACCTGATCAGAACTGCAGCATACCACTTCGATTACAATTTGTGAATTCATGCAATAACGATAAGTACTCAACACACAAAATAGAAGCAGACGACGAGAGCCCCCTTCAGGTAGCCATATATGATCGTAACAACAAGATTGTAACAAGTGAACCATTTTCTTCAATGAGAGTTCAGATTGTAGCCATTGATGGCGACTTTGATGATGATCATAAAGGACAATGGACTGAAGAGTACTTTCGTAGTAAAATAGTACCTGGACGACCTCGAAAAGGACATTTGCTGTCTGGGAAGCTGTATTTTAGGCTGCAAAATGGTGTGGGTTATCTCAATGCCAAGTTCCAAGACAATTCTAGCTTTGTTCCAAGCAAAAAGTTCAAGTTGGGTGTTATGGCAGCTGATGAAAGAATCTCAGAAAGAATTCAAGAAGGAATAACTGAATCTTTTGCTGTGAAGGATGTTCGGGGATACTGTGAGTTCACGCTATTCTATTATATTTTTAATACTTATTATTTTGCTCCTCTGTGCTGTTATCTCTGTCATGTACATGAACATATCCATTAACCTGGAAGGTGCAAACAGAATGAGCAGTAAGAACAATTTAGGGATCATGATAACTAGTTGGTAACCCGTGTGAATATTACATAATTTATCAATATGTAAACTTTGTGTTTAGATACTTAAGAACCTTTAAAACTTGGCCACCATCCATTTATTTTACAGAAAAAACCTTTTCATACATCAATATTTTCAAAGGATAAAAGCCAGGATAACTACATTGAATGTCTTTCTCTGCAGTAACAAAGAAGAATCCCAATCCATCCCCACGTGATGCTGTACATAAACTGAGCAAAATTGCAAAGAACGGTGACAGGCACAAGTTACTAGAGCAGAATGGTATCAAGACAGTGGAGGACTTCTTATCTTTCTACAATAGGAGTCCAGAATCTCCAGATGATCTGCGTAAAGTATGAGAATGAATTATTAACACTGTTATTTTGCTAACTTATTTGTTCTCCTATACAATATCACCAACAGTTCCTCCTTTTCTTTTATTTTTAATATCACCTTATGTAGATTTTGGGAAAGATTTCTGACCAAGATTGGGATTTGATCATTAGTCATGCTCTGAAATGTAATCCAAGACCAGGAATTTACTCTAGTTGCCTTCAAGAGAGTAATGTGTCTCATGAACATGAGGCAGTTTTTAGAAGCAATGGCAGCTATTACCTTCAGGGATCATGCTCAATGCAACCAAGCCATACATCACAAGGTAGGTTTGGCCTGGCTTCTTGAGCAATTTGATTGCTTCCACTCTCCATTCATGGTTTGCTGCTGGAAGTAGTTCCTTGTTTCTGTGGATATCCCAATGGAAGTTTATTGATTCTTCAAAAACTCACAGAACAACTTGATGTTCAAGGAACCCGCCAGCAAATTTCTTCAACATGTAATGGCCTATCATCTGGTGGATTGTCAGTGATTGTGCCAAATAAGTCCAAGTTGCAACCAGACACTTCAGTCCAAAACTTGATGCATCATGGTAATTGGCCTTTTCTCTGTGGTGTGTATATTTTGTATGTCATCAGTTTTAAAGGTAGATTTGCTCTGAACTTTCTACAGGACAACTTGAGCGCATCCAAGTTGTCGACCCACAAGTTTCATCGGTAGGAAATGGGGTTATGTCAGTTTCATCCATGGATAACAATATGTTAGAAGTGTCGAGCTCACAGCAACAACATTCTTTGGAGCACATCAATACGGCTGAAATTGATGGTAGCAACTTTATTTCTGTGGCACTTTTTGTTAGTTAATGTTTTAGAATAATAGTCTGATGTTTGCATGCTGTCATATTTTTCCAATAGGGAATGGATTATCACATGTTAATCCATCTGATTGTTATTGGAGTAAGTTGTTGGACTGGATCCAAGATGATCAGGAATCTATGGTAAATGCACAGAGGAGAGAAAATTTGTTGAGTGAATATGTGGGGCGGGGGGAGCATTATTTCACGGGAACTCCTGGCTCAGGAGGTTCCTGCAGTGCAGCTGAGCAAAACTGGGGTCATTCGCCTGTCAGTGAAGCAGGTAGCATGAGCTACAATGGCATTTCGGCTGTCAATGAAGCAGGCAGCAGCCACAGAGGACTTTCTCCTTCACGGGCAGCAGGCAGTAGGAGACACAGGAGACATTCATTTTCACCTGCCAGGGGAGCTGGCAGTAGAAGACACAGGGCAGCACGCAGTAGCAGCTACGGTGAACCAGTCATTGGAGAAACCAGTAGCAGCGACTGCTTATGGTTTACCATACCGCCACCGGTCTTGTATCCAGACAATATCAGCAATACAAGTAAATATTTCACGGATGGAGAATAATATACTTCACGGGTGATGCCTTTAAGCCGCCGTTTATTCAGAAGCTACTCCCATCGGATTGCTTGTATTCAGTTCAACTTTAAGGGCATATTTGGATGTTTTTAGTATATTTACAAACCACAGCTTTCAGTACATTTTATGCATACCATAGTTATATATTTTTTTCTTTGAGAAAAACCAAGGTGTGCTTAAATTTTGTACAATTCCATGCACTCTGTTGGTGTGTGGCTCTGAGCTCTGATCAGTGACCAACAACCCTGTTTGTTGTTCTTGTTTGTCCCTGTTATTTCCATGGCAATGAAGACGTTTTTTATGAAATGCCGTACATTCTCACTAAGTTGGAATCATTCCCCGTGTTAATTTACAGAGTTTCTTCAAGCAGAGACAGTTTGTAGACTTGTACAGTGCCTGGAAGCTAATCCTAAATCAATTTGACTCCTTGAAAACTTGCTCATCCATAAAACGCGAGCCTAACCACATCCATCATCTTGAACCGAAACAGCACTGTTTGTTTGACCACCAGGCGCTAATCATCTTTGGCACAACGAGTTGCAACAGCAGAGACAGGGTAAACGAGATGACTCTTGACTTGGCTAACCAGATCCCATGAACGACAGACAGCAGAGAGGAGGAAAAACAAGAGAGTATTCCTCACCGCGTTATATCACTCCTATACTGTATAATAAATCGAATTCACAAGCACGCGTTTAGATCACTTGATCACTTGCAAGTTCATGCACGCGTAGTTGTCATCGTCATCGTCTTCCTCCTCCTCTGCTGGTGCTACACCTCCCAGTGCATCCACCGCGTTTTGCTTGGATCCCAGCAAAGCTACCTCCTTCTCAATCTCCGGCAATGTCGCTCTCCCGGCCTGGTCGGGGCAGGGAGGAGGAGAGCGATGATGGCCGTGTTGGTGGCGAAGGCAAGCGACCTCGGTTCTGCTCCTGTTGCCAGTGAGTTCGGTTCCCTGTTCATCAGTTGTTTCTTTCATCTGTCACCATCATATGCTTCAATTTATATCCTTGTGTGAATATTGGAATAATAAAGATCCGTGCTGAAGAATCCTATGACTGAATTGAAAGAAGGGGGGGGGGGGGGTTAAAATGGCAGAAAAAAAATATTTAGAGTCACCAAGCAGATCGATCGAGGGTTTTATAACGCAAAAAAGCTTATGTATACAAGATGTTCAGATTAGTTCAGGAAAGTCTTTAGACAATTAATAATTCGGGGGATAATCCAGGAGTTGCATACTGAGGATTTCTTGGTTTGATGTCCCTTGTGCTTTTCTTGAAAGTTTGTATGGAATAATAAGATGAGAGCATTTTCTTATTTGAGAATTTTCTTCTTCTTTATGTGCATGATAGGGAGACACAGGATTTCTACAAGAGCTAGATTGAAATACTCAAGAAAGAAATGCAATGTATGTCAAAAGGTTTCATTGAAGAGCGCAAAGTCTTACAGAGAGAGATGCAACAGTTTTACCAAAATTCCCAGCTGCAGTTCAATGAGCAGATCAGTGAGCAACAGAGGAGGATGGGAAAGATCTGGGGGCAGTCCAACACCTTGATTTCGGTAAACACCTACTTTCTTGTTTAATTTTTATAGTTGGAAGCTTCATAATTGGCTTTCAAGTTTTGATAGATTCGACTATGCTTGACTGAAATTTTCTAGGTCTTCTCCCTTTATATTTTGAGCACTTATAGTTCTTTACTTCCTTGTGAGAATGCACGGTAACACCAAAATGCTACAAACCTACCAAAGTCACCCAGTCACTGAACTGAAGACTAAAGATGGAAAACAACAATATCTACAATTATCAGAACTAATGATATGAACCAAAGGACAACCCAATATAAGAGCAACTAAGCTTGATAATTTTTTTGACATTTTTATACTAACAAAATGGGAACTTCAAGGAAACTGAGTCAAGGAAAAAAATCCTTATGAAAAGCATTTCTGTCATTCCATGTTTCAATGTCAAAAAACAATCTCATCATTTGAAGAATTTAGCATCTTTGCTGAGCTGAATTTATTTATTGCTCTTTCTGACTAATGATTGTAAATTTGTTTCTGTGACAGGACATAAGTACTCCTGGGGACCATGTTAAGAAACACACTAATCACAGGTAGGAAATCTTTGTTCTAGAAAATTGAAGTATCAAATCTTTGGCCCGTCGTACACAGGCTTGACACTCAGTAGACTTTATGTAGGTGATTCTAATTAGTTAAAATTTTGGACATAGTATACTTGATCATTTAACATAACTTTTCAGGGGCTTATCTTATCAGAGAGAAATTAGAACGCACCAGCTGAAAAGTGAGAACAGATGTTGCAATGATAAGTTCTCAAGACACGTCATAACAGCAGATGATGGCAGACCTATGAAAGTAGCCATATATGATCATGACAATAAGATTATCACAAATGGACCCTTATCCTCAATGCAAGTTAGGATTGTTGTCATGAATGGCAAGTTTAACAAGGACAATAAAGTGCAGTGGAATAGAGACTCCTTCCTTCAGAACATAGTATATTGGCAGCCTGGAAAACCACCTTTGTTTGCCAATGAACTGTATCTAAGGCTGGAAAATGGTGTGGCTAATCTCTATGGTGCCAAATTCCAGGATAACTCGAGTTTTCTTCCAAGCAAGCAGTTCAGGTTAGGAGTCATGGCAGCTGATGATAGCATATCAGAAAAAATCCTCGAAGGAATATCTGAATCTTTGCCGTAAAGGATGGCTGGGGATTCTGTACGTAATATTAAGTTTCATTCTAGCACCAAAAGTTTAGACAATCATACACATTACTCTTCATATAAATAGCTCTCATTACATATATGCATTGTCAATCTCTCTAACAAAATTCTTTTGTTGTATAAGCTAGCTATAAAGGACAAGTGCAAAACATTGTTATATTCAAGTTCCTAACACCTTTTCAACATGATACCTGTTTTTACACCTCATAGCATCTTTATTTTTAATTAAAAGGCCGGTAACTTTAAACAGCCATACTCAAAAGAGAAAACCCGCAGCATCCAGCATCTTTTAGTAATGAGGCCCTAAACTAGAAAAGTGAGGCTTCTCTATCATTTATTATGCCACAATCCTCAATTTGAAAAACTGTTCTGTTATGTAAGGTAAATTTGATCAGTAAATGCAAAAGGTATATGAAACTATCTTCCTTTGTGCATCCTGGCAATGGTCTGCTAGGTGTGAATACAACCTTTTAAACCGAACCTTTTCATCAATAACTGAATCGTATGTCTACTAGGCCTCATTCTTCTACATCTAATGTCTGGCGTCTTTCTGTACAGCAACAAAGAAGAGTGAAAATCCTTCTCCCTGTGATGCTGTATACAAACTGACTCGAATTGCCATGAATGGTGATAGGCACAAGTTACTACAGCATAAAGGTATCAAGACGGTGGAGGATTTTTTATGCTTCTTCCATAAAAGTCCCAAAGAACTGCGTAAGGTACGCAATGAATTTCATTATTTATTTCTATTCTGTGATCATATGGAATGTAACATGCCACAATAACCTGTATAGATTTTGGGAAATATTTCTGATCAAGATTGGGAAATGATCATTAACCATGCTCATAAATGCAAGCCAAGACCAGGAATTTACTCTAACTATACTGAAGAAAGGAATGTCTCTCATGAAAGCAAGCCAAGACCAGGAATTTATTGTAGTTGCACTGAAGAAATGAATGTTTCTCAAGAACATGAATCATTTCATACCAGCAATGGCAATTGTTACCTTAAGGGATCATGCTCAATGCAACCAAGTCCAGCACCAGCAAGTAAGTCTGGCTTGCCTCTTTGAATAACTTAATTGCCGCCATTACTCCTTCATGGTTTGCTGTGGAAATTACTTCATGTCAAATGCTTCCTGATTTGTGCCAGAACAAATTGACATCCAAGCAACATGCCAGCAGATTTCTTCAACAAATAATGGACTGCCATCTGGTGCATCATTTGATAATATTTCAAATAAGGCCAAGTTCCATCCAAATACTTTGGACCAGAGCGTGAAGGCCTATGGTAATTTGCTTCTTTGAATAATATTGTATCTTCCAAAGGAAAGCTTAACTGCTCAGCTTTAATTTGAATGTTCCACAGGAGAATTTCAGAGCATGCAAGCCAGCCAGGAAGTTTCAGCCATCGGAAATGAGGTTCTGTCAGTGTCCTTCATGGATAATAATACCTCAGAAGGGTCTAGTTCCCACTCCCAGCAACAGTCTTCTTTGAAGCACAACATAATGCCTGATGGTAACAAATTTATTTTTATAACAGTTCTCGTGTATCAGAAGAACAGTTGTCACAAGTTAGCACATCTGCAGGTGACACCATGGAAGAGTTTCTGGCATCTCTGCAAAAAGATCTGCTTGAAGATGAGTCGCGAAGTGATTTCACTGAAACTTATTGGGGAGGTGCCTGCACTGCAGTGAAGCATAGTGGGGGACTTCCATGTGTCTACAAAACACACAATATGAGCCGTGGTGGAATTTCACCTGCCAGTGAGGTAGGAAGTACAGTTTATGGCGGAATTTCTCCTGCCGGTGAAGTAGGAAGTAGAAGCTACACGGCATTTTCACCTTCGCCTGTCAGTAAAAGAGGCGGTATAGGCTATTGTGGACTTCCACCTGCCAGTGAAGCAGGTGGCAGAAGCTGCAGGACATTTTCACCGGCCAGCAGCAGGTTTAAGGGACCTTAAGCTTTAAAGGTAGTTTAAGCTATGCAAGTGCAAATTTCAAGGATGAACTTCCCACAGTACTGCAGCACTCTTATTTTCAAAATGATGTTGCTTTCACATATGGTTGCCACAAACTTTGCCTCCTTTTTGGAGCAATGCTGCTGTGCTCTGAAGCCATCCAAAGAGGAGAAATTCAAATCGTGGATCATGAAGGCAAGGGATTTGAAGATGGCTAGAAATTGGAGGTGATGTTGGTGACAGTCTGCTTTACTGGAGTTCTGATTATTTTTACTGCCCGCATGCGTTTTGGCGTTTTGCATTCTGAAGTTGATGTTTCCTTGTAAGCTGGTATCTCCACCAGAACCTTTTTTGTTTGTGTTCTGTCTAGCCTTCAGTGAACCTGAGTATAGTCATCCCATCCTAAAAAAAAAAAGATTAGTAAGCTCGTATCAGTTTGAAGATTGAATCTTTCAGAGAGGAACGTAAACTAAATTTACACAGACAACAGAGCTAGCAACCGCTGGTCTATTTCACTCATTGAACTATGTCAGAGCGTCTGATTTGTGGCTGGCATAGACGCATAGTTAAATTGTGTAAGTACATGCTAACAACCAGCAATGCACAAACTGCTTGTGGAAGTGTTTCACTAAATGAGCAGCATATGTATAACACCAATCTACATCACTAGATGAACATCACAGTTAATTTGGACGACAACAAAGAAGCCACAACTGAAAGGGGTGAAGGAAAAGGATGCAATTTGGCTATGGGGTTGATGGTATTGCACATTATCATAACCCAATCAATCGAAACATCCACAACAACCTGCTGTTATCCTAATCAACGGGAGGGAGTACTCACAAGAATCCCCCACAAAATGGTTGCGGGATGCAATAGTATGAATCCTAGCCAAAGAAACCACCCAATTGAAACATGGGTTTTCCTCTAGAGTGACATCAGATCGATCCTTACCTAAGGCGCCGGGCTTGCTTGACGTCAGTGGCCTTTCCGCTCGTCCTCGCTGTTTGGTGGTGGCTGCGGCGAGCCGGCGACCACACAGCCGTCGGGAAGGCGGAGCCAAGAGACCGGCCATGGCGGACCGGAGCGCCGGAGGGAGAACAGCCAAGTCCCCGACCCCCTGGTTAGTCCTCCCCGGCTCCCCGCACCCCAGGCGTCAATGTTCTCTAATCCTAGCCGCCGACGCGGGGGACGGCGCCAGTGAACCGGACCAGCGCCGCCGCCGCCGTCGCTCACTACTCTCTCTCTCTTTTTTTCTTTGAAAAAAATAGGGTGTTTTCTGCAAATAATAGTATCGCTGCAAATAGTATTGGTCCAAAAGAAAAGAGGGTTCTTTTTGAAAACAATTCTAGGCTGGTAAAATCGTGACGGTTTTAGAGAAAAAATCACGGGAAGCCCAGCCCATCACAGGCGGCCCACTACTGCCATGAATCTCAAGCTGGGCTGACAAACGGGGCCCACTATTAACGCCATGAGGTTGAGGCCTTTCGCCTCGAGAGAAGTTTGTTGCCGCGCGCCGGCGACGCGTGGCGTGGAAGACGACGGCGCCACGGCGGCGAGGAGATGGGCAGATGGCCGCCCACGGCGGCGCGGAGACCGGCGGCCGGGGAGGAGCAAAGGAGGCGGCGGATTGGTGGTAAATCAACGATCGTGTAAAATTCACTTGCTGTTTAGCTTAATCACGCCATTGACGCTCCGTGCGAGGCGCGCAGGACGTGTTTGTTTGCCCCGCCGCGCTCGCCGCTCCGGAATCCGGCCATGGCCGCCGTATCCATGGGCTCTAAGAGTCCTTAGGCGGAGTATATGAAGTCCTGATGTGTTTTCCTCTGCTCGCACGGGGAAGAGCGAAGGAGTGGGTGGTTTCCATAGCAGGGAGCTCTCACCTGTTTGATGAAATGCCGCGCAGGGAAGACCAACACAAGTGGCCGTGCGTCCATGCCCAGTGTGCTAGTCTTCTTAAAAATCTGTACCTACGCGGTTTCAGAAACGAGCAAGGTGCGTAAGTTGCGATCATCCTTTTTGATACTTGCCGGTGGTATACCATACATCTTACATCATGCTAACTGCTAAGAGCTCATCAAGCTTGTAACCTGCAGAATAGTACAGCAACAAGGCAGAGGATGGATGCTTGCTGCACAGAAACGCATGAGGTTCCTTGTTTCATCTGCATATGTGTTATTTTTTCAGATAAAAGTATGCATGCGTTATTAACTCTGTGTATCATCGTCGGTGATAATGGGATGGTTGGAAGCCCTGCTCTTCATCTTTTGGTTTTGGCTAGGATATATATAGCCATGAATTTACTTTTGCAAGTCCCACTTGGTGTTTCACTGCAACTAGCTATATCAAAACATGCTGTCGCAATCCTTATGTACAAGTATCAGAAATAAGGGAGCATTGGATCGGTATCTCAATTAATCCACTGAGCTGAGAGTATCCAAGGGAAGATATTGAGTATTGAGTAGTGATGTTTCTAATGATTAAGATTAGTGCACAGAAATTGTTAGTCCCAACTTTTAGCATGTAAACACGATTAAATTCTTTCTCTTTTTTTGCAGGATTTCCCCTGAAATACTGCAAACCTGCATGATAGACTCTGTTAAGTACCAGTCCAATCTTGTGTAGTCTCATGACTCTCATCCTTCACCTAATCAAGGTTTCTTGGAATCATTTTTTTAAGATCTACTCCATTCAATTATTGGCAGAGCATCTTCATGTATATATAGTAGAGCATCTTCAGAGTATATAGTAGAGCATCTTCATGCATATATCTAACCGTATGAAATTATGATATTCCACCTTCTTCAGAAGTCAATACTATTTCCTTGTACATGTTACTAGGTTTTAATGGAAGCATTAAGGATGAGTGCATATGACAATTTTAAAGTTGTTCAACATGAAGACCATGAGCTGATCATTGTTACCATGTTCAGTGCCAACATGTCCTGCACCACTAACAAGATCCCATGGTGAGCATGATCTTTCTGTGCTAACTACCTTCATTAGTATAAGGTACTGTAAAAGCACCCATCAAAAATTGATAACATTGAATAATCGGCAAATCAGTTATCTAGGCCATATGCTCTGCGAGTCTGCGCTTATGAGTTGTTTTGCATTATAGAGTTTATATATGACACTAGTGCTCTCTGCCTCTCCCCTAGTTAGCAAATTTAACTAACATTGCTCTCAACCATGGAACAAAATCCCGTGGAGCTATCACTGGTATCTTACTATCTTGGGCCCTCCTAAGATTTTTCCCAATGACGAGAAAACGGACCCTGATCTGAACATGCATAGTCAAACACAATGCAATTTGTTATGAACTTATGACAATTAATTTCATGGATTATAACTACACGCTACTCATCCACACCCTTGGAAGGAGGCTTTACCAGCCCGAATTGTTTAGCTGGTACCAGTGAGCAAGGACTGGCTAAGTAGTGTCTCATTGTTTATCTATAGTTGTAATTGATAAAATCAAGGGCAATCAATCTATTAGAAATATTATAATTAGTGATCACTATGTTGCTGATAGTAGTTGTGTGGTAGACACCAGAAAATGGAGCTAATTATGTATCAAAGAATTCAAATTTGTCAGGTTGTGTGTCCTTTAGTTTATTTCCTCATCATAATTTATACAAAGACCTGGACCTTGCTACGCTAGCCTCGATGGTCAATTTTGTCCTCAGTTAACCTCTCAATATTATGTATGTATCATGTATGAATCATGCTGGCTTGGTCTTCCTTGCATAGTGAGCGAGCTAGCTGCATAATTCAAGGTTGCTTTGCCTTGGCAAAGTGAAGAAAGACACATATAGGCCAGACCGCCAGAGCTGGTTTGTACACTTAATTTGTTTGATTAGCTGCATCTTTTGGTTCTTCATGCATGGATTCATCAGTTCATAATACTTAGTTACTTACCATCACTTTTGGTCGAGTCCAGATCGATGGCATCGTGGAACTGCGTGGGGCAAGCTGCCAACATCGCTCAGTTGGCCGGATTTGGCGCGCTCGAGCTGATCACCATGATTGTGCAGCGCGCGGAGACGGTCCGATGGAACAAGGACGAGTGCAGGCAGCTCTCCCTCCGTGCGAAGACGTTCATCAACCTGCTGCCGTGGCTGGAAGATACTGAGACGGTGGAGGTGAGGAAGGAGAAGGACAAGCTCGTACTTGTCCTCTGCCGTGCGTGCATTCTCGTCGAGAGATGTAACAGCAAGAACTTGGTGTGCCACTTCCTCTTGGCCGGCATGCTTGCCGACGAGCTTCGCGCGTTGCACAAGGAACTGGACCGCCAGCTCGGTGACCTTCAGGTGGTCCTCCAGGTCATCGACCGTGCAGACACGCGCCTTCTCAAGATGACTCATGACAGCGTTGGAGCTCAGGTAAGTGCGTAGTACCCCACTTTGATCTCACAGTACAAATATGGAATTGAATTTATTTCCGTGAAATTTCGACTTCTGCTCTTATAACTTTTTTCTTTTTCCTTAAAAACAAATTAAGAAATAAATATATATATATAATACAACAGCTGAAAATTAAATTAAAAACAAAATTAATATATATGGCATAAACCAAATCCAAGGCTGATATATATGTTTCAGGATATCGCACAAGGCGTACCTGTGGGATTATTGCCATTTAATACTCGTGTGCTAGCCAAGTAAGACATTTTGATATTTGACTCTAAATGCGTGAAATTAAGATTTTCCTTTTCATTAAGTATGCATCCAATTATCAAGTTTTTTTTTTAATTTGTGCAATCAAGCCATTCCCTGTATACAAATATGGCTGCATGCATTCAGACCTCAAAATACAACATCACTAGTATTAAAAACATTAAAGTTTGACATGTGAAAAATCATGTAAGTAGTTTGTTATGAAAGATACTTTCATGTAGTTGTATTTTTAATATTATTTGTAAATATCGAGACCATGTTGATATTGTAAACTGCGAGTAAAAAAGAACCAAATGAGTGTTAGTTTTGCTACAGCAGACACTTGGAATGATTTCCACTAAAGGAAATTAATAATAATTTACATATGGTCAATTAATGTATTGATTTTGTCCTATGATTAGATGGCATCCAAAGTTCACCGCTCTACTGTAAACCCATACGAATCATAGCTGTGGACTTGGGCTTTAGCTCCATGAGTGAGCAGGTGAAAGTTTGCTGGCATAGACTACATGTAAAATGGCGGAGCTAGGACTTTAACCCTGTGGGGTAAATTACTATTGGTTTGTAAAATGGCAGACCTAGGAATTTAACTTTTCTGGATTTATACATGAAAATCAAGGTCTGTAGGGATGCTTTTTAATCTATGTGGTCAGCTGACCCCACAGCCTATGCATAGATCTGCCAGTTAAAATGAATCATACCTATAACAAGTATACATGAGTTTTATTTTCATTGAACAAACCTTTCATACTTAATTTTTGTTACAGGGAACACTTAACATTTATTACATAGGTCTGATTCTTAAAAACAAGATATATTTTATGCTACATGAATATCTGACAATTTGGTTGATGTAGACCATTTCATGATAAATGCGTATTTTCAGACCAAATAATAATGGGTGGAAGGACTAATATGTAATATAGAAGAAGTTCAAGGAGCATGTGATAAAAGAATATAGTGTAGAGTTAGTAGGTGGCAGATTCTTCTTTTAAATGAGTACAGATGTACTCCTATCATTCATAATATATTATGTTGTTCAATAATGATAGGGATGGAGTGACAGACGAATTACGAAAGTATCCAGTGGTTGGAGTGCCTCTTAGAGTGAACAGTAACCAAACGCCAGGTTCTACTCCACTTCATAGAATTCTACTTTGTTACTCTTCTCTCCAAGAAGATGCCATGCATTTTACTCCGATTGGATTGCTTGATTAAGCTTGTTATGTTTCTTCTAGGCAGCTAGCTAGCCTCAATCTATCAATCTAAATTTTTCTAAAGGAAAACTGGCGGGAGCTCTGCCTTTTCATTTGAGTAGGAGTAAAAAACAGAGCGATAAAAAATGTTTTGAGATGTTTCATAGCTTAATAGGTCAACTTCATAAAAGAAAAAAGAACTCCTGTAAATTAACTTTACAGTTTTGACAAGAGAAATGGGAGGCTTAGGGTGAGGTAGTCACTTCTTCATTTAACCTTGGAAAGTCCCCAGAAGGAAAGAGCTGCTGCTCAAGGACTGGGTAATGGGTTACACACTGAAATTTGTTGTGAAAAACATGCCTTCCATACTTTTTCCTTTTGAAGCTAGACTATGCCTTCCATACAGATACAAAAGTAGTTATCACTGTGACATGGAAAAAAAAAAGATGGTCTGAAGTCTGAATTTGAAGTACTTAAAATCAATGTCTCAAGATGAATGTTCTCCAAATCTGGTAACAGGTCTTATGAAGTTCGCTTTCTCTGAGATACTGAAGGCTACAGATAACTTCTCACTGGGAAAACAGATAGGCCTAGGTGGCTTTAGCTCTGTTTACAAGGTAATGTGTTTGCTTTTGCTCTCTCCCTCTTGCATTTAGCAGTTTAGAGACTAGTTTTTAGTGAAGTTGCTTTCAACCTCTCCTCTCCAGAGGGTCCAGTTAAATAGCTTCTTAGGCTTTTCCTTGAATAAATTAAGGTTGGACCATCACTTACACTTTGTGTTTGTGTTCTTTAGGGCCAACTGCGTCAAGACACTGTTGCTATCAAAAGAGCATCATTTGAATGGCAAACCCCGTTTCATCATTTAGAAAGTGAAATTGAGCTAATTCCAAAACTTCGGCACACAAACATAGTTAGGCTTCTGGGATATTGCATTCAAAAGAGAGAGAGGATCTTGGTCTTCGAATATATGCCAAATGAAAGCTTAGATTCCTTCATATATGGCATGTATCATCTGCTAGCTTTTATATCTATATATAGATATATTTTGAAATGTTTCATCTACCCAGTTGTGATATAAGATTGGGAAATGCTTATGCAGGTGAGAGATCAGAGAGGCCGCTGAACTGGCCTAACCGCTCCCGTATAGTTCAAGGGATAGCTCAGGGAGTCCTATATCTACACAGGCTATGTGGGCTACGTATTATTCATGGCGACTTAAAACCAGGCAATGTACTCTTGGATTCTGACTTGAACCCTAAAATTTGTGATTTTGGAACATCCAAAGCACTAAAGCCAGGTGTGGACATGGACTACACTAACATTGTGGCAGGCTCACGGTAAGATTATCTATCTATACATACATATCTAGCTATATACTCTGTATTCTATTATTAACAAGATCAAACTGCCACCCATGGCAACTCGTAATTAATGGTTTACTAGAAAGCAAAGCACTATCACATTAATACTAGGAGAAAACAAAAATTAACTACATCACCAATAGGGTAGATCGATCCAGGATATAACTGTGTGTTTATTTGAAGGGTTGAAGAAGTGCACAATTATGTTTTACCAAGCAAAGCACCACAGTTGTACATAAGATACAAATTTACTGGATATTACTTTTGGTCATGAAACTATATGAGATTTAATTTTTCCTTCATATCTTTTCAGTGGGTTTATTGCCCCCGAATATAATGAACAAGGCCGTTTATCCTTCAAGTCAGATGTCTATAGCTTTGGTGTTACGCTCCTTCAGGTCATTGGTGGAAAGAAACTCCCTCCACCTCCAGTAGCCCTATCAGTGGAAAGACTCGATTATGGTCCTCTTAATAAATGGGTAAGTAAACTTCCTATACACACACACACACACACACACACACATATATATATACTCTTCTGAGAAAAAAAATGAAAACTCTTTTGCAGTATCAGAGTTTGTTACTAATCTGTAAATTAATGTTCCTTTGTTTTCTGTCAGGCTTGGGACTTGTGGCACGAGGGAAGGACAATGGAGTTCATCGATCCATCTTTAAATGGCGAGCCTCAAACCGAGATAAACAGATGGGTTCAGATAGCGTTGTTGTGCATTCAGAAGAGTCCTGAAGAGAGGCCAAGCATGTCAGAACTTGTTGCGATGCTGAGCTCCAAGTGCGAGTGCGACCAGTTACAAACACCCAGTCAACCAGCTTACTACTGAAGTCTGAAAGAGATGGGATGCTGTCTAGTTTTTTCAAGCTTATAAAGTTAAAGCAGACAAACTATATATCGTCATTTTGTGATGTGTAAATGTGTTGATAGCACTTGGATCATCATGTATCTCACCTTGATCTCCCTATCACTATCTCTCTCTGTTGGCGGAGGCGGTTTGAGGCCCGGGACGTTGATGGGCTCGATCTGTTGGGTGGAGGTAGCTGGAGGCTCGGGCTGGGCCGGGATGGCAGCCAACGATAGAGGTAGCTAGAGGCAATTGTTGATCAACAGGCGCGCAGTAAGCGGTGGCCGGTGGCTAGAGGACTCAGGATGGGGGCAGCGATCGATCGGAAGAGGTAGAGCTTGATCTGTTGGGCGGAGGCAACTGGAGGCATCGCTCCGGGAGGTTGTCGACAGCTGAGCTCGAGCTCTCCTTGTAAGGGCGCTTTAGGCTTCGCTCAGGGAGTGTCGGAGGAGGCAGGTGGAAGAGGCGGGTGGAGGTTGAGCTTAGAGTGGCGGCAGGTCAACACGGAGCTCAGTGCAGTGGTGGATCAAAGCGGAGCTTGAGGCAGTGCCGGTTCGAAATTTATTCATATCACTTATTAATTTAATCACTTATTAATAAATTAAGAGATAAGATATATAATATATTACACCTGATATATAAATATCAATACCTTCAATACTCTCACAACCATCTTAGAGTTTATATGGAGGTTACCTCTTGATTGAGATGACTCAGCATCTCTCTACTCACTTCTCTCATCTATCTAATCACTGAATACTATATGAAGTATTATAGTACTTTCCCTAACAAAGGTCCAAGGCCCACCGGTATTAATTATGCATGGTAAGATTAATACATATTTAATTAGGGGTATATCATCAAGAAATCGTAGTACACGATTTGTGAAAGAGGGACTGAAGGAGTACTGACTGTGCTTAAAAAAAAAGAGTACTAACTCGTGTTGCGAAGAAAAATGTATGCCGTATAAAATGGGACAGAGGGAGTACTAACTCTCGATCCCAATCAACTGCGCTATCTGCACCTCTATCTGCACCTCGCCACCTCGCCGGCCGTGCCTGCATCACTGAAAGAGCTTTGTCTCACTGTCACGTCATTCTGAGACATGATCGTTCTTTTCTTTTTAAAGAAGGCAAGGGTAACCTTGGATGTGACTCCTACTCCATCGGTTTGACATATCCTATTACTAAAAATCTAATACTACAATGTATCTCATTCAATACTAGATTCTTGTATAATAGGATGGATGGAATATTTGATTTCTGACCATATCATCGACTTTGCTCTTCCCCATTAATCCGCCCTTTTCATCTTTCTTTTTTTTTTTGTTGGTTTTGTGGTATGAAGTCTAGTGGTTACAGTGATCTAAATAGTACCCCGAAGTCATAAGTTCAAATCTCTATATAAACAAATTTTGAATCAGGTTGTTTGAAAGGCTAGGTTCCTAATTTAGAAGGCTGCATATACCAAAGAAAACGATGAGGTCTCTTACAGATTACAAGAGCTTCCCTGCATAAATACGGCTAATTACGATTATCATGTTTCAACCTTGTCCTAATTACAACCTCCATTGGCATGTTTCAAATTGTTAACTCTTAACACTTTACCAGTAAGTCCATCAATCGGCAATTCACCATGCATCAATCAGTTCACAAAAGGAGTCTCATTACGATGCTCTCTACTAGTACTAGAAAACAATCTAAACCGTTAATCTCATTTAATCAAATGGTTCGGATCTAATTATACTACCATCCTAATTAGCGGTAGTAGAAACGTGGAAGGGTCTACGTGGAAGGGTATCTATCTATTATATTATTAAAACAGTCTGGAAAGGAGTCACCACGTTCGCTGTGAAGGATAGAAATTCCCGCATTGATCGGAGATAAAGAAAAGTAGAGTCCAACTAGGAGTACAATTTAGAAATAAATGAAATTCAAAATTAAAAATAAGCAATTGGAATAAAAGTCCATATAGAATCAAAGAACGAAATTAATTAAAATTCAGAATAAACAATAAAATAAATTCTAAAATTAGAAAAGAGAAAAAGAGAGTTCACGTGCGAATACAATTTAGAAATAACTGAAATTTGGAATTGAAAATAAGCAATATTGAAAGAAGAGTCCATATAGATCCGAATACGAGATTAATTAAAACTCGGAATAAAAAATAAAATAAATTCTGAAATTAGAAAAGAGAAAAGGAGAGTTCAAGTATGAATATGATTTAAAAATAACTAAAATTCGGAATTAAAAATAAGTAATATTGGAAGAAGAGTCCATATAGAATTGAATACGAGATTAATTAAAATCCAGAATAAAAAATAAAATAAATTCTAAAATTATAAAGGAAAAAAGAGAGTTCATGTAGGAATACAATTTAAAAATAACTGAAATTCGGAATTAAAATAAGTAATATTGAAAGAAGAGTCCATATAGAACCGAATACGAGATTAACTAAATTCAAAATAAAAAACAAAATAAAATTTGAAATTAGAAAAAGAAAAATAAGAGTTTATTTAGGAATATAATTTAAAAATAACTAAAATTTGGAATAAAAACTAAAACCACATAGAACACAACATGAGTTTAATTAAAATTTAGAATAAAAAATAAATTAAATTTCAAAAATATAAAAATAGTTATTAGAGTTCAATTAGGAATAAAATTTATAAATAACATAATATCGGAATAAAACACATAAAATTTTCAGAAAACACAATTCATCTATAAACACAACAATGACAAATGGTAACAAAAAGGGGACAAGCAACAGGACCGTAAAGAAGTAGGGTGACAGCGGTTGATGGGACAACTAAAAACTATAAACAAAACTCTAAATAGAATCCCAATGATAATTAAGAGGAGGGACGACGAATATGACGTTAAGCACCACGATTACGGTGGTTGGTGGGATATCTAGAAAGTAAAAATAAACCCTAATGATAATCACGTTCAATTCTTAAAATCTCAGTGATAATGAAGAAGGAAGGTAAAAACTATAAACAAACCCCAAATAGAATCCCAATGACGATTAAGAGGAGAGATGACGAGCAACCCATTAAGCAGCACTGTGGTTGGCGGGACTTCTTGAAAGTAAAAAAATAAATCACAATAATAATCACCTTCGATTTTGAAAATATCAATGATAATTAAAAGGGAAGGCATTGAGCGGACCATAGAGGAGTATATTGGTGGGACTTCTAGAAAGTTAAAAATAAACACCGATGATAATTATGTTTGATTTTTAAATCCAATGACGATAAAGAGAGGAGACGGCGGACGGGCCATAGAGGAGTAGAGTGGTGACGTTTGACAGGATTTCTAAAAATTATAAAAATGAAAACCAACGAGACAATTAACTCTAAAATTTATAAGGTCCAATTTCAAAAGTTGTAGGGAGGATGAATAGAAGTCGTAGTAGATCAAGCAAGTAAATAAAGGGGTGAAAAGAGTAAGAGATAGCGACTGGTGTGATTTTTAAAAACTATAAAATTAGAGATATGGAGATGATAAGGTTTGCTTTTTTAAAATCCTAAGATAATGAGATAGCTATTTAACAAATTTTAAGTAAACTCATATATAAAATAAGATAATTTGTATGGATACTAGCCGCACAATTACACGAGCCACACAACTAGTTATTATCCAAAACATAGGTGCAGGGGAATACAATCGTTATTTAGTAGTGACCAAACTTTTTTCCTACTTTTTTAGCTTTTTCGATGGAATATGAGCGATACCAGCACAATGGATGATCAGATAGCAATTTCGCTGGAAAAAACATAAATGATAAGGTTATCTCTAATCACCGTATTAGTAAATCACTGATTTACTTTCAATTCTACTTGTAGTATCAAAACATTGCTAAAATAAAGAAGGTAAGGCTGTGACTATATATGGGCAAATGGGCCACTTGGCCCGGCACGACCGAGCAATTGGGCCAGCATGGCCGTGCCAGCCCACGTGCTACATCGACGGCCTAGGCACGGCCCAATAATACTTGGGACGTACCGGGCCGGCCCGAAGGCACGAAAACCCACTTTGCTCCTCTTGAAATAAGTCTAATTTGTCTCCCTCAACTCGTTGGTCAGTGTCTTATATAGCTGAAAGTAAGTCTATTTTGTATCCCTCACTCTTTGGGTTGTGCATTTATATAGTTGATAAGTCTATTTTTTATACCTAATATTATTTTCCTTGGTTCGTACCGTGTCAGACCGGCCCACCATTCCGAGGTAGCGACCCAAGCACGACCAAACTATCGGGCCGTGCCGTGCTTGGATGGTGGCAAAATCCAGTGCCCTAGGTCGGGCCGTTGGGCATCGAGCCATATGACCAACTATAGCTGTGACTGTGAGACTGTGACTCATTCATTACACAGTCCGCACACACCCATTTCCAGGAAAATTCCGCTCCCGCGTCAGGCCGTCACCGTCTGTCTCCTTCCCTTGACCGACCCGGCCTTTTGTCCATCCATAATTCCGCAAAAATTTGGTAGCAATAACACAATCCTCCCGAGAGTTGAGAGACCACTGCCATGGCGGTGTGGGGCGGGCTGGGGCAAGCGGCGACGGTGGCGCAGCTGGTCGGGGCGGACATCGGCGGCCTCATCACCATGATCATGCAGGCGGCGATGACGGCTCAGCAGAACAAGAAGGAGTGCGAGCAGCTCGCCCGCCGCGTTTTCACGATCGCCGAGCTGCTGCAGCACCTGCAAGATCCGGATGTGCTGCGGCGGCCTGAGATCCGGCGGCCACTGACCGGGCTCGACGACACGCTCCGGGAGGCGCACGAGCTTGTCTTGTCATGCCAGGACAAGAGCGCCGTGTACAGGTTGGTGATGGCAGGGAGGCAAGCTGAGAAGTTCAGAGATGTTCAGAGCAGGATCGACTCCTACCTCCTCCTCTTCCCAGTTATCAGCCACATGGACATCACTCGTCGTCTCGATCGAATCTACAACATCCTACTTCCAAACGACACGGCCGGACCATCTACGTCTGCTTTCTCCATGCCCCAAATCACAGTCCAATTCTCCCAGTCCCAGGTACAAATTGAAATGCATATCTAGTAGCTAGCCTCGAGCTTTCGATTGTACAATTGTACTTCCTCCACGGGAAGCTTAGCACTCTAATTTAGCCTCTCCTTTTTTTCTTTGGATCTGTCCATCTATATATATAAATACTAGGATGCTGCAAAGATCGTTTGGAAGGAACCCCATGAAGTCCAACAGTTTACTTTTAAGGAGCTCGCAGTGGCGACCAACAAATTTGCCAATAACAGAATGATCGGTGAAGGTGGCTCTTGCGCAGTGTACATGGGAAGGCTCCGTGACGGGCGGGAGGTGGCCATCAAGCGCATGCGCAAGGATGACACATATCCTTATTACGATGCAATGGAACAGTTCATGACAGAGATCACCTTCCTCCCCTCCGTTAGGCACGACCACATCATCCGCCTCTTTGGCTGTTGTTACGGGCCGCAGGAGAAGCGCCAGCTCCTGCCATCATTCCGGAAAAGGAAGGAGGAAGAGGAAGAGCGTCTGCTGGTCTATGAGTACATGGAGAACGGCTCCCTTGACAGCCACCTGCACGGCCCACGGCGAAGCTCGTCGCCGGTGACGGCGTCCTGGAAGACGCGCATAGAGATACTGTTAGGTGTGTCTCGGGCCATAGAGTACCTGCAGTCCTGCGGCGAGCGGCCTCTGATCCACCGCGACGTCAAGCCGTTAAATATCCTTCTCGACGCGAGCTGGGCACCGCATTTGACGGACTTCGGGTTGGCGATCACATTGGAAGGCCCAGACCATGATGATGCTGTTCTTGGCACCTATGGATACGCGGCCCCAGAGTACGTTATGACCGGCACTCTGAACCAGACGATCGACGTTTACAGTTTCGGTGTTGTGATGCTAGAGGTATTGACGGGGAAGAAAGCTTATTTTCAACCAGGGGAGGAGGAGAGCGACAATGAGTACATCATGTCTGGATCCGAGAACCTGGTGTCATTCGCGCTGCCACTGATTGAGGCCGGTGAGCTGCGGAAGGTGCTAGACAGGCGGCCGTCTCTTGAGCCAGCACCAAGGCAATTCGAGGCGGCAGAACTGGTGGCGCAGACGGCAGCGCGCTGCCTTCGGCTGCAGGCCGAGGAGCGGCCACCCATTTCGGAAGTCGTTGCCAAACTCGAGACGGCGCTGCGACGGGTAGCCTAGCAGCTAGGCTGGGCGCCAGAGACCATGGATAACCTATGTGTATTGGGCAATGTGTTAATCATGTAGTAATGATCCATGGTTAACGCTACCTGCTGCTTTGTTCCCTTTTGTGCGCATATATACTCAATTATACATACCAATGTGATACGATCATATGATCAAGGAACAAAATCTTATCTGTTTTTCTAATTTCTTATCTCCACTTGTGTGTGCAGCTGTGCTGAACCAACAACAACCTGATCCCTTGCTCTCACCTTGTGTTTTGAATTTCACTTACCAGGCTAGTTCTCTCCCAATTTCTTCCAGTTCATCTGTTTTCAGGTATATGACGAAGATATGAATATTGGTGCAAGATATATTGGAAGACACACGAAAGTTCACTGGCTTAATTTGCTCCCATTAGCACAAGAAAAAAGAATCAACGGAATCCCTGAATGTTCTGAATTTTCTTTGACATTAGCCTAGCAGCTATGCTACTGCTCTTTCTTCCTTTTCCCCCCACGCCTTCTCCCTATACTCTGAAAACCCAAGAACAGCAGAATCCTCTAGCTGTCTGACCTGTTGCTGCAGTATCCAGCAGTATAGTAGATGATTGCAACTGGCGTACCTTCCTGGAAATTTTTATCAAAAATCTCATGATATGGTTAGAGGGTTGCAAGAAGACTAGCACACTGAACTTGCACGGACACTGAGCTTCCTCTGCGCGGCATTTCATCAAACACTAGGAGCTCAAGATCAACCATACCATATAGGCGCATACCAGTATACCACAGCCTCTCCGGTAGTACGGTGAATCAAACCTTTCACCCCTTATCTCCTCCACGCGTGACGGCGTGAGCAGTGCAAACCTTGCGCTGCTGCGCGACCGAGGGGATCAAGAGCGCTCGAGGCGACGGCAAGCCATGGACACTGCCAGCTTCGCAGCTGGTCGAGAGTTAGAAGAGAAGGACTGGTTGATGAAGCAGTGGGAGGTATCGTTTGCACTATCTGCTCCGCCACCGCCGCCGACGCCGACGCCGGCCGCCGCGGCCTCTCGTCGTCGAATCGCTGGGCTGTAACGGGTCGCGGTTGACGTGCGTCCCCATGGGCCAGAATTGCGATAGCCCTGTATGGGCCGGAGTATAAGCAAGTTTTATGTAGTCGGGTTTTTAGCCCAATTTGAGATGCAAATGGCTGTAGTGGACCGCCTGTGATGGGTTGAGCTTCCTGTGATTTTACTAGGAATAAGTTGAAATAAGTTCATTTGAGATCCCTTTAATTGACATGTGTTGGTGTCCTGGACCCAGGGGTATGTCGACTATGGGCTTGAGGCGGCCCCGTCGACCCACGTGGCCATCCCCCGAGGGGCGAGAAGAGCCGAGGGCAACGTGGCGGCCGCCCTCCCACGACACGCTACCCCCACGGGGGGAGGCCCAGCAGGGGTCGGGCTCCCCCGACCCCCTCGGGCCGCTGCCACGCGTAACAGAGTGGGTGAGCGCTCCCAGCGCTCACCTACCCACATTAATAACGGGGCAGACGTAGTGCGCCTGCGCCGCGCGCGTGCCGCATCTATTGCGAAGCGACGCGCACGCATCTGACACCGGTCATCATCGGCTGACCGGCGTAAGATCGGTGCAAATGACCGATGGGATGACGTACAGTACCGCGCGTGCCGGCGCACGCTCGGTAGGTATGATACGTTTCCCAACGAGCTGTGCCAAGATCGCGAGCGCCGATCCAGCTCTCGCGCCACGCCAGAGTTGGTGCATCAAGTCTAATCACCTGGCGCATCGCACAGTTTACGATGGACTACCAGATTCCAGCCGTTTAATGGAGAATGACGTGTTGGGCCAACCGCCATGATGGGCGATCTGATCGACGCCATACCTGCACTACAGGAGCGGAAGACTTCCACTCCAAGCCACAAAATAGTTTTCTCCTTTCTCTCTAGAAAACCACCTGTCTGGCTCCTGTGGTGTCCCCTTGAGATATAAAAGGAGGTCCAGACCTAGAGGAAGGGGGGTCGATTCATTCGGGTTCTATTCGGCTTTTTGCCTCTACTCCCTGGATTGCGACTAGTCAAGTCCAACTCCGGAGAGCTAGAATTCACACATATAATCCACCACACAGGAGTAAGGTATTACGCCTCATCGGCGGTCCGAACCTGTATACTTGCTCGTGTGTCACCATTCTTTGTCTGGCGATTTGCGATTCCTATCGGCCTCACCGAAGTCGAGCCTGAGGAAGCCTCTTTCACGCGTCCCTGGGCCAAACTCAAAAAGGGGGTCCGCACAGTCCCCAGCTGCGGAGTTTTCCATCCGACAACATGAAATCCGATTTTCATCCCTAAACCGTAATACCAGATATAATGGGTCCCTAAACTGATAAAACCGGTGCAAATAAGGTCCTAAGATGGTTTGGATGGTGGTTTTAACTGATGTGGCATCTACGTGGTAGATTTGACTTTGTCCTGGTCGTACATGGTAGTGACGTGGCACTGGAACTTCATCAATGCTATTCCCAATTTCCCAGCATGGAGATCGGTTCTATGCCGTGTGATTTAAGGGACAGCCATTGAGTCCCGATTCCTGTACATGTACGTATAGAGAAAAATAAAAACGTACAATTCGTAAAAAACCAGAAAACTTAGGTATAAGAGAGTACGATTCACCGATACAATCATACATACTTCGCATGCTCGAAAAGAAACTATATTAGTCGTTTCCTCCTAATCCCCAAATTAAAAGTTAAAAATGGTGTTATATATACGTATGAGCTGTCCCCCTCCTCTGTAGCTGTAAGGACCCCCGTTTTGCAACAGGAATCACTCGTGTATTCTGTGCCATTTCCCTGGATCAAGTAGTTTGGCACACATGATACATAGTTGAATTACCAAAAGCGCATACATATGCGTCGTGTACGAATTATTACATCATAGGCCCGAAGGTGTAGTCTTAGAACAAAGGACCAAACGGTCCGGAATACAGTCCAAAACAGAATATAAATAAGTAGCGGAGCGAAGGCAGCGGCATCGTCATTGTCACAGGCAACGACTGTATCTAGACCTAGTGGGCACCCTCATCTTCCGCATCCTCTTCGTAGTAGGCGTATGGATCTTCCGCGGTATCATCTTCGGCTTCTGATGAAGTTTATAATTGCAAGGGTGAGTACCAACCGTACTCAGCAAGTCATCACAGTAACGATGCATATGAAGGATTTTTATTCAAGGCAAGGCAAAGGCTCATTTGCATAAAGCTGGTTTTGCAATCATTTTCACAAACCTAAGACTTAGCATAACTGGTCAAGTTTTAATACCAGAGTTTAATTTAAGCAACGGCAGTTCTGTCTACCATCCATTGTGATTCCAAGGATGGCTTTCCGCCGTTGGTCGTCATGGTTTTCTGTGGATGCCTACCTTCCCTGCTCTCGGGGAGTGGCTCCAACAGCATAAAATTCATCATGCAATAACCCATCCCACACAGGTTAAGAGTTTAGAGTCTAGCCAAGTGTAATATATGTCCCGGTGCTCAATATCCGCGAGCACGGCTATTCGGATAGATTTGGTTTACTCACACTGCAGTGGATGTACACTTTACCCGTACTCCGCGACTGCTCAACACATGAGCCTCGTCCCAACACATGAGACGCGTCACGGCAAAGCCTTTCGATAACCTTACATTGGCAGTACCCGCTCCATGAACTATCATCCTCATACACTCTAGGCGTATCTGTTTCTAGCAGTGAGAGGAGTTCTGGCGTTCCCGGGGAAAGAAGTCTCACACACGCACAAGTTTATATCTTAAGTTTTAGATTATCACTCTCACACACGTGGCAGTCCTACCAACGGCGACACCGGTGTAAGGTACGCATCGCGTCCCTACCTCAACGGTAGCCCCGACGTAGCGAACCTGCCTCACACACTGGGGTGAACCATTTATGCAAGGATACTGCCACTGCTCGGCTATCTATTCAGTTAGGTCTATCCCCATCCGAGAAGTACGGTTGTACTGGGGTCGTTTCATGCTTAACTTCCTGGCTCGGTCCTTAACTGACCGGGGACGGAACTAGCCTTTTCCGGATTCCACCCAAATCCACCATCCGCCCCAGTCGAAAACATTTGTTTGGTTTTATTCCTCCTCTCTTAAATCATATCATCATGTCATGGCAATGTGGCGCTCATGTCTCCACATGCCGCATCTCAATTACCTTCCCCAAGGTAATTGCCCAAGCATAAAGCTTTTGATAAATATGAGTATGCATGATTCTAGATTAGCATCACTAAGCATTTGTCATAATTGACTAGGGACTCATGTATAAGCGCGGTTACAAAGGAATGTAAGGATAACCAATAAGCAAGGTAAGGCATAATAACAAGTAGGGTATTCATCATTGCATGCAACTTTATTTGTAAATAAAATAATTTCGCAATTTGGGTTCAATATGCTCAAGGATAGTGATGACTTGCCTTGCTCGAAGTTCGGTTGTTCTTGGTCTTCGGTCGGACTCGCAGCTCCCTCGGGATCTATAATTACGTGCGAAATGAATTGAATTCATTTAGAATTCAATTTAAACTCCAACAAAATTCAGTTTAAAGAAAAGATCGAGCGCGAGCGTTGAACGACGACGTCGATTCCATTTTGTTTAAAAATAATACTATTTTGATTTTTAATACCGTTGTTCCAAAATATTAGCGCTAGCCAATTTAAACTATTAATCCGATTTGATTTACGCGTCTCGAATAAATTAGAGACCGATAATAAAAGGTAACCCTATCCGGTACATAGTTGGCGTAAATAATTGCGACGGCTCGTTTAGCGGATAATCCTAACTAGAGTAAGAACTAACTAAATACCGGCTAAATAGATATTTAAATGGATAACGAACGGTCGCATACGTACGATAGCAATTTAAGATGGCCGGTAATCAATCCTCCGATTATATGTTATCGATTTAGCGAAACGTTCGCGAACGAAAATCTAAATAATCGGCTAAGTACCCTGCTAAAGATAAATTATTTTAAACGAATAATCTGGTTAGATAAACAATTTAAATATCAATTAAATATTCGATCTAATTTTACTCGTGCTTCCAAAATAATTGATATCGGTGTATTCTACTAATTTGTTAAACTAACCATTTTATATTAATCTAGCACCTATATTCGAGATAAACAAAAATTAAATTCCTAATCTCTTAATTTACCTCTCCCTATTTTATTACTTTTCTCCCTCTACTATTTTCTTTTTCTTTTCTCTTTTTCTTTCTTTTCTTTTCTTTTTCTATCTCTTTCCTCTCTCTTCTCCTCTGCTCTGCCTCCCTCTCTCTCTTCTTCTTCTTCCTCTGCCTCCTTCTTCCCTACCGATTCTCTCTCTCTCTCTCGAGCTCGGCGGCACGGCAGTGGGGGGAAGGACTCACTGGCGACGGCGGTGGCCGGGGAAGGGGGCGGTGCCGGTGGGCGTGGTGCGCGGCGGCCCGGGACGCGGCGATGGCGCACGGCGACGGGGTGGAGAGGGGAAAGAGAAGGGGAAACGGAGAGGTGCGGCGAGGGAGGAGGGGGAGGAGGGTTTATATAGGCGGCGAGGTGGCCGGGCGCGAGCGGGCGGCAACGGGCGGCGGCGTGGGCACGGTACCGGGCGGTACGACGGCGTGGGCGGCGACGTGCGGGCGGTGTGGGCACGGGCGACGACGCGCGGCGCGGTACCGGGCGGTACAGCGGCGTGGGCGGCGATGTGCGGGCGGTGTGGGCACGGGCGGCGACGTGCGGGCGGTACGGCGGCGTACGGCGTGTGCGGGCGCGGGGCGCGAGGGCGGCGCGCGGCGTGGGTGCGGCAGGGCGGCGGCGGGCGGCGGGCCCGGCGCGGCAGAGCGGCGGCGGGCGGCGCGGGCGACTGCCTCGGCGCGGTAGAGCGGCGGCGGGCGGCGCGGCAGACGGCGCGGGCGTGCGGCGAGGCGCACGCGCGGGCGTGCGCGGCAGGGGCGGGGCGCGAGGGCAGCAGGGCGGGCGGCGTGCGGTGCGGGGCGGCACACGGGCGGCGCAGGCGCACGGGCGTGGGGCGACGTGCGGGCGCGAGGGTGCGGCGTGGGCGCGGCAGGCGACGCGGTCACGCGGGCGCGGGGCGCGAGGCGCCAGGGCGCGGCGGCGGCGGGTTCGGGCGCATGGCGCGTTGGCGGGCGCGCGCGGGCGCGTGGGCGCGGGCCGTGGAACGCGGCCGAACACCTGGCGGCCAATGAACAGTGCCGCCAGGGTATTTTCTAGATAATTAGGGTTTTCGTCAGCAAAATTTGTTTTTTAAAAATTGGTAAATGTAGGAAAAATTAATGTGACCAATTTTTTTATGTTTGCAACAATTTTTCTACCATTTATATATATATATATATTTATTTTATCTATACTTTTCTTGTATCCATTATCCCTCACATATACCTACACTCATATATACATTTGTTATAATCCCCCTAAAATATGTATACTATTTGTTAGGCGTAACATTAGTTAAATCCCCGCATAGAACCTAAATAAAAGTGCGAACAAACCTGGTACGATGCGATTTATTTCAAAAATTTTTTGGCGGTTCGTAATTTAGGGCTTTGGTTTTGTCGGTCGAATTTTTAGGGCGTTACAGTAGCTTGACTAGGATTTATCTAAATTAGGTCTATAAATACAATAAAAAAATATTACATCCCCCATATTAACAATATTTTCATTAAAAATTATCATAGGGAACAATATTTTAGCCTTTTTAATGTCTTTCTCATAAAGTAATCTTAACTATTTCTCCCTCATTTTTAAATAACTAACAACATGGACTATATTCATTTACGAATCTTTACTGCTGATCTTTTATGTAAAAAATGATAAAATTAACTGGGTACTATTGTACAATAACCCTAAACCCTAAATCGTAAACACTAAATATACGGTTTACGATGTCCTACACACACATACGTTGATTAAAACAAATCACATGGAAGTCATTCTCATCGATCCAAATAATCTTAACAATTAGCACAAATAAATTTAACAATATAAATTATTACGTCGTATATTACCCATGAAAATTTGATAACATAGATTATTCCTCCTATATTACCCACAAACATGCATGCATAGGTGAATTAGCTCTATAATAGAAGAAAAAAAATTAAAAACCCATATTAACTCATATATTTGAGAAGGTTTATTGCTCGAACAAATATTTTTCCACATTGTTATTACCACTAGAAATGATCAACCCTACTCATTTTCATTTTCAGAAGATAAAATTATGTCTTTACCACTAAAACTTATTAGTGCCAATGAACAACATAAATAAATTGTGTCTATTCTATACCACAAATCACCAAAAAATATTGAAAAAAATTTATTTTCATCATCTCCATCCTCTCTCCATCATTCCCTAAAAGACCAAGCATGGACAACAAAGTTTGTTGGGTTGTGATAAGTATGGTTGGGGCATTCGTATGGCTAAGCTGAGTTTGCCCCCAGTGAGATGCCACTATTGGCAATAAAACTCAACCGGCCTACTTACTAATACTCCATTGTAAGTGGAACGATAGTATAAACTAGGCGTTAAAATTATTATCCATGATAGTCTTGAGAGGCATGGCTACCTCGACAAGGACCCATCTTTCAAGGCATCGTAAAAGAAAACCTTGGTGGCTACAGTTGGGTTCACCGTTAGAGGGGCATTATATTTAATTTTAATGTATTTATCCATTAATTGGTAGAAACCACAGTTTTAAATATTTACAAATAGGTAATAGTCATACTCCTGTTAGTCGAAGCCGGTCGTAACGCCCCGCTTTTCACGAGACGTTAAAAACTAAATTAATAAAATCCTATTCACGAAAATTTCATTCTTTGTGTGGGAGTCTAAGTCGTGCCATGGATCTCAATTAAAATCTATCCGTGATTCCCTCTCCTCGTTACCAAAAACCAACTCTTCCAAAATTCCAAATTCAAAAAAAATATATATCAAATTACTATTTTGAATCCCCTCCTTCACTCCTGGAGAAGTGATCTTTGGTCGGATGGTAAAAATCACATTAATCCCGATTCGAATAGAAACCAGGACTAAAGATCATTTTTAGTCCCAGTTAAAAAGCCCAACGGAACTTTTTGATCTTTAGTCCCGGTTGGTGACACCAATCGGGACTAAAGATCATTTTTAGTCCCGGTTAAATAGCTGTCAGGACTTGTCAGACCCCAACGATCTTTAGTCCCGGTTGGTGTCACCAACCCGGACGACTTCAGGGTTAGTTTAAAAAGAAAACATTTCTATCCAAGTCAGATGTGTGTAGTAGGTGGTATGGTAACGCGCGTGAGAGCTGGGTGAGAGATCTTGAGTTCGAAGCTTACATCCCACACATATTTTTTGACTTGGTGTGCATCTTTAGTCCTGGTTATTTCAACCGGGACTAAAGACACCCCATATTTAGTCCCGGATTAGTTGTCCCGGTTGCACAACCGGGACTAAAAGGGGTTATCAACCAAGATTAAAGCTCCATTCTCCAGTAGTGCTTGACTCCTTTGTATTTTTTTCCAAGTTCAAATATGTAATTTGAATTCAAATCCCAACTCAAAACATCAAAAATATTTCTCCAGACAACTCCCTGGAAAAAGATAAAACCTAATTCTTTTAGTTTTGGGCCGCCTCTGTTTCTTCTCACTCGGCCGGCCTAACCCCTCTCTCCTCTTTCCTCTCCAACCGTCTGGGCCGTCTCCTCTCTCTCGGCCCAGTCCAACTCCACCCCCTCTCTCTCTTTTTCCTCTCGGGTCGTGCTGCGCTCGGCCCAACCTCCCCCGCTGGCCCATTTCCCTTTCCCGGCCATGTGCGCCGCACGTGCTGCGGAGAGAGCAGCCGCCCTCTTTCCCCTTGTGCACGCGCTCCTCCTTTCCGCCTTTCTCTCTCTCCACCGCTCTCGCTCTCTCTCTTCCCAGCCGTCGCCTGTGGTGTTGGGTGTTAGTTCGTTGATTTTCGCTGCGGCTGTCTCTGATGTTGCTGCTTCCGCGTCTCTGTTGCAATCTCGTGTTCTCCCGAGAGTTGCAACTTAAGTTAAGGTAAATAAGTCCCGTATTTAAATTAAGGATTGCAATGATTCATAATTGTCACCGTGGGTACCAGCGCTATGTCCTAGGACTGGTACAGATATCGCGGTCTCGTAGGAAGCGGTTCGCGCCGTTTCTCCTACGACGCGCCCCTGTCAGGTGCCGTTGTACGGCGGTGCCGGATTGGGGTGTGACAAGAATGGTATCAGAGCATAGGTTGGCTCTAGGATCGAAACCCCTGAATAAGATGGCGTTATTTGAGTACAAAACTATTTGTGAAAGGTAAGGTGTTGTTGCCCCCTTTAGCTCTAGTTTGGTGAAAAAAAATGTTTTCCTGTTTTAATGTAGAAGCTAGTCATGTGTTTGACTTTTGTCCTAGAGTTCGCTTGTCTTCACGCCCAGTTGAAGAAAGATGTGCTCAAGTCTCTAGAAGTCTTAGTTAAGCCCTCGTTGGTAGGCTGACCTTAGTATCGTCGCCCTCTCAATAGGAGTTGTGGTGAGCTAATGCGTGTGTGAGTTTTGTTTGGTAGTCTGTGTTCGGGTGTTAGACCAGTTGGGCTACCGGCTGGAACACACCACCTAAGTTTCTTGGGATTTCAAAAACCGTTTTGCTGTAGTGTTTTGTTTTCCCTCTTTATCTTATCTCCTTTCTGGTCCGATCTGATCCCAGTCCCTCTGCAGCAGATGGCACGTCGTTCTACCCGTCAGATTCGTGACCCTAACCGCCTTGTTTCGAAGAAGACCTCACTCACGCAGAAAACCCGGATCAACCAGCTAAAATAGCTAATGAGCAAGATGCCGAGAATGGCCATGCGCCTGCTCATGGACCAGTTAATGAAGCCGCAAGTGGTAACCAACCCCTACCACTGGATATCCACCAACTCATGACCATTCAGACTCAGATTCTACAAGGAATACTCAGAATCTGGCCTCCATGCAACAACAAATCCCTCAAGTTCATCGACCTCAAATGGTTCAAGGCAATGGCAGATCCAAATTAAATGATTTCCTGAGATCCCATCCACCAGAATTCTCCCAGACCGCTGAGCCTATGGAAGCTGACGACTGGATTAAGGATGTGGAAAGGAAGTTAAATCTATTTTAGTGCAATCTTGTAGAGAAAGCTCTGTTTGCTGCCCATCAATTGAGAGGACCCGTAGCAGATTGGTGGGATAACTACTGTACTGCCCACCCTGATGCTACCAACATTACTTGGACAGAGTTTGCCGAAGCCTTCCGTACAGCTCACGTTCCAGAAAGTATAATTGATATGAAGAAGGAAGAATTTGCAAATATCAAGCAAGGACCCTCTAGCATCAACGAGTACTTGAGCCGTTTCAACAGGTTGGCACGATATGCCCCAGAAGATGTGGATACGGACAAGAAAAAGATAAGGAGATTCTTGAAGGGAATGAATGTCAGCTTGAGGATGCGATTGTTGGCTCATGAATTTCCCACATACCAGCACATGATCAATAAGGCACTACGGCAAGAAGATGCACAGAAAAAATGCAAGACTATATAAAATGCAAGGTATTGCCTTCAGAGTTTGAAGCAAGAGAAAGTCAGTGCCAGAGAACCACCTCACCAGCATAGTACTATTGTAGCGCCCCTCAACATTTCAGTACTTTTGGTTCTATCCCCCGTTCGACAGTGTCAGGATCTAGTCAACAGCCCACAAGGACCTACAATAGCAACCTTGAAGGAAGTAACTCTACTACTCACTTAGTAAGTTCTGGAAAGAAGGCAGGGGTTGAATGCTACACATGTCACGAGATGGGACACTATTCATGGAAATGCCACAGTAACACTCGTACCCCAATGTTACAGTCAAATGCCACCACCAGGGCATCCGTGCAAGGGAATGCAAGACCACAGAATAGCAGATCGATCTCCTTCACCTCGCCAGCCGTGACACAAGGACGTTTGAACCATGTGCAAGCAGAAACAAACAAAGAAGTTCTAGAAGTTGATATAGTTGGGGAAGCATACGAAGACCAGGTTCCTCAGGTAGAAGCAGACCCACAGTATGATGAAGCATGCTAAGTGAATCAAGGTGTCGGTTCGTTTTGTGGCAACAACGCAACCATGACTAGAAGGAAGACCAATAGAGTATGAAGCTGCGAAGAAGTCTGAAGACCACCCTTTTGGTTTCGTGTGTGTGATCCACCTTCGAATCTCGGCGACGAGATTCTTGTAAGGGGGTTGGATTTGTAACGCCTCGCTTTTCGTGAGACGTTAAAAACTAAATTAATAAAATCCTATTCGCGAAAATTTCGTTCTTTGTGTGGGAGTCTAAGTCGTGCCATGGATCTCAATTAAAATCTATTCGTGATTCCCTCTCCTCGTTACCAAAAACCAACTCCTCCAAAATTCCAAATTCCAGAAAAAAAATCAAATTACTATTTTGAATCCCCTCCTTGACTCCTTTGTATTTTTTTCCAAGTTCAAATATGTAATTTGAATTCAAATCCCAAATCAAAATATCAAAAATATTTCTCCAGACAACAACCTGGAAAAAGACAAAACCTAATTCTTTCAGTTTTGGGCTGCCTCTGTTTCTTCTCACTCGGCTGGCCTAACCCCTCCCTCCTCTTTCCTCTCCAACCGCCTGGGCCGTCTCCTCTCTCTCGGCCCAGTCCAACTCCACCCCCCTCTCTCTCTTTTTCCTCTCGGGACGTGCTGCGCTCGGCCCAACCTCCCCCGCTGGCCCATTTCCCTTTCCCGGCCACATGTGCCACACGTGCCGCGGAGAGAGCAGCCGCCCTCTCTCTTCCCTTGCGCACGCGCTCCTCCTTTCCGCCTTTCTCTCTCTCCACCGCTCACGCTCTCTCTCTTCCCAGCCGTCGCCTGTGGTGTTGAGTGTTAGTTCGTTGATTTCCACTACCGCTGTCTCTAATGTTGCTGCTTCCGCGTCGTCTGCTGCAATCTCGTGTTCTCCCGAGAGCTGCAACTTAAGTTAAGGTAAATAAGTCCCCTATTTAAATTAAGGAGTGCAATGATTCATAATTATCACCGTGGGTACCAGCACTATGTCCTAGGACTGGTACCAATATCGCGGTCTCGTAGGAAGCGGTTCGTGCCGTTTCTCCTACGACGCGCCCCTGTCAGGTGCCGTTGTACGGTGGTGCCAGATTGGAGTGTGACACCGGTGTTACCTTTATGTACCAGTATCACACGAGTATAACATTTGGGATGACCTAATCTAGTCCATATCGGCCAAGCGGCATGGAGCTCTTACATGTGGTCTACGGCTAGTATAATCTACTTCATGAAATATGAACTCGACGAGGTTAGAGTTGTTTTGTATTATCTAGATACGTATTGTCCTATCTTCCATCTTGGCGTGTCCCCCACCTTCTAGGGAGTCTTGTATTTATATCCTCGGGTACCTCCTTGTCCAAGTAGAACTAGGGAGACAAGTATGTATACGATCCGAGTAGTACTTGTAGTGCTCGAGTAGAACTTTGTTTATCCTTTCTTATCCAGAACATCTTTCATGTATGAGGCTTTATTCCGTATAAGATTTGGTGTATGGTGAGCCCCACCGAATCTAACACAAAAGTATTAGGTGTGCCTTATCTATATCACTGACAATAGATTTGAACACAATTGAGACATGAGACATTGGCACTTGGTATGAAGTGGAGATGAACTTTTCGTTGTATTAACAGTGTATTTGGTTTATTTTTGAGTACATATGTTGTTGAAAATATAAGCACATATTGATTTAATTTATTCCATAAATAAATCATGATATTGCAAATGTAAACTAGCATGATCGCATCATTCAATCTACACATATAAACTAAACAGTAAAACATGAGTAGATCAAGTATGCGAAACATAATAAAAATGTACCGAGAACCTTCCAAGATCGATGCGCAGCAGGAAGAACTCATGGTACCAGATGTTGATGACGGCGTGCACTCGAGCGGAGAGGAAGACGAGCCGTCGTGGAAGACAAGCAAGCAGTCGCGCGGAGCGCTTCCCAAAAACCTTATTGCCGCCTTCTCCCAGTGCAGGACGTCGAAGACGAAGGTTCCGGAGACCTGCTCTCCCGATCGTCGGTGCACGCTGATGAGCGGGACGGAGTAGACTACGAGCGACGGCGCAGTACAGAGAAGGAGGCAAACCCTAGATTGATTTCATGTATGTTGCATGAAGCTGCAGCTGCGTTTATATAGAGATATCAGGACGCTTGATCAGGTCGCCTGCACGTTCTCCACTTCGCATAAACGAACCGGATAAGTCGCGCGTAACTTATCCGGACTCCATGCCCCTTTCACGCACCGGATTATTTGGAGTGTTATCAAAAACAAAACCAAATTTTCGCAGCAAGACAAAACTGCAAAAGGAGACCGCATCTGCGCAAGGATGAGAAACCAATTTTGGTGTACCATTCACGCGCATGTCACGTACGCGCGCCGCCTGGGCTGGCCTGGCTTGGCTTGTGTTCCCCTTATTCTCTCGACCACACATGTCTCAAGAGGCTAGTAGAGCATCCTCCCTTATAAGGAGGTCTCCCTCTCCTAGAATTGATAAGGTGGTACTAAACTCACCGTGCATGCCATCCCATGAGGTGGCTTTTGTGATTTTCCAAAGAATTAATCTTCAAATGGGTCTTAGCCCATACATTAATTCCAACAATCCCCCACCAAATCTCAAAATCCCACAGAGATTTGCCATTTTCCAATGTACTGTTTATATACCAGCGGTTCGATGGAGACCGTTAAGGTTGAACATCCATCTAGAACTCCAAGCTACACTTACTCACAACTTGAACAATGGACTATGCCTTGAATTGAAAGTCTTGTGCAAGCAAGTTTCACTCAGAATCTTATCTGATACTAGGCCGTCAGTAGACTACCCCTCGAGTGGAGCGTATAAGTCATACTCCGTGGTCTCTTAGTAGGCTTCCTAGAAGATTCACCCAAGATCTTCATAGACTGCGACCAACAGTCAAGCTTACATAGGTGCGTTCTTTCAAGAGTGCTCTGCAGGATAGCATCTTCGCTAAATAAAGCCAACAGAATACATTAAGGCATAGCCAACCTGCCTTGCAGCTCATGAGAGTACATGCATCTTCACTTAGAGAGGGTTTTAGAAAGGTACTCTCCTCTCGTTAACTAATGGCTTGTTCTTCCTAGGTCCTAATTCACGGGATCTCCGATCACATAGGTTGGGTTGCCACCATAGTATAACTCACATGGGTCTCATACCCATCTCATTCGATGCAATGTCTATCACATTCCGTGATAGTCCCTTTGTGAAGGGATCTGCCAGGTTTCTAGCTGTTTGGATGTAATCCAATGTTATAACCCCGGAGTTTCTCAATTTCTTGATAGACTTCAATTGCCTTTTCACATGCCTAAACGATTTCATGTTATCCTTAGAACAATTCACCTTGACAATTACCGTTTGATTGTCACAGTTCATAAGAATAGCCGGCACCGGTTTTTCAACCACAGGCAGATCCATCAGTAGATCACGTAGCCATTCTGCCTCAACAGTAGTAGTATCTAGTGCCGTAAGCTCTGCTTCCATGGTTGACCTCGTCAAAATGGTCTATTTGCAAGACCTCCATGAAACAGCACCACCACCTAGTGTGAAAACATATCCACTAGTGGCTTTGATCTCATCAGCATCAGAGATCCAATTAGAACCACTATATCCTTCAAGTACCGCAAGGTAACCGGAATAGTGAAGCCCTAAGTCCAGAGTACCTCTTAGATAGCGCATCACTCGCTCAAGCGCACGCTAGTGATCATATCCCAGATTAGAGGTAAACCGGCTCAACTTGCTCACAACAAAGGAGATATCAGGCCTAGTTGCACTAGCTAGGTACATAAGTGAGCCAATGATTTGAGAGTACTCCAATTGATTTCTAGCAATTCTCTTGTTCTTTCGAAGTAACAAACTAGAATCATAAGGTGCTGGAGAAGGTTTGCTATCAAGGTAGCCGAAGCGACTCAAGATCTTCTCCACATAATGAGACTGCAAGAGTGTAATCCCATTCTCACCTCTAATTAGCTTAATGTTCAGGATAACATCAGCTACTCCCAAATCCTTCATATCAAAATTTTCGGACAAGAATGATTTAACCTCATTAATGACCTCAAGATTTGTCCCAAATATGAGTATGTCATCAACGTACAAGCACAGAATAACTCCCTCACCCCTACCATGGCGATAGTATACACATTTATCTGCCTCATTGACTGAGAAGCCTGCAGATGTTAATGTCCTATCAAATTTCTCATGCCATTACTTAGGCGCTTGTTTTAGATCATACAAAGACTTCAACAATTTGCACACCTTGCCTTCTTGACCTTCCAATACAAACCCATCAGGCTGATCCATATAGATCTCCTCATCCAGCTCTCCATTAAGGAAAGCTGTCTTAACGTCCATTTGATGAACGAGAAGACCATGTGAGGCTGCCAAGGAAAGTAACACACGAATTGTGGTCAATCTAGCAACAGGTGAGTAAGTGTCAAAGAAGTCTTCGCCTTCTTTCTGAGTATAGCCCTTAGCAGCAAGCCGAGCCTTGTACTTTTCAATAGTACCATCAGGCCTAAGTTTCTTCTTGAACACCCACTTGCACCCCACGGGTTTACAACCATAGGGTCGCTCTGTCACCTCCCAAGTGTCGTTTGTGATAATGGAATCCATTTCACTCCGGATAGCCTCTTTCCAGTAGTCTGCATCAGGAGATGCATATGCTTCTGAAATTGACTTAGGAGTATCGTCCACGAGGTACACAGTGAAATCATCAATAAAGGATTTAGCCGTCCTTTGTCTCTTGCTCCTTCGAGGAGCTTCACTGTCATCCTCCTTAATGACAGGTTCATGTGTATGTTCAGTTTGTTCTGGTGGTGTGATTAAGCTGGGAATTATTTCAGAAGGTTGACTAGAAATACTATGTGTATCCTTCATTGGAAAAAAGCTCTAAAAAAAGGTAGCATCACGAGACTCCATAATTGTACCAACATTCATGTCAGGTACCTCAGATTTGACTATTAAAAATCTATAGGCAATGCTGTGGTGAGCATATCCTAGAAAGACAGTCTACTGTCTTAGGTCCAAGCTTGCGTTTATTTGTTATTGGTACATTGACTTTCGCCAAGCACCCCCATGTACGCAAGTAAGGTAGTGATGGTTTTCTCCCAATCCATACCTCATATGGTGTTTTATCTTTGTTTCTGTTAGGAACTCTATTTAATACATGATTTGAGGTTAACAATGCCTTCCCCCACCATGCCTTAGGTAGTCCCGCAGTATCCAACATGGCATTAACCAAGTTAGTCAGCGTGCGGTTCTTCCGTTCGGCAATCCCATTAGACTCAGGAGAATAGGGAGGCGTCCTCTCATGTATGATGCCATGTTCCTCACAGAATAAGTCAAATTCGTTTGAGAAAAACTCTCCACCACGATCAGACCTAAGTCTTTTTATCTTCTTGTCTAGTTGATTTTCAACTTCTGCCTTATAAATTTTGAAATAGTCTAGAGCCTCATCTTTCGTTTTGAACAAATACACATAGCAAAATCTAGTAGCATCATCGATCAATGTCATGAAATATCATTTTCTACCCTTCGTCAACACCCCATTCATTTCACAAAGATCTGAATGTAGGAGTTCTAGAGGTGCCAAGTTTCTCTCCTCGGCAGCCTTGTGAGGCTTTCGAGGTTGCTTTGATTGCACACAGCTATAGCACTTAGAACCTTTGACAATGGAAAACTTAGGAATTAAACACATACTGGAAAGCTGAGCCATCAAGCCAAAATTAATGTGACATAACCGTGAGTGCCAAACATTAGCCTCATCATCCACACTGCCACAAATATGGTTCACAGACTTATTGCAGAAATCAGAAAGGGAAAAGCGGAACAAGCCTCCGCAATCATAGCATTTACCAATAAAATATCCATGTTTAGACACGACTACTTTATTAGACTCAAACACCAACTTAAATTCGTCTCTACATAGACGGGAGCCACTAACGAGATTCTTGTCGATAGTAGGGATATACTGCACGTTCTTTAGCTACACGATCTTTCCCAAGTAAACTTCAGATCTACCGTGCCAACACCATGAACAGAAGCATGTGACCCATTCCCCATTAGGACGGAGGAATCCCATGCGACCTGATAAGAGGAAAACAGCGAGATGTCAGCACAAACATGTACATTGGCCCCCTGTATCTACCTACCAGTTAGTAGACTGATTAACTGAATAAACAGTAGGTAAATTACCATACCCGCTTCCTTCTCCAGTGTTGCCAATGATCACATTGGTAGACTTAGAGGTCTGCCCTACAGGTGCCTTCATCCCCTTGCGTTGTGGACATTTCTTGGCCAGATGACCAGGCAAGCCACACACGTAGCAAGTTCTGTCATCCTGATTCGAATTGCTATTATTCTTCTTCTTCTTGAAGTTGGTGGTCTGCTGTGCTTTGTATTTCCCTTTGCTCTTGTTTTGGGCCTTGTGCACCACATTTGCACTAGACTGCCCACCATCGCCTTTAGACGCAGCATCCTTTTCCCGAGATTTCTCCTCAACATAAAGAGACGCTATCAACCCTCAACGGAGTACTCCTGTCTCTTGTGTTTGAGTGTAGTACCGAAACTTCTCCATGGGGAAGGAAGTTTCGCAATAATGCACCCGACCACAAATTTGTCGGGTAGGGCGCACTTAAGGAGTTCGAGTTCCTTAGCCATGGTCTGTATTTCATGAGCCTGCTCAACTACAGAACGGTTTTCAACCATCCTGTAGTCATGAAACTGCTCCATGACGTACAGATCATTGCCAGCATCAGTGGCACCGAATTTGGTATTCAGTGCATCCCACAACTCCTTAGCGTCGGTCATATGCATATACACCTCGACCAGTCGATCGCCAAGAACGCTAAGAATGCATCCCACAAAGAGATTAGTGGCCTCCTCGAATTCTTTCTGCTTTTCAGCAGTAAGAACTCCATCAGGTTTGCCATTACTAATCCAGAAGCATTTCATCGCTGTCAGCCACAGAGTTACCCTGATCTGCCATCTTTTAAAGTGCATGCCGGTGTATTTATCCGGCCTCAGTGCCTCGGCAAAACCAGCCATAGAAAAATCACAGTGCCTATTATAAGATTTTTGGATTGTTGAAAATATAAGCACATATTGATTTAATTTATTCCATAAATAAATCATGATATTGCAGATGTAAACTAGCATGATCGCATCATTCAATCTACACATATAAACTAAATAGTAAAACATGAGTAGATCGAGTATGCGAAACATAATAAAAACATACCGAGAACCTTCCAAGATCGGTTGCGCAGCAGGAAGAACTCGTGGTACCAGATGTTGATGACGGCGTGCACTCGAGCGAAGAGGAAGACGAGCTGTCGTGGAAGACCAGCAAGCAGTCGTGCGGAGCGCTTCCCAAAAACCTTATTGCTGCCTTCTCCCGGTGCAGGACGTCGAAGACGAAGGTTCCGGAGACCTGCTCTCCCGATCGTCGGTGCACGCCGACGAGCGGGACGGAGTAGACTACGAGCGACGGCGCAGTACAGAGAAGGAGGCAAACCCTAGATTGATTTCGTGTATGTTGCGTGAAGGCTGCAGCTGCGTTTATATAGAGATACCAGGACGCTTAATCAGGTCGCCTGCACGTTCTCCACTTCGCATAAACGAACCGGATAAGTCGCGCGTAACTTATCCGGACTCCATGCCCCTTTCACGCACCGGATTATTCGGAGTGTTATCAAAAACAAAACCAAATTTTCGCAGCAAAACAAAACTGCAAAAGGAGACCGCATCTGCGCAAGGATGAGAAACCAATTTTGGTGTACCATTCACGCGCATGTCGCGTGGCGAGGCGAGCGAGCGCGCGCGTGTTCCCCTTATTCTCTCCACCACACATGTCTTAAGTGGCTAGTAGAGCATCCTCCCTTATAAGGAGGTCTCCCTCTCCTAGAATTGATAAGGTGGTACTAAACTCACCATGCATGCCATCTCATGAGGTGGGATTTTGTGGTTTTCCAAAGAATTAATCTTCAAATGGACCTTAGCCCATACATTAATTCCAACATATGCAATTCCATATATTGCCACCTAGGTTTCAAAACAATGATAATAAGTTGTGGGGTGTCCGACTGTTCAGTGCTCTTAAAAATTAGAGGTCCTCAAATCTTAATTACATAAAATACTAAATATAGTTAATTAGTGATCTGGACTTAGGCTCAAAACTAAAAATAAGAGGGCATGTATAATAGGCTAATAACTAAAACTAAATCGACTGGAGCTAGATGTAATCATGCTCTACGGGTCATCGTGATTGACTATTAATTTGTCCATCTTCTACCACTCTACAAGTGATATCACATGGATCGCGATAATAGGACCAGGAATTTGGCTATCAAATTTTAGAGCTCCAATATATATTTTATACCAGGGCCTTCGATTCCTAGCTATGGCCTTGCTCGGGTGGTGATTGATACTTCATTGATTCATGGAGGTTAATTTTGGCTCAAACACTGTCAGTGGCATCCTGTGGCCTTTGCGCCGGGGAGCTCCGCTTGTTGCCGGAGGTCTGGAACAAGTCGTCCAGCAGTCCATACGAGGCATCGCAGCAGTGGCCGTCGAAACAGGCCGCGCCTTGTGACACTCCTTGACAGGGGCGAAGCTACATTTATTTATCGGGGTCAGTCAACCCCAACGATTTTCTATGAATATGTCTTGTGCCCTCTTTATTTTATCAGCTATGATCCCGATGACTTTAATAGCTGATTGCTTCGTTTAAGACCAATTGACAACTAGGAACGATACTAGCTGGAGCAAATAGAAAATTATCTAGCACTTATGATTATAAGTTAGCCGAATATGCATATACATTTGAGTCTTTTAAGATTTGAGACCATGCATAAGGCTTGCCGTTCACAACTTCTCAAATTCCCTAGCAAAACAATTTTTATAGGAAAGTTGCTTTGAAAAAAATCATATTAATCGATTTTTCAAGTTTTTAGCTAATACTTAATTAATTATGTGGTAATCCTCGCTCCATTTTACATGTTGGGAGGGAAGGGTTCTGAACCCGTAGCTAGGTTCGAACACACCCAATTTGTATCAGGGTTCATTTTTTCGATTTGATATTGGATTCTGAACATGGTGATATGACTTTTCTTTTTGCCAAAATTTGATTAATTTTGGTTGAATTTTACCGTTTCAAATTTGAATTCTCGAAAACTATTCGAAATTTCACCCGGAATGTTACTTTTGTCCCACGTCGGAACATCGAAATTGCGTGGTTTTCGACTGGTTTTGGTTAAAAACATAGACCCCGGCGATCATTTATCCTGGCCTCGCCCGCCCCTAACTCCTTGATCTGTGGTGGCCTTCACTCCACGTATTCAACGAAATGCTGCACAGGAGATATGTCATTCCATTTTCCAGCCTTTCCCTTTCCTTGACCAGGCAAGACGACTAGGCTGCATTTGGTAGCACAGGAAATGGTGAAGATTTATCTCTTTTTTGCACGCACGTTTCCTGAGCTATTAAAAGGTGTATTTTAAAAAAATTTCTATAGAAAGTTGCTTAAAAATCATATTAACCTATTTTTAAAATTTAAAATAATTAATACTCAATTAACCACATACTTGCTAACAGCTCACTTTGTTATCTTCTCAATTTCTTATTTTCTTCTCTCTCAAACACACCCTAAGAAAGCATGTCCATGAGTCCATGTCCACACCCCCATCTGGCCATCCATCACCCACCTTCTTTCCATGAAGTTTCCCCGTGTGGTGTGCGTCTGCCTCTGAACCCCCTCATTAATTATTATCCGTTTGTGTTCTTGTTAGTTACTCCACTATCTTGCAACCACGCCATCCTGCCTGAGTTGCGAGATTGCCATGGCGCTTTGGAGTGGGCTGGGTCAGGCGGCGACGGCGGCGCAGCTTGTCGGGGTAGATTTAGGTGGGCTAATCTCCAACATCATGCAAGCGGCAGCAACGGCTCGGCAAAACAAGAAGGAGTGCAAGCAGCTCGCTGACCGTGTCTCCATGATCGACGAGCTACTGTCGCAGATGCAGGAGGGCGACGAGACGATGCAGAGGCTGCTAACCAGGCTTGAAAACGTGCTCCGTGAGGCTCACCGACTCATCGTGTCCTGCCAGGAGAGGAGCGCGGCCTACCGGTTTGTGATGGCTAAGTGGCAGGCGGACAAGCTCAGGGACGTGCAGAGGAGGATCGACGAATGCCTTAGCCTCTTCACCATGGCCAGTCACAGGGTCATCATCCACCGCTTAGATGAAAACTACAACGCGCGGAATCCAACAGGCTGCACGACCGTACCATGTAATACATATGCAGGCGCCCGATCCCAACGCCAGGTACAAACAAAACCGATGGTATCAAAGCTTTCAATTTTACACTTGCATACTCTCTCCATTTTATATTGCAAACCACTTCCGGACTTGCGGGAGGTGGTCTTAGGCGAAAAGGCGTGAACTCTTTTCACGGCGTGGTCACAATACTCTCCCACCCCAGATCCATCACAAGGACATCATATGCCATTTATGGAAGAAAATCTTTTAATCACTTGAGTGGATATCTATCCATCTATTGCATGTCATCTAAATAGTTATGATTATATTAAAAAATATTTGACAAGATATATTTGTATATGATATATCACTCAATAAGCAAGTAAATTCAAACAAGAGTAAATTTTATACAACCTCGAGTATTATGATCCAAGTTGTATAAAACCACAACGGTTTTGGCATGTGACAGATAACCTAGGTATTATAGTCGTATAGTTTCGCAAAACCATACTAGTGATCAATTTGACTTGCTACTGTAGTAAAATAAAAATTATTAACTTAGATGGCTAAAACTTTTTATATGATGAATAAAAGAATTCATAAATTTGATATTTAATTTTATAACTCACAAGTGTATGAGAATAAAGGAATAATTGATAAACGGTGTTGTTTTGTGAAACTTTAGGGCCATAATACCCATGATTATATGCCACATGTCAAAATCTTTTTGATTTTGTGCAACAAGGACCATAATTCATAGGGTTATCTCAAATTTACTAAAAACAAATATGACTGAAAATATACACATACTAGTTAGAGTTTAATTTATTGTTTTTGTTACAACTTGTAGGGGTAGAATTTGAGCTTACATAAATATGGAGTGATATATAATATATTAATATGTATTATCATTTTTTTAAAAAACATTTTCAAAACTATTTGGATGTGATGCAGTAGATGAGTGGATATCTACTCAGGTGATTAGAATCCATTTCCACCTCTTAGGCTAGTGTGCCATGTAGGAGATAGAGCTCCTGCTCGTCTTGGAGTATATCAAGAATTGGCACTTGATGACCACCTGCATAATGAGTGACGGTACTCCTCGCGAGTGAGGGCATCCTAGAAAATATGCATCAAAACATTGCTAGGCATGTGTTGCGGGCTATCAAGTACCTCATTATTACGTAGTGTAGCCTACAATCGACCGCAACATCACGTCATCCAACATATTGTGCTTGGCATCATCTGGGTGCCTTGCTTGATTGACTTTGGTCCATTGATCACCCTAGACAAGATGTGTAGCGATATTGTAATCGGTGGAAAAATGGGATAATCTCGACCCAGAGTATATGACGGAAAATTTGAATCCGACGAGTGACGTGTTCAACTTTGACATTGTGATGCTGGAGGTATTGGGCATTGACAGGGGGTTTCATTTTCTAATTTGGAGAAGGAAGAGCCAAGAGAGAGGAAAATGAGGAGGAAGAGCAAGGGCCAGTGTTTTACAGGCAGGACGAAGAGGAGGAGGCTCAAGGTCAGCCCTAGGGCGAGGCAACCATCCTGAGCCCCCAGACCTCAGGGGCCCCTGGTATGTACACGTTACCTGCCTAGCCTGTACAACCAATGTTTAGTTGTCTAGTTCAGCCATCATATATTAGTATCAGATTGTGTAGAAGCCCAAACCTGTTAACGTTAGCCAGGAATCTCCAGGAAGCTTGGTAATACTTGCACCTACTCAAGAAATGGCAGGAAGATCTCCGGGCGAAAACCTAGCCTGTCCAAGGCCGATAGTGTTGACGCTTTCGAGCACCGCAACTCCCCTGAGGGCATTGTCGTGGGTGTCTCTCCTTTGTCCTTCGGTGGAATCCTTTCGAGTGAAAACCTAGTCCTGGATCGTTTGAATTGCCATTTCCTTCCAAACCCTCTCGAGATGTTACGTCCTCTTGTGGTGGTACCCTAGCAAATGCAAGATGACCACGTTGGCAGGCCTCATAGAGGAGAGCGGATCCATTCTTCTATCTTGCCCTCTCCCCCTCAATCCCAAAGGGTGGATGGAGTTGAGTGCGTCGGGTTGTCGTGCTCCTGTTTGGTTTTTAGTAGTGGGGCTTGTGTTGTAGGTGCGTAGCGTGGCTTTTTTTCATGATTATAGTCTTCTATGGCTATTTTTGTAATTTTTTACTAGTATATTAATATGAAACCTCGTACTGTGTTACACGGTTCATTTAAAAATATAAATGTCTGCTTTGTTGAAGCCATCCCGCTCCCCTACAACCACCCCTCCCTGCACCCCCACGAACAAAAAAAAAGGAAAAAGCGTAGGCATTTGTTGGAAAATTCAAATGGTTTCAAAAGCAATAGGTCACTCTTTGCTGGCATTCAACCCAGCATGCATTCTACTATGGTTGAATAGCAGGGAAAATTTCATCCATAGCACAAAGATTTGCCGCAAATAAAAAAATACCACAAAAATTTCACAGTACCAATTATTACCACAAAGAGAACCAAATGGCATATTTACCCTTCTTCCTCCTCTTCTCCCCTCAAGTGAGCTTCACCTCATCATTCGCCAGAGTTAAGATGTCGTTGCCGCTACTACCACTGTTGAGGACGAGGTGGTCGCAGGTGGGCTTGTATCGGGCTTGAGCTATATATGCGCCTCCATTGCTGAGGTGGTCGCAACTGGGCTTCGGATCCCAGCCTAGAAGAAGTCTCACTGCCAGCTTGATGAGAAGTCGCGGTTGTCAGGGACGAGGTGGTTGCCGCCGGTGTTGACACTCAATGAAGTTGCCGTGGCCTCTAGAGATCCGAACTTGATGAGAAGTCGTCGGCCTAAGGCCCAAAGGTGGTTACTGCTGCCGTTTTATTAGAGTTGCATGTCGTCTCGGGCTGGAGGAATCCACGGTCATCGTGGTCTGCCATAGCACAGCGGTCAGCAGGGGAGCTCACCATGCTCTCGATTTATTGATCCAATCTTGGCTAAGAACAGGAGACAAAGGGCAAATGGGGAATTTAAAGAAAAGAGGCTAGGTTTTGTGGTACAGTGAAAAGTTTGTGGTATTCTTTGATTTGGGGAAAATCTTTGTGCTATGGATGGAAATTTTCCTAAATAGCACCCTCAGCACAGAAACTAGATAGAAACTTGATGGTTTCCTTTCGTTCTAAAGTTCTTTGTTAGGGTTGACTGGTTGAGATAGGAAGCTTGAGTGAACAGGCTTGTTTATCACAACTTCTTAGGAGATTTCATGGTAATTAGTATCTCTGCAACACAATCTTCTTGAGTTGGTTCATTCCTCTTGTTGCCTTGCACTAAATTTTGACAGATGGTGATTTTTAGGAGCATCTCACATATTATATACATGAGAAGTTTGGCTTTGATGAATTCTTTTGTAGTATTTCACTTTGCTATTCAATTATCACCGGAATAGTTTATGTTTAATGATGTATTAAACATTACCTTCCTATTTGAAATAAGAGTTATTGCTATTATATAAATACTAACATATTATGGCCTCAATTTTTTGAGCGATGCTCCGGTGCTCTCTACTTGTAGTATTATACTACCAGTAATATTAAGGGTAAATTAGTAATTTATTAATACAATAATTACGAGTAACTTTATCATTTATGTTTTTTCCCGGCTAGATCGATATGTGGTTATCTATTATGTTGTCATTGCTCATATTCCATCAAAAAGTCAAAAAAGAAAGAAAGAAAAGTTTAGTCACAACTAAATGATAATTATACCCTTATTATTTGGGACAATAATACCCCTCCACATTTCTACTACCACTAACTAGGGTTGTAATAGAAAGCAATCTGAACCATTCGATCAAATGAGATCAATGGTTCAGATTGTTTTCTACTACCAGTAGAGAGCACCGGAGTGAGGCTCCAATTTTTTTTATCTTATCCCGGACCTCCAAAATTTCAGCACCAGCCCTGGGATGAGGAGGATGAAGAGCAACGAGCAACATTTTATAGAGAGGAGGAAGATCAAGGGGCAGTGTTTTATAGGGAGGAAGAAGAGCGCAAAGCAATATTTTATAGGGAGGAGGAAGATCAAGGGGCAGTGTTTTATAGGGAGGAGGAGGAGGAGCAAGATGCATTGTTTACGAGAGATGAGGAGGAAGAGCAAGAGGCAGTGTTTTATAGGGATGAGGAAGATGCCTTTTATAGGGAGGAGGAAGAGCAAGAGGCAGCCTTTTGTAGGGAGGAGGAGAAGCAAGACATAATGTTTAATAGGGAAGAGGAGGAAGAGCAAGAGAGAATGTTTACTGGGGAAGAGGAGAGGGAGCATGACGCAGTGTTTTACAGGGAGGATGAAGATGAAGAGGTAGTGTTTTATAGGAAGGAGCAGGAGGAGGAGAACACTGGTGCCCCTTATAGCTGGGAGTTCTCGATGCACATCAGCCACTCATTGAAGTGCATGGGTGGATCTACAGTACATTCGTCGGGGTCAACCAACCCTGATGACCTGGTGAAATCAATTGTTAAATTACTTATACAATAAATTTACACTATACATCAAGGTGTTTCCTGACACACAAATATCCCGTTGAAACATTTTTCTGAACCTGCCCCTATAGGGAGGTGAGAAAGGTGCTAGATAGACAACCAGGTGCAAAGCCAACTCTGAGGCAACTTGAGGTGGCATAGAGCAACGGCAACGTGCTGCTTGCAACTTTAAGGGAAAGAACCAGCCAACCATTTTGGAAGTCGCCGCTCAAGCTCGTCCATGAATCTGTGAATGTGTGTATGTGTATTATGTTGTGCTTGTTGACTTATATGCGCTCCTTTTACTTGAGTATATGTTTGTCTTTTATAATGCAGTATATTTCTAAGGACATTTGTCAGTTTATGTAGTATGCTTGACTTATGTTTCGGGAAACTATTCTAAACTCTCGAGGTGATGTCACTTCGATGTTTGCATGTCACCTAAATAGTTATGAAACAAATTTAAGAAGATGTATTAATGTGTGATATATCACTCCACAAACAATCAACTTAAAATTCAATTTCTACATATCATAACGAAAAAACAAATTAAATTACAACTAGTTAATGTATATTCATAACCAATTTTTTTTTGTTACGACATGTAGAAGTTGAATTTTAAGTTGCATATTTGTGGAGTGATATATCACATGTTAATACATCTTCTCAATTCTTTTTCAATTTTTTTCATAACTATTTAAGTAATATACAAGTAACGAGTGTTCCCTCGAGAGTTTAAAATCCACTTTCCTTATGTATGTTTCTATCAGTTGGGTTGACAAATCAAACGAGTTCATGCCAACATGCAAATGGCTACATGGGCTGCGGCAAACGGCATTCCCAGTTTCCCAATGCAACATTGCAACGTGCTATGGAAGTTTATCTCCCTAGGAGATAATTCCTTTCTTGTGGGCAAACTAAGTGCATGACCTACCACTGAAAGAATAATTAACCGTAGATTCTTAGTTTCCCATACTTGGTGATGTACGCATCGATATCAAGATATCTGTGGTGACTTCATCAATCTTAAGATATACAAGACCAGTCTTCATATGTGCTTATCTGGATGGGGTGTGCATGTGTGTTCATGAAGATGAGTGTGCGCGCGTGTATATGAGTGCTGCATCTGTATGTGTTTCAAAACAAAACTCTAAGCCACTTGAGACAACTTGTACTCGAGGACAGATCTAAGAGTTGCACCCTATATGTATGTCCATAGTCTACTTTTGGAATGATCTTGAGAGCAAAGGGAAGGTGGTGTTCTATGTTTTCTCATGCCTCTACTACTATGGGATCAACATGAGTTGGATATTGTGATCCTTTAATAGACGTGCTGTACGTGTTGGTAACACATTATCACTTATTAGCACGTTTATGCTCACTGGTTTGTCGGTCTAATCTATTGTTGTTAGATCGATTTTTCACAACAGATTGATTTGCTCTTTTGTTTCTTCACATTTTAGACTAGGTAGTTACCTAATGGATACAACATGTGTAAGATTTGTGATTGATCTTAGTGGATCCCAGCTTGTTGTTGACACCGTTATAAATGATCAAGGCCTAGTGCTTGATGAGTCACGCTCAGGAGGTATATATATGCCATTGTGACTTATTTATCCCCTTAATCCTTTGAAATGATGAAATTGATTGTGTTGCACAATAGTTTAGAATTACTCTCGATCGCTGGTCTTGTTTTAGTGGTGAAATGAGATAGGTCTCCGATACTAATTGTGTATCTGAAAAATTCTTGCATGTACATGCACCTGAAGACATTTAATGCCATGTGGACATACTCTACGACAAAAGGTTATCGTAAGGGGGAGAATATTTATTATATGTTGATTTTCATTTACGAGATATTGGAATATCTTATAGTATACCAGAGGTATTGGCTCAATGGCGATCACTTTGACTAATTTTGAATATCCTATTATAGAAAGATTGGTTTTTATTGACCGACACCATCAATACAATTAGGCTACCTCACAAAATCCAAAGGTGAGGTGAAGTGAATAGCAAAAATCAATTGATAGTACTCTATTGGATTAATCATCTATTCTCTTCAAGCTATTAGCTCTCGGAAAATTATCCAAAGAATTAGGATGAGAAGATCGATCTTGAGGTTTGCAAGGTTTATGAGGAGAGCACCCAGGACATGATCCATAGTATGGAGTGGTTAGAACATGATTCTGTACTCGTTTTGCCTTGAGTGAGTGGAGCCATCATTTCTCACATAAGATTTTTAACGAAGCAACAAACTGCAAAAATGTATGACTAGTGACTATGTACATTTTCTCCTAGCCTTTTTCCCACTAGGCTTGGTAGGGGTTTTGAGAAGGCATGAGTTAGTCACAGATAGATCCCAAAAATAATGTAGGGAGATAAATTTATCTTTCGTGGGCCAATCCAAATTGGTGTAGAAAAAAGATCTATTTCCTACTAAGACCCTACATATAGAGGGCCAGAGTAAAACACTATATATAATATTGAAGAGAGAGAGAGTTCCATCCTACTTCCTTCATCCCAGTTTAACCATCCTCTAAGCAAATATCACCAAGATCAAGGATACCAAAATATTTATCATTTTCAAATTAATCCTTATCGGTTAATGTGTTCAATCGCTTCGTGTCTCATGCACCGATAGAAATTAATTTTGTTAGTTGCATGCAACACAGTCAATAATGCACATTTACTCTTTGTAGAAATAAACGAAAAGATATTTGTTAGATGATAGTAATAATTTTGGGAAGACCTAAAAAATTCTTAAGAGATGATCAAAATAAGATGAATGGAGTATATATGTGTCCATTATCTACTTGACTACTACTACAATAATATTGGGGCAACGCATGGATATTTTACTAGTAATCTATAGGCATTATTAGGATGAAGACCTGGAGCAACCAAGTGGATATACAAAGCTGGGAGGCGACGACGAAGATCGGCAAAACTGCATATCCTGCAAAATCTTGCAATCAACATCTTATAGGGAACCATCTTCATTGACAAAGTCATTCGCGTCGCGCGTAGGATCCATTCAACTCATATTCTCACAACCACAGCAACGTACTAGAGTGGAACCATGAGGTTCAAAACAGGATTAGCACTATTTGCCAATGAATTGACGGGCGACTATACTGTGAGGTGGCTGGCTAGCGGCTAACAAACATGACCAGGAATTCAGGATGAGGTCTCCGCCAAGTGGATACGCAAGTTGGGAGTCGGCGACGAAAGTGAGTTCGGCACTTTAGAGTAGGAAACTCATCTTCCACACGCACGTAAAATGGAAAACTCATTAGTACATCATTAAGTATTAGTTTTTAAAAGATAGATTAATATTATTTTTTAAAACTACTTTTCTATAGAAATTTTTTTAAAAAACTCAACAACATTTAGTAGTTTGAAAAATGTGCGTGCGAAAAACGGTAAAGATGAAAAAAATATGGCTGCCGAACACACCCCAAGTACATACATGGATCGATCCTATCTTCATCGACGAAGTCATCAAGCGTAGGATCATATCCATTCAATTCATATCCAAGCAATGAGCTAGATGGCGTGGTAGATGGTTGCAGGATCTAATCGAACTTTGATTTCTAAAACTTACCCTAACTTAAAAACTCACTTATACACGTCTTTGACGATCAAAGTGGACGTAGTTACACAAACGATCTGCGGGGACCTAGCTCGTGGCGGATGCAGGATATTGATGGGGGTAGAGTGTTAACTACTTATTGTTTAATAGAAGGAAAAGAACTAAAGTATTATCTTAGGCACATAGTCAGCGTTTTAAAACTTTTACTAAATCTCATCCTAAACATCTCATATTTATAACTGATGATTATCTTTAAAAATTTTTGCGACTGATGATTTTTTTCTTTTTAGGAAAGCTACTGAAACAAAAGAGTAAATTTCCCAAAACCTCAGGTTTAGGGGCACCCATAACGCAATACCTCACGTATTATAATTAATTTGTTTCAAAGAATCTCAGATTTTAGGGTAAAATGTTCCAAGAAACCTCATATTTAAGTCTATATTGTTATTTTTCTAATATATTTAAATATAATAATTTTAAAAAAATTAATATGAGATATTCTTGAGTACATATACACGCTGGCCTCATTTTAACGAACATTGTTGCATCGGTTATTAGTATGATTAGTGTTTATTTGTATAAGTAACCAGTAATATGACGTTATTAGTAGGGTTGTATTGGGTTGTTTCAGTCGTGCAATACAAAAGTAGGGAAAAAGATGAAGCGCGTCGGAGGGATATGTATTGTGAGCCTACTAATATAAACATGTACTAAAAAATATTATATATAATAATGAAATTATGAGTATGTGACAATGTATAAGGTTTCTTGAAACATTTTACCCGAAAACTTATGATTGCTTAGAAACGAAGTATATTACCTGGGGTTTCGTGTTACATCTCTCGAAAGCACAAAAGCAATGATTTTCTGAAATTTACTCTAAACAAAACAAGAAGGTTGACAATGCAAGTGAGAGTCTTCCGTTAATCACATGAAGCTCAGGCCAATCTTGGTTTTTGTCCGGCTAACAAAATGGACCCACAAAAACCTTCTCAGCAGGTTCATGTTTGTTGTGCACGGAGTGCCGATTTGAAATGAAATAAGTTCATTTGAGGTCCCTTAACTTTACATCGAATTCGATTTTCGTCCTTAAACCCAAAAACTAGATACAACCGATCCCTAAACTGTTAAAACCAGTGCAAATGAGGTCCCTCGATGGTTTGGAAGACGGTTTTGGCTGATGTGGTGTCTACGTGGTTAGTAGAACTAGGTCTTCGTCCCACGTGGCGTTAACGTGGCAGGTGAGTCAACGTGGGACCCACATGAGCCCCATATGTTAGGGTGACCACATCATTACCCTCTTCTCTCCCTCCTCTCTCTCTCACTCTTGTCATCTGGACAGGCCGACCGACGGGTAGGAAGGAGGCTGGCTGCCGGCAATACAAGAGAGGAGGTCTGGCGGCCGGCGACGCGGCGGCCACAGCCGCTGCCAGCATAGGCTAGCCAGTGAGAAGGAGGATGGGAGGAGTCCTCACGCGGCCGTGTGGCTGGGAGCCGCCAGACACCGCGCGCCTCTCCCCACCGGCTGCCACCGCCTGCCCGTCTTTAGCCGCGCTGGAGCGCCATAGGCTGGTGGACGAGGAGGAGGGGAGGAGGACGCGACCGCCTTCAGAGCTCGCGCGGGTGTACATCGCCGTCCGCCGCAACACGCTGGCGGAGTCCGTGGTGCACCTTGGCGTCGAGATCCTCCCCTCCATCCCCGACGACGTTGAGACCGACGACCTCGCCCTCTTCCTCCGCGCTGTCGTCCTTTCCTCCGTCCTAGACTCCTTCTCCGCCATCACCACACTCGCCGGTGCAGGCACCGGCTCCAAATCCATGAGCTCCTAGTCTCGATTGGCCACCTCCAAAGCCTCGCTCACGCGGGCTGCCTCGCCGACTGCGATGCCGTGCTCGCTCAGCACATGCTGTCCCACTCAGTCGCGGCGGTCTCCGCCCTCTAAACCACTCCGAGTACGCTTCCGCGCTCCTCGCCACCATCCGGAACCCCATCGCAACGGACCTCAACGCGCTCCTAGGCCCGCTTCTCCTCCGTCGTTGCCTCGTGGGCCTCGTCCCCTCCCTCCTCGTGGCGGACCCCTCCATCCCACATGCCGTTGTCACGAAGAGCATCTACGCCAAGTCTGCGAGCGGAGCAACGACAGGCGGAGCATGCCGGCGGAGCGGAGTGGACCATTATCATCAACCGCTGTCGCACCCACCAAAGCTGTCGCGCTCGCCGGTGACCTCCTCCTCCTCTGGCCACCTCTGCCACCGTGGCCTACCACCGCCGCCGCTCCACCGGTATGCTCCGATCGCCGCACTCCGCCCACCCCGCTCTCCAGCCGCCACCACTTCATGTGAGACACTACAAAAGAATAGAGGATAGAGAGAAGAGGAGAGAGAGGATAGAGGGAAGAGGGAGTAGTGAGGGTGACATGTGGGGCCACGTCAATGCCACGTGGGACGAGGAATGTAGCACTCTTAAATTTTTATTTATTTAAAGTCTTTTCATTTAAAAAGTTTGGAGTTCAAATTTGGTTCCTATTTGATTTTTGCCAAATAGATCTCAAATCCCCTCCTACACATCCTCTCAATTTTTATCAAATCCGTGGTCAAATTCAAATTCAAATCCTCCAAAAATTCCCTCAAATTTCAACTCTGAAAATCCCAGAGAAAATGTGAAATGTCACTATTTATCTCGGGCCGTCCCTTTCCTTTCTCTTCTCTCGGCCCAACTCCCTCTCCCTCTCCTCCTATTCTCCCCCCGAGTAGGCCGGCCCAGTTCCTCCCTCCCTCCCTCCCTCCCTCTCTCTCGGCCCACGGCCTGGCCCGGCAAGGCACTGCTCATCGTCCCCTACCTCCGGCCAGCCGCATATGCGTGCCACCTGCTCGACGTAATGTCGAGCCGGGCGTCGAGCCCCGCGCCGTGCCAAGCCCCGAGCCGTGTCGCGTCACCGTCCCGTCGCCTTCGCCACGTCGCCGTCCTGCGCCGTGCCGCGTCCCCTCCTGCACCGAGCCCCACGCCATGCGGCGCCGCATCCTTTTCTGCGCCATCCCATTGCCGCACCGTGTCGCCGTCTTGTCGCTGCGCTCCCGCCCCCACGCCGCATCCTGTGCACACCGGCCATAAAAGGGCCCGAGCCCCTCCTCCGCTCCCACCACCCTCGCTGCCCTCTCTCCCTCGGTGCTACCGCCCCCTCGCCGCCCTCTCTCTCTCCCTCTCTCGGTGCCGCTACCCCACGTCGCCGTTTTTCCCCTCTCGGCACCGCCATCGCTGGCCGCGCCTCGCCGGAGACCGCCGCCGCCGGCCGCGCCTCGCCGCCGCGGCACACCGGCGCCCGAGCTGAGCCGGGCGAGAGGAAGAGGAGAAGAAGGCCCGAGCCACTGACAGCCCAGGCCCACGTCCCCTTCCCTCCTCTAGCCACCGACAGGTGGCCCAACTCCTCCCCTTCCCTCCATTTCCGCCGACAAGTAGGCCCCACCCGTTGCCGTGTGAGATAGTGGAATATTCCGAAAATAAATTCCCAAAAATCCCAGAAAACCTTTTAACCTTTAGAAATTAATAGAAAATCAACCGTTACTCCGTTTGACATCGTTCAACTTTCCAAATTTTTCTAAAAATGAGATTTACACAGTGACACCTTTGTTTCTCTGATTTGAGCCTGTTTTATTGCCTTTTATTTATTTATTCTCCTTTTCGTGTATAGAGCACGAGTACGAGGAAGCTCCGGACGTCGTTTTCGAAGGAGAAGACCCACATCTTGTGCAAGGCAAGCTTCTTTGATCACATTGCCCGTTTATTAGCAAGTTATTTTGTTTGAAAAATGCATTGCTTAGTGTACACGGTAAACTTGTTTAGGCCTCGGATTGTTTATATAACCGACGGACCGACCTATTAGTTGCACTCACTTCACATATAGTGTTGTCATTATCTTTGATAGCTCCACACATGTTTGCGCCGGTATCGCTATCCATTGGGTACGATCACCGAGATAGTTTGCTTAGCCGTGCTTACGTTGTACTATCGTGTGGGAAACTTGGGTTATTCAAAATTTATACTTAAAAATCCGGTACGTGGTACCAATGTCACTACAACAAAACCATTGTTATAAGACATTTGACTTAAGACACTCTGTAAGTCGTCTCTCCTTTGAGAAGTACAATTAAAAAAGAGACGACTTTTTAGAAGTTTTATAAGTTGGAGACATAGTTTAAGACACTTTATGATTAGCGGAAGATCACATCGTTTAGATATGAATATTGAGACATTTTCAAATGTCTCATATGTAGAGATGAGTTTTGAGACATCTTCATTATATGCATGTCATTGACATCAAACAATATAATTATTGTTTACACAGAAAAAAAGAATATTTGAATCATTTAGATTCCATCGGAAAAATACACAATTCCTTATCCTCTTCTTCAAATAATATTATAATTATTTAATCATTTAAATCATGAGGGTTGCCGAGACTCTCAAATAATATTATAATAATTTTTGAATCATTCCGACTCAATAAAGTCTCTCTCAAATAATTAATATTATAATAATATTTGAATCATTCAGATTGCATTGAGAAACATGAAAAATAATGTACTCGTCCACAGAACGTACAGATTGCAGTCATGGGGCACTAACCAAATTAACGTGAATACCTGAGCAAGAATGTGCTTCTCGATAATTCCAAACATATACACGTATACTTTGTTGATAGAAGTTGGCTGGACCTCCTACAAACCACTTTATTTGTTGGGCCGATGCCTAGCTTTGTTGGGTGCGTATTTGTATCTGTGAGACTTCTTCGACGATAGACTCTGCAACACCCTCGTGAACAACTACCATCGTGAAAAATCCCCTTGGTGGCGGCGACGCAACTCACGCCAACCAGATTGCGCATCCGCATCTCGCAGTGCCTCCTTTGTCGGCGGGCGCGGCACCTCGCAACGCTTCCGCCTCCACCAGGCCAGGCCGTGCCACAGCTGGGCGCAGCAACCTCCGCCGCCGCACGGTTCTGGGTCTAGGTCTCCCGTCCACCATCCACCGTCCTCATATTAGTGCGCCTCCGCGGCCATCGCCAGAAGAACGCCACTGCGCGTCTGCGCTGGTAACAAATTAAGCAGCGCCTCCGCCACCACCCACCAAGCAGCGGGCAGCATCGCCAGCCATCACCACCGAGCAGCACCTAGCAGTTCTCCGTTCATTCCCTTGTGAGTAAATGCCATCTTCAGGCCTTCATGTTAGATATACGTTAGTTGTGTATTGCTGTTGTTTGAACTACGTAAGCCTTGGTGCTTGGTGAAATCTGCAGATTGGTGGTTTGGTGTTGCTATTTGTGTAGTCTACAGTTAAATTGATATGGTAACCATCATGTATCAGTTCACTAGTCCAATATTATTTTTTCCTTAATAATTGGCAGTCGGCAAGCTTAATTACCTCACCAACTTCTATTATAAGAGAGAATTAGAGGAATTGGAGAAGATGGATATATGGAATCGGCTGTGCCAATACTATAATATTGCTACTTCCTTGAAAAGTTTAATTAATTTTCTATATTTTTAATTTGCATGGGTGTGTGTATATATATATATACGCGTATCCTGTATCCTTACTTTTGAGAAAATGGCGTATCCCCGTATCGCTGTATCATGTATCCGTATCCATATCCCCATATCTATGTAACATACACACCAACTTAGACATTCATGTGATTTATATTACTTAGAACCAATTTAAGACAACTTACAAGAGAGTGGATCCATGCATCTTATGAAATTTTGCAGTGAAGGTGGTTCTGAATGATAGATATCAGTTCCCCAAAGATGAAACTACCTTTTACCAGTGATTTTTAATTTTTTGTTATGAAATTTGTTAAGTATTAACATAGTTATTTCTATGCACATTTTAATGTCCTTCTCAAATCACCCAATCAATTTCACATTCTTTTTTATATGACTCAAAATTGGTCAGTGGATCAATAGCTAGTATAAGTGTTAAGACTTGATGTCATGTTTTCTCGATTAATTATGTGAAGAAAAAACTGAGAAAATTCATGAATTTTGACTTATAAAATATTGTTCGGATGCAAATTTTGAATATATTCTTGTAGAATTGAAGAAGACACTGTTAATTACAAGGGTGATGTTTCTCTCTTATTACTCCAGCATACCATATGACTGATGATGGATCGAGATTGGATGAGTGAACCTAGATCATCTACTGCTTATAAAGATGGTGTAGAATATTTCTTATCTCTTGCATTTCATGATGTTACAGATGATGCCAAGGTCCTTTGTCCTTGCGTGAATTGTAGAAACAGAATAACACAGAATTTTGATAGAGTTAAAACACATTTGAGATGTGCTGGAATTCTTCAAAGTTATACCAAATGGATTCACCGTGGTGAGAAATATGATCCACCACCATTAGTATTTGCTCATGTATCAGGCAACCCCATGAATATTCCTATTTCTAGTGTTCGCGAGAGTAGTGTTGTAGAAGGTGGAGAAGGAAGATTGGATGACATGGAAGGACTCCTAAATGCTGCATTTGGCAAGGAAGATAGTTATGAGTCTCTATCAAGTTCTTCTATCAATGATGATATTCATTTTGACTCTAACAGTGTGGAACCTGGCATGGCTGAGGATGGGAATAATACATTTGGAGATGATCATACTGGGGGGGAACAAGATATGTTCACAAGCTTGTTGAAGGATGCAAAGACAAAACTATATCATGGGTGTGATAAATTTTCAAGGTTGTCATTCTGGGTGAATTTGTATCACCTGAAATGCATACATGGATGGACACAAGAATCTTTTACAACACTACTTGGTTTTCTATTAGATGCACTTCCTCAAGAGGCAAATTTACCGAGGAATTGTTATGAAGCAAAAAAAATCATTCATGGTTTAGGTCTTGACTATCAGAAAATCCATGCTTGTCCTAAAGATTGCATGCTCTTTCGAGGACACAGAGCTAACCAAGAGTCTTGTCATGTGTGTGGTTCCTCCTGTTGGATAACTGATAAGAATGGGCATCCAGTTAACTCAGAAGGAAAGAAGAAACCAGCTAAAGTGTTGCGTTATTTCCCATTAATTCCAAGAATCGAAAGAGTATTTTCTACTGACTATACTTCAGGAGAGATGCGATGGCACGAGGAGGGACGTACAAAAGATGGATTGCTACGACACCCTCTTGATGGTGAGGCTTGGAAAGATTTTAGTGCTCGTTATCCTAGTTTTTCTGCCGATGCCCGTAATGTGCGGCTTGGTCTTGCAAGTGATGGATTCAACCCTTTTAGAAATATGAGTTCAAAGCATAGTACTTGGCCAGTGATGCTTATTCCTTACAATCTTCCACCTTGGATTTGCATGAAACAAACATCACTAATTTTGTCCATGATCATTCCTGGACCAAATTCACCTGGGAATGATATAGATATATATTTGGAGCCGCTTGTTGAGGAGCTATTGCAACTGTGGAAGGGTGCGGAAACATATGATGCTTCTGCAAGGAAGAAATTTTCTCTCCGAGCTGCACTATTATGGACATTGAATGATTTTCCTGCATTAGCTTACCTATATGGTTGGAGCACCGGAGGAAAATATGCATGCCCATCTTGTGCCACACTTACAAAATCATTTTGCCTTAAAAAAGGTGGTAACTTTTGTTACATGGGTCATCGTCGATGGTTGCCACTGGATCATAGATATCGAGAATTGAATACTCAGTTTGATGGCACTGAAGAGAAGGAAATTGCACCTAAAACATTGCATGGAACTTCTGTTTAGAGAATGCTGGAGGGCAGAGTATTTGTATTTGGTAAGAAGGTAGGCGTAGCAAAGATGGCAAAAAAGAAAAAACAAGCCAAAAACAACAGTAATGAGAAAGGGAGCAATCGGGAACTCAAGCGTAAGAGAGAGACATGCAAAGAAATCAAGTGATAATGCAAGTAAGTCTGGATAGAAACCCGAAGATTGGTTGAAAAAGAGGTCAATATTCTTTAAGCTAGAGTATTGGGAGTCGAACAAATTAAGGCACAATCTAGATGTGATGCATATAGAGAAAAATGTGTGTGATAATTTAATTGGAACCCTGTTGGATATTAGTTCAAAAACAAAGGATGACCTCAATGCACGACTTGACTTGATAGATATTGGCATTCGACCAGAACTTCACCCTATAGTAGATGATAAAGGAAAGCAAATATTGCCACCTGCACCCTGTTGACGATGAAATTTGGCAAGTAATCTAATCTACATGAATCGAAAACACGATCCAATCCGAAGCGGATTCGAAGATATGCAGAAATCTCGAAAAACAGAGTGCGCATCGGCTGTAGTCCGTATCGGCTGGAAACCGAGTCCGATTGGGATAGCCGATAGAGCCAGTATCATATGTGAAGTTAATATCGGATTCAACAGGGAACTAACGATGGTATTGCCGGGCAAGGATAGAGTCCAAGATTGGCAATTGTATCTATTAATTAGGAATATATATAATTTCCTTATAGATATTATCGGTAAGAGTCCGCCTAAGGGGACTTATTCGTTTGTTGGATTTGTATTAGGTTAATATGAGTCGTGTCCGTGATGGACATCGTTTGTATTTTCGGGTATAAATATAGTCCCGAGGTCCTGTAAATAATAACAACACACGTTCAATCAATCTCGGCGCATCGCCACCTTTGTTTTCTACTTTTCAACAAGTATGTGCTTTCGAGTCGTGCTGCATCGATTTCATCTTCGAGGAAAAGGTAAAGCTTGTTATGGTGGTTTGCATCATTAAAGCTAGTGCTTACATCTTTATGACACTCTAGTTCTATCTTATAAACTTCCGAGTTATCATATACATTGTATAATTTAGATTAACAATGCAATCTACTTGCATCGGTTGGATTCTCTTTAGGGTTTCATCGATATCAGCTAGATTACTTAGTTGGTTTAGATTATATAATGTATCTACCATCTCGAAAAGGCAACCATCGGGTTGATTTTCTAGATGCCATGCTTCTCTTTATACTTAATGCTGCATTGGCTAAGTCCAACGTATTAAGTCATATTTAGAATCATGATATCTAGCCTGCTTTATGGTTGTTAATAAGGATAGTATCGGGGTTTCAGCTGATCTTACCTGGTATAGATGTTTTACATTGATTTATGCTTTGTTTAATGTTCTATATCTGCCCCTTATATTAGGATATAATCTAATATAAATATATTGAGCTTGATACCAATCTAATTGGTTATAGTTGAATATATATTTATTCTCTAGTATAAGGTTGTATCGGAGCTATAGCCGATACATACTTAAATCTAGATATCGGCTATGGCATGAGTCTATATAATCGTTATTTCATGTTAAATTAGACTTGAGCAATTTATATTGTCTCGGTTCAGTCCGATCTATCCCAATTGCTTATTTCTAAAGTAATATTGATATATTGATTATGTAACACTGATCTTTACAGCCGATATACTAGTTTTAGGGTTAGTTCCATCATTGACTATACCTTACAGCCGATTCATGCTTTATTGCATCGGCTAGGTTACCTACGATATGAAATCGGCTAGATGGCCGATAGACTATTGTTTACTAATATTTTTGTATATTTCTTCTTGTTGATTGCAGGATCAAATCAACTGGCACGCCCTCGAACCTAAAGAACTAATTTTGGACCTGCACTACAGTAAAGCAAATCTCTCAGGTCAGTGTGTGTTTTTTGCATCATGCTTTTGGCATGCCCGGTGGGACTTTGTCATCATGTCACCAAATATTGCTGAAGTTTCGGAGGATAATATCCTGCTGATCACGATCGAGCAGTTGAACGACGAGCAGAGAGAAGAAATGAGACAGATGCTAGATCAACTTCAGAAACAATATCTGCACTCGTTCACAGTAACCCGACAGGGCACAGTTGTTCAAAGGACTAAAGTTGAGTTGCCGATGATCGTGAAGCAAGATCCAAGTATGTCCGGAACAAGTGAAGAAAAGGACAAGCTGCCCAAGGTCGAATCAAGTGATGAAGAGCTCCACACGATACAAGATCGCATCGATTCGGCTGTGCACCATGCCCTTATCAACCAGTCTGGGGTACTTGTGAACACATTAACAAACATGATCAAGTTAGTAGTTGACGGAACTATAGCCGAAGAAAAAGCTAAAGGACCCATATACTTACCAGACGGTACATTTCCAGGCTACAGGACTATGAAGAGAGAAGTTGACGGGAGTCAATAGACACTTCAAACCCAGGCTCCATCGACTCCTTACTCTAGTTCAAATATTCCAGCAATCATGACAAGACCACAGCCGATCACTGGGGGGCAAGCTTCAAGTCAGCTGAGACCGGAACAATTGATCAGCATACTTAATCCAAAACCGCCAGTTGTCGACACTTCATATCAAATTCCTTCGGTTCCACAACAGCCGATTGAAATTACTCAGCCGATAAGCCAACAGTACAGCACAGAGCAACTTCCATATATGTCACCTCAAGGCATATTGGCTAACCTCAATCATATCTATCAGCCTCATTCTCCACGGCCTCAGCCTATTCAGTACAGCCAGTTTGATCCAGTTCAATAGCAATATGGTGGAGCAACACCTCAACAGCCGTGGGCCGATATGATCGCTGATGTCATGAGGGAACAGTTTGGACTTAAACCTAAGGACAATGGTAACATGTATCGACACACATATCCGGAATACTTTGATCGGGTACCACTGCCAAACCGATACAAGGTGCCAGACTTCTCCAAGTTGGGCAAGACAATGTATCTACCTATGAGCATGTTAGCCAATTTCTAGCTCAATGTGGTGAAGCATCGGCTACAGAAGCCCTCAGAGTTAGATTGTTTCCACTTTCTCTATCTGGATCGGTGTTTACTTGGTTTTCATCTCTGCCTTATAATTCTATCAGAAGTTGGGCCGATCTGGAGAAACAATTTCATAAATACTTTTTCAGTGGTGTTCAAGAGATGAAGTTGTTAGACCTCACAGCTATCAGGCAGAAATCAGATGAATCAGTACCAGATTATATTCAAAGATTTAGAGATGTGAGGAACAGGTGCTACAGTCTAGCCTTGATAGACTCACAATTAGCCGATCTGGCTTTCCAGGGTTTGTTAGCGCCGATAAGGGAAAGATTTTCGGCTCAAGACTTTGAGAGTTTAGCTCTAGCTCAAAAGGTATCGGCTCATGAAACAAGATTCCAGGAGGCTAGAAAGTTCATCAAGAAAGCCAACAATGTCAACAATATTTACAGCTATGATTTTGATTCCGAAGATGATGATCCAAAAGTTAATGCAGCCGAGTGGGCGAGGAACAAGAAAACAGTAGTTTGCCAATGGGTCAAGAATTCGGGAAAAGAAGAAAGATTTGATTTTGACATCATTAAAGCTGACAAGATATTTGATCTTCTTCTTCAAGAGAAACAAATTCAATTGCCGGCAGTACATGTGATCCCATCGGCTGAGGAGCTGAAGAGAAGGAAATATTGCAAGTGGCACAATATAGGATCTCACAGCACCAATGACTGCAAAATTTTCAGACAGCAAATCCAATCGGCTATCTAGCAAGGAAAGACTAAGATCGATGAATCCTAGAGGCCGATGAAGATAGATGGATACCCTTTTCCAGTAAACATGGTTCACTCTGGATTTAACCGGAATCAAGGCAATGGAGGTAAAAATTACACCAAAAATATCAAATCGGCTGGTATGATCAACAAATATCAAAAAAAGGCGCCAGAGGGAAGAGGAGTCATGCCACGAGGATGATGAGAGATATTTTGATCCTCATTGGAGCTGTGAATTTTTCAGATTTTGTTGGAACGAAGGTATGAGGTTACCATCTATTGAGGATTGCCTTGGGTGTAGTGATTCTGATGCTCAATATGTTCAAAGACCAAGCCGACAGAGTACAAATGTGCATCGGCCGATTCAAAAAAGATTACCAGTTCATGAAAGACTTGGGCCGATCCAGCAAGACAATGATGAAGATGATTCACATAAAGAGCCCAAAAATATGCAACCACAATGGTGCCCTTTTGGAATTTTTACCAAGAACCAAAAGAGGAGAGTTCAGAGGATGAGAAATAGGGAACAATTCCAGGAGGTTGAAGGAGAAATTGAACATCGGCTCAGACAACGAACAAAAAAGGTTTGGCGCGTAAAGAGCAAGGTGGTGCTAGCCGATGAAGTCCAAGCCGATCAGAAAAGAGATCTCTATAATAAGGGCAAAGAGGTGATGTCATTTGCAATAAACATGGTTTTCATGCTACCAGCTGAATATGCAGTTGAACAAGTTGTTGAGCAAGCTGATGAGTTGCCATCGGCTAAGTTGATGTTATCTCCACAGCAAGCTGTTTTTGAGAAGCCTGAAGGAACTGATCATCGGCACCTCAAGCCACTATATGTCAAGGTATTTGTGAATGGCAAGCTGATGTCAAAAATGCTAGTCGATGGAGGAGTAGCTGTCAATTTGATACCATATTCAACCTTCAGAAAGCTTGGGAAGAATTAGAGGATTTGATCAAGACAAACATGATTTTGAAGGATTTTGGCGGGAATCCATCTGAAACCAAGGGAGTTTTGAATATGGAGCTGACAATCGGCAGTAAAACAATTCCTACCACGTTCTTTGTTATTGATGGGAAGGGTTCCTACAGTCTGTTGCTGGGAAGAGATTGGATTCATGCTAACTGTTTATTCCCTCAATAATGCACCAAAGTTTGATTCAATGGCAAGGAGACCAAATCGAAATCGTGCCAGCCGACAGGTCAGTCAATATAGCTAGTACCGATTTATTTGTTTGGGAGATGGAAGGAATTGATTACTTACCTGGAAAAGTTTGGTAAGGAGATTACTTAAAAGTTTCCAATTATTCCATACAGCCAACAGGAGATGGAGAGCGCCAATTATTATTTTGAGGGTGCCGTGGAGGGTTCTAATTTCTACACGAAGGACACTGTTGATGATCTCGACGGCAAGCTAGGACAAGGGTTTATGTCGGCCGATGAATTGGAAGAGATCGACGTTGGACCGGGTGATAGGCCTAGGCCGACATATATTAGTAATGATTTATCAAAGGAGTTTAAATGTAAATTAATAGCACTTTTAAAAGAATATAAAGATTGTTTTGCCTGGGAATACTATAAAATGCCAGGACTTAGCCGATCGATTGTTGAACATCGGCTCCCTATCAAAACAGGCTATCGGCCGTATAAACAACCTCCAAGACGTTGTAAAGCTGACATGTATGATGCTATCAAGGCCGAAATTACAAGACTTTATGATGCCAATTTCATTAGACCATGCCGATATGCTAAGTGGATTTCAAATATAGTACCAGTTATCAAGAAAAATGGCAAACTCAGGCTTTGCATTGATTTCAGAGATTTAAATAAAGCCACACCAAAGGATGAATACCCAATGCCAATAGCCGGTCAACTGGTTGATGCAGTATCTGGACATAAAATTATCAGCTTCATGGATGGCAATGCAGGTTATAATCAAATTTTCATGGCTGAGGAAGATATCCACAAGACTGCTTTCAGATGTCCTGGTGCAATCGGCTTGTATGAGTGGGTTGTTATGACTTTTGGGTTGAGAAGTGCTGGTGCTACATATCAAAGAGCTATGAATTATATATTTCATGATCTTATCAGCATGTTGGTAGAAATCTATATTGATGATGTGGTGGTCAAGTCCAAGGAAGTTGATGAACATATAGCCGATTTAAGACAAGTACTAGAAAGAGCAAGGAAATATGGTTTAAAGATAAATCCATCTAAGTGTGCTTTTGGTGTATCGGCTGGGTAATTCCTTGGGTTTTTGGTACATGAGCGTGGGATTGAGATACCGCAAAGGAGTATTGAGGCAATCAAAGATATAAAACCTCCAGAAGATAAGACTAACTTGTAATCTTTGATCGGCAAGATAAATTTTGTTCGGCGTTTCATATCAAACTTGTCTGGCCGAATAGAACCATTTACTCCAGTATTGAGGTTGAAAGCCGATCAAGAGTTCGTCTGGGGAGAAAAACAGCAGCATGCATTGGATAATATGAAGGAATATTTGAGTACTCATCTAGTCCTTATACCACCACAGAAAGGGCTTCCTTTCAAATTATATTTGTCAGCCGATCAGAATTCTATTGGCTCGGTTTTAATCCAAGAGGTTGAAGGAAAAGAAAGAGTCATATTCTATCTCAGTAGAAAACTTTTGGATGCAGAATCGAGGTATTCACCTGCGGAGAAGTTATGCTTGTACTTATATTTTTCTTGTTCTAAATTGAGGCATTATTTTCTTTTTAATGAGTGCACAATAGTATGTAAAGCCGATGTAGTGCGGTATGTGCTATCGGCTCCAGTTCTGAAAGGGCGAATTGGGAAGTGAATTTTTGTTGTCAGAATTTGACTTGAAGTATGAATCGGCTAATGCAGTTAAAGGGCAGGCGATAGCCGATTTTATAGTTGAACATAGGGATACCAGTATTGATAATGTTGACATTATGCCATGGACTTTATTCTTTGATGGTTCTGTATGCACTCATGGTTGTGGTATCGGCTTGGTGATCATATCGCCTAGGGGGGCAAGTTTTCAGTTTGCTTTTATTATCAAGCCTTATTCTACAAATAATCAAGCTGAATATGAAGCTGTTTTGAAAGGATTGCAACTATTGCGAGAGGTTGAAGCCGATGCTGTTGAAATCATGCGAGATTCATTATTGGTGATAAGTCAATTATCTGGGGGAATATGAGTGCAAAAATGATGTTCTGATGGTATATAATGAGAAATGTCAAGAGTTGATGAAGACCTTCAAAATAGTTACTGTGAAACATATCCCTAGGGAGCAGAATGTTGAAGCCAATGATTTAGCTCAAGGTGCATCAGGCTACAAGCCGATGTTGCAAGGAGTTGAAGTAGAAGTTGCCTGCATACCAGCCGATGATTGGAGGTTTGATATATTTGAGTATTTGAAGAATCCTTCTAAATCGGTTTCCAAAAATTTTAGATATAAAGCCCTCAAATATGTTCTATTGGATGATACATTATATTATCGGACGATTGATGGAATTCTTTTGAGATGTTTGAGTCTGGAAGAAGCAAAAGTAGTCATGTGTGAAGTGCATGAAGGTATTTGTGGGACTCATCAATCGGCTCACAAGATGAGATGGCTGATTAGAAGAGTTGGATATTTTTGGCCGACAATGCTGGAAGATTGTTTCAGATACTTCAAGGGATGTCAAGATTGTCAGAAATTTGGAGCCATTCAGAGAGCACCAGCATCGGCTATGAATCCTATTATCAAGCCATGGCCGTTCAGAGGTTGGGGTATTGATATGATCGGCCAGATCAATCCACCATCGAGTAAAGGGCATAAATTCATATTAGTTGCTACTGATTATTTTACCAAGTGGGTTGAGGCAATTCCTTTGAAGAAAGTTGACAGTAAAGATGCTATTGAATTTGTCAAGGAACACATTATATACCGGTTTGGTTTACCACAGACGATTACAACCGATCAAGGATCAATTTTGGTGTCCGATGAGTTTGTTCAATTTGCAGATAGCATGGGGATTAAATTGTTGAATTCTTCACCGTATTATGCACAAGCAAATGGACAGGCTGAGGCTTCCAACAAGAGCTTGATTAAATTGGTCAAAAGGAAGATTGCAGAATATCCCAAGAAATGGCATACTATATTGGCAGAGACATTATGGTCCTATCGGATGGCTTGTCATGGCGCAATTCAAGTACCTCCATATCAACTGGTTTATGGGCATGAAGCTGTGTTACCGTGGGAAACCAACATCGGCTCCAGGAGGATTTCTTTGCAAGATGGGCTGACAGCCGATGATTATCATAATTTGATGGTTGATGAGTCAGAAGATTTGGTTCAGGCAAGATTGCGTGCTCTTGAGAAAGTTCGAAAAGATAAAGAAAGAGTTGCTAGACATTACAATAAAAAAGTTGTACCAAAGTCTTTTGAGGAGGGTGAACTTGTTTGGAAATTGGTGTTGCCGATAGGAGCTAGAGATAATAAATTCGGTAAGTGGTTGCCGAATTGGGAAGGACCTTTTCAGATTCATAAATTTGTTTTTAAAGGGGCTTATATGTTAAAAGGACTTGATGGAGAAATTTTCGGAAGAGCACTTAATGGGAAATATCTGAAGAAATAATATCCAAGTGTCTGCATTGGTTCATAATCGGCTGAGTTCTGCCGATGTATGGTGTCAGCCGATGTGTTTACATCGCCTTTAGATGACCGATATTTTTATCGCCCTTAGATATATAAGTTTGCAGCATTGTGTTCCCTACTACAAACTTGGAGGGCTTAGAGGATAAAAGTTGGAAATTTTTTGAGCAAAAATATAGAATTATACAAGCCAAGATAATGTCAGTCAATATATCGTATATCGGCTCGATGGCCGATGTACTTCAAGAATTTGGCTATGTATAAATCGGCTCGATGGCCGATACATATATTACAGCAAAATGTTGTTCAGTATTATTAGATCGTTACATCAAGCCAAGTTTTTCTGGATGGCTGAAATTGCTCTATGCCTAATTTGTTCTACTTCATCGATGGCCTGAGCATCGGCTGCATCTGTACCTGGAATCGATTTCAAAGCTTTGCTTAAGGCAGAAAGATATTTCACCGATTTCTTTAACTTCAATTTTTGGGCTTCAATCACTTTGGGCAGATCGGCTAGTTTTTGTTCTTTACTATTGACTACAGCCTTGCAAGTTTCAAGTTGTTGTAGCAGATCAACTTCTTTCTTCTTCAACATCTCAATCTTCTGCTGTGTGGAGTTTGGTCCAGCTTCTAGTTCATCCAGTTTAGTTTTCTCCTCATTCACTTGCTGTCGGCTGGATTGAACATTGGCTTCAAGAATAGAGCGCTCTAGCCGATCGACAATTCTTTGCCTTGCTCTTTCCAACTTGAAACGATGTTGTTCGAGGAAGACTGCTGGAGAAATTGCTTCAATGAGCTCATCAGGAATATGGTTTTGAATTTCTTCGAATCTTGCCCTGATCGGCCCACAGCTCACAACAAATGCATCAAGGGAAGCATTGAGCCGATCTGCAATATTAGTCAAGCTCTTTTTCAGGTCTTCTGATATGGGAGAAATGACTTTGCTAGTTGTATCCTCTTCTTCCTCGTCCAGAAATTGTTTGATGTCAAAAGAAAAGATATCGGCTAAGAGCTGAAACACAAGAAGAGCATTGTTAAAGTGATGATATTGATATTGGAGATTAGCCGATGAATATAAAGTTTGGGGAATGCTTACAGGAATTTGAGGAATTGGAGCTATGGCAGCAACCTCTTCATCTTGTCGCCTGGCTGTAGCCGATGGAGTTTGTTCACTTGAGATTTGGTGAGGAGATGCTAGGTGAGGGGCTGCAGTATTAACAAGTATTGGTTAGTATCAGCTGAAAATAAGATTGAGTATGACATAAGTTATAATTCCTGATACAGGTGGTGGGGTTGGTTTCTTCCTAGTAGCAATTTGTCTCTTCTTGGGCTGAGAAGGATGATTAAGTTAAAACATATATGGATCAAAGAGAATAGATTGTTGTAGAAGTGTTCTTACCTGCACTTTTTGGAGTCTTTTTGGAGGACTTGGGGTTTTTGCAGCTTGAGATTGTACTGCAGGAGGTGTATCGGCTTGGGGTGTTGTAACTTCAGCTATTTCGCTGACTTGAGCAGCAGCTTCGTCAATAGCCTCTTCCATATCAATCTCCTTCAGGATGTCATCTAGTTCTTCAGTTAGAGGGATTTCTGTATCGGCTGCCTTCTTTTGTTTCTTGGCTGGTTTCTTCAAAAGAGTTGGTTTGATTGCAGCTTGTTTGGTTCTTTTTCTCTTGTCACCAGCTTGCATCGGCTCTCTGAGTTGACCTTAGAGCAGGGTGGTTGTCTTTGGAGCGTTAAAGCCGATGATGGATGGAGCTAGTCCACAGTCGTTTGGGAGTTTGGCAGCAGCATATTCTATTGGTTTCCCACTTCGGCTGACAAGAGGGGGAGGAGAGTCTAATGTCTACAAGGAGTTGATAAAAGGTAAGTATTAAGCAGTTGATTGGAATAAAGTGTAAGGTTTGAAGAGAAGAAATTTACCTGAGGGACCAAGTCTGGTATGATTCTGGTTAAGTATGTTTCAGCTGATAGGTGGAAAATATGAGTCTTTATCTCATACCACCATTTGTCAAATTGTATACTCCTCATTAAAATGATGCTGAATCTATTTATACTGCCAAGTGAGGGACCTCGGATATTGAGCATCTTGTCCATCATCAGAGCCGATATTATATCACCCCTGGTTTGAATCTTGTGAACATAATATAGGCCGATAGGTAGCTGGCCCATGCCGAGTTGCCTTGCTGCTGTCATTGGGTGATAAAATTCGAAGGATGACTGAATGTTTCTACCTTGAGATATGCTGGTGGGAAGTATACAGGGTAAGATTGCAGCAGTTAAGACTTCTCTTGGTTTCTCAAATCTTTCATCATTTATCTTACTCAGTCTGAAATCGGCTGGCAGTTCGTAGTTGTTAAAAGATTCATAAGCAAACCAAATTCGGCTGTCTCTGGGAACTGGGATCGGCTAAGGACGGAAACTCTGCTTCAAGGAGCGATGGTCTTTTTGCAACTTTTAGCGTATGCAGAGTTAACCAGAGTTGAATAAACCACCATGGGCCACCAGTACTGACACTTGAGTCCATGATCAATTTGGCCGATGATTGGCTTAGGGTTTGATATACTGCACCTAGTAGGTATTTTCCCAGGGGGAATTCTTTCTTCAAGACAATGGCTTCGGCTAGGTGTTGCCAGTTTGCTGTTGGGCCGCAGGTGGATCCACAAAATACGAATTTGTCCAACCACATCATTAAGAAAGCAACATGTTCTCTAGCCGATACAGAACCTGTACCCATGTTCTCAGAAATAAAACCAGACCAACCTCCAATGTTCTTAGTTTTGAATTTATAGGTACACTTGGTCTTCATGCTGATGGGGTTAGCCGATGTGGTTATATCCAGACCAGTTATCATGATTATGTCTAGCTAGGTGGGGGTCATCGGCCATGGTTAAACACGAAGGCGTTTAAGGTATCTGACCAAAAGTATGCAGAAGACGATAGCATCGGCTCATCTTTTTTCATATCAGCTATAGACAGGGATAAGCATTGAGCTATTCCTACTTCGTCCCAGTGATCCTGTTTGCTAGCAGCAACCCTCTTATACCAATCTATCCACTTATCAACTTGAGAGGGCCAAGATCTGAAGGTTGCAGTCCAGTGAGAGAGAGATGGAGATGACTGTTTGAAAGGGATTCTATTTGTTTCTGCATTGATGATATAAGTGGGATCTATATCACCTATCGGGCCCAGATAAAAGTGATTGGGATGTTTCAGACTGGGGATGGCTATTTGGTGGACTAAGTGCTACAGATTGAAAACGAAGGGTTGAAGGCGGAGGAATAAGTGAAGAAAAGCTAAGTAAACTCTGAGCCGATGGGGACTCACCTCGGGGAATTCCTTGGCAGCGGCGCTGGATGGGCTTGATGAAGACGCCATGGATGGATGAGAATCGTGGTCAAGAAGGGATTCGTTGTTGCGGTCGCCGGAGAAGAGAGAGAATAATCGCCGGAGTTCACGCAGAAGTTTGGTGGCCTAAGAGGTAAAAAAGGAGTTAACACCGTGAAATCTCCGGAAAAGCGGTTGGTATTTAAAGAAGTAGGTGTGTAACGGCCACAGAGGAAACCCTATATTTTTGCGGTTCTGAAGGAATAATTCCGTTGCATTATATAATACTTCGGAATTGGGGGACATGTGTTGACGATGAAATTTGGCAAGTAATCTAATCTACATGAATCGGAAACATGATCCAATCCGAAGCGGATTCGAAGATATGCAGAAATCTCGGAAAACAGAGTGCGCATCGGCTAGAGTCCGTATCGGCTGGAAACCGAGTCCGATTGGGACAGCCGATAGGGCCAGTATCTTATGTGAAGTTAATATCAGATTCAACAGGGAACTGACGATGGTATTGTCGGGCAAGGATAGAGTCCAAGATTGGCAATTGTATCTATTAATTAGGAATATATATAATTTCCTTATAGATATTATCGGTAAGAGTCCGCCTAAGGGGACTTATTCGTTAGTTGGATTTGTATTAGGTTAATATGAGTCGTGTCCATGATGGACATTGTTTGTATTTTCGGGTATAAAGATAGTTCCGAGGTCCTGTAAATAATAACAACACACGTTCAATCAATCTCGGCGCATCACCACCTTTGTTTTCTACTTTTCGACAAGTTTGTTCTTTCGAGTCGTGCTACATCAATTTGATCTTCGACAAAAAGGTAAAGCTTGTTATGGCGGTTTGCATCATCAAAGATAGTGCTTACATCTTTATGACACTCTAGTTCTATCTTGTAAACTTCCGAGTTATCATATACATTGTATAATTTAGATTAACAATGCAATCTACTTGCATCGGCTGGATTCTATTTAGGGTTTCATCGATATCGGCTAGATTACTTTGTTGGTTTAGATTATATAATGTATCTACCATCCCGAAAGGGCAACCATCGGCTTGATTTTCTAGATGTCATGCTTCTCTTTATACTTAATGCTGCATTGGTTAAGTCCAACCTATTAAGTCGTATTTAGAATCATGATATCTAGCCTGCTTTATGGTTGTTAATAAGGATAGTATCGGGGTTTCAGCCGATCTTACCTGGTATAGATGTTTTACATTGTTTTATGCTTTGTTTAATGTTCTATATCTGCCCCTTATATTAGGATATAATCTAATATAAATATATTGAGCTTGATACCAATCTAATTGGTTATAGTTGAATATATTTATTACTAGAGAATATCCTAGTATAAGGTTGTATCGGAGCTATAGCCGATACATACTTAAATCTAGATATCGGCTATGACATGAGTCTATATAATCGTTATTTCATGTTAAATTAGACTTGAGCAATTTATACTATCTCGGTTCAGTCCGATCTATCCCAATTGCTTATTTCTAAAGTAATATTGATATATTGATTATATAACACTGATCTTTACAACCGATATACTAGTTTTAGGGTTAGTTCCATCATTGACTATATCTTACAGCCGATTCATGCTTTATTGCATCGACTAGGTTACATACGATATGAAATCGGCTAGATGGCCGATGGACTATCGTTTACTAATATTTTTTGCATATTTCTTCTTGTTGATTGCAGGATCAAATCAACTGGCACGCCCTCGAACCTAAAGAACTAATTTTGGGTCTGCACTAGAGTAAAGCAAATCTCTCAGGCCAGTTTGTGTTTTTTGCATCAACACACCCTTTACTATGTCAAGAGAAAATAAGGAGATTCTATGTTTAGTAATTCAGAACATTAAGACCCCAGATGGTTATACATCAAATATTTCTAGGTGTGTCAATATGAAAGATTGCACACTTAATGGTCTAAAAAGTTATGACTGTCATGTGTTACTAGAAGACATTCTTCGCATAGCACTTCGATCATGTTATCCTAGTAAAGATGTCATGCATATAGTTAACGGATTGGCTTGGTTCTTCAAGAAGTTAAGTTCTAAAGTTATAGATGTATCCGAGCTTGCTGAACTTCAAGAGAGTATTGTGATGACACTGTGTGATATGGAGAGAGTTTTTATTCCATCATTTTTTACTGTCATGGTGCATTTGTTGGTACACTTGGTCGAAGAAGTTAAGCTCGGTGGTCCAGTGCACTACCGCTGGATGTATCCTCTAGAGAGGTATTTATATACTATTTTGCTCTTTTATATTCACTATACCATGGAAATAAAATATTTTTTGTAATTATATATAGATCATTTGTTCGGATAAAGGCACTTGTGCGAAACAGAGCTTACCCAGAAGGTTCAATTGCTGAAGGTTATATTGCAGAAGAGTGCTTGACATATTGTTCAAGATTTTTAGAAGTAAGTACACGCTTTACAAGAGCACCTAGAAACCCTGAACCTTCAGATAATATAAAAGACATTTATATGTTTGAGAGTGCTGGTGAACCAATTGGCAAGGCCATCACCATAGGACGGTTTGACAACCAGCTTCTAGTGCAAGCACATCGATATGTCTTGCGACATTGTGATGAACTTGAAGACTTTCGCAAGTGCGTAACACAAACATATTCTATCTATTTTTTTTACTGTCATATATATATATATATATATATATTGTTTAATGTATCCAATTGTTGCAGAGAATTTCTCGATGAAGAGAAAAGAAAACTGCCTCATACAACTAACTTGACACAGTCCGACGTCGACAAGTTGATCAATAGAAGCTTTGTTGATTGGTTGGAACAGAAGGTATAATTGTCTATGTGTTCATATTTATGCTGTAAGAAGTTATTTAGATAGCTGAGAATAACAATACTCTTATGCAGGTTTTACAAAATGGTGGAGTAGACATCGATGAAAAGACGAGAGCGTTGGCTGCAAAACCGAACAAAACTGTTGTGTGCTATATTGGCTATATTATTAATGGTTTCAGGTTCCACACTATGAGCCGTGAGGCTGTCCGCTCCACTCAAAACAGCAGCGTAGTTAACATTGCTGATGATGGTGTTAATTACTATGGCAGATTATCGGACATTGTAGAATTGTCATATAGAAATTACAAGGTAGTGCTCTTCAGATGTGATTGGTATGATTTCCATCAGAAAGCTGGCATAAAAAAGGATGAATTTGATTTCACCCTTGTGAACTTCTTCCGAGATACATAGTGGAGATAAATTAGATCATGATCCATTTGTCTTTTCATCACAAGTGGAACAACTTTTTTATGCTGAGGATGCAAAAGCTAAAGGATGGCATGTCGTAACGAGATTTAAGCCCAGAGATATTTTTGATATAGGTGTGGAACAGCAATCTAATGAAACAGAGTCAAAGATGGTTGTGTGCTTTCAGTGATGCAGGAAATTATTTTATCTTGGACAATACCGTGTTAAAGCTTGTCTGTTTACCCATACACTCTTATTTTACTTTTTATTTAGCTGCTTGATTTGATTGTATATATTTTAATAAGCAATGATGTGAGTTTTGACTTATGGTGAATTTGTCGACTGGTTTTGTTCTGTTCACTGTTGATAATGAAATCATCTAAAATTCAGACTATCAGAGGATTCGATAGAAGATTCAAGCTGGAAAGTTTGACTACATTGTTGGCATTTAAGATGAAATTTTTATGGCTGGAAGTATGTACAATTGGGTTTAAATTTAGAAGTGTTTTCTGTGTTTGAAATAATTCCAACTCAAAATTAGAGTAAGACCAATTGTTCTTACTGTTGACAGGTTATGGTTGTTCAGTTTCAGGTTTGCGAAATACCCATCTTTATACTTTATACTTTTAGAGAGTTGCTATGCAGTGTCACAAAGCTTCTGTTTCCTTGTTGGTTAGCATGTCAATCTTTCAATCAGTGACTCCAGGGTTCGATTCAACTTGAACGGATCACTTGCTTTTTTTAACTGAAATACACACTCATATTTTTCCCTTTTTCCTGCATCATAACCTGATTATACTTTTTTTTTGAAAAATGCATCTATTATGAATTGTATTTTTATGGATCATGTTAAGCGCACAAGACATGCAATTTGCTGTTGTACTTTTCTACGTTGTACCACTTTTTCTAATTAAAAATATAGAATTTGAATCCCTTTCCTTGCCGACATGAATATTTTTTAAAAGTGCTTAAATTGATTTTTAATATATATAATCTACCCATATATATAAGTCATGCATATAATTTAATTATAAACCAAGTCACAATACAATAAATGATAGTTTTATAATTTTTTCAAAAAAGATAAATGGTCAAATAAGTATTGAAAAATCAACGACATCATTTATTAAAAACCGACAAAGTATATATATATATATATGTGTGTGTCGGTGACATAGGCCCAGGGGTATGCCGACTTTAGGTTTGAGGCGGCCCCGCACGGCTACGTGGCCATCCCCCAAGGGAGTCGTACATTAGAGATATTTTTGTGAATTATTGTCAAGACAAGATATGTAAATTAAAATTAAAATATCTTTTTTTGTAATAGTTAAATCTCCTATAAATACAAACTTTTATTTATTAATTCTAAGCAAATCTCAAGCCAAGTTATGCAAATCAAGATTAAAGAAAAAAAAGACATCTTTCGAATTTTTAAATCAAATATAAACACAAACTTTATTCAATCGCGAAGCTAGATGAAATATTTTAGAGCCGGACAAACAATAGTTTTTTCTACAGAAATTCTATTTTATTTTTCTAATTATATGAAGTTTTAATGGATTATCCACTGACGAGGTAGATCTGCCCCTGCCTAATTCCGAGTACAAACTATTACTTGCTAATTCCAAAAAAATCTCAAGCCAACTTATGCAAATCCAGATTAGAGAAAAATATATTTTGGAATTGTTAAGCTGAGATGGACAGGGACTTTAATTTATTAATACTGAATATTCTGAAGCAAAGTCATGCAAACCTAGATTAAATAAAAATATATTTTGGAATTGTTAATCTGACATGAATAGCTTAAAAAAAATCTGAGATGAACATACAGAATTATTTACTATTTTTTAAAAAATAATCTCAAGCCTAGTCCTGCAAATACAGCTTAAAGAAAAAACCAAAAATAAAACGATCTTTTGAGCTCGAACCATGTATGCATGTGACAGAAACACACCTGATAACCAATAGACCACAACAAGTATTTGGATTCTTTACACGGATGTTTTTAGAGATACGTAGTAGTAGTAGCGTTCCTGTTTTGCCGCCTAGGCGGATTTCTTTTGGCGGCATATTTTTGGAAGAGTTCACGGTATATATGTCCACTACCCTACCTATTACACAGATATATAGTAATAGCATTACTAAATATATTTTGTTTTGCCGCGTAGGCTGATTTTTTTGGCGGTATTTTTTTTGAAAGTTTACTGTACATATATCATGAACGACTTTTCCACGCCTCCTCCCTGAACCTCTCCATCTCTATACACACTCCTGTAACAGAACTGGAAACCCAATCTGGCGACGGCTGCCCGCCGCTGGCGCCCGACGGTGCTGTTCCTCCATTCGTCCTTGCACGCCGGTGGGTCAGTTAACCTCTTCCGATTCTTCTTGTTGTTTCTTCATTGCGCATTGAATCGATCTAGGTTAGTACCTCACCTTCTCTCTTTATTCTTCAGTCAATCAACAAGTTAGGCAAGTTCAACCCCCCTAGCTAGCTTCTCTGTAGTACGGCCCCCTATTCCCCTCCGTTTGCAGCAGTTCATCGCTGCCATAAGGGTTCGTTTAATCCCCAAGTGAAAGGGGGGTTTGGAGGGGATTGAGGGGAACAATTCCACACCATAATAGGTGTGGAATAAATACTTTCCAAATGCTCTCGATCCACTTGTGAGAAGGATTAATCGAACAAGATCTAAAGGGGTAGGGTTCCACTACCTTACATTTCCATTTTTCTGATTTCTAAAAAGGAATCTAATAGCTGCAGTGGTCTTTCATCCAAAGATTATGATGAAGTTTTTCGACGCGTAATTGGAAAAGAGACAAAACTTCGAGGGTATTATGATCATAAGAATTGGAGCCAAATAAGGGTTTCTCATGGACTAGATGTTGTTGGACAATCTGAGGAATATGCAATGCTTAAGTTACAAGTAAATGCAATGGAAAATAAAATAGAGGCCATGAGTGTTGATATGACTCTCATGCGCGCCTTCATAGAACAAAAATTTCCTGAAGAAGATTGGAGAAATATTATGGTTGCACAACAAAATACTGAAGTAAGTGTCACTGTAGACTATGTTTCCCTGTCAAAAGATCAATTAACGAATACACTATGTGATCAGTACGTATGCATGGATTATGCTTTTGTTGCAGGGTGATATTTCTGAACAAGTTGGTAATTATATCCGACTTGAATCCAATGTTGATGAATCATGTGAACATGTACATTCTACACAAGATAATGTGCAGGTGGTACAATATTTACTTGATAATTTTTAAATTGATTCTTTTGCAAGTCTTTATAATGTTGTTTTTCATAAGTTGCAGCAAACGCATTCAATCAGTTATATTCCTGCTAAAGATGGTCGCCACAAACCATCTGTACCACATGAACACATGTAACTTATGCAAATCTCACTATGCTCACCATATGCATTTTTTACAGTATATGTATAATTAAATTGGCCTTCAATTGTAGCAATCAAGCATTGGAAGCTCTGCTAGAAGGTCTGACGCTAGTCAGAGGTACATGGAATCAACTATGGCACATGACCATGGAACTGATAAGGTATACAAACTAAGGATGCACAAAGATTGAAAAGATTGATACAAGTAGAAAGTCTGAGTTATTTTTTGGTTACAGGTTGATATGTTTGATCAAGTTGATATTGACAGTACAAATGAATTTGATAATAACTTTGAGAATTCATTTACCAATATCCATGCGAAGTCAAATCATGTGCAGGTGATGCAGTGTTTACTTGATAAACTTTAATTGAGGCTTAACAGTTTCTAAATATTGTCATTTATCATGAGTTGCAGCAAGTACATTCTATTAATTGTGCTAATGGAAATGGTCGCCGTTTGAATCCATCTATACCATATGAACGCACAAATGTTAAGGTGAATTAGGAAAATCACACTATGTAATGAGTTGTTCTTGATTTAAGAATTATACATAACTTTAATTGATTTTAATTACAGCAACTAAGTGGGGAAAGCATGGGCAAAAGGTCTACAACAAGTCATAGGAATGTGGAGTCAATGATGCCACGTGAGCATGTAACCAATGAGGTATATACAATTAAGTACGCAAATATCAATTAGTAAACTTTGTTGGCGATATTGCAATTTGTTTGATTTTCTGAACAAGATGGTACTAATATTATAAACAGGTTTGTTAACAACTTTGAGGATCCACATGCCAATGGGAATGTTATACCAAATAATGTGCAAGTGCTGAAATATTTACTTTAAATTGTTGAATCAAAGTTTGCTAATGTCTTAATTCTATCATTTATTATTACATCAATTATGTTCTATTAGTTCAACTAGAGCTAAAGAGAGTTGTTCCACTAAAACTTTACTATATGACCACATAATTGCAAAGGTGTGTTACAAAAATCTTACTCTATTACTGAAATATGTGTGATTGTTATAACATTTGAAAAACTTCACTTTCAATTATAGCCATCAAGCATTGAAACCTCTGTCAAAAGGCCTAGAACTCAAAGCTGTGCAGAGTCAATTTTACCACTTGATAAATCCAAACAGGTTAGATTCAAACTGTTGTGATCTTCTAGTATTAATGTTGATCAAGTCTTCTCATCCACTTATTTTTATTCTTTAAATTTTCTAACATAAGGGCCTCAGAAAAAAGGAGTATTGCAGCATACTTCATCTAAATCAGTATCTGTTTACCACTGTTTATGATAAAACAAATTTTCATAGGTTCATGAATGATAATGCTCCTAGTTTCACAAATGACAATGTCATATTTCTCAAAATGGTAGGATCAAAGGGAGGTGTACTTGTTTTCATTGAATCCAATAAACAAAGGCAAAGTTGTGGCCAAGGGAAATTTAGTGACTACAGCTAGCACACATGTGGTTGGAGGAAACATGCTTGGAAATGAATATTATGGTGTGGCTATTCATAGTGTTACAAATATTGGTGATGAGAGACTGCCAAGACCATCTGAAAACTACAGTACATTAAGAGATGCAATTTCTCGTGTCATTGCTTGGCCTCATCCCTATGTAAGATTAATCATTTAAACTTCAATTATAATTTACTACATTGCAATATTTGCATATATCTCGTTACTAATATAATATCTTCACTTTTCAGGTAAGAAAGCGTAGGGCTACAGGTTCTGCCCACTAGGTAGGAGACTTCTAATTTGATTAAACTTGCTCTGTTGGATTTCATATGAGTACTATGCTCATCTCCAGAATTTTGCTGTTATTATTTGTGTGACTGTAGGATAACTAATGGAGGACTGAAAAGAAAAGGAAGAGTGGAAGACCTGATGCACAACTTTCTTTTTGAAGAATTTTTATAGATTTGCTTCTAGTAATTTAGAAAAATAGTTGACATGTTTGTAGGATGTTATATGTGTCTATTGCACGTTAGTTTTCCATTAGTGTGAACTATATATATATCTATTTACATTGATATTTTATTTAGTTGTAAACGCCCTGCTCTCATTCAAGTATGCCATCTACAGTGTTTCTCCTTTTAATATATTACACATATGTTCTTGTATTTGATCAGGAATATGGTACTGCTCATGCAATTGTTACATGCACACCTATAGACTTGATAAATATATGAATTATAAATTAATGTGCGTATGAATACAATACGTGTGTTACAATGTACAAATCGGAGAAAATAATATACATACGACGTCTAAAAGAACTACTGAGAAAATACATACTATACGTATGACATCTAAAAGAACTACTGAGACGACACAAAATGTCTTAATGGGTGGGGTCTATATCAATTAGGACGTTCATGTTATTTTCTAAAAGCGTCTCTATGTCTGTAGAGATGAAATTTCTTTGTCTCTAGCAATGTCTTAAATAAACTAGGTACGCTTTAGAAAATGTTTCTATATTATTGAGACAGTCAAAACGGAGACGTTCCTATTACACTTTACGAAAATGACTCAGTTGTTTGTGGGAGACGAAACAAAACATCTCTAAACTACAAATAAGGTGTCTTCTTTAGAGGGGTTTTGTTGTAGTGTGTGTTACGAAATAAAATGAGTTGTGAAAATGGTGATGATGCGAGGCCATGTCTTTGTGGTTTGGTCATGCATTCTCGTTAAGGACCGTTCCCTTTGGGAAATCCATACAAACATGTTACAGTGCGACCTCATGGGTATTCGTTGGATGCCTCTAACTAAGTAAATGGTTATCACATAGGAGTTTGGTGTGCCAATGGTTGTGGGATGCTGAGGGTGCGGAGATGAAGTCTTGGATCTTTATAGCCCTTTTTGGGTGTTCTAATGCCTCTAATGTGGCACACGGTACCAAGGAGTAGGAGAGATCCTCGGTATTCCTGAGTGAATGACGGCTGATCTTGCCTGATGCTCGGCTAAGAGATTTGGCCCAACCAGATGGAATGCGATTTTCATGGGTTAGCTTTGAAAAAGCCTTGTCACGAACTTTCATTGCCGACGGGTAAATGGTGTCAGCTTCGTGTCGTGTGGGTAAAGCGTACAACCTCTGCAGAGCTTAATGAACCGTTTGAACAGCTGTGCCCACGGTCATGGGCGAGTGTAAGGTGTTTCTCATAGCGTAGATTTGTTTGACAAATGTTTGATGAAAATGGTTGGTGGAAGGGAATCATTTTCCAGAGTTCGCCTGTGTGGCAGACGGCTAACCTCTGTGGTTAGGAACGGGTTTGTGTGACCTAGGGTGTCGTTAGGCACCAAATTGTTGTTAAGGCTGAGAATGTGTTGTTGTGCTGAGAAAGCTAGGTTAACTATGAGAAATAGTGTTGTTGGTTTGAACCGAGTTGCTGTGAAAGTGAAAAGAAACTAATAGAGAGAACCAGTTAATAATTGATTGTTACTCTTTGTGACAAGTTGTTCCAAAGCAACTTGTGGAACGGGACGAGGCATGAGTCTTCTCCCAATAATTAAAATTATGACTCACTGAGATTTTGTGAAATAAATCACTTTTACCAAAAAGGCTGCTTTCACAAACAAAACTCTAGCGTCCTTGTCTTAACCAAACATGTCATTCTTTCCCCCGGCTTTGCTGAGAACATAAAGTACTCACCCTTGCTATATATATATATATATATATATATATATATATATATATATATATATATATATATATATATATATATAGAGCTTGAAGATGAATACGTCGACCCAACTGCCGAGGAGTGTCTCCAGGAGCAAGCCGAGTATGAAGACTTCTAGAAGATTCGTGCCTAGCCCCAAGCCTCACCTCTTGAATAAGTTAGTTGCCTAGGCGCTCGCCTAGTGCCTAATCGCCCAGTCGCTTAGCTTCTTGCCGCTTTTAGCTTCCGTATTATCGCATTTATGGCTCTATGTATTGTTACGTTGCTCATCTATGGGTCTGTCCATGATGGCAACTTATGTAGGACTAAATTCTAGTGATGTAATAAAGTAGTTTACTCGATTCCATATTTATGCTATGTGTACCAGCTAGTGTATCCTGGGATTGGTACTATCTCACAGGTAATGCATAATACCTCGGTACGAGTTAGCTGGTGTCTACGGCTAACGAGTGTGGGGGCGTTACAAAGACCTAGTCAAAGGAGCCACGTAGGTGCCACGTTAGTCAAAACCGGAGAAAATACTGCCGAGGGATCTTGTTTGCACGGTTTTGTGGTGAAGGTATGAATTTCGAACTCGGCAATAAATTAAGGGATCTAAAGTGAACTTATTCCATTTGAAATACATGGCATTTAGTAGGCGGCATAGTGTCACACCCAAAAATTTAGAACAGATTTCGAGACTATTTTGTGTATAAATCCATATCTAGGAATCAAGACAGGGTACACAAAACGACAAATTAATATACATATCTAAATTTAAATAAAGCGTAAATAGTAACTGAAGAGATATTTAGTCCTTATACTGAAAGAAAGTAGCAACAACGGAAAAATGCGATCCTAGTGGGCTTCAACTTCACTCCACAGGTAAAACTCAACTGGGGTATAAACCTTGGTGCTCTAACTTCGTCTTCAGCTTAGAAGCATTACACTTCTAAAAAGGGAGAATAATAGCAAGGCTGAGTACAACCACCGTACTCAGCAAGGCACACTAATGATACAGGCGTGCAAGGGGAGACAAAGGGAGGTTGGTGGCTATCATAAAGGTAGTTGTAAATATTTATAGTTTTGAAACAGTAAGACAGTTGATTAATTATAGCAAGATTAATTCTCCACTGAACAACGCTACACCACGTTGAATAAGCCCAACCAAACCAGCTGAACTAAATCAGTTCATTATGTTAAGTTAATTAATAGAGTAAAACTAATTACGGTGAAGCTGATCAATCGTCTATAATTATGAGCACAGCTATTCAAATAGCCCTGAAGCCACCACCGGTGACGATGACGATGACGTCGTTGGGCCATGCAGGTGGGGGTCAAGCGAGCCGTTCTCCATGTACTCATAGACGAGTAAGCGCTCTTTCTCCTCCTTTTCCTTCCGGAACGGCGGCAGGAGGTTGCGCTTCTCCTGGACCAGCACACAGTAGCCATATAGTGGAACAATGCGCTTGTAGCTGATGGGGGACAGGATTGTGATCTCTGCCATGAACTCCACCTTACCCTGACGTGAGTACCTACTGTTGTGCTTGATGGGCACCCTCCCGCCCATCTGGAAGCCTTCCCGTGTATACCGAGCCAAAACTACCTTCAACGATCTTTCCGTCAGGGGCAAAGTTGTTGCTTGCCTTTGTGAGCTCCTTAAAAGTAAACTCTTGGACTCCATTGGGTTCCTTCCAATAGATCTTTGCATCATCCTAGTATAGAGATGTGCACATAATGGAAGAAGAGAAAAAAGAAGGGTAAAATTAGAGTTCAGTTGTAAGCTTCCCTTGGAGCCTAGTACAAAATGCAATAGAAAGTTTGAGGATATATTATAGAGTGAATTTCAATTTGGTCTATGTTTTATTACCCAAGTTTAACTTTGAATCACCATTAAATCAATCATTTCACTCTGGACCTAGTAACACCTTTTCATTTGTTTTTGGTTTGGAGCACACTAAGCAACTTCTTCAACACACATCAACCATCTTAACTAAATCAGTTTTGGTATATTGCTGATGACCTATACGCATCTATATCATCACCGGAATGATGGTGGACATGAATAGTAAAGAGAGAAGGGTGGTCAAAACAACAAAAATTAACAAAATTATGCCTGATCCAAAGTAAAAAAGATTAGTTAAAACATGATTCAAAGTGAAACTTTGACAACAAAAACTAACCTGAACCACAATTTACTCTATTATCTATGCATTGAAATGTGTACCTGGGAGTCTGGAATGGGGATTTGGGACATAGATGGACCAGCGATGTCGTTCGGAAGCAGGATGTTGTAGATTTGATCGAGACGGCGAGTGATGTCCATGTGGCTGATAACTGGGAAGAGGAGGTAGGAGTCGATCCTGCTCCTGAACATCTCTGAACTTGTCAGCCTGCCGCCCTGCCATCACCAACCTGTACACGGCGTTCTTGTCCTGGCATGCCATCACAAGCTCGTGCACCTCCCGGAGCGTGTCGTCGAGCCCGGTCAGCGGCCGTCGGATCTCAGGCCGCCGAAGCACATCCGGATCCTGCAGGTGTTGCAGCAGCTCGGCGATCGTGAAAACGCGGCGGGCGAGCTGCTCGCACTCCTTGTTCTGCTGAGTCATCATCGCCGCTTGCATGATCATGGTGATGAGGCCTCCGAGGGCAGGGTTTACGTCCCGCGGTTTACCGCGGTTACCGCGCTTACCGTGGGGTACGGTAAAAGGAAAACCGCGGTAACCATCTTAAATTCATATAAATTTTAAAAATAATTTAAAATTTTGATAAATTTTATACGAATTTCGTACGATTTACCACGGTTACCGCGGTTACCACGCGGTAACCGTGCTTACCGCCGGGGCACGGTAACCATCTCCCGGCGGTAATGTAAATCCTGCCTCCGACGTCCGCCCCGACTAGCTGGATGCGCCACCGTCGCCACCTGCCCCAGCCCACCCCACATCGCCATGGCAGTCTCGGACTCTCGGCAGGATTATGTGCTGGCTACAAACTGAGTAACTGACGTGGAACAACGCATAGATACTCCGGCGCTCTCTACTGGTAGTAGAAAACAATCTGAACCGTTGATCTTATTTGATCGAAGGGTTCAGATTGCTTTCTACTACCACCTTAGTTAGCGGTAGTAAAAATGTAGAGGAATATTATTTTCCCAAAAAATAGAGGCATAATTGTCATTTAGCAGCGACTAAACTTTTTTCTTCTTTTTTGTTTTTTTATGGAATATGAGCAATGATAACATGATAACCGCATATCGATCTAACTGGGAAAAAACATAAATAATAAAGTTACTCGTAATTATTGTATTAGTAAATTATTAATTTACCCTTAATATTACTGATAGTATAATACTATAAATAGAGAGAGTACCGACCATCGCTCGAAGGATAAATACAGAGGTTGGACGGGGTCACACAAGACATGGCTGCCATTGCAGCCGACGTGGATTGGACTTCAATGTTGATGGCTGCCAACAGCAAGCTGAAACTGAGTAATGAGGACAAGTTTGAAATATATGCAGGGAAGCTCTTATAATTTCTTAAAACTTAACTACAGATTTCTAGTTGTGCTAATGGTAGTAAAGCCGACTAGCTGTAAATATTCTCAGTTGGGAAACGGTCCTCAAAACCGCTCAAGAGGCAAAATGAATAAATATTTTGCAGTTTAGGTAGGAAACTCAGACTAGCTTAAGCCATAGTTGAGGGAATTAATCCAAACCTTTTCCATATATTAATACATTGAGTTTCACTCTCCCATTCTTAGAGAGCTTAGAGAGGTATATACCTTCCTCGTACTGGATGTGTACTTTTCACGAAAGGAAGAAGGTGTCGAAACTAATGTTACATGTTAAAATATGATTGGAACTCATCATTTTATATGTTTATATCGTTCTTTGGGTTTTTGAGAGGTATATATAGGTGGTTGAGATAAGGAAGAGGGATATAAATACATACATATATACATATATACATACATACATTCATACATACATACATACTGTTAGGGTTATGGATAAAGCATACCCTATGATCATGGGTTAAACTCGGTGGGACCCACCATATACCGAGTCTTATACGGAATCCGGATAAGGAAGGAGAAGCAAAGTTCTACATGGAAACTACAACGACTACTCGGATCGTATCCATACTTGTCTCCCAAGTTCTACTTGGATAATGGGACATCTGTGTGTATAAATACAAGATCTCCCTAGGAGGAGAGGCAACAAGCCCAACCAGAATCGGGTTATGACTCGATACACGTCATCGGGTTATGTTAACGTGATTCATATGGATTGCCATGCACGGATAAAGTCATGAGAAGGCAATTGTATCTATTAATTAGGATATTTTATGTAATTTTCTTATAGATATTCTCGGTAAGAGTCCACCTAAGGGACTTGTTCGTTAGTTGGATTTGTATTAGGTTAATATGAGTCGTGTCCGTGATGGACAATGTTGTATTTTCGGGTATAAATATAATCGCGAGGTCTTGTAAATAATGACAACACACGTTCAATCAATCTCGGCGCATCGCCACCTTTGTTTCCTATTTTTGACAAGTTTGTGCTCTCGAGTCGTGCTGCATCAATTTGATCTTCAACAAAAAGGTATATATATCTTGTCATGGCGAATTACATCACTAGGGCTAGTGCTTACATCTTTATGACACTCTAGTTCTTTGTTGTGATTTTCCGAGTTATCATATATGTTATATAATTTAGATTGACAATGCAATCTACTTGCATCGGCTAGATCCTTTTTAGGGTTTTGTCGGTATCGGCTAGATTACTTTGTTGATTTAGATTATATGACGTATCCACCATCCCGAAAAGACAACCATCGGCTTGATTCTCTAGATCTCATGCTTCTTTTTATACTTAATGCTGCATTGGTTAAGTCCAACCTATTAAGTCGTATTTAGAATCGTGATATCTAGCTTGCTTTATGGTTGTTAATAAGGATAGTATCGGAGTTTCAGCCGATCCTACCTGATATAGATATTTCACATTGTTTTACGCTTTGTTTAATGTTCTATATCTGCCCCTTATATTAAGATCTAAACTAATATAAATATATTAAACTTGATACCAATCTGATTAGTTATAGTTTAATATATTTATTACTAGAGAATATCTTAGTATAAGGTTGTATCGGAGCTGTAGCCGATACATACTTAAACCTAGATATCGGCTATGACATTAATCTACATAATCATTATTTCATGTTATTTTTAGACTTGGGCAATTTATACTGTCTCCGTTCAGTCCGATCTATCCCAATTGCTTGTTTCTAAAGTAACATTGATGTATTGATTATATAATATTAGTCTCTACAGCCGATATACTAGTTTTAGGGTTAGTTCTATCATTGATTATACCTTACAGCCAATTCATGCTTTATTGCATCGGCTAGGTCACATAACAATATGAAATCGGCCCTATGGCCGATTGTCTATCATTTCTTACATCATTTGCATGTTTCTTCTTGTTGATTGCAGGAAAAAATCAACTGGCACGCCCTTGAGCCTAAAACCCTAATTTTGGACCTGCACTAGAGTAAAGCAAACCTCTCAGGCCAGTGTGTGTTTTTTGCATCAACACTCTTTTGGCACGCCCAGTGGGACCCGTGTCATCATGTCTCCAAACATTACTGAAGTTTCCGAGGACAACATCGTGCCGGTCACGCTCGAGCAACTGAGTGAAGAACAGAGAGAAGAGATGCAACAAATGCTGAACCAGCTCCAGAACCAATATCTTCACTCATTCACGATGACACGGCAAGGCACAGTTATTCAAAGAGCTAAAGTCCAAGTGCCGACGATCGTGAAGTGAGATCCAAGCGCTTCTGGATCAGGGGAAGAAACAGATAAACAGGTTAAAGTCGAATCAGGTGATCAGGAACTCCATACATTACAGGACCGTATTGATTCGGCCGTTCACCATGCTTTGGTTAACCAGTCTGGAGTGCTTGTGAACACATTAACAAATATGATTAAGTCGGTAGTCGATGGAACGATAGCCGAGGAAAAGGCTAAAGGACCTATATATCTACCGGACAGCACGTTCCCAGGATACAGAACTGTGAAGACAGACATCAGCGCGAGTCAAGGAAATCAACAAGTGCTTCAAACCCAGAGTCCATCGGCTCCTTACTCAAGTTCAATTATTCCATCAATTCTAACCAGATCACAGCCGATCACTGGGGGGCAAGCATCAACTCAGTTAACACCAGAGCAATTGATCAGTATCTTACATCCGAAACTGCCAGTTGTTGACACATCTTACCAAATTCCTTTGGTTCCACAACAGCCGATTGGAATTACTCAGCCGATTGGCCAACAGTACAGTACAGAGCAACTCCCATACGTACCACCTCAGGGCATATCGGCTGGCTTCAGTCATCTTTATCAGCCTCACTCACCATGACCCCAGCCGATCCAATACGGCCAGATGGATCCACTCCAACAGCAATATGGTGGAGCAACACCTCATCAACCCTGGGCCAATATGATCGCTGATGTCATGAAGGAGCAATTTGGGCTTAAGCCAAGGACAATGGCAACATGTATCGGCACCCATATCCAGAATACTTTGATCGAGTTCCACTGCCAAACCGATACAAGGTGCCAGATTTTTCCAAGTTTTCAGGACAAGACAATATATCAACTTAGGAGCATGTTAGCCGATTTTTAGCTCAATGTGGTGAGGCATCGGCTATAGAAGCTCTCAGAGTCCGGTTGTTCCCACTATCATTGTCTGGATCGGCGTTCACATGGTTCTCATCTCTGCCGTATAACTCAATCAGGAGTTGGGCCGATCTGGAGAAACAGTTTCACAAATACTTTTTCAGTGGAGTTCAAGAGATGAAGCTATCGGACCTCACGGCAATCAGGCAAAAATCAGATGAATCGGTTCCAGATTATATTCAACGATTTAGAGATGTGAGGAACAGATGCTACAACCTATCTTTGACATTCTCAGTTAGCCGATTTGGCCTTCCAAAGTTTGTTGGCGTCGATAAGGGAAAGGTTTTCGGCTCAAGACTTCAAAAGTTTAGCACACCTAGCTCAGAAAGTATCGGCTCATGAGACAAGGTTCCACGAAGCAAGGAAGTTTATCAAAAAGGCAAACAATGTCAACAATGTCTATAGCTATGACTCTGACTCTGAAGACGATGATCCAGAAATCATTGCAGCCGAGTGGGCTAGGAATAAGAAGACGGTGGTTTGTCAATGGGCCAAAAATTCAGGAAAAGAAGAGAGATTTGATTTTGACATCACCAAAGCCGACAAGATTTTTGATCTTCTTCTCCAAGAAAAACAGATTCAACTGCCGGCAGGACATGTCATCCCATCGGTTGAGGAGTTGAAAAAGAGGAAGTATTGTAAGTGGCATAACACAGGATCTCATAGCACTAATGACTGCAAGATTTTCAGACAACAGATCCAATCGGCTATCGAACAAGGGAAAATTAAGATTGATGAATCTAAAAGGCCGATGAAGATAGATGGACACACTTTTCCAGTCTATATGGTGCACCCTGGATATAATCGGAATACAGCCGACGGAGATAAAAAGTACACTAGGAGTATCAGATCGGCTGGCATAATCAACAAATATCAAAATAGGCGCCAAAGAGAAGAAGAGTTATATTCTCACGACAGTGAAAGATATTTTGATCCTCATTGGAGTTGCGAATTTTTCAGATTCTGCTAGAACGAGGGAATGAGGTTGCCATCTATTGAAGATTGTCTTGGATGCAGTAATCCCGATGCACAGTTTGTTAGAAGTTCAAGCCGACAGGGTGCAACTATACATCGGCCGATTCAATCAAGATTGCCAGTTCATGAGAGACTTGGGCCGGTGCGGCAAAATAGTGACGAAGATGATTCACCTGGAGAATCTAAGCCAATGCATCCTCAATGGTGCCCTTCTGGAATATTCACTAAAAATCAGAAAAGAAGAGTCCAAAGGATGAGAAATAGGGAACAGTTCCAGGAGGTTGAAGGGGAGATTGAGCATCGACTGAGGCAGAAAACAAAGAAAGTCTGGCGCATGAAGAGTAAAGTGGTGCCAGCTGATGAAGTCAGAGCCGATCATAACAAGAAACGACAAAATAAAGGCAAGGAAGTGATGTCATCTGAGATAAATATGGTTTTCATGTTGCCAGCCGAATATGCAGTAGAGCAAGTCGTCGAGCAAGAAGAAAATTTGCCATCGGCCAAATTGATGTTATCTCCACAGCACGCCGTTTTTGAGAAGCCCGAGGGAACTGGTCATCGGCACCTCAAGCCACTCTATGTTAAGGGATTTGTCAATGGTAAGCCGATGTCAAAGATGCTAGTCGATGGAGGAGCAGCTGTTAATTTAATGCCCTACATGACATTCAGAATGCTTGGGAAGAATTCAGAGGACTTGATCAAGACTAACATGGTTCTGAAAGATTTTGGCGGGAATCCATCTGAGACCAAGGGAGTTTTGAATGTAGAGCTAACCATCGGCAGTAAAACAATTCCAACCACCTTCTTTCTTATTGACGGGAAGGGTTCTTACAGTCTGTTGTTGGGAAGAGATTGGATCCATGCTAACTGTTGCATCCCTTCAACAATGCACCAAAGTCTGATTCAATGGCAAGGAGACCAAATTGAAATCGTGCCAGCCGACAGGTCAGTCAACGTAGCTTGTGCCGATTTATCTATTTGGGAGATGGAAAGAATTGACTGTTTATCTGGAAAAGTTTGGCAAGGAGATTACTTAAAGATTTCTGATGATGCCATACAGACAACAGGAGGTCGAGAGCCCCAATTCTTGTTTTGAGGGCGCCATGGAGGGTTTCAACTTCTACACAGAGGATACTATTGATGATCTCGACGGCAAGCTTAGGCAAGGTTTTATGTCGGCCGATGAACTGGAGGAAATCGATATTGGACCAGGTGATAGGCCTAGGCCGACATATATTAGTAAGGGTTTACCAAAAGAATTTAAATGTAAACTAATTGCACTCTTAAATGAGTATAGATTGTTTTGCCTGGGAATATTATGATATGCCAGGACTTAGCCGATCGATAGTTGAACATCGGCTCCCTATAAAACCAGGATATCGGCCATACAAGCAACCCCCAAGACGTTGTAAAGCCGCCATGTATGACGCTATCAAGGCCGAAATTACAAGACTTTATGATGCTAACTTTATCAGGCCATGCCGATATGCTGAGTGGATTTCTAACATAGTACCAGTTATCAAGAAAACGACAAGCTCAGGGTTTGCATTGATTTCAGAGATCTAAAGAAAGCTACACCAAAAGATGAATACCCAATGCTAGTAGCCGATCAACTCGTCGATGCAGCATCTGGACACAAGATTATCAGTTTCATGGATGGCAATGCTGGTTATAATCAAATTTTTATGGCTGAAGAAGATATCCACAAGACTGCTTTTAGATGCCCTGGTGCTATCGGCTTGTATGAGTGGGTAGTTATGACTGTCGGCTTAAGGAGTGCTGGTGCTACATATCAAAGAGCCATGAACTATATATTTTCATGATCTGATCGGCAGATTGGTGGAGATATATATTGATGACGTGGTGGTTAAATCTAAGGAAGTTGATGATCATATAGCCGATTTGAAACAGGTTTTAGAAAGAGCAAGGAAATATGGGTTAAAGATGAATCCTACCAAGTGTGCTTTTGGTGTATCGGCTGGTCAATTTCTTGGGTTTCTGGTCCATGAGAGAGGGATTGAAATTCCTCAGACGAGTATTGAGGCAATTAAGGATATCAAACCCCCAGAAGACAAGACCAAGCTACAATCATTGATCGGCAAAATAAATTTTGTTCGGCGTTTCATATCAAACTTGTCTGGCCGAATAGAACCATTCACTCCTTTATTAAGGTTGAAAGCAGATCAAGAATTTGTCTGGGGAGAAAGGCAGCAGCAAGCATTGGATAACATCAAGGAATATTTGAGTACTCCTCCAGTTCTTATACCACCACAAAAGGGGATTCCAAAAAAGCTATACTTATCAGCCGATCAAAACTCCATCGGCTCAGTTTTGATACAAGAAGTTGAAGGCAAGGAAAGAGTTATATTTTATCTTAGCAGACGCCTATTGGATGCAGAAACAAGGTATTCACCAGTGGAGAAATTATGTCTGTGTTTGTATTTTTCCTGCACGAAGTTGAGACATTATCTACTCTCCAATGAATGTGTTATAGTATGCAAAGTCGATGTGGTGCGATATATGCTATCGGCTCCAGTTTTGAAAGGACGAATTGGGAAGTGGATCTTTGCTTTGTCAGAATTTGATCTCAGATATGAATCAGCCAAGGCAGTTAAAGGGCAAGCAATAGCCGATTTCATAGTTGAACACAGGGATACTACCATTGATAACATTGATATTATGCCATGGACTTTATTCTTCGATGGGTCTGTTTGCACTCATGGTTGTGGTATCGGTTTGGTAATCATATCGCCTAGGGGGGCAAGTTTTCCGTTTGCTTTTACTATTAAACCATACTCTACAAATAATCAAGCAGAATATGAAGCTGTTCTCAAGGGATTACAATTATTGAGGGAGGTTGAAGCCGATGCCGTTGAAATCATGGGTGATTCTTTATTGGTAATAAGCCAGTTATCTGGGGAATATGAATGCAAAAATGACACCCTGATGATCTATAATGAAAAATGCCAAGAGCTGATGAAGATGTTCAAGATGGTTACTTTAAAACATATTCCTAGGGAGCAAAACGTTGAAGCCAATGATTTAGCTCAAGGTGCTTCAGGTTATAAGCCGATGTTACAAGGGATTGAAGTAGAAGTGGCCTATATTCCAGCCGATGATTGGAGGTTTGATGTTTTCGAGTATCTAAAGAATCCTTTCAGATCGGTTTCAAGGAAATTACGATATAAAGCTCTTAGGTATGTTCTCTTAGATGATGTATTATACTATCGGACGATTGATGGAGTTATGCTGAAGTGTTTAAGTATAGAAGAAGCTAAAGTTGTCATGTGTGAAGTTCATGAGGGAATCTGTGGGACACATCAATCGGCTCACAAAATGAAGTGGTTAATTCAAAGAGTTGAGTATTTTTGGCCGACGATGCTGGAAGATTGTTTTAGATATTATAAGGGTTGTCAAGCTTGTCAGAAATTTGGAGCAATTCAGAGAGCGCCAGCATCGGCTATGAACCCTATTATCAAGCCATGGCCGTTCAGAGGTTGGGGTATTGATATGATCGGCCAGATCAATCCGCCATCAAGTAAGGGGCATAAATTCATATTGGTTGCAACTGATTATTTTACAAAGTGGGTTGAGGCAATTCCCTTGAAGAAAGTTGGCAGTCAAGATGCAATCAATTTTGTCAAAGAGCATATTATATACAGATTTGGTTTGCCACAGACGATAACGACTGATCAGGGTTCTATATTTGTGTCCGATGAGTTTGTTCAGTTTGCTGATAGTATGGGAATTAAGTTGTTGAATTCATCACCATATTATGCACAAGCAAATGGGCAGGCCGAAGCATCTAACAAGAGTTTGATTAAGTTGGTAAAGAGAAAGATAGCTGAATATCCCAAGAAGTGGCACACTATTTTGGCTGAATCGTTGTGGTCTTATCGGATGGCTTGCCATGGTGCAATTCAGGTACCTCCTTATCAACTGGTTTATGGGCATGAAGCTGTGTTACCATGGGAAACCAACATCGGCTCTAGGAGAATTTCGTTACAAGATGAGTTAACAGCCGATGATTATCATAATTTGATGGTTGATGAGTCAGAGGATTTGGTTCAAGCAAGATTGCGAGCTCTTGAGAAAGTTAGAAAAGACAAGGAGAGAGTTGCCAGGCATTACAACAAGAAGGTTGTGCCCAAATCTTGTGAAGAAGGCGAGCTGGTTTGGAAATTGGTGCTGCCGATAGGGGCCAGAGATAGTAAATTCGGCAAGTGGTCGCCAAATTTGGAGGGGCCTTTTCAGATTCATAAATGCGTTTCTAAAGGGGCCTATATGTTAAAAGGGCTTGATGGAGAGGTATTTGGAAGAGCACTTAATGGAAAATACTTGAAGAAATACTACCCAAGTGTTTGGATTGGTTCATAATCGGCTATGGTTTGCCAGTTTGTGGTTGATAGCCGATGTGTTTACATCGCCTTCAGATGATCGATATTTTTATCGCCCTTAGACCTATAAGTTTGCAGCATTGTGTTCCCTACTACAAACTTGGGAGGCATGGAGGATGAAAAGTTGGAAATTTTTGAGCGAAATTTTTGAGCAAAGTTGGATATTTTTGAGTAAAATTTTATCTCAGAATTTAGCTAAGTATAAAATCAGCTCGGTGGCCGATAACAAGATTAATAATTTGGCTAAGTGTGGAGTCGGCTCGATGGTCGATATATATATTACAGCGAAAAATTGTTTCAGATAATTGTTTAAACGTTACATCAACCCAGAAAGTTTTGGATTGCCAGAATCGCACGCAGGCGAATTTGCTCGACCTCATAAATCATTTTGGCGTCTGCGGCATCAGTTCCTGGTACAGGTTTAAGGGATCTGTTGAGAGAGGCCAGATGTTTAATTGAGGACTTCAGTTTGGATTTTTGATCTTCAATGGCTTGAGGCAGATCGGCTATTCTTTTCTCTGCTTCAGCAATCTTCACTCGGCATTGACGGAGTTGGACTAAGAGATCAGATTCTTCTTGCCTAAGTCTATCCAATTATTGCCTAGTTGATTCTGGGCCAGCCGTCAATTCGTCTAGCTTCGATTTCTCTTCATTTACTTGTTGTCGGCTGACTTGGATAGTTGCTTCAAGGGCCTTGTGTTCTAGCCGATCAGACATCCTTTGCTTTGCTCTCTCAAGCTTGAATTTATATTGTTCCAAGAAGATAGCAGGTGAGACAGAGTCAATTAGATCTTCTGGGAGTTGGTCTTGAATTTCTTGGAACCTAGATCTGATTGAGCCACAATCTACAACTAGGCTATCTAGTGATGTATTCAGTCGATCTACAATATCAGCTAATCTTGTTCTTAGCTCATCAGCCACTGGAGATTTTGCTTTGCTTGCTGTTTCTTCTTCTTCATCATCCATGAATTGCCTTATATCAAAGGAGAACATATCGGCTAAAGCCTAATGAAAAGAAATGTGAGTAAGATTCATAAAGTTGGCCGATATAAGTTATAGTTGATAGTGATCTTACAGGGATTGGAGGAGAAGGGATGATAGCAGTTGTATCTTCTAAGTGATGACTTCCTGCAGCCGATGCTGTGTGCTCACTTGAGGCTTGTTGAGGAGGTGATATTGCTCGGGTAAGCTGAAAATTTTACAAGTATTATAGACAGTGGATAAAAATTGAGATATGCAAAGTTGAAGAGAGTTTGTGCACCTGGGTTTTTCGAGGTCGACGTCTGGGAGTTGGGGTTTTAGCTGGACTTGATGGGTTGACTTGGGGTGAGTCAGCTCGAGAGGTTGGACTGGAGATATGGCCGGATTCACTAAGTTCAGCAGCAGCTTCATCTACCTCTTCCTCGATAATTGCTTCATCAAGGAATTCCTCTACAGATGGGTCAAGTGGAGTATCATCGGCTGAGGGTTTTTGCTTTTTGGTGGGCATCTTTTTCTTTGGTCCAGTTGGCTTGACAGCAGGTTTCTTGGTTCTTTTCCTTTTGCCAGCTGTAACAATCGGCTGCCTAGTTTGACCTTGGAATAGATCTTTGATGGCTGGGGCATTTTAGCCGATTGAAGAAGGAATCAAATCCTTGCCAGATGACATCTTGACAGCAGCATAGTTAATGTCTTTGCCACTGTTGCTTTTAATTGGAGGAGGGGAGCCAAGACTCTAAAAAATGCAAAAGAGGATATTGAAAAGATAAAGAGGAATAATAATGAGAAAAGTAATAAGAGGTATAAGAATTTACCTGCGGACTGATAGATGGATTCATGGTGGTCAAGTAGAAACTGGCTCAGGAATAGATGTGTTTTCCATTCACCCCACCATTTGTCAAATAGTTGGCTTCTTTGTATGATCAAAGATATTCGGTTGATGGATCCTAGTGGGGGAATTTTAAGGCTTAGAAGTCTGTCCATTACTAGAGCCGATGGAACAATGCCTCTGGTTTGGATTTTGTCCAAGAAATATAGACCAATAGGCAGTTGTCCCATGCCAAGTTGCCTGGCAGCAATCATAGGGTGATAGAACTCATAAGAGGATTGTATGTATCGGCCTTGAGATACACCTATTGGTAGTATACAAGGAGTGATGGCCGATACAAAGATATCTCTAAAGCCTGGGAAATCTTCATTGTTCAATTCATCAAGTCTGAGGTTGGTTGGTAGTTCATAGTTGCTGTAATCTTCATAAGGAAACCAAACTCGAGACTCATGTGAGAATCCATCGTAAAATCTTTTGAACCATTCACAGAACTGATCAGCCGATGTGCCCATGCCAGGATAGGACGATGTTGCCTCTCCGAAAGATAAGCATCGGCGTGTTGATTCATCATCGGCTAAAGATGGGAAAGATAGATCGTCTAGAGGGGTTCTATCGGCGACCTTGATGGTATACATATTGAGCCATATTTGAACAAACCACCAGGGGCCTCCATAGTTGGTAGAAGTATCCATGAGGAGTTTGGCCGATGTATGACTTAGGGTCTGGTATACTGCTCCCAAGAGATATTTGCCCAATGGGATGGATTTTTTGGATACTAAGGCCTCTGCTAGGTGTTGCCAGTTTCCTGTTGGTCCACAGGTTGAGCCGCAAAACAGGAACTTGTCTAGCCACATCATTAGAAAGGTTGTGTGTTCCCTCGGTGAAACAGATCCTGTACCCATGTTTTCAGTTATGAAGCCGGACCATCCTCCGATGTTTTTAGTTTGGAATTTATGGTCACACTTGACTTTAAAGCTAAAGGGGTTGGCCGATGAGGAGGTATCTAAGCCTGTCAGCATTTGGATGTCTAACAGTGTAGGGGTCATAGGACCATGGCTGAACAGGAAAGCGTTCAAAGTATCGGACCAGAAGTAGGAAGCAGCCGATAGCATGGGTTCATCCTTCTTTATATCGGCTAGAGAGAGTGAGAGGCATTGAGAAATACCTATCTCATCCCAATGAGATTGCTTGCTGGCCGACATCCTCTTATACCAGGCTTTCCATCCGCCCACGGCCGATGGCCAAGATCTGAAGATGTTGGGACAATGTGTGGAGTTGGGCTTGGATTCTTTGAATGGGATGCAGTTGGTCTCGGAGTTGATGAACGCGGTAGGGTCTTCATCGCCCATCGGCCCAAGGAAATAATGGCCTGGTTCTTTTTCAATGGGGATTGCGATCAAGTCTCTCAGGTGCTGAAAAGGGAGAAATGGAGAAAGAGAATTGAAGTAAAAGATGATCTAAGTTCAAGGATTGGATCGAAAAGGTGATGGCTGATATGAAAGGGGTTGAGAAGAGTGGAGTACCTGGGGGATGCTTGCGATGGTCGCCATTGGAGCAGAAAGTTGGTGTCGCCGATGGAGAAGGTGGACGCCGGTGAGGTCACCGGAATGGAGAGAGAAAGTATTCGCCGGAGTTCACGGGGAGATTTGGTGGTTTAAGCGGTGAAAACGGGGTTAACGCCGTGAATTATCCGGGAGAGCGGTTGGTATTTAAAGAAGTAGGTGTGTAACGGTCACAGGGGTAACCCTAGATTTTTACGGTTGTGAAGAGATAATTCCGTTGCATTATATAATACTTCGGAATTAGGGGGCATGTGTTGACGATAAAATTTGGTAAGTAAATCTAATCTACAAGGATCGGAAACACAACCTAGTTCGAAGTGGATTTGAAGATATGCAAGGATATCGGAAACAGAGTGTGCATCGGCTAGAGTCCGAATCGGCTGTGAACTGGATCGGCAGAGTCAGGGTTGGACAAGGTTAGCCGATGGAGCCAATTTCGGTAATATGACTCGGTACACGTCATCGGGTTATGTTAACGTGATTCATATGGATTGCCATGCACGGATAAAGTCCTGAGAAGGCAATTGTATCTATTAATTAGGATATTTTATGTAATTTTCTTATAGATATTCTCGGTAAGAGTCCACCTAAGGGACTTGTTCGTTAGTTGGATTTGTATTAGGTTAATATGAGTCGTGTCCGTGATGGACAATGTTGTATTTTCGGGTATAAATATAATCCCGAGGTCTTGTAAATAATGACAACACACGTTCAATCAATCTCGGCGCATCGCCACCTTTGTTTCCTATTTTTGACAAGTTTGTGCTCTCGAGTCGTGCTGCATCAATTTGATCTTCAACAAAAAGGTATATATATCTTGTCATGGCGAATTACATCACTAGGGCTAGTGCTTACATCTTTATGATACTCTAGTTCTTTGTTGTGATTTTCCGAGTTATCATATATGTTATATAATTTAGATTGACAATGCAATCTACTTGCATCGGCTAGATCCTTTTTAGGGTTTTGCCGGTACCGGCTAGATTACTTTGTTGATTTAGATTATATGACATATCCACCATCCCGAAAAGACAACCATCGGCTTGATTCTCTAGATCTCATGCTTCTTTTTATACTTAATGCTGCATTGGTTAAGTCCAACCTATTAAGTCATATTTAGAATCGTGATATCTAGCTTGCTTTATGGTTGTTAATAAGGATAGTATCGGAGTTTCAGCCGATCCTACCTGATATAGATATTTCACATTGTTTTACGCTTTGTTTAATGTTCTATATCTGTCCCTTATATTAAGATCTAAACTAATATACATATATTAAACTTGATACCAATCTGATTGGTTATAGTTTAATATATTTATTACTAGAGAATATCTTAGTATAAGGTTGTATCGGAGCTGTAGCCGATACATACTTAAACCTAGATATCGGCTATGACATTAATCTACATAATCATTATTTCATGTTACTTTTAGACTTGGGCAATTTATACTATCTCGGTTCAGTCCGATCTATCCCAATTGCTTGTTTCTAAAGTAACATTGATGTATTGATTATATAATATTAGTCTCTACAGCCGATATACTAGCTTTAGGGTTAGTTCTATCATTGATTATACCTTACAGCCGATTCATGCTTTATTGCATCGGCTAGGTCACATACAATATGAAATCGGCCCTATGGCCGATTGTCTATCGTTTCTTACATCTTTTGCATGTTTCTTCTTGTTGATTGCAGGATCAAATCAACTGGCACGCCCTTGAGCCTAAAACCCTAATTTTGGACCTGCACTAGAGTAAAGCAAACCTCTCAGGCCAGTGTGTGTTTTTTGCATCAACACATCCAAATACCATAGTCGTGATCTACAACATCGACACATACATATATACATGCATTTGGACTTAGACTTCTATTCCAATATTCTGAATTTTCGTTATTTGTAAATTGTATTCATATATGGACTCTAGATTCTTCATCCAAAATTCTTTATTTTTTTAATTTCCATTTCAGCTATTTTTAAATTGTATTTCTATATGGACTTTTTTTGTTTTTCTTCGATTAATATAAGAATTTCTAGGGCATGAGAGCGTATGTGGAACCTCATTTTTCTATTACTGTCATAAGTTAATAGATTGACTATTAATTTATTTTTTAAAATAAAATTTTTTATATAAAAATTTCCGCACGAAGCGTATCGTTTAGCAGTTTCAAAAGCATGATAATGCAAATCGAGGAAATAGCCAATCCGATCTTCACTTTAAAACATGCCCAAAGTACAACAAGACAATCAAACTTATAAAACCAAAGTGTCCAAGCCATATAGCATATATAATAACTTATATACTATACTAGCATAATGCATGTGCGTTGTAAGGGGTTCTAAATAATATTCATTGACATAAATTAAAATCCTAAACCATTTATCACATTGGGCATAAATGATGAATGAAATATAATCATAGAAATAACAAAATAAAAGTATAACTTTGGCCAAAAAAATGATTTAATGTCATGAAAATTATATAACTAAATCCCAATTTTTCATTTAGCTAAATAATTCAATATGTAGGAAAATTATAGGTTTTAATAATTTTTAATAGATCAAATAGTGATAAAACTAAATATTGTAAATGGAAAAACAACTGAAATTAGCTAGAAACTAAAAAAATTATTTTAGCCCATAGATGAAAATCTGATCCATTAATTCTGAACAGGTACCTGTTTCATTGATATAAATTAGAATTTTTCATATTCTATTATGGTTGTAACTCATAATATTATGTAAGTGGTTCAGGATCATAGTTGGACTGGACGAAGAAGGAATAGTGCCAAACAGTCACCGCTCATCGTCTTCCCTAGTTGAATGTGGGAAACAGAAGATAAGGGAAGGGAAGATAGGCGGCGATGCTCTGGTGACCAAACAGCGGTAAGAAGGTGGTAGGACGTGTCCCACAATGTAACTCATCCATAGATGGTGGAGGTTGGCAACGAAGAAAACCAGAACAGCAGGGATACGACCTGCAACAATGTGGTCCCGATAGAGAGAGATGGAGAAAAAACGACTAACACTATCCATCATTTCCCTAGCCGAAACGAGAAATATAATTGGAGGGAAGATGGGCGCCGGTGCTACGGTGACCGAACGGCGGTGAGAGAGGTGGCATGACGTGTCGCACGACGTGACTCATCCATAGAAGGTGATGGTTGGCAACGAAGAAACCAAAACAGCGGGAACACGGTCAGCAACGATGTGGTCCTAGCAGAGATAGAAACGGTAATGATGAGCTCTGTTGGTGAACATGGTCGGATGAGTGCGTCAAAACACGTCCCGGGATGAGGGGATTCCGTTTTCCTTAAACGCGCTGGAGGAATGGAAGGCGGAGAAAAGAGGACGCGCTGGGGAGGAGGGAAGGAGGGTTGGGGAGGAGAGTGGCGCTGGGAGGAGAGGGCTACCAGGAAGGAGGGAGGGGGCTTAGGAGAGGAGAGGGGCGCTGAGAGGAGAGGGCTATCGGACAGGGATGAGGGGTGGCAGGGAGGAGAGGTTCGCTGGAGGGGAGGGAGCGCGCATGCAGCGTGGAAAGCGATCGGAATCGGAACCGACATAGATAGTGAGAGACGGATGAACCACTATTTTGTTGGATGCAAATTTTCTTTTTTTAAGTAGGTAAAGATGAAGATAAAGATAAAGATGTGGAGTAATTAATTTGAGAAGGGGACCGTTGTCAGCCCAAGTGCTGAGTAGCATCCATATTCATCAGGCATACGGTAGCTAGCTACTACTTGTTGTGGGTCATGACCATAACTGGGAGGACATGGAGGATGAACTCGATCGTGTACACCACATTAAGAATCTCGGTGGTTCGTTGGGAGCTGGACCTGAACGTGGACAGCAGGAACCGCCGCTGGTTGGACAAGACGATCCTGTGCGCATCTTGTATAGCAACCTTGAGTTTGTTCAGCAGCGCCCGCGTCTCCTCGTCTCGCGTCACCCCGAAAGCCTGCAGGTCCTGCATGAGGTCGACCACCTGCTGCGAGAGCTGCGCCAGCCGCTGCACTTGCGCCCTCTTGTGCCTCGCCTTCACCGCCTGCTGCACGACGCCTTTCGCGATGCCTACCACGTCCTCTTCTGTGCTCTCGCCATTGCCGCCGCCGCCGCCGCCTTCTGGCATTTGGTTCCTTGCTAAATCCCTGCAAGAAAACGTATGATTAATTATTGATTACATGCAAACGTACTCAAGAGTCTCAGATATTCCATTATCTTAAAAAAGAAGAGGAAGAAGAAGAAGAAAAAGTGTTGCCGTTCTGACCCGCCTGCGAGGTCCCTCTCTATCCTTTCCAGCATCTTCCTCGCGTCTGGCAGCATTTTTTTCACGATCAGTTATATGTCTGACAGATGACTTCAGCTCCTCTCTTTCGCTCTGAAATTACACCCATAAAACTATTAGATGTGCTGTGCACAGAAATTAATATAATGCATCTGAATTTCGTAAATGTAAACTCAGGAAAAGTGATCTCAAATTTAGCCAAATACACACTGCACAGTCGTTACTCCCTTGATTTTTAGATTTCTAATTTGAATGACAAATCAAATAAATAGACGACCTTTGGTAAGCTCCTGCAAGCGCCATGTTGAAGTAGCTTGTCGAGCACTTTCATGAAGAAGCGATCTTTCTGCATGTTGACGATGAGAATTATGTGGACGAGCTGGAACCGATCCAGGATTCTGGAGATCCGTTCGTCGAGGGCATCGAACTTGCGTGCCTTCTCCTGCGAGTTGATCATGCGCTGAAACAACGGTTTCTTGAGCTCGCAGGAACGAACCAGTCTCTCCGCTTCGTCGAGGGCGGATTTTAGGTTTCTCAGCACCCCTTCCGTCGCAAGGTCCGCCGTCCACTCTTCTTTCTCCAGCTGCTTCAGGAGGTCTCTTATGCTTATCACGTGTTCTTTTAGCTGACTGCACTTCTCCCTGGAGTGCTGAGCATTCGCTGTAAGCTGCTCGATCCTGCCCGCGATGCTGATGATCGCCGCTACGAGCCCAATGGTCTCCGTTACCCCCGGCATCAATAATCAATCGCGTGCACACAGGCGGGACCTACACCAAGCACGCATACACACCAATTAAGCAACAGTCGATCCATCCTCATTCTATGCCATCAAATAAAACGCGGGTTCTATAATATGCTACTAAGAAAGCTTTCTATATATAATATACCGTCAACTAACTCATTTTCTTTTTCTTATGTACCATCGCCATTAGGCAAATACCGTTAAGAGAAAAAATGACCATTTTACTTCTAGGATAAATGAATATATATATATATATATATATTTTATATATATATATATATATATCAAAACTATTCTACATCGGAGGTATAGAATAGCTACCCCTTCCTCCCAAGGGCCAAACCCACCTTCCCTTCCTTCTAAGGGCCCAAAACTCACCTCCCACCTCAGTCAAAGATCGGTCAAAGCACCCTCACATCGGTCAAACGCCGGTCAAACCACCTGCTAACTCCACCCACAACCCACCTCTTCTCAGCTCTCATCTCGCGGAATAGTGCAGTAACATGACGGTCACCGTACAGTAACATTGTGGCTTATGTATAGTAAGAACACTCAAATATAGTTGAAATATAGTCATGATAGATCTACTTTTGATAAGCACTTTTTTCTAGTATCATGGTGCAAACGATTTTAAAAAATAGTACATCACGTGACAGATATTGTTCTTCAAAGTTTGACTTTTTTGAAATTTGACTCTCCACAAGTGTTAATACTATAGCATTACTTGTTACTATTGTCTGTTGTACGTTATTACAATTCCATCGTGATGTTATTGTAAGAGTGTAGTAAAGACTATATGTTTTGTAGTAACAATGTGTCTACTGTATTTTTTGGATAGTGTTACTGTATAAACATGTGGTAACGTGTACCTGTCATGCAATAACACACCCACTTTTGTGTAGTAACAAGTATATTTAGCATGTGAGACTTTAACCTATATATTTTTGTTTCGATTCCTAGTTTACTACAATTTTACCACGATGTTACTATTAAAAGTGCAGTAACGTCCTATATGTTTTGTAGTAACGTGACGTATTACTGTACTTATATGATAATGTTACTACTGAATTATAGTAACTTGTTATGAGTTTTGTAATATCATATCTATTTTTGTTCTATGGTGGAAGTGAAAGAGATTATAATCGGTCACCATATTTCTTTCTCACTTTACAAAAGAAATAACCAATAATCCTTAAAACAAATAACATCATTGGATGGATCGGTTAGAAGAACTTGCTATGAACTATTAGATCATGGATTCAAGTCTTGAATTTATCAATTTATTTTTTATTTTTCTAAAAAAGAGAAAAATATATAATAACACATGTACTTAGCTTCCTACTACTATGTAACTTTGTGTGTGCAAAGAGAAGTACTATTAGCACTCGTACCAACTTACGACAATGCACCTCTCTTACCTAAAACAGTAATATAAGAACACTACTACTATAGGATTGGGATTTTAAAGCTCAGCATAAGCAATAGTACTATATTAGTACTATTACAACTACATGTTTATTTGTTACTACAATTCCATTAAGATGTTACTGTCAAAAGTACAATAACGACCTATAAATCGTGCAGTAACGTACCATGTTACTGCACTTCCACGATAATATTACTACTAATATAATAACAGTTTATAAGTTTTACAATAACAGGAGTGATTTTCTCTCATAAAGTTTGAATAGAGATACATAACAATCAAACAATAAACTCTAATCAAATAGTGTTAAAGGGTGAGTTGGTTAAAAGAGCTTGTTATTGATCATGAGGTCATGAGTTCAAGTCTTAGTTTTGCCTTTCCAAATTTTATTTTTCTCTCTAAGATGAAAAAAAACAGGTGCAAACAAGGAAAAAACGAAAAAAGGGGAGAGGGGGCGGGAGAAAGAGATGGGGGGAGGGAAGTCTAGAATAGCTACTCTATATCGCGGGTGTAGAAAAATCTTATCTTTTATATATATATATATATATAGAAAAACTATTCTACACCCGGGTATAGAATAGCTATTCTATACCCCCCTCCCTCCCAAGGGTCAAACCCACCTCCCCTCACTTCTAAGGGCTTAAAACCCACCTCCCACCTCAGTCAAAGCACCCCCATGTCGGTCAAAACCCGGTCAAACTGCCTACCAACTCCCCCCACCACCCACCTCTTCTCAGCTCTCGTCGTACGGAATGGTGCAGTAACGTGACAATCATCGTGCAGTAACGCTATGTCTTACGTGCAGTAACAACATTCAAATTTAGTTGAAATATAGCCATGACGGATCTACTTTTGATAAGCACTTTTTTCTAACAATATAGTGCAAACGGTTTAAAAAAATCATACATCATGTAAGAGATATTGTTGTTCGAAGCTTGGGTTTTTCGGATCTTGACTCTCCACAAGTAGTAATACTACAGCATTATTTACTACTATCTATTGTGCGTTTTACTACAATCCCATCATGACGTTACTGCAGGTGTGCAGTAAAGACCATAAGTTTTGTAGTAACAATGCGTCTTACTGCAATTCTTGAATAGTGTTACTGCATAAACATGTGGTAATGTATACCTGCCATGTAGTAACAATTCCACTTTGTGCGGTAACAATTATATTTAGCATGTGAGACTTTTAACCTATATTTTTTTATTCCTAGTTTACTGCAATCTCACCACAATGTTACTGCCAAAGGTGCAGTAACGCCCTATATGTTCTACTGTAAAAAAGTGTTTTACTGCAATTCTTGGATATTGTTACTGCATAAACATGCGGTAATGTGTAACTGTCAGGTGGTAACGTGTATCTGTCGTGCAGTAACACTTTTACTTTCGTTAAACATTTTTTTATGAACATTATGGTGCAAACGGCTTAGAAAACAAGATAGGATTTGAGAGATATTGCTCTCTAAAGATTAAGATTTAAAGGTTTCAGATCTACACAAGCAGTAATACCACTGTTATTGTTACACGTTGTCTATTACTGCAATTTTCATCATGATGTTACTGCCAGAAGTGCAGTAATAGACTATATGTTTTGCAGTAACGTACCATGTTACTGCACTTCTTCAATAACGTTACTACCGAATCATAGTAACAAGGTATGATTCCTCATAATTGATTTGTTCTCAGAAAATTTCAATAGACATACAAAGCAAACATACAATAATATCTAATCACATTGTGTCATAGGGTGAATTGGTTAGGAGAGCTTTCAATGAACCATGAGATCATGTGTTCAAATCTTGAATTCACCAAATTATTTTTAATTTTTCTAGAAAGAGAAGAAAAAGAGATCTATTCCTGAGAGAAGGGAGGGAGACAAAAAAAAAAGGGAGGGACACAAAAAGAAGCTGGAAGGGAAGGGGGAGGCGCGGGGAGGGAGACAAAAAAAAAAGGGAGGGACATAAAAAGAAGCTGGAAGGGAAGGGGGAGGCGGGAGGGCGCGCCAGGGAAGGGAAAAAGAAGCTGGAAGGGGCCGCCGCGCCAGGGAAGGGGAGGGGGAGCGAGCTCCAGGGTGGAGGGAGGGAGGGAGAGGGGATAGAGGAGGAAGGGGGAGGGGATATAGAATAGTTATACTATAGGCGCGGGGAGGGAGACAAAAAAAAAAGGGAGGGACATAAAAAGAAGCTGGAAGGGAAGGGGGAGGCGGGAGGGCGCGCCAGGGAAGGGAAAAAGAAGCTGGAAGGGGCCGCCGTGCCAGGGAAGGGGAGGGGGAGCGAGCTCCAGGGTGGAGGGAGGGAGGGAGAGGGGATAGAGGAGGAAGGGGGAGGGGATATAGAATAGTTATACTATAAGGGGTGTAGAATAGTCTTACCCTATATATATATATATATATATATATATATGTATGTATTGAAGGAAAATTAGTGGTCAACTAACAAATGGGTATAGAAGGGAGATGCGGCAAAAATAAAGGGTATATATTGGAGGAATTGAGAAAAAACTCATAGGCACGTACCAAAATTTTCTCTCTCATATATCCATGGAGGAATGCTTGCTAATAGCATGAAGATGTATTTACCTTTTGACCCTTTTTTGCTAAAAGTTCTTGCAAATATTTAGATATCTAAATGTTTTTTATAAAGTTTGTTAATTATGAAGTTGTAGATCTCGTTGAGAGTTGCAAGTTTTAATAAAGTTTGTCTCCATCCATTTTGTGTGAAAAGATTATAATTTTCCAAAGATGATGAGTCTACACTTATCAGTGTTGGTATGATATAAGTGGGAAAATATGTAGTGCAATTCAAATATGTAGTATAACTCTGAAAATTATCGTAGGATATAAAAAAGATATCTGAGATTCATCTACGTCACCCTAACTAAACTTTTATATACTCCTTGTAATAAATCTTAGAAGTTTTTTTTTATTCTACGGTAGTTTCTAAGTTTGCGCCACAAATGTGATTTTTGCACCACATATTTTCTCTGATATAACCAATTCGGTTCATTTCATGGGCAAATTCAAATTTCACCATCGGTAATATAATAATTGCCGGTTTACTCCTAAAATTCAAAACCTTTGACTAAACCCCTTGTAAGCTACTCTAATAAAAATAACTGACAGTAATATGGCCATATGGAGCGGGGTCTAGATTGATGTTTGTGTGTATACTTATGAAAACAACAAATTAGTAGCTTACCAAACTTTCTCAGAACTCCTAGCTTGCAAGAACGCGCTTCAGATACAGCTACCAAAAACTCTTCCTAGCCAGTTGGATCACCTTGCTTATGGCAAGCACTAGCACAGCATGTTCGATTATTTATACTTGTTCTGGCAAGTATTCATTAAGTCACTATATACCCTTCAATAATTATTTAGACAATTTTCCATAATATACACGAGATGTCATTGGGTATTACTCAATCTGTCCAAAACGATCAAATTAATTTTCATCCATTCCAAGAAAAAATATATAGTAGAAAGGAGAAAAACCCAAAGTGCTCATTAATAGAAAAATAATACTTCCTCCCTCTCATAATCAGAGATTCTAAATTATTTTGAAAAAACTAAGGAGGGAGAAAGACTATTACACCCTCATTAAATAAGAGGAATAGGGAGAGTGAAAGTTGGTCCGAGATAATACAGGAAAAACTTTTAAATAGAAGTTGATTGATTGAACAAATTGTACGTACTCTATAATCCCTTATAGCGTGGGATAAAATTCAAATGCTTAGACCATATTTATTGTTAGATGGGTATGTAAGAGGTTTTGAGAAGATAAAAACCCATTTATTACTTCTTGATTTATGAATCAAGAGTATGTAGGTCAAAAATTAACTAGTAGGGTGGCCGCGCAATTGCCGTAGAAAATTATCTAGTTTTTTTACCCATGGATTTTTTTAAAAATAGTTGAACCTTATCATTGTCGGGTTTTCAATAGTTTTGACAAGTCACATCATCCGCCACCCTTTACTCTTTTGTTGCCCTTTTACTTACTGGCACGACCCACATGACCTCTATTCATTCCTCTTAGAACCTTTATTAAAAAAATATTACCTTATAATTTTTTAGGATCTTGAAGACTCGTCAAACACCGCGTCCCAGTCCAACTCGTAGCTTTATGGTCCACCCGCTGCCTCCTCTCCTCTTTTATTATCATTGTGATTTTAAAAATTAAACCTGATTATTGTTGGTGTTTTAGTTTTTAGAAGTCCCATCAAACCACCGCCACCCTACTCTTTTATAGCCCATCCACAACCCCCTTATCTCATTATTGTCATTTTCAACCCTCACCTCGCTCTCCCATGGCAACCACCACCTCCATGCTCCTTTCTTGCTCATCCACTTATACAATTATTCCTGACCCGTGTTATTAGCACCTTATAAAATTGAATCTTATCATTGTTCAGGTTCTTTTTATAGTTTCTAGATGCCTCTGTCACCACTTTACTCCTCCTTTGTTGCTCCTAGGCTTGCTCTCCCATGGTAACCACGGCCTCCCCTCTACTTTGTCATGTATCCACTCATTAGCCCGTGTCTCTTTTCTTTGTTGTCGTCGACACCTAACAAAATCGAAACTTATCATCGCGCGGTTATTATGTTGAAGTCCCGCAAGCTGTGCTGCCATCACATTCCCTGTCTTAATCATTTTCCACCTGTCGGATCACCCTCTCGTAGCTCGTAATAATATTTGTCACTTCAGCAGCTTGCACTCCCACTTGTCTAGATAAAAAAACAAAGATATAATTCTTTTGCAACTCTTCATTTATTTTTTCTTAATCCATACAATCTTATAATCTAATTTTACCATAAGGCGTAGCCTTTTATTTTTCTATTTAATTAATACGGTAAATTCTAGATATCTAAAGTTAACATTGGTGTTCTTTTAAGGGCTCATATATCAATCGTAACATGTTTGTGTTCTTAATATGTTTTTTATTCTGAATTCAATTATTTTTAAATCATATTTCTACTTTATTCCAAATTTCATGATTTTTAAACTTTTATATGCAATTAGTATTGAAGACCAATTTTGGGTGTGAATCTTTTTAGTTTTATTGGTTAGTAACATGAAAAAAATGCTATAAAGTAAATCATTATTATATAATATACGCATACATTATTTCAGCTTAGCTTGTGTGCTTAACTTAAAAAAATATCAATATAAGATTGATACTCCATTTGACTTGATATCCTGTGTTTTTGTGCGTGCATATTGCTACCTCAGTATCACCTGCTTGTCTATGTACACACAAAAAAAGGAGCCCGTGTTTGGGTCGTGGTCTGTTGCTCTCCCTTGGCACCAGGCAGAGTGCCAACGGCAATTGGAGTCCGATATATAGCTAGTCGATCATGAGCCTGAGACATATGGGATTTCTTATATTACTCCGCTTCCTAATCGATTAAAATTATTCAAAGCAAAATTTGATTCAGTAATATGTCTCAATCTGCTCTTTTCTTTCCTATTTTTCCATTAGAATTGTATTATCCTTACAAATCTAATATCTATTCATATTCGATTAATCTCCACCGTTAAGATCTAGATCCACCACAATCCAACGGTTAAAAGATTTATCTTTTCTCCAATTAACGTGGGAATTTCTAGCCTTCACAGCGAACGTGATGTCTTTTTTCGAGCTACCTTAATAATATAACTAGTTAGGTGGCCCGCGTAATTGTGCGGCTACCACCCATAAAATTATCTATTTTTTCACTTGATTTTACTTCAAATTTGTATAATAGTCATCTCGTTGTCTTATAACTTTCAAAGATCGAACCTATCATCCTAAGATTTCTAATTTTGTAGTTCTTTAAAAGTCACACCAGTCACTAACCCTTACTCCTTTATTTTATTGCCTAACCTACCACGGTTTCTATTCATCATCCTTATAACCTTTAAAAATTGGACCTTTTAGTTTATAGAGTTTATTGTCTCATCGGGTTTCGTTTTTATAATTTTTAGAGGTTCTAACAAATGCCTCTACTATATTCCTTTACAACCCGCCCATTGCCTCCCCTCTTTAGTGTTAGTGGGATTTTAAAAGTCGAGAATGATTAACGTTGGTTTCATTTTTTGCTTTTAAAAGTCCTGCCAACCACTGTGATTGAGTTGCTTAACGACATGTCTGCTATCCTCCTCTTAATCATCATAAGCATTCTAAAAATAAAACATAATCATTTTTGAGATTTTACTTATAGTTTTAGATATCACATCAACCATTCCCACCCTACTCCTTTATGACCTCGTTGCTCCTCCCCACTTTATTTTCATTTACTACCATTGTGTTTTATACTGATTGTTTTTTCAACATTTAATATTTTTATTTATAAATTATATTCCTACTTGAACTTTTAATTTTATTTTTCAAATTTTCAGAATTCATTTTATTATTTATTCAAAATTTTACGTCATATTGTATACTACATCTATCGTTTATTTCAATAATCGTCTTATTTTGAATTTTAGATATTTCAAAATCGTATTCCTACTTAAACTATCTTTTTTATTTTTCTAATTTCAGAATTTATTTATTTTTTTATTCTGAGATTTAATTAATCTCGTATTGGGTTATGTGTAGAATCTACTTCTAATAATATTTATTTTTATTTTTGAATTTTAGTTATATTTAAATTGTATTCCTAATTTAAATCTCTTTATTTTCTCTAAATTCATGTTATTTATAAATTGTATTCCTACTTGAACAATCAATTTTATTTTTCTAATTTCTGCATTTAGTATATTTGTTGTTTCAAATTTAAATTAATCTCATGTTATGTTCTATGGGGATCTGTCCTTTTAATATTTCTTTTATATTCCAAATTTCAGTTATTTTTACATTTATTCCTACTTGAACTCTTACTTTTATTTTTCTAATTTTAGAATTTAATTTTATTTTTATTCTAACTTTAAATCAATCTCGGGTTGGGTTCTAGGTGTTACGTTTTTTCAACTTTCCTAATTTTTTTATTCGGAATTTCAGTTATTTATAAATTGTATTCATACTTAAACTCTTTTTTTTCTTTTTGTAATTTATTATTTCATTTTATTTTATTTGGAATTTAATTAAACTCGTGTTATTTTCTAGATGGATTGTTCTTTCAATATATTTTTTATTTTGAATTTTAGTAAGTTCAAATTTGTATTCCTACTCGAACTCTTTTTTTCTTTTTTCTAATTTCAGAAATTTATTTATTTATTATTCTAAATTTTGATTAATCACGTATTGGATTCTTATATGGACTCGTATTTCAATACTACTTATTTTTAATTCCGAATTTCAGCTATTTTTTAAATTATATTTTCACTTGGCTTTTTTTTCTTCGATTAATGTGGGAATTTCTAGCCTCCACAGCGAACGTGATACTTTCTTTTCGAGTTGTCTTAATATAGATAGATAGATAGATAGATAGATAGATAGATAGATAGATCGATCGATCGATCGATCGATCTAATTTTAGAATTTATTTGTTTTTATTTCAAATTTTAATGAGGAGATCGATCTATGCCCGCATGAATATATAGGGCTGAATGTACATGAGCCAGAAGCCAGATCGAACAGAGCCTCGTGCATGTAATTTTTTTTCTCCGATTGAAAGGCCCTCAATTTTTGCAGCAGGCTTTTTTTTTCCAATCAGCTATTAGAGAGCAAAACACAGGGGATATTCCTTAGCTAGCAGGATATCGTCAAAATTTCTATTTCTTTAGTTGGAATCCAACTCTTGAACTATTTTGGAATTTGACGTATAACTTATTCCATCGAGTAGACCGCTTAATTCATATCTATATATACGTATTAGATCTTACCCAATAAAATCTATATCTACTATAATCTAATGGCTAATATGCTTTTCTTTTTATTCGATTAATATGTGAATTTCTAGCCTACACAGCGAACGTGGTGTCTTCTTTTCGATTAATGCGGGAATTTCTAGTCTCCACAGCGAACATGGTGCCTTCTTTTCAACCTGTCTTAATAATATAAATAGTTAGATAGATAGATATATGGACTTCTCTTTCAATATTGCTTATTTTTAATTCCGAATTTCACTTATTTTTTAATTATATTTCTACTTGGACTCTTATTTTCTTTTTCTTCGATTAATATGTGAATTTCTAGCTTCCACAGTGAATGTGGTGCTTTTTTTTCGAACTATCTTAATAATATAATAGTTTAATTCTGAATTTCAGTTATTTTTTATATTGTATTTCAACTTGGACTCTTCTTTTCTTTTTCTTGATTAATGTGGGAATTTCTAGCTTCCACAGTGAACGTGATATCTTCTTTTCGAACTGTCTTAATAATAATATAATAGATAGATATATGGAGTCCTATTTCAATATTGGTTATTTTTAATTCCGAATTTCAGTTACTTTTTTAGATTGTATTTCTACTTGGACTCTGATTGTATTTCTATTCGAACTCTTATTTTTTTCTTCGATTAATGTGGAAATTTTTAGCCTCCACAGCGAACGTGGTGCCTTCTTTTCGAGTTATCTTAATAATATAATAAATAGATTTTAGTTAATTTTTGAACGTTAGAAATAAACTTTATCGGAAACCTAGGGGTTGTACATATATTGGCACATATGTTTTTATGAATAGTACTACTATAAAAGTTACTCCCTCCATCCTATAATATACGCGCGGACGTATTTCAAGATTCAACTTTCAAAACATTTAACTAACAATTAGTATAATATAACTTGAATTTTTATTTGCTAAAAATAATATCATTGGATTGACATTTCAATATTCTTTCGTATGGTTATAATTTTATTACTACAAACTTTATATAGTATATGAGAAATTATAAAGCAAAGATTAGTTTGGAGACTGCGTCAAATTTAATCATACCTTATATTATGCGATAAAGAGAGTAAGTTGCAACCCATGGATAAATATGCTAGTATATATCCTTAAATTTTCCAGATAAGGTAGAAGGGCTACTTCTTCTCCTTCAAATGAAAAGGATATAGAGTAGTTGGGTCTTCAATTCCGACTCACCAAATTAAGGGCCACGAGCGCTGAATCATTCAGCGACAGGCGAAAGTGTAGATTTCGTCCTCTTGTCAATGACTCATTAAAACAAAATCCAGTCACGTGATATACAAGCAGGCGTTCTGATCCTCTTATTTATTAATGAAAAGAGACAGCCCTCCTACCCTCCGGAAAAAAATATATAAGCAGACGTTTACTTGAAAAACTTCTACGAGTCAACGAAGAAATGAAAGCGTTTCAGGCACAGGCGACACAGCTCCTTCAGCGAGAATTTTTTTTTATTTTTAAACTTTTTTTCATATTTACAGAAATATTATAGCGCCGAAAATATTTGCAGAAATAGATCCTGCCACTCTTTACTTGAGCAACAAGGTGACGTGGCACACGGCGCCGTGTGCGCCTTCACGGCACCGTGTGCGCATTTTGCGTTTACGTCCCTTGCCACCCTCTGCAAGGGCGGCAAGGTGGCTATTTTACGTTTAGCCCCTTGCCGGCAGGCCTTAGTGCAACAATCTCTAATTGAGGTCCCTTGCCGAACCGCGGGAAGGTGGCTATTTTGCAGTAGGCCCCTTGCTGGCAGGTCTTACCCATTTTTTTTTACAATGAGATAAGCTTTGTTGATAATACTTAAAAAGTTCTTTGTTGATAAAGCTTGTTGATAATATTTTGAAAATTCTATTGAAGTCGGTTGTTTTGCAATTTCATATTTTAAGTAAGAGTTGATGTTGTAACTTATTTGTGGTATTAGTGTACGAAATCGATATTATCCTATCGTAGTCTCGATCGCAGAAACAGTATATGCATTGAAACAAGGAGAATTATGTCATGTAAATAAGTAGTAGTTCAATTTGAACAGGATACATCTGGTTCCATTGCGGTTACATACATGAGATTAGATTCGAACTAGAAGGAAGGTAGTGCAAGAGTTGAACACGACGATGATATAGTAATGGGACAACGAAACATGACATTACATATTTGAGTAAGGTAAGTTGTCCGATAATAGCTAACCCTACGTGAGGATCCCTCTCCCCTCTCAAATTGCGCTTGAGTAAACCTGTATTGCTCTGGCAATTCAAGCTGCACCACACGGGAAGTTGGATCACTTAGAACCTTTTTGGTGTCTATCCATTGTTTGTATTGACATCTTCTTGGCGGTTTCTGGGAGAAATGAATAGATGTGAAGCAAACAAAGTTAGTGAATCTTGCGATAAAATAAGGATTTAGGATAATCAAAATATTTTTACCATGAAATCGTTGTCTAGAATATTTGGGCAAACAAAGAAGCTCTGACCCAAAGTACTAGGCTTTGTGGAACGGAGAACCTGACAACGATCACCGCATATGCATTTTGGATGGGCTTCCCGTGGAGGGAGTGTGCCCGTTTGCACCCGCCAATAGCACTGTTGTTCATGACGTTGTCGTTCGTAGCTGCCTTTCCTTGCAAGTATTGCTTAGTACTTTCTGATGAGAAATACCAGTGTCCTTCTTGTGAACAAGTGGTCAGGCCGAGAAAGGGATTTTCTGCATCGACCCACTCGATGTATCCACAAGCCGTAGCACGGGTCTGACGAATAGAGTAGGATGAAGAATAAACAATTGCTCATGAAAACTGAATAAGCATAGTGCACGAGAATGAAATACCTCACGGTCATAGTTAGGGCACCTAAAAAAGCACATTCCTCGAATGTCTGGATTCAGCGAAGCCATTAGTTGGCATAAGTCACCGCAAAGGCAGAGAGGTCACTGGCACCAAGGTGGAAATAGGTATGCACAAGGATCGCTACGCTAGTTGGGATCCTCAACACCCCGGCATCTAGCCATTGCCGAAAGCTGGTGGGATGAAGGGTTGTGCTAGCGCTTGTTGAGTACATATATGAAGAAATTTTGTGCCGCATTGCTCGTTATGTAGGCACCAAAATCGTAGTGATAACCTTGACATGTCTACATCATGGGGCACAGTGGGTCGGCCTGATTGCCGCCGAAAGTAAGAGTGGACGTATGCGGATGTATACCCTGCCGCTCTATATATGGGCGGAATAAGGCCTTCTACCCTTTTAGAGGGCGGCATGGCGCCGAAAGTAAGATTGGACGTATGCCGATGTGACATGGAAGATTTGACATTTGTGGAAGTGTAAGGGCATGAGCAGCCATTCCGCAGTTGTATTGCACGCGAATAAAGGAGGTTGCATCGGTGCGGCCGAAAGTACTCGTGCATGCGCCGAAATGGATCGTGCTTTTGTAAAAAGTAATGGTAAAGTTTAGGAAAGCGAACCCCGAATATGAACAACGTATTCAATCTGCAAGCATATAGTACTAGCATGTCAAGAAAATAATAAAACAGAAGTCTGCTCTACTGGCCCTGCCCCGTGCCGTGACCCCGCTTGGTCCTCCGGGCCTGTGCTCGCACGTGGTCCTGGGAGTATGTGAAGCGATCCGGTGGGACAGCACCGGCAGCACGAGGGTCTCGGAGAGGAGTGGAGGGCCACTGCTCCTGCATATGCACCAGCAGTGCGCCTCCCAGTTGTGAGGGACCGAGGACGTCCTCTGTCGACTCCTGGAAGTCGAAGTCGCTGAGGTCAAAGTGCGTGCCGGAAGCCAACCCGTGCTCCGACGATGTCCCGATAGGACCCTGCCACAATGTGCCGGCCACTTGTGACGAATCCCGGCGTCCTACCAGAACGGCGCAGACAGCGAGGCTGACGCACCTGCCTAGGACGATGACCCTGCAGCCTGCCAGAAGTGGGATGCCTGTGTTGTCCCGAACTGAGCGAAGCCTACACATAAATTGCATATCAATTGATTGTCGATATAGTATTGTTTTCTTTAATACCTGTTGGGGGCATGTACAAATAAACCTTGAATATACGTACCTCCGAAGGAAGGGGGTTGTCGGCATAGGAACGGGCGCAGCTGGATGAGGAGCAATCGGTCGTGGTCGAACCTGTGGTGCTGCGTCTGCCTGAGAAATTGTCGGCAGCACGACAGGTGAGCACACGGAGAATCAAGCGCATCGAGTCCCGTATCCGCGTGTACGTCGACAGGTGCTTGTCTGTGCCCACCTCAATCCTCGCGCCTAACTGTTGATCGCCGTTGAAGCATCAACGACGACCCTGTTGCACTCAACGACCTGCACGGTAAATTTGTACGTAAATGTTTGTAACATTTGACCAACAGAAAGGCTTAGGAGGCGATGGTGAGATGCATGGTACTCACAGCACGAGCGAAGTCCTGGTCATGGTGCCTGGTGTAGAGGTCTCTGGCGCTCGCGGCGTGGTCCTGTTGCTCCATGGGAGCAAAGGTGACCCTAGTACGGGTGCGTGGCTGGTACCAGCGTAGGTACGCCTGGTACCCCTCCTCCGTCTGTGGCTCTCTCGCGTGGTCCACGACCTCCTCGGTTGCGAGCAGCCAGTCGTCGACAAAAGGCCCCAACTTGGCGGGCCAGTTGCTAGTTGACTGCTAACCCTTGCATGAGTACCTACAAATTAATGTATCGTATTAGTGCGAACGATAGATAAAGCAAATTATTGCGTAGAGGTGGATGTTAATGCAACATATTAAAGCATAGTAAAATCACTTACCAGTGAATGGCAGCTGTGACGCTCATCAGAAACGGTACTGGAAAGGACTGACGGAAGTTCAACTGGCGCATCACGCGGTAAGGTGCGTGAGGCTCGATGCAGATGTCGAAAACCAGCAGAACCATAGTCATCCAGTATGTCTGGTCCCTGGTGCAGTGTGTGGACAGGCCTAACAGCGCACGACCGTGGGTAGCCGCAGCACTGTAGGGCTCCCATACTACGTCGGTCGGCAGAAGGCGGTCAAACTCCATAACAAACTCCGTGTACGACCGCCTAACCTGGACGTGAGTCCATCGACGCTGCAATACAATAAGGTCGATGTGATGTACGATGAACATAACAATAGTAGTCTAATATCAACGAGTACTTGCGACGTACCTTACGCCGGCACCACAGAGTACTCATCGTTGGGTAGTTGGCCTCTGGTCTATTCTCGTACAGCGACGCCTCGTACGGGTGGTGGTCCACAAGGGGACGGCCGATCGCAATCCTCTCAGCTGCCCAAAGAGAAATGAAGAGAGGACACCCACCGAAGATCGCACCAGGGTCCGTCCTGGTGCAAGCCTCGTAGAGGCCATGGTACTGAGCCGCGAGCAACGCGGAACCCCAGCTCCACTGAGGCACCTCGCCGACTGCAGCGTTGGCGATGCTCCTAGTGTAGTGCACGAGACCCTTGTCGACCGCGTGCCCGTGACCGCCACAGAACATCACCCACCCAAAAAGCCACAGCAAGTACGCCTCCAAACAACGGCTGAAGGAGTACTCGTCGGCCTCAGCCTGTAGCTGGTCGACCTGCAAGCGTTGGAATGAAATGTTAGGCACCTTACGGGTTACATACAAAGGACGCTAGTCAATTAAGGTAGAAAAAGCTCACAGTGAACTGAAGTAGCCACCTCTTCATTGGCCCGGTGTTGCGCTTCTGTTGCAACGGCTCGAACGGAAGAGCTGGTGCGTGTTGTACAGGTGCGAAACGTGCCGTCAGATCGTCCTTCCAGTTTGCACCCGTGTCAACTGGCCCGACAGCGTCTCCCGCGAGCGGTAGCCCCAACAAGTACGAGACATCCTGTAGGGTGGGGGCTACCTCACCACACGGCAGGTGAAAAGTGTGCGTCTCAGGCCTCCACCGGTCGACCAAAGCTGCTAGGAGGGACCTGTCCGCATCCCAGTGTCTGGTTGGGTCATCGTCGCTGGCGGCGGCGTCCACCAGCCGAGACAACGGTAGGAGGCCGGCCTCACGCAACCTGAAAAAGCAAATTTGTACGTCATTTAAAAAACTAACATAGTGAAAAAATTTAAAAAATTCACACAGTGCATAAATTAACACAGCAAATCCATACTTCCAGACGAAGGATTCGTGAACCTGAAGTCGCTTGTGTGACGACCGTGGCCGGAACATCCCAAGCCGAGTCCCCTCCACCGTAGTAAGGTAAGACCGGTGGCGGTGATCTATCGTTGGATCCAACAACTCAGGTGTGTACTGATGCGCCATCTCTGCAAAAAAATTGTGTTACATGTTAGGGCAAGTAAGAAGGTAATAATATAATCGTAAAAACAAGTTATGTAAAATAGAAGAATACTTATAGAAACATTGTAAAGTTCAGGTTATTTATAAGATAACTTACATAAGAAAGGGGCACATAACGAGAATGAAAAAATAGACAACAAAACTACAAGCCACGAAACATAAAAACATTACATACCGAAGTCTAACAAGTGGTTTGCAACACAACACAATACCATAACATCGATAAGTTCGAACGAAATTACAAGCAAAGCCTTATGCCAGCATAGAACACACGAACTACACCACGTAGCCGGACGTTCCACGAGGATGTCTAGGACGGGGTCGACTTGAAGTATTGTCTTCACCTGTAGGGCGAGCTCCATCTGCTGCTGATCCTGCTAGTCCTGCCTCCGCCGCACTTGGTTTTTCCTTGTCTTTAGGACAGTACATGTAAGTGTGGCCGCGTTCATCGCATTTGCTGCACCGCTTCACCCTGCCTGGCTCTAACTTGTCCATATTGCTGCGGATGCGACGAGTCTTTCTCCTTTCAGCCTTGTCTCGGAGTTTCGATGGATCAGGAATATTGATTATCGGATCGTTAATCTGTGTGAACTCCCCAACTATACCGAAGCCATAAATCTCGCCACTCCAAGTGTGATATATTGCTTGTTTAGAGAAGTATTGTGACATATAGTCCATCTTGGATGCCACACTCCGATGCCGCAGCAATGACATGGGTGCATGGCCTGTGGAGTAGCTTCGGCTTTCTACATGAGCAATGACATGTGCCGTCGGCTTTGAGAACACACTCCTGCTTTACTCTCTTGCGGTAGATACCCCTGCCTGCTTTATCTTGGTAGAGTACCTCAAACCTGTGCTGTTGGGTACCTTGCACTACAGCTCGATGTTTCATGGCCTATGTACGCCACTCTGCTAGCTTTTTCTCCATGAAAGTTCCAAAAAAATGTTGTTTCTCGGTATGGAGGGAAGAACTGCTTGGAACCGCTCCCTAAAATACCTACATGTCCCATGTAAAATGAACTCCACTATACCAAATAGTAGGAGTCCACGGACTCCGCGCATCACCCAATTGTAAACTTCCACCAAATTTGTTGTCAATATAGCATATCTAGCACCACCTGTGTCATAAGTCTTGACCCATTTCTCTTTTGGCTCATTCTCAATCCACTGAGAAAATTTCCGAATCTGCTCTTCAGTTCTTGTAACCAATGTTGGACTATCTGTTGGGAGAGCTCCGAGTGCTTGAGGAGGGTCAGGAATGACGGTCGCTAGTCTCGCTGCACGCTGATCACTGCATTTGCCTGTCAACTCGTCTAACCTCTTTCAAAGCTCATTGAATTTTTTCTCCTGGTTCTGATTGCATAGCCTCTTGAACATGTTCATCAGCTCCTTGTTCTTGAATTGCTTGAAGAAATTAGCTCGCACATGACACATGCACCACCTACTCTGTACATCTTCCCACTCACCAGGGTATCCTCTATCCATACTCCCAAATTTTAACTCTTCTATCGCTCGAAGAATACAGGCGTGTCTGTCATGTATTAGGCACACATTGAGCCTCATACCAACAACTTCTTTTTTAACCAAATGGAGGAACCAATACTAGCTATCGGTGTTCTCACTCTCGACAAAAGCAAATGCCAAGGGTAATATCTGATTGTTCCCATCTATCCCAATTGCTGTTAGTATCTGGCCTCGGTACTTCCCGGTCAAGAATGTCCCATCAACGCAAAGAACTGGACGACAGTGCACGAATGCCATCTTGCATGGATGTAGAGCTAAGAACGCTCTTTGAAGCACAGTCTTGTCAGGATGTTCAATTGAGGGGAATGTCTTGATTGCACAAGAGCTCCCAGGGTTTCTTTGTTGGATAACAGATAGCAGACGTGGCAAATTGTCAAACGAGGCTTCATAAGTTCCAAACCTCATCTCTAATTTTCTGTTTTGCCCTCCACACCTTGGCATACTAATAATATACTTGAATTTCTCTTCGATATGCCGGATTATTGACTTTGGTTCATATGTCAGATTGTCCACGACATGCGCATACATCTCAGATGTAACAAATGCACATGTATTATTCCTGTGGTATTCTGAACACCAGGTAGATAACATGTATGCTTGGTAACGATTGACACTATCCAGTAATCCTTCCATTTTCTCTTATAAGCGTGCACTCTCCAGGGACACCCATCTTTTTCCTTAACACACCTAACTTCATATTGTGACTGATTAGACTTGGCAACCCAAAACTCTCTATGAAGTAACACTGCAAAATGCTTCACAACCTCCTTCATGTCTTCTCCATTACCATATCTCGCTCCCTGAATAACCTCATTCTCTTCGTACTCTCATCTCACATTTTCCCCTTCAGAGACGACCAGACCAGAAAAATCATCACTAGCCCATTCAGGTGGATTAATATTGTTCTCGTCATCATCTGAAGAATCATCTTCCTCTACACGCTCGTTGTCAAAATCCTCTCTTTCCATTTCGTCCACAATGGCACCGACAGTCTCCCCCTCATCAGCCACTGCACCAGGTTGCATGCCTACTGGAGCTACTACGCCATCTTCCTCTAGTGCGTTGACCTGATCCACTCTAGTCTCATTCACTTCAGCACTTGGCCCCTCACCATCATCCATGTTCATCTCCACATTTGGATCCTTCGGATGAACATACGGAAGCATAGCTAGAGACCACCCGCATTGCAATGCATTCTCCACATACCATCTCCACATCCGAGAGTTTTGAACAGGCATTAGTTCCCAATAAAAATCCTCAGTTGCCCGATTACTACAACATAGATTGTAATGTCACTTGTGTGTGGATCAACTCCCAAGCCCCTCATCAACCATTTTTATAGAAGGTACACTCATCTCAACTGGTCTATCAATTCCCCTTGTTATTACAATAAATTCTGACAGATCTACCCCAGTCGACCTGTAACGGACGTTTCCTTGACCATGGTATAGTTGAAATATAAGTTTACTTGACATATCTGTAAAGTAGATCACTAGATCAATATATTATGTAACAAACTTCTACAGTGTAATATCTTGTTTGCAACGTACCATAAATTTTATGTATGCTATTGTAATGCTACTCAACAACATTTAAAACTACAAACCTAATAACTATAAATACTACAGATCTACTAAGTTACCTATATCTAACAATACAAAGTTCTACAGTACCCCAACTAAAACCCTAGTTCATATAGTGCATTTATTCAAACAAAGTTCAGCAAAATACAACTAAAACCCTAGTTAACATCATACATTTAATCACGTATATGATCTAGGAATATTACCTGAAATCGGACTTTCAAACCGGCAGAGCTTCGCCTCTTCTTCTCTTCTCCTCCCCTTCTCCCTTTTTTTTACTATGCAGGTGAGAGGAGGAACGAAGAGAGTGAATAAGGAGGAATTGCAGGGTGGTAGGCCTTTTATAGGCGTTGGGGCCTGCCGCCCTGGCAGAGGGCGATAAGGGGGCCGCCTGCAAAATGGCAGGCCCCTGGGCGAGGAGCTGTGAATTTTGCACGGACACCCTTGCCACCCTCTGCAAGGATGGTAAGGGGGCCGCGTGCAAAATTTACAGTACCCCTAAACAGCTGTCCCGCGCGCGTGTGCCACATCACCTTGCCGTTCAAGTGGAGGGCGGCAGGGTCTATTTCTGCAAATATTTTCGGCGCTATAATATATCTGTAAATATTAAAAAAATAAAATAAAAAATTCCTTCAGCGACGTTTGTCATGGTAGTCTAGCAGATTGTTGATGCAAAAAACACACACTGGCTGAGAGATTTGCTTTACTCTAGTGCAAGTCCAAAACTTGCTTTCGGGTTCAATAGGCGTGGTAGTTGATTTGATCCTGCAATCAACAAGATAGAACATGCAAGTTTATTAGTAAACGATAATCAATTGGCTAGGTAGCCGATATCATATCGTGATGTAACCTAGACGATGCAATATAGCATGGATCGGCTGTGAGGCATATTCGATGATAAGCTAACCCTAAATTTGATACATCGGCTGAAAATATCACTTTTACATAATCTATATATCAATAGTACTTTAGAAATTAACTATTGGGATAGATCGGACTTAACCGACACAGTATAAATTACTCAAGTCTAAAGTAACATGAAATAATGATTATGTGTACTCATGTCATAGCCGATGTCAAGATTTAAGCATGTATCGGCTATAGCTCCGATTACAACCTTATACTAGGATATTCTCTTGCAATAAATATATCTAACTATTACCAATCAGATTGATAGTAAATCCGATATATTTATATTAGATTAGATCCTGATATAAGGGGCAGATCTGGCATATTAAACAAAGCATTATACTATGTAAAACAACTATACCAGATAAGATCGGCTGAAACCCCGATACTATCCTTATTAACAACCATAAAACAGGCTAGAGATCACGACTCTAAATACGACTTAATAGATCAAACTTAACTGATGCAGCATTAAGTATGAAAAGAAACATAATATCTAGACAATCAAGCCGATGGTTACCTTTTCGGGATGGTGGATACATTATATAATTCAAACCAACAAGACAATCTAGCCGTTATCGGTAAAACCCTAAACAGAGATCGGCCGATGCAAGTAGATAGCATTGTCAATCCAAATTATATAATGTATAGGAGATTCGCAAGATAGAATTAGAGTGTCATAAAGATGTAAGCACTGATTCCGATAATGCAAACCGCCATAACAAGACTTACCTCTTCGCCGAAGATCAAACTGATGCAGCTCGACTCGAAAGCAAGAACTCGTGGAAAGTAAAAGAATAAAAGGTTGGACACGACTCATATTGTCCTAATACAAATCCAACTAGCAAACAAGTCCCTCAGGCGAACTCTTATCGAAAATATCTATAAGGAAATTACAGATAACCCTAATTAATAGATACATTTGCCAATTCTGGACTCCATCCTTATTTGGTAACATCGTCTCAAACTCTTCCTAAACTCTTCCTCGAACCCAATATTGATCATGCATGCAATATCGGTCATATCGGCTATCGAGATCAAACTTGGTTCCAGCCGATACGGTCTTCCAGTCGATGCGCACTCTGTTTCTGAGAATTCCGCATATCTTCAATTACACTTTGAATTAGACTTCGTTTCCGATTCATATGCTTGCCAAATTTCATCGTTAACACAGATGCCCGCTGGCCGGCCCATAATCAGCCAACGGGCTAAATATGTACTCCTAGTCCTACCCTGTTACAAGCCCATATGTCAGCCACCATTATCTTTCCAGGCCAATAATTATGGGCCAGCACATCAGCCACAATCCCGTTCTGGCCCAGCTGTAACAGGTCGGCACATCAGCTGCGACCCCTCGTCACCACGAGAACAGAGAGACTCGACGACGACGACGTGGTTGCAGACTGCCTGCGGGGGCTTGCGCCGCTGCCGTCTGCGCCACCAGTTCCGCCGCCTTGGGCTTCCTCGGCGGTGGCTCCGCTGCCGGGCGCCGCCTGTCCAGCACCTTGCAAAGCTCCCCCGCCTCAATCAGTGGCAGCGCGAACGACACCAAGCCGTGGCGAGGAACGATCTCCTTCTCTCTCCACTCCTCCAGCTGCCTCGCCGTTGGCTCCGCTGCCGGCCGCCTGTTCAGCACCTTCCACAGCTCCCCCGCCTCAATCAATGTCAGTGCGAAGGACACCAATACGTGGCGACCAAACCCGTACTGCTTTTGCCAGTTGCCACTCCTTTTCTGTTAGGAAAGTCTTCTCCTCTTCTTCTTGTTCATTCTCCTCCTTGTCCTCTTCTGTGTTCTTCCCCTCTTGCTCACATTCTTCTCTCTTATCCTCTTCCTCACATTCTTCTGTCTTCTCCTCCTCAGATTCTTCTTTAGAGAAATATGGTTTCTTCCCCCTCAATACCTGCAGCATCACAACACCGAAGCTGTAGATGTCGATCGTCGGATTCACAAAGCCTCCTGTAAGGTACTCCGGGGCCAAGTATCCAATGGTGCCGATTACGTGATCAACCACATGCTCCGGGCCTTCCGATGTGAGCGCCAAAAGGAAGTCCGACAGACGTGGTGCCCAGCTCGCATCGAGCAGCATATTGGACGGCTTGATGACACGGTGGATCACAGGCCGCTCACCGCAGGACTGCATGTACTCGATGGCCCTCGACACACCTAGCAGTATCTCGATCCGCGTCTTCCAGGACGTCATCACCGGCGACGACGACCGAGGGCCGTACAGGTGGCTGTCAAGGGTGCCGTTCTCAATATACTCAAGGACGAGTAGGAGCTCTTCCTGCTTTTTCCGAAACGGTGACAGGAGCTGGCGCTTCTCCCGCACACAGCTGCCAAAGACGCGGACGATGTTCTCGTGGCTAACGGAGCGGAGGTTGCTGAGCTCTGTCATGAAGTCCCTTTTCGGTACGTAGGATGTGCGGAGCATGCGTTTGATGGCCACCTCGCGTCCGTCGGGAAGCATACCCATGTACACCGTGGCGAAGCCGCCTCCACCAATCATCCTGTCAGGAGAAAAGTTGTTCGTCGCCGTTGCGAGCTCCTTAAAAGTGAATTCTTTGACTCCATGGGTTCCTCTCCAAACAAACTAGCGATGAACACATCGGAAAGAAAGGAGAATTGAATACCAAATCAAAGGAGTTGCAGTATCTTTTCTTTTTGCTCTACCCCTAGGGGTTATATGTTTCTCCTACTATATTCAATGAAAAAGCACTGCTGTGCTGTTTTCCGTTAAAAAAAAAGGAGTTGCAGTATATAGTAGTACATGTATACAATTGAATGCTTGAGTCTGGGAAACTCTTTTAATCGATGTCTACCTGTTTAATGCATGTCATCTAAATAGTTATGAAAAATTTTGAAAAAAATTGATAAGATAGATAAATATGTAATATATTACTCCACAAACATGCAATTCAAAATTCAACTTCTACAAATTATAACAAAAATAACAAATAAAACTTAAATTAGTATACATATATTTGCAGTTAAATTTATTATTTTTGTTACAACGTGTAGGAGTTGAATTTGAATTTGCATGTTTGTGGAGTGATATATATTACATATTTCTCTATCTTGTTATTTTTTTGAAATTTTTTTATAATCATTTAATTGACATGCAATGAACGAGTGGACATTCACCCGGGTGATTAGAATCCGTCTCCGCTTGAGTCTTCCCATTTCAAATTGTACGTACCTGAGCTGCAGGGACTGGATTTGGGGGCATGGAGAGAGCAGACGTAGATGGCACCGGCGTGTTAGTTGGAAGGAGGATATTGTACATTCGATCGAGACGACGAGTGATGTACATGTGGCTGATCACGGGGAAGAGGAGGTAGGAGTCGATCCTGCTCTGAACATCCCTGAACTTGTCAGCTTGCCTCCCTGCCATCACCTACCTGTACACGGTGCTCTTGTCCTGGCACGCCATCACAAGCTCGTGCGCCTCCCGGAGCGTGTCGTCGAGCCCGGTCAGCGGCCGCCGGATCTCAGGCCGCCGCAGCACATCCGGATCCTGCAGGTGCTGCAGCAGCTCGGCGATCGTGAAGACGCGGCGGGCAAGCTGCTCGCACTCTTTCTTGTTCTGCTGAGCCGTCATCGCCCGCCTGCATGATCATGGTGATGAGGCCGCCGACGTCCGCCCCGTCCAGCCCGCCCCACATTCTGTTCCTGCCAACAAACGGATAGGCAAAGAAGAAATACAGAGCCCGGCTGTTGCCGCGTCTTGAAATCTTAATTCTCATTTCTCGAAAAAAAGAAAAATCTTAGTTATCAGCGTCTCACTGACCTCGCTTATTTTTATACTCTAGTTGCCATTTTTTTTCCTGGCAAGGACACTAGGTGCTTGTTTTGACCAACATATTTATAATGAGTCATGCAACTGCATCTCGGGGAAATAAAAAATATGTCCAATAAGTTTATGAAATACAATCAACTTGGAAGCGCCAAATGAATTCCTAACTGGAGCAAATCGGAATTGTTCTCATCTTTGCTTTGTAAATTCCCAATTGAACTAACAAATTAGTTACAATGCTTGTTCTTTTGTCAGTGCCAGCTCATGAGCTAGCCAGTTGGTAATAGAAATTCACAGCACATGTTGACAGCAAGGGATCAGGGGTTGTTGGTTTAGGATAGCTGCACAAGTGGAGATAGAAATCAGCAAAACAAGATAAGATTTTGCTTCTTGATCATAAGATTTTGATTATGGACGCTTCTCCCCAATCAACGTAGCACCTAGGCTTGATATGAATCTGCAAATATTTAGGCATTGGTATCGTGAGAAAATTTTGTTGGTATTTATGTATTCTAAGCACACAAGTCTTATCGTATATACATCGTGTACGCCAATTAAAAAAATTCATCAAAAATTCTAGAAAAAATTATCTATGTGTAAAGTCTCATCTTCAAATTTAATATATATAAGAAAAAAAGATAAAATTCTGATAGATTTATACTCTCAAAATTATCAGAATTTTTACCTTTTTATGACTAAAATATAATCAATTTGAGATTATGACTTTACACATAAGTATAATACTATTAGAAGTGCTTGTATAATTTTTTTCCAGACTTTTTTAGTAAAATTTATTAGTTGGTGTATATACGAGAAGACTTATGTGCACAGAATATATTCTATTTACAATTGTCTAAGATTTCATCATGCGTATGACTGCACAACATAATTAGAAACAAAGGGGGAATTCGATGAACAAATGCAGACGAACAAGAGAAAGAGGCTATGTGCGAAGAGTTCAGGAAAAGGAGCAGCAAAGCATACATGGATCCTCCACGTCGAGTTCCTTCCTGGGATGAGAGAGAGCCTGGCGAAGAGAGTCCTCGCCGGGGAGGAACGCCGAACGAGAGGGAGAAATCCCCCGCGAGGGGCGGCCCGGAGGCAGCGATGGAAGATAGCTAGGGAGACCGGCGACGTGCTGGCCAGGATGACAAAGAGGAAGCCGAGGAGGAGTGGGGCCAATAGGTCGCGAGCATGGTGTACTAGCTGCTCCGCCCGCCGCCACCCGCACTTTCCTGCACCGTGGCTCCCCCGTGCTTGTGGTGGTGGTGTTGACAGGGCCCGTCCCCCAATCTCCTCCTGCTGCCCGCAGGGCCATATGGCATCGACGTTCTCCACCCGCCCTCCACCGCCTCCTTCCCAACATCGATATCTCGATGAGCCTCCCTGCCTTCGCGTGTCGCCCCGACCTCCCACTGCCGTCCTTTTCTCGCCGGTGTTTCCAGAGGCACCATGTCGCCATCATCCCGTGTTCTTCAGAGCTGTACGGGTGTGGCCATCGTCATTCAGTGGAGCTCCGCCGCCCCTTTCCCTGTCAGCCGCCGCCTTGGATGCCTCGAGAGAGATGGGAAAGAGAGGGGAGAGGGAGAGTCGTCCCGTGGCCTCCGGAAACGCGTGGCCATCGTTGTCCCTTGGAGCTCCGCCGCCCCTCTTCCTACCGACCGCCACCTTGGAGGGCTCGACATAGATGGGGAAGAGAGGGGGAGAGGAAGAAGAGGCTCACGTGGTCCTCACGTTGACACCGCAGTAAACTCATCATGTTAGTCAGAACTAGCTGGGTGACCCGCGCAATTACGCGGCTAGCACCCATATAAAATTATTTATTTTTTACATATGATTTTACTTACATTTTGTTAAATATCTATCTCGTTGTCCTAGGATTCTGAAAGACCGAACTTTATCATCCGTGTATTTCTAATTTTATAGTTTTTAAAAGTTGCTTTGGTCGCTACCCCTTTCTGTTTTGTCAGACCTTTATTTGTTTGTCGATTTATCACTATTTCTATTTATCTTTCATGAAACCTTTAAAAGTTAGACATTTTAGTTTTTAGAGTTCGTTGTTTTGTTGGGTTTTGTTTTTATAAATTTTTTAAAGTTTCGTCAAACATCACCACTGTACTCCTCTATGACCCCTTCGCTACCTTCTCTATTTATTATCATAGGGATTTTAAAAATCGAACATTGAATTTATTTTATTTTTTATTTTGAATTCTAATTAATCTCATGTTGTGTTATAGATAGATTAATTGTTGTTTCAATGTTTCTTTTTTATTCTGAATTTTAGTTATTTCAAAATTGTATTCCTACTTGAACTCTTATTTTTCTTTCCTAATTTCAGAAATTTATTTATTTTTTATTCCGAATTTTAATTAATCGGTTCGTACATGGACTCCTCTTTCAATATTGCTTATTTTTAATTCCGAATTTCAGTTATTTTTTAGATTGTATTTCTAATTTGACTCTTCTTTTCTTTTTCTTCGATTAATGTGGGAATTTCTAGCCTCCACAGTAAACGTGATGCCTTCTTTTCGAGTTATCTTAATAATATAATAGATAGATAGATTGGATACTATGCTATTCTAGGACCTCGGGTATTTCGGCATTGTAGGTTGAGGGACACACGTTATATATTATTACAGTTCAAGCATACAATTTACACTTGATGTCAAGATGAGGAACGTAAAGTGAACTTATTTCCTTAGTGAAAATCACAAGAAGCCCAACCCATTACAGACGGTCCACTAATTGGGCTGAAAAGTGGGCCCACGTAAAACTTACTTAAAGGCAGGGCCATACAGGGTTACCGCAATTCTGGCCGCGACACCGTTTCGGCCCAGCGATTCGTCCCTCCAGTAGAACATAATCCCTCGACGACGACGAGGCCGCGGCGGCCGGCGGCAGAGCGGATAGTGCAAACAGTGTCGAGCCACGCCACGCCGGCCATGGCTTGCCGTCGCCTCGAACGATCTTGGTCCCCTCGGTCGCGCAGCAGCGCAAGGTTTGCGCGGCTCACGCCGTCACGCGTGGAAGAGAAGAGGAGCGAAAGGTTTGAGTCGTCGGAGAGGCCGTGATACACTGGTATGGTTGATCCTTGACTCCTTGAGCTCCAAGTGTTCGATGAAATTCTGCGCCAGAGGAAGCCCAGTGTCCGTGCAAGTCCAGTGTCTTCTTGCAACTCTGTACCTACATCAGGTTTCTGAGAAACATTTCAGGGAAAATACGTTCAGAACATTCAGGGCCTTTACATTGTGTTGATTTTTTTCTTGCACTAATGGGAGCAATGCTACTTAGCTTTGATCATGTGCCTGCAACCATTTCATACACCATTCTTCATACCTTCCTCTCATGATACCTGACATACAGAATGAACAGGAAGAGATTGGGAAAAAGCAAGCGTGCTAATTGAAATTCACAATTTCACATCACAAGTTGAGAGCAAGGGATCAGGGAGTTGTTGGTTCAGCACAGCTGCACAAGTAGAGATAAGAAATCAACAAAAAGGACAATATTTTGTTCGTCGATCATATGATCATACCACTTTGGTACAATTGTGTATGCGCAGAAAAGAGAACAACAGGAACAGTGTTAAGGATGATCATAATTACTACTTTCATTTTTTAATATATAACGCTGTTGACTTTTTAACAAACGTTTCACTATTTGTTTTATTCAAAATTCTTATTCAAATATAAAAAAAGTTAAATCATATTTAAAGAATATTTAAAGATAAATCAAATCATAATAAAATAAATGGTAATTGCATAATTTTTTAATAAAACGAATAGGGAAACGTATCTTAAAAAGTTGCATATGTTCTGACCATAAGTTCAGTACATGGGCCTAGCTATCTCTAACAACATCAAAAGCACTAGTTTTTTCCTACCCTGCAAGGTAAATTAATTATAACAGTAATTATCTTTTATTTACCAACATGAAAATTGAGCACATTAAAAAACACTAGTAGTTCTCGGTGATGGAAAAATGCTACGGTTGGAGCATCGAGATTTTTACTGTTACTGAAAAAAAATCTTCCTCTCACATAGAACTTCACATGGAGTGTACTTAGCTACATGTATAATTTATTTAAACGTGTCCTACTAATCGGTATCAAATATTCGCTTTGAATAAAAAAAATGAAATCTTTATCACCTTTAAGCTAGCAAAGCATAGAGGATGAGCACAAATCTTCATCAGTCCACACTCCACTACCACCCACTTTCTGCGAATTTCCCTCCTTTCCCTTCTAGCTAAGTAGCATCCACGCAGTTCTTCCGAGTTCTTTGAGATCTCCACGGCGAGATGTGGAGCGGGCTGGGGCAGGCGGCGACGGTGGCGCAGCTGGTCGGCGCGGACGTCGGCGGCCTCATCTCCATGATCATGCAGGCGGCGCTAACGGCTCAGCAGAACAAGAAGGAGTGCGAGCAGCTCGCCCGCCGCGTCTTCATGATCGCCGAGCTGCTGCCGCACCTGCAGGACCCGGAGGTGATGCCGCGGCCGGAGGTCCGGCGACCGCTCGCCGGGCTCGGTGACACGCTCCGGGAGGCGCACGAGCTTGTGATGTCCTGTCAGGGCATGACCATGGTGTACCGGTTGGTGACAGCCGGGCGACAAGCTGACAAATTCAGAGATGTTCAGAGCAAAATTGACTCGTACCTCCTCGTCTTCCCCTTCATCAGCCACATCTACATCACTCGTCGTCTGGATCGAATCTACAACATCCTTCTTCCAAACGACATGTCGACTATGCCATCTCCATCTTCAGGCTCCCACTCTCATGAGGTGGTACGTACAATACAAACAGTGGGGAAAGTGAAATCATGCCTCGAGTAGATATCCCCTCGTTTCGTGCATATCAACTAAATAGTCATTAAAAAATTTTGAAAAAATTTGGTAAGATAGATTAATGTGAAATATATTACTTCACAAACATGCAAGTTAAAATTCAACTTCTATAAATTGTAAAAAAAATAACAAATATGTATGCGAATGCACGGTAACTATTTTCAATTTAATTTGTTCTTTTTGTTGCAACTTGTAGAAGTTGAATTTGACCTTACATGTTTGTGGAGTGATATATTTCATATTAATCTATCTTATCAATTTTTTTAAAATTTTTTAATAACTATTTAGATGACATGTAAACAATGAGGATGAAAATTCACATCCCAAACAGTGTTACTCAATCGAGCTTTTCTGAAATTGTTACTTCGTCCTAGGAGTTGCAAGCAAAGGTGGTGCTCCATGGAGATGAAGGTGAGAAATTCACCTTTGCGGAGCTCGCGGCGGCGACCAACAACTTTGCAGATGACAGAGAGATCGGTAAAGGCGGCTTCGGCACAGTGTACATTGGATATCTTCTTTCGGACGGGCGAGAGGTGGCCATCAAGCGCATGCACAAGGACGAGATGCATGGGACAATGGCTAAGGAATTCCTGGCAGAGGTGGCAATCCTCCCCTCCCTTCGCCACGAGCACATCATCTGCTTATATGGCAGCTGCGTGCTGGAACATGAGAAGCGCCAGCTCCTGCCACCGTTCCGGAAGATCAAGATGGTGGAGGAGCGCCTGATCGTCTACGAGTACACCAAGAACGGCTCGCTTCACGACCACCTGCACGGTACGCCGCCGTGGCCGTCGTCGTCGTCGTCGCCGGTGAGGGCGTCATGGAAGATGCGCATCGAGACACTGCTGGGCGTGTCGCGGGCCATCGAATACCTGCAGTGCTACAACGAGCGACCGGTGATCCACCGCGACATCAACTCGTCGAACATCCTATTCGACGCCACTTGGGCGCCACGCTTGGCTGACTTCGGCGCGTCGGTCCGCTGTGATCCCTCGACGAGAAGTGTTCGTCCTGATGCTATATATGGCACGTTCGGATACATCGACCTGGAGTGCGCCATGTCAGTGATCGCGAAGCCGACGATCGACGTGTACAGCTTCGGCGTCGTGATGCTGGAGGTGTTGACGGGGATGAGGGCACTTTTTTATCAAGAGGAGGACGTGCACAAGGTGTTTAACTGCTGGGAGGATCCGAACACTATCCCGGCCATCTTGGCTGAAGTCACACTGCCATTCATCGAGGTAGGGGAGGTGTGGAAGGTGATGGACAGGCGCCTGACGCCGGAGCCAACGGCGAGGCAGCTCGAGGCGGCGGACCTGGTGGCGCAGACGGCAGCGCGCTGCGTGCGGCTGCGCGGGGAGGACCGGCCGGCCATTTCCGAAGTTGTGGCCAACCTTGAGGCAGCGCTTGAGCTCGCCCGGCGCGATGGGTAGCACGGCCGCCGCCGGTGATGCCAATCAATATATCTCTTGCACGATATTCTTATCGATCTTATATATACATATGTGCAGCCTTACACCACAAAGGATATGCCATATATACCTGGAGAGCTTTACATCCTGTCTCTGCTCGAACTTGAAGCAACTCTGTAAAGCAGCACAGGGGGTACGGATTCTGTACCAAATGTTTTTCTTACATTACATGGGGAGGGTGGTTGTTGTTACAAGTTCTGAACAGATCGTATTATGTTTTATTATGTATGCATGTTCAGGCAATGACATGTTGATTAGATTGGCTATACCAAGGGATCGAGATAATTAAGATCCTTCAAATCTAGCAATTTTTTTGAAGTTGCAGGAACCAACAGGCAGGCAACGAATAGCAGTTACTAATTACCTCTGAGCCAATAGTTACAAGCTGAGCTTTTCTCTGCAACAGCCGTCCTCTGGCTTTAGTTGCTGCGATTCTGCTCATGCTCAGCCTGCAGGTTACAAGTTCGAGCCCTTAGCACAATGCAGAGTTCGGCAGGGTTCGTATCGTCTGCTTTTGGAAGGAAAGGCAAAGTTTGCGGTTGGTTCTATTCAAGCCATCCATACTACAATCAACGGTTCCAAGGTTTAGCAGTTAGCACTATTTCAGTGACTAATTAACAGCCAATTAACTAATACTCTCTGTTTTAAATCGTTTGACTTTATTTCTAATCAAACATTGTTAAGTTTGACTAAGTTTATAAAAAAATTTAGCAATATCTAAAATACCAAATTAGTTTCATCAAATCTATCATTTAATATATTTAGACAATATGTTTGTTTTGTGTTGAAAATACTACTGAAAAAAAAATCAAACGATATATAAAATGAAACGGAGGTAGTAGAATTTATTCTCTCCAAAAGGAGAAATCAAGGAAACAGTCTCCAACGGTCAAGACAAAATGAAATACAACTAATATCTCCCTCGCCTTTTTGAACAAACTAAAAAAAGGACAAAATCAAGAAGCAAACAATTTCAAGACAAGACGATCCCTCATTCATACAGAAGCAAAATAATCATCCCACCTTCGTATTTTACACCTAGCAACTCTTGCTAAAATCCCAAAACTAAAACTAAACTAACTTTTCTTTTGGAAAAATTAAACTGCCTCCGTTGTACAAGAGTGTTTTCTTATTATCAAAAGAAAACAAATAGACATAACTGATCCTATTAATTAATTGGACTAATATACAGAACTGATCCTATTTATTAATTGGTTGTTATAATCATCGTTGAGGTGCTAAACCATGCAGCCGTTTATTGGCGGGGACAGCAGCAGCTGCGCATAAGGGTGCAAGCGGCTACCCGCGAAAATCCACTTATAGACAAAAATAACCCGCGAACTCGTTTATTTTGATTTATAAGTGGGTTCATGGATGACCCACTTACACCCCTAGCTGCGCACCCGTGCGTGGCGGCGGCGGATGCAGCCTACCTGCAACTGTGGCGGTGACCTCCCTGCGATGTTGTTCGGTCGGCAGTGTGCTTCGTGGCGGGGAGTTCCGGATCCACGGCCATGTCCAGATCCGTTGCCAGCGCCCCCGGATCTAGACACCTTGTCTTCTCAATTGACGCCGACCAATATCCTCTATGTGAAGCTCCTCTCCTCCTATGGCTTGACCTCTTCTAGCCGTGGGGAGCTCCCGGGGGAGGGTGGAGGCGACGATTTGTGCAGACAAGGATGGCGGCCTCATGAGCTTGTGTGAGATGCGGGTGGCAAGCTAGGCTTAGCGGCTAGAGGGACGATGCGGTGGTCTGGCGACATACGTCGTGGGGGTAGGTGTGTGGTTTTAGATGAAAATCGCTGGCGAAAGCCTTGGTTGGCCTTGGGTTGGCTTGACGACGGCGGCGCCCTAGGCGTCGTTCCCCTCCTTGGAGGCGTCGTTATGGCATTCTCTCTCCCTTCACTACAAAGAACCTTGCTTATGCACTGATGGTCGTCGGTGGACTCCTGGATCGAAGCTTTGTAGGTCTAGCTGCTCGACGAGGCCTTCACCTTCCAGGTTTCGTTCTTGGATGTGGAGAGCGCCCAGCTTTCTTCATTTTTTGCTAGGTGAAGTCGGAGCGGCTCGTTGTGGTGCGATGAAGTTTTGCCACGATAACACGTTGTAGTGTTCTAGAGGTGCTAGTGTTAGATATATGCATAAAGTGGTGCTTTGACGACTTCGGTTGATGTCCGAAGCGGGCAGTCGGTGTTGTTTTGTTCGTTTTGGTGATGCCTTTGGCAACGATGGTGTGATACCTGTGGAGTTGGAGTTGCTGTATCGCTAGATGACAAGCTCAGTAACAATATGTCACGCCCCGATTTTCAATCGGGATTAAAAATGATTAAATAAACCATTTCTATAAATTATATCAAAAGCTAAAGCAAATTAATCAAGTGAAATAATGAGAGAAATTAAAATTTCCTTTAAAAATCATAGCCGAAAATATTTTTGTAATATTCCCCGTGCCCTAAAATATTCTCTGAAATTTTTCGTGAATTTTCGGAGCTCAAGAAATAATTTTAATAGCACAAAGTTCATTCAATCAATTTAAATAAAAAGAAAACAGACTAAAATCCCCCTCCTTCCCTTTGGGCCATTTTCGGCCCAAAGCCCTTTCTTCCCCGAGCGGCCCTTCTCTCTCTCCCCGGCCCGCTCACCCCTCCTCCCCCTCCTCTCTCTCTCTGGCCCAGCGGCCACTCGGCCCACCTTGGCTCTTTCCCCTCAAGTCCACTTCGCCTCCCCTTTTCCTCCTCCCTCCTTGTTGGGCCGTCGACCCATTGTCCTCCCGCTCTCTCTCATGTCCGCGTCACCTCCCCGAGCGGCCGACAGGTGGGGCCCACCTATCGGGGTCATCCCCTACCTCCGACTCCAACCACCCACGCAGCCCTATCTGGCCGCAACTGCCGCCGGCCACTCCGCCCGCGCCTCCCGCGCCCACCTCCCCTCTCCTCCCGCCCTTTCCACACACGTCGCCGCCTCCCCGCGCCATAAAACCCCGTCCGCTGCCACCGCCGAGCGCTGCCCCACCGCTGCGCCGCCTTCGCCGCTCGCGCGCCCACGAGCCCGCGCCGCCCCGCGTCGCCGCTGCCGCGCCACGGCCCCGCACGCCCGCGCCGCAAACCGCCTCCCGGCCGCCGCCTGCCGCACCACGGCCCCGCACACGCGCCACCGCCTGCCGCGGCTCGGCCGCCCGTGCGCCCCGCCTGCCGCTGCCGCCGCGCCTCGGTTGGCCGGCTGGCCGATGCCGTCCGCGCGCCGCCGCTCGCCACCCCTCCTCGCCGGCGGTGACCCCTGCACCATGCGCCGCCACCTCCCGGCCGATCGGCCGGCGTGCGCCGCCCCCATCCATGCCCGTGGACTTGGTCCACGGTGCCCACTCGGCTACGGTGGACCGAGTCCACCATGGGCCATGGACCGCGCCCCCCTTTGACCACTGACCCATGGGGCCCGCTGGTCAGCGCCTTTTTCTTTTAAGAAAAATATTGTTAATTGCGATTAATTCCAGAAATTAATTTAAATGGCTCAAAACTTCTAAAATTCATAGCTAATTCATACGAATTCCAAATTGGGCCATTCAACTTGGAAAGTTCATCTAAAATTGAGCTCTACATGTTTGTTTACATTCTATGTACTGTTTACTTGGTTTTTATTAGAGTTTTTACTCGTTTTGCGGGCCAGCATGTAGATTCCGCTGTTTCGGACGATCGCGTTCGCGGAAAAGAGTTCGGAAGATCAATCGAAGAAGCAAGGCAAGTCACACATTCCCCTTGAGCATTTTGATCCTAATTTATAAAATGTTTTACCATTTACAAATAAATTGCATATTTTACTAACTACATGGGAATAGGGTTTACCTATCTGCTCACTTGAGCCTTATTTACTTGATGTCCTTTCTTTGTCAAACTGGGTGATAATTTGACTAGCTTGTGTCTCATGTGGACCTCGCTAGAATTATATTATGCTTAGCCATGCTTAATACCACTAGCTCACAATATGGGATAATTACATTATCGACTTCTAGTATCTTAATGAGCTACGAGCTCGAGACATGTCAGCCACGTTTCGTTGGTCGTAATTATCCAACTAAAATATGGATTAATGGTGGGCTGTGGGTGTATGGTTTTCCTAGTCGCACCCATGGCAATTAAGGACCAGTTTCTTGGGAATCCCTGGAAGAAACACCGTGCGTACCACAAGCCAGCGTGGGCAACGGCTTGACTTGTAGTGTAGCTTTCCTCTAGCTGACATACACTGGCTAGGGTGAGCGTGATGGAGTTTGGATGGGCCTTGCGACGGTCTATGCGGCTTCCGGATTCACTGTGGCACGAGAGGGGGCTGCCCGTTGCCTGTTGAGGAGCGGGGGCGAAACCTGCGGTGGTACAATTGGTTAGAGGGGGTTATGCGAAGGGTCCTGTCACAGTCTCTTTCCGGGGTACCGTGGTGGTATACCGGCACACGGTAACGTGCCGTGAGGCTGTGTCTTGTGGGTACAGATGTACACCTCTGGCTAGAGTAAAACTATTCGAACAGTCGTGCCCACGGTTATGGGCGATCGACTAGCTCACCGTGATTAGTCTCACTCTAAAATAATTTGACTTAATGAACTGGTATAGTTCAGGTGGAATGGTTGGACCTGTTCAACGTGGTGTAGCGTTGTTCAGTGGAGATATTTAATATTGCCTTAATTAATCAATTGTTTTACCATTTTCAACTATAAATGTTTACAACCGCCTTTATGCAAATAGCCACAAACCCTCCTTGTCTCCCTTTGCACGAATGCATAGTTGGTGTGGCTTGCTGAGTCCGGTGGTTGTACTCAGCCTTGCTATTATTCCCCTTTTCAGAAGTGTAGTGCTTCTGAGCCGAAGACGAAGTTAGAAGACCAAGGCTTATACCCCAGGTGAGTTTTGCCTGTGGAGTGGAGTTGAAGCCCCACTAGGATCGTCGCCTTTTTCCGCTGCTGCTTTCTTTTCGGTGTGAGGACTAAGTGCCTCTTCTGTAAGTATTTACGCTTTATTTACGTTTTGATCTGTATATTAATTTGTCGCTTGTGTACCCTGGCTTGATTCCTAGACAGGGATTTATACACTAAATAGTCTGGAAATTTGGGGTAAATTTCTGAGCGTGACACAATAACACTTGTCTCGCGAAGTCGGAGCCTTTGTGCCGCTTTACAACAAGCTCTTTCATCGACAGTTACTTTGGGCTCCACCTTTGTTCTTTTTTCTCGGTCTTGGTAGCTTAGGTTTGTTATAGTGTGGTTGTTGTTGTGGTTTTCACCCAGTTTCCCCTGATTAACTGTGCATTGTAAGGTTTGGTTTCATTTTCTCCTTAAAATGGGGCATCTTCTTAATATAAAACATCGGCAACTCTCTTCTGTTAACTCTCCTGTTCTTGCTCAATACACCACATCTCCTGTTCTGTTCTTGCACTGCTTCTGCTTTCCCCGGTTCTGAGTACGTTTTGCTTTGATGAGCAAAGGCATAACCGATGAAAATTAATGGTGACGTTACTCCGGTAAAGGACGAGATCATTATGTGCTATCAACTCCCCGTAACATTATTGTCTCTTACGCGCATCCTTATCACCTCCTCCAGGATGGACTGAGAAAACTCTCTTTGTTCACTCTCATGTTCTTCCTCGGTACACCACATCTCATGTTATCTTCTTGCACTGCTTCTGCGTTCCCCGGTTCTGAGTACTTGTGCGCACGAGTGATCGGAATGAGCAGGCCTTCGGAACTCCGTCCGCCTTAGAACATGCACGGGTAGGTGGGTGATCAAGTTTTTGAGGAGCGCGTTCTTCGTGCGACTGCTCTCGGAATTGCATCCTCTTCATCAAGGTCTTCTTCCTCTACATCACGATGTCTACCACCGGTGCCGGTGCTACTAGAGGAGGCGAAACAGAGAACGTCAACTTCAATGAAGGCGACACCAATGCCTCATTATCCTCTGGAGTTTTCACTGGGTATATTACTCTACCCATCTTGGCGCTAAACATGTTTTTAGATGCTATTGTTCCTGTTAGCATATTCATGTTTATCACCATGCTAGGATCACTGTCTATTGCATACATGTTAACGTCAAAATTTGTTAAGCCTGAAGTCATCATCGGTCTAGAGTCAGTATCGGCTTCAGAGTCCTGGAATCAGCCGATGGAAATTATCAGTTGCCAACAGTTGTATTTTTGATGGATTCGGTTAAGGAAATTAATTGAATAAAGGAAGCTTATCCAGAAGAGTCCGAGTTCAAGGAGGATGCGGCCTGGCAGTTTATCTATTAATTAGGCATAATCAGTTAGTTTTATTTTAATTTTAGGAAAGTGTGTTTAGTGTCCAATAAGGACTTTATGTTTTCCTTTTATCTTTAGGAAGGTTTGTGTCGTGTCCTGTATTGTTAACACCAAAATTTGGTAAGCCCCGAAGTCGTCATCGACTTAGAGTCAGTATCGGCTTTAGAGTTCTGGAAACGACCGATGGGAGTTATCAAGTTGCCAAAAGTCGGATTCTTGCTAAATTCAGTTAAGGAAACTAATCAATTAAAGGAAGCTTATCCAGAAGAGACCGGATTCAAGAAGGATGCGGCATGACAGTTTATCTATTAATTAGGAAGAGTTTGTTAGTTTTCCTTTTATCTTTAGGAAAGTGTGTTTAGTGTCCGATAAGGACTTTATGCATTCCTTTTATCTTTAGGAAAGTTTGTGTCTTGTCTAATAAGGATTCGTATCTACCCATGAGTATAAATATATACACCTGGAGTCATTGTAATTTATCTCTAGATCAATACAACTACTCTTGGCGCATCGCCACCCTCTTTTCCGAGGTTTTACTTATCAACCGACGGAATTTGGCACCTAACGTGGGGCTGCATCGGCTTTCGATCTCCGGCGAAGGGGTAAGCCCTACGTTCCGTCGACCCTGGCAATTGTATCAGCTACATTGGTGTTGTTCCATGCTGCATCACTTCGATCTCTTGGATCGCTCTGGTTCGGTTGATATATTTGCCTACATGATATTTCAATTTTATTTTAATTGCATTGTGTTTAGAGATGCATCGGTTTAGTTGGGACTATCTCGGTTAGGTCTGATGTTCTGACTTAGCTGATATATTTCTACAATCACAATGTTGTTTTAAATAGATTTGTTATATCCATCACATTAAACAGATCTATCGGCTCATCGAGTATTAGATTATCATATATAATCTTCTACTGCATCATATATTTATATCGAAATGTGTTTCCAAATGACAGATTGTTTGGATGACGGAGAATCTCTCCCACGCTGCCTTCATAAAGGCCAAAGGTCCAAAGAGTCATACTTATGTTCAAGTGAAACAACCTCTCAAGCCAAGGTATGAGAGACGAGAAATTCGACACTGCTAGAACTTATTTATTTTGATCTGTGCGAAATGAACGGTGTGTTGAGTAAAGGGGGAAAGAAATGGCCTATGAGCTCTGCTTGAAACCTGCAGGACACTGCAGCAACAAGTCAGTGGTCAGACAGACGGAGGATTCTTCTGCACAGAAACGCATGGTGTTGTTAGTTTTCAGAGCAGGGAGAAGGTGTGGGAAATAAGCGAAGAAAGAGCAGTAGCAGGGCTGCTAAGTTGTGTCAAGTGAAAATCCAGAACATTCAGCGCCTTTACATTGTGTTGATTTTTTTTCTTGCGCTAATGGGAGCAATTCCACTTAGCTTTGATCATGTGCCCGCAACCATTTCATACACCATTCTTCGTACCTTCCTCTCATGATACCTGACATACAGAATGAACAGGAAGAGATTGGGAAAGAGCAAGCGTGCTAATTGAAATTGACAGCACAAGTTGAGAGCAAGTGATCAGGGAGTTGTTGGTTCAGCACAGCTGCACAGTTAGAGATAAGAAATCAACAAAAAGGACAAGATTTTGTTCGTCGATCATATGGTCGTACCACATTAGTATGTTCAATTGTGTATGCGCAGAAAAGAGAACAAAAGGAACAGTGTTAAGCATGGATCATTAATTATTACATGACAAACACATTGCCCGGTTCACATCGATGATCCATGCCTCGCGTGCCCAGGCCAAGAGGCTACCCATCGCAACGGGCAAGCTCGAGAGCCGTCTCGAGGTTGGCCACAACTTCCGAAATGGGCGGCCGCTCCTCCCACTGCAGCCGCAGGCAGCGAGCTGCCGTCTGCGCCAACAGTTCCACCGCTTCCAGCTGCATCGCCGTTGGCTCCGCTGCCGGCCGCCTGTCCAGCACCTTCCGCAGCTCCCCGGCCTCAATCAATGGCAGTGCGAAGGACACCAATCCGTCCTGCTTTAGCCACTCAGGCTGCCATTCTTCTGTTGTCTTCTCCTCTTCTTCTCGTTCTTCACTCTCCTCCTTGTCCTCTTCTGTGTTCTTCCCCTCTTGCTCACATTCTTCTCTCTTCTCCTCTTCCACACATGCTTCTGTCTTCTCCTCTTCCCATTCTTCTTTAGAGAAATATGGTTTCTTCCCCGTCAATACCTCCAGCATCACAACACCGAAACCGTAGATGTCCATCATCGGGTTCAGAATGCCTGTCATAACGTACTCCGGGGCCGCGTATCCAAAGGTTCCAATAACAGCCTCCTCATGGCCTGTGCCTTCCCAGGTGAGCGCAAGCCCGAAGTCCGTCAAGCACGGCGCCCAGTTGCCATCGAACAGGATGTTGGATGGCTTGACATCACGGTGGATAATCAGCTGCTCACCACAGGACTGCAGGTGCTTGATGGCCCGCGACACACCCAGCAGTATCTCCATGCGCATCTTCCAGGAAGCCACCACCGGCGATGACGAAGATGTTGGGCCGTGCAGGTGGAGGTCGAGCGAGCCGTTCTCCATGTACTCATAGACAAGTAGGTGCTCTTTCTCCTCCTTTTCCTTCCGGAACGGTGGCAGGAGGCGGCGCTTCTCCTCGACCAGCACACAGTAGCCATATAGTGGAACAATATGCTTGTAGCGGATGGGGGAGAGGATTGTGATTTCTGCCATGAACTCCTCATTACCTTGAAATGCGTACCTACTTTGGTGCTTAATGGCCACCTCCCGCCCATCTGGAAGCCTTCCCATGTACACCGAGCCGAAGCCACCTTCACCAATCTTTCTGTCAGGGGCAAAGTTGTTGCTTGCTTTTACGAGCTCCTTAAAAGTAAACTCTTGGACTCCATGGGGTTCCTTCCAATACATCTTAGCAGCATCCTAGTATAGAGATGTGCACATAACGGCCGGAAGAAGGGTAAAAAAATTAGAGTTCAGTTCTAAGCTTCCATTTGAAGCCAAGTACAAAGTGCAATTGAAAATTTGAGGCTACATTATGTATGCATTTGAATGTGTACCTGGTAGGCTGGGACGGGGATTTGGGTCATAGAGACAGCAGACATAGATGGACCGGCCATGTCGTTCGGAAGCAAGATGTTGTAGATTCGATCGAGACGGCGAGTGATGTCCATGTGGCTGATAACTGGGAAGAGGAGGAGGTAGGAGTCGATCCTGCTCTGAACATCCCTGAACTTGTCAGCCTGCCTCCCGGCCATCACCAACCTGTACACCGCGTTCTTGTCCTGGCACGCCATCACAAGCTCGTGCGCCTCCCGGAGCGTGTTGTCGAGCCCGGTCAGCGGCCTCCGGATCTCAGGCCGCCGCAGCACATCCGGATCCTGCAGGTGCTGCAGCAGCTCGGCGATCGTGAAGACGCGGCGGGCGAGCTGCTCGCACTCCTTCTTGTTCTGCTGAGCCGTCATCGCCGCCTGCATGATCATGGTGATGAGACCGCCGATGTCCGCCCCGACCAGCTGCGCCACCGTCGCCGCTTGCCCCAGCCCGCCCCACACCGCCATGGCAGTGGTCTCTCAACTCTCGGGAGGATTGTGTTATTGCTACCAAATTTTCGCGGAATTATGGATGGACAAAAGGCCGGGTCGGTCAAGGGAAGGAGACAGATGGTGACGGCCAGACGCGGGAGAGGAATTTTCCTGGAAGTGAGTGTGTGTGGATTTTCCAGTCAATGGCTCACAGCCACAGCTTGGACTGCAGCCGATCGACCTCCTTTGTGGACTGACTGATGGTGAATTTGCCGATGATGGACGTACTTAAGACTTAAACAAATTTAAACGTGTCAATGGAAGTCGTAATTAGGACAGGGTTGAAACAGGACCATGCCATATATATATGCAGGGGAAGCTCTTGTAATCTGTAGGAGACCTCATCGTTGATTTGTTCTTGTGCTAATGGGGGAGCATTGTCGTTATTTGGTCAGAAATCAAATAAGTAAAACAGGCTACATGGGTCACAATATTGGAAGTGCAAGTGGATGTGGAACGATTTTAGCTATATATTTGTCAACGATTTTTTCCCAAAATTTATCAAATGTAAATATAAATTTAGTTGTAGTGTAGTTACATTGTAACTCATATGTAACTACCTTGTATGTAACTTTCACATAATTTTAAACCATAATATTTGTGTAGGTTGGAAAGAAAAAAGTCATAGTTCATGAAAATAGCGTGTAATCGTGAGATTTTTGAAAGTTATATATAAATTGTAGGGTTAATTGGATCCATGCCGTTGTAACTTTTTTATTTAAAAAATACCATTACTATTCGTCTTTTTGAGACATGCCATTATAATTTGATAAAAAAATAGAGATATGCCACTATGTACCTCTTCAATGTAATTATAAAGATTTGGATCACATTAACCCTCGCCCTTCCTACACCCTCTTCTTCCTTCATACTCTCACTAATATCTGTCATCTCTTATACCGATCTAATCGGAAGATCCCAATTGAGCATACCATCTGGACACTCCCGCTGTTCTCCGCTCTCGTAAACCGTCGGCCGCCTCCCCCTCGCCTAGGCCCACTTCTCAACTCCCAACCCCCATGTCATAGAGCCGAGCCTCTCCACCACCCCGTCGAGCTCACCAGATCAGGGCACGGATGTTGTCCTCTTCTTGGGTGAGGGTGGAGCAACCTCGGCAACTACGATTACCTTGCCACAGAGCGGTTTGTGGCAGCCCCTTCGAGCTTGGATCTGGCCATCGCTCTTTCAGTTATCCCTTGGCAGTGACAGGGGAGAACACGAGGAGGGGGGTGTTGACGACGAAATTTGGTAAATCATACATCGAATTTGGAGTTAAGACCGAAGCGGATTTGGAAGGAAATCGGTAACAGAAACAGAGTATAAATCGGCTTCGGAACTGCATCGGCTATGGTGTGCATCGGCTGATATTGAATCGGACAAGAAAGCCGATGTAGCCGATTCCGACAAGGGGATGTTGGAACCATTGTCGGGTTCGTTTAAAGTGCTTCGTGAGGATTGCCATGTATGGATTGAGTCCGAAAAAGGCAATTGTATCTATTAATTAGGAATAGTTTGTTAGTTTCCTTTTATCTTTAGGAAAGTGTGTTTAGTGTTCGATAAGAACTTTATGTTTTTCCTTTTATCTTGAGGAAAGTTTGAGTCGTGTCCGATATGGACTAGTATCTACCCATGGGTATAAATATGTACACCCGGGGTCTATGTAAAATATCTCTCGATCAATACAACTACTCTCGGCGCATCGCCACCCTCTTTCTGAGGTTTTTTACTTATCAACCGGCGGAATTTGGCACCTGACGCGGGGTTGCATCGGCTTTCGATCTCCTGCGAAGGGGTAAGCCCTACGTTCTGTTGGGTCCTGGTGAATTTATCGGCTACATTGGTGTTGTTCAAGGCTGCATCGCTTCGATCTCTTGGATCACTCTGGTTCGGTTGATATATTTACCTGATATCTCAATTCTATCTTAATTGCATTGTGTTTAGAGACGCATCGGTTCAGTTGGGACTGTCTCGGTTAAGTCTGATCCTCTGTCTTAGCCGATATATCACTACAATCACAATGTTGTTTTAAATAGATTTGTTATATCCATCACATTAGACAGATCTATGGGCTAATTAAGTATTAGATTATCATATACAATCTTGTGCTGTATCGATTAGGTTCGACCTACTAGATTGTTGTTGATAATATAAATCTTGCTAAGCCGATAGGTTCATGCTGATGTCTTATAGGGGTGCTAGCCGATGAGTTATCATATACGTTATATAATCTAGATTGACAATGTCTTCTACTTGCATCGGCCGATCTCTATCTAGGGTTTTGTCGATATCGGCTAGATTACTTTGTTGGTTTAGATTATATAATGTATCCACCACCCTGAAAATCAGTCAAAGGCTTGATTGTCTAGATATTATGTTTCTTTTCATACTTAGTGCTGCATCAGTTAAGTTTGATCTACTAAGTCGTGCTTAGAACCATAATCTCTAGCCTACTTCTTGATTGCCAATAAGGGTTTCATCGGGGTTTCAGCCGATGAGTTATTTGGACGTTGCATCGGCTTATAAGGGTTACATACAAGTTGGATTTAGCCGATGACAACGAAGGTTTCACTGTTTATAATCGTTTGGATTTATTGATATCGGATCTCCAGCCGATGAATGCTTCAACCTTCGGATCAGTGCTTATTTAATCTATCATTACTAGCCGATTGGTTTCTACTAGATTATATTATTGTTTTATTACATTATCATCAGCTGATTATCTTTATATCATTATTTACTCAAGTATCAAGATCTATACTGGATATCGGCTGGTATCGGCATCGGCTGGAATCACTCCATCGGCTTGTCAGCCGATCGGCTATCTTTTGATCTTCAATTTATATATCTTGTCAGCTGCAGGATCAAACTGACTGGCACGCCCGCATCTCATCATTATTTTGGACCTGGACTGGAGCTAAGCAGATCTCCCAGGCCATCGTGTTTTTACGTCAACATGGGGACACGAGGAGGAGGTTGAAGTCGTCAGGCACGGAGCTCGCGCGTCGTCAAGTAGGATGCACTACTATATAAACAATTTTCCTGGACGAGACCCTTGTTAGGTTACAGACGGACCATAATTGACCGCGTCTGCAAAAATCGACCTTCATTTTCACATATGGCTCCTTAATAGGCCCGCGTGAAAAAATCAATTTTCGCAGACAGGTCTCTTAAGTGATCCACATGCAAAAAATACGCTCCTCTTTTCCACATATATTTTCTGCCCTCCACTCTTTTTTCCCTCTCAACACTTAAAAATTTTCACCTCCTCTCTTTCTTCCTCTCCTCTCCTATCTCTTTCTTTCTCTCCTCTACTGTCCTCACCGAGCGGGAGCGAGCGGCACCGGGAGGCGTCACCAACGAGGAGACGGGCGGCGGAGGGCGAGGGCTCGGGTGGCCCTCACTCTCCCATCCCCCCACTCCTCTCCCCTCTCTTCCCAAACTTCGACGGTGGGCTCCGATGGTAGTGGTGTCGGACGAGGGTGGCGGCAGATGGCGAGGGCTCTGGTGGCCCACCGCCGCCTCGATCTGGCAGCTGCCATCCTCACCGCCCGGGTTTGTCGGCCGCTGCCCTCCCCTACCCGGATCCATCGGTGTTGATGATGGGAGGAGGACGACGGGAACGGCGGCGGGTGACGGGAGGAGGACAATGTCGAAGGCAGCGGCATCAGGAGGACGACGCTGACGATGGTGGTGGCTAGAGGATGAGGACGATGGCGGCAGCGACGAGAGGATTCTAGGGTTCGGTATTTCAGAAATTTTATTTTTTTATGATTTTTCTTTTTTTGCATGCGGTCGACTTAAGCACCCGCATACGAAAAATCAGATTTCCGGTTGCGCTCGTCGCATGCAAAAAATCCTTTTCACGCTTGCGGGCTGGCCCAGCACGTGCATATATCGAATGCTGCTGTTTGCGGCAGCAGCTCGATGATCATGAACACGCGGCGGGCGAGCTGCTCGCACTTCTTGTTCTGTCGAGCCATCATCGCGCCTGCATGATCACGGAGATGAGGCTGCCGACGTCCGCCCCGACCAGCTGCGCCACTGTCGCCGCCTGCCCCAGCCCGGTCCACATGATCTCGCCATGGCGATCTCCATACTCGCAAGGATTGAGTTGTCTGCTTGTTGCTTGGTGGCAAGAAGAGCAAACGAATGGTAAGGTTTGGAAAATCACTGGAAGGTGGATTATTGGGATAGTGACAGTGTATAGGACGATGTCAGCGATATCAAAGCCGTTTTATCTGACCGGGGAAATTGTTTGAAAATGGAAGAATGCGACAAAAGCCCGAGTCCAGTTCAACATACACTACGCCAGATCCTCACACCTCTGACGAGATACCAGTGACGGGCAAAGAAAATAGTCACTGATGACCGTCACCTTTGACGGGTCATACGGGATGCCGTCATCGGTGAGGCATCTGGCCGCGGCCCGTCACAGGTATCACCTCACCTGTGACGGGCCGCAAGACTAAGCCGTCACAGGTGAATCAGTGACGGGTTATACTCCCAACCCGTCATTGGTATGACCTCACCTGTGACCGTCACAGGTGATTGGCGTCACCTGTGATGGGTTTTTCTCCCGGCCCGTCACAGGTATCGATCTACCTGTGACGGGCAACTCAGTTGAGGCCCGTCAAAGGTATGACCAATACCTTTGATGGACTTTTTTTACCTAACCCGTTTGAGGTGCGTTGGGTCTATAAATATCCCCCAAACCGCCAACTACTTTCCATCCTGACCATTTACTGTTCAGAAATCAGTTGGGAGGGCAAGGGGGCGATTTTTTGGTAAAATTCAAGGTAAAATACACATTATTCTTACCTTTATTCTCAATATATATCGATCATCATATATTTTTCTTCCTATGTTGTTGATTTCAGATGGATCGTAGTTGGATGTATCATGTTCATCGTTCGTCCACAGAATATAGAGAAGGGGTCACTGAATTTGTCACATTTGCGGAGAATGACAGAAAAAGTAGGATGAGCATGTTCATATTGTGTCCATGTAGGGACTGTAAAAATGAAAAGATGATCCGTGATAGCTCAGAAGTGCATTCTCATTTGATAACGAATGGATTCACGAAGAAATATACCTGCTGGACCAAGCATGGAGAGCAAGAGGCGCCTGATGTCGCAGCTGAAGAAGTGTTGGAACAGGATGTAGAGAACACCGCCGCAGCTCGAGAAGCCATGAGTCGTACCTTCACCGTTAGGTGGAGAGACCATAGATTTGGATACTCAATGTCTATCTACAATGTTGCATGACATTGAAGACGCATAGGACAATGACAGAGATTTTGAGAAGTTTAGTAAGTTGGTGGAAAATTGTCAGATGCCCTTGTGTGATGGATGCAAGTCGAAGCATAGCAAGTTGTCATGCGTGTTGGAACTCATGAAGCTTAAGGCTAGTAATGGCTGGTCGGACAAGAGTTTTACTGAACTTCTTGAGCTGTTAAAGGACCTGTTGCCAGAGGGGAACAATTTACCGCAGACGACATATGAAGGGAAGCAAGTATTATGTCTGTTGGGCCTGGAGGTCAGAAGAATTCATGCTTGTCCGAACGACTGTATTTTGTATTACAAGGAATACGCTGACTTGGATATCTGCCCTGTCTGTGGGGTATCTAGATACAAACGTGCAAAGAGTGAAGGTGAAGGAAGGAAGTCAAAGAGGGGAGGCCCCGCAAAGGTGGTGTGGTAACTCCCAATTGCGGAGCGCATGAAGAGAATGTTTGCGAATAATGAACAAGCTAAGCTAGTGCGCTGGCATGCCGAAGAACGGAAAGTCGATAGTATGCTGAGGCACCCAGCAGATTCAGTACAGTGGAGGACAATCGATAGGATTTACCAGGAATTCTCAAAGGACCCAAAAAACATGTGTTTCGCAATGTGTACGGACGACATTAATCCATTTGGTGATTTGAGCAGTCGTCACAGTACATGGCCAGTTCTGCTTGTTAACTATAACCTTCCTCTCTGGTTGTGCTTCAAAAGAAAGTATATTATGCTTACCATGCTCATTCAAGGACCGAGACAACCTGGCAACGATATCGATGTGTTCCTTGAACCGATAATCGATGACTTCGAAAGGCTATAGATTGAGGGCACACGAACATGGGACGCATATGCACAAGAGTATTTCAACCTCCATGCGATGCTGTTTTGTACCATCAACGATTATCCGGCACCTTGGCAACCTTTCTGGCCAAACTGTGAAAGGGAAATGGGCGTGTTCGGAGTGCATGGAGGAAACAAGAAGCAAATGGTTGAAGCATTCACACAAGACGGTCTACATGGGTCACAGGAGATTTCTCCCAAGGTATCACCCGTATAGGAATATGAGAAAGAATTTCAATGGACACAGAGATACAGCCGGACCCCCAGCAGAGCTAACAGGGACAGAGGTGCACAACTTAGTGATGGGAATAACCAACGAGTTTGGAAAAAAGAGGAAAGTTGGAAAGACAAAAGAGAAGAGCATGTCGAAGGACAAAACAGAAGAGCATGTGGAAAAACAAAAGACAAAAGAGAGGAGCATGTGGAAAAATAAGTCAATATTTTGGAGACTACCATACTGGAAGGATCTTGAAGTTCGCCACTGCATAGATTTGATGCATGTCGAGAAGAATGTATGTGAGAGTTTAATGGGATTACTGCTTAACCCAGGTACTACAAAGGATGGTCTCAACGCCCGACAAGATCTGGAAGACATGGGTGTTCGCTCGGAATTACATCCCATAACCAAGGAATCCGGCAGGGTGTACCTTCCTCTAGCCTGCTACACTCTCTCGTAAGAAGAGAAGATTGATTTGCTAACATGTTTGAGTGGTATAAAGGTTCCATCTGGTTACTCATCAAGAATTAGTAGGTTCGTTTCACTGCAAGACCTTAAATTGGTAGGAATGAAGTCGCATGACTGCCACGTTCTTATCACACAACTGTTGCCCGTTGCAATAAGGAATATTTTGCCTCCTCAGGTGCGACGCACGATCCAGCGGTTGTGTTCCTTCTTCCATGCAATCAGCCAGAAGATCATTGATCCCGAGGGACTAAATGAACTACAGGCAGAACTTGTGAGAACCATATGTCATCTTCAGATGTACTTTCCTCCAACTTTCTTTGACATAATGGAACATCTTCCCGTGCACCTTGTGAGGCAAACAAAGTGTTGTGGTCCAGCTTTCATGACGCAGATGTATCCTTGCGAAAGGTACCTGGGGATCCTTAAGGGTTATGTACGGAACCGTTCACACCCCGAGGGGAGTATCATCGAGAGTTACACCACCGAAGAGGTCATCGATTTTTGTGTGGACTACATGTCAGAAACATCTTCAATTGGATTACCATGATCTCATCATGAAGGGAGGCTTGATGGTGTTGGTACTGTTGAAAGGAAGATTGTTAGGTTGGATCGGAAGGTGTATGATAAAGCTCATTTCACGGTACTACAGCATATGACTGAGGTGGTGCCGTACGTTGACGAACACCTTGCAGTTCTCCGACAGGAGAACCCAGGCCGATCTGAGAGTTGGGTCAGAAACAAGCACATGTCTTCTTTCAACGAGTGGCTGAAGAACCGAATTGCCAGGTTGCAGAACTTGTCTAGTGAAACACTTCAGTGGTTGTCACTGGGTCCTGAATGGAGTGCCACCACCTGGCAAGGATATGACATAAATGGATACACCTTTCACACGGTAAAGCAAGACAGCAAATGCACAGTGCAGAACAGTGGGTTACGCATCGAGGCTGCTAGTGACGGTGGTCGGCGTGATCAATACTATGGCAGAGTTGAGCAAATATTGGAGCTAGATTACTTGAAGTTTAAAGTCCCGTTGTTTCGTTGTCGGTGGGTCGATCTTCGTAATGTAAAAGTTGACAATGAAGGTTTCACCACTGTCAACTTGGCTAACAACGCGTACAAGGATGAACCGTTCATTCTCGCCAAACAAGTTGTTCAAGTCTTCTACGTAGTTGACCCGTGTAACAAGAAACTACATGTTGTTCGTGAAGGGAAAAGGAGAATTGTTGGATTGGACAATATTGCAGATGAGGATGATTACAACCAGCACGTCCACGACATAGGTCAAGAAATACCTCTAGACGAGGAGGAAGAAGAAGATGACGTTCAGTATGCACGCGTCTACCATGAGGAAGGATTATTTTTGTAATTTATGTACGTACATTATGTCTACATGTCTGTTATATATCTGTATGACTCTAATATGTTCGCAATGATCAATAGTATATTGCTTATGAAATAGTCAAATAAAATAATTAAGTGAAGCACCCACTAGTAAAATAATAAAGTAAAATAATAAAGTGCAATTACTACAGTTAGTGAAATAAAATAATTAAGTAAGAAAATATGTAGTGTATGTGGAAATATGTTAAGGAAAATCAAAGAACTAAGTGGAATAAAATAAAATGAAATAAAATATTGTGGTCGAACTCACCTGTGACGGGCGCTAACTGTAGAGCCGTCACAGGTGACACACCTGTGACGGCCAGGAACGCTGTGCCCGTCACAGGTGAGTTCACCTCTGACGGCCAGGAACGATGGGCCCGTCACAGGTGGCCTCACCTGTGACGGGCCCACAGTTGGAGCCCGTCACAGGTGACGCACCTGTGATGGATCCATAGTTGGAGCCCGTCAGAGATGGCCTCACCTGTGATGGACCCACAGTTTGAGCCCGTCACAGGTGTCCTCACCTGTGACAGGCTCGCAGTTGGCGCCCGTCACAGGTGAGTTTGACTAGGGTTGACCTGGGGTTGGACTTATTTTAGATCTAGATCCGGTCACTTAAAACACTCAGATCCAGAACAACTGCCGTCGCCACTCGCCCTCGCCGCCCTAATCTCCACCGTCGCTGGTCGCCCTCGCCACCTAACCCTCTCCGCCCTCACCACCATCGCCGCACTCTCCACCACCGCCGACGACCGGCGCCGCCCGCACCGACGACCTCTGCCGCCCGCACCGACGACCTACGCTGCCACCCCCTACCTCCTCGCCCTCTTCTCCAAGTACGCCACCTAAACCCTAGGATGAATTTTAGGAATTTTGCATATATGATTTTATGATGAATTTTGGATATATGTATATGTTCTATGAATTTTAGGATGAATTTTGGATATATGATTTTAGGATGATTTTGGATATATGGTTTTTGGATGATTTTGGATATATGATTTTAGGATGGTTTTGGATATATGGTTTTAGGATGATTTTGGATATATGTATATGTTGGAGATGTGAGATATATGATTTTAGGATGATTTTGGATATATGATTTTAGGATGATTTTGGATATATGTATATGTTGGAGATGTGAGATATATGCCCCTGTGCCCCTGCTGCCCCTGCTGCCCATGTGCCCCTTGTTCAATGATGCATTATTCCTTTGAATGGCCAGTGATGAATGCTCCATAACATTCTGTTTAGACTTGATTATTTTTTTATGTACATTTGTTCATTTTTGGATGAATTGATGCTGCTACTACCCCTATGCCCTTGTTCAGTGATGGATTATTGCTAAATGGCCAGTGATGATTGCTTAATAACATTCTGTCTAGACTTGTTCTTATTTTTGTGCATAAGAACAGATTATCTAGACTTGATCTTTTTTTTTACATAAGAACAAATTATCTACACTTGTTCTTATTTTTGTGCATAAGAACAGATTATCTAGACTTGTTTTTATTTTTTGCATAAGAACAGATTATCTACACTTGTTCTTTTTTTTTGCGCATAAGAACAGATTATCTAGACTTGATCTTTTTTTTTGCATAAGAACACATTATCTACACTTGTTCTTATTTTTGTGTATAAGAACAGATTATCTAGACTTGTTCATATTTCTGTGCATAAGAACAAATTATCAACACTTGTTCTTTTTTTACGCTGACTTTGGGTTGCTTTTTCCTCCTAGTAGGTGATTTCCTCTTTTTTTTCCATTCATGCAAATGATAGTAATTGATGCATAATTTTTGAGCAAAATTGAGGCTATATCTTTCATAGTATACCATGTATTACATGTATGTAGTGCTAATTAGTATAATGATAGGAAATTTATAAGCTTTTTCGGAAAAATTAGACCATGACAACGCCCGGCGCAAACCCGTCTTCCCCGACACCTGCGAGGATACAGGAAGAAGCAAACCCAGCCACGCAGAAAGTTGATGAAGGTCATCCCTCCACAATGGCGGTCCAACAACCTGCAAGTCATGGTAATTTATAGGATAAATTTTCACTACATGAGATGGTGAATTTTAGCTAGTTGCCCCTTAGCATATGTTGTCTTCTGTGTGTGCTGCAGAATCGCCCCAGCAAGAACATGCGTCGATGTCGGGTGGGACAAGTGCGAGTAGGTGGAGTAGGAACCCCCGGACACAAAATATATGGTCGACCACAGTGCAAGTTATAAGAGAGGTTGACGCTAGAGGTAGGCCCACGGCGCCGAGGACTGTCATTGGAAGATGGTCTAACTGCTACGGGCTGGCAGCTCGTGAGAATTTTGGGATCCTGCATAAAGATATCGGCAAGGTCCCAGAAGCCGAGAAGGAGCGAGCTTGGGCGGCGATGGAGAAATGGTTCACATTTCCGGCAGAAGCAAAGGATAGGCTCAAGCGGAAGGCATTCCAAAAGATGGGCAAGGCATGGAAGAATTGGAAGTCGAAGCTCTTCACCGAGTTTGTCAACCCGCCCGGCAATCATACGTCGTTCGATGAATACCCTCAAATAACCGAAGCGGTGTGGGAGGAATTTTGCTCTCTGAAGAACACCCAAGAGTTTAGGGAATCAAGCGAGGCACATCGCCTACTGCAACAGCGGAATGAGCACCCGCATCGGCTGGGCACCGCAGGGTACATCGGGAAAGAGGCAATATGGGCCCAAGAGGATGCAGCCGCTGCAGCAGCGAATGTCCCTGCCCCGTTTTCGGACATCCCTGAACATAGAGCTCGCAACTAGGTGCGTGCAAGGGTAAGGTCAACCCGGACGGCTCTGTCAGATTTGAGAACAAAAGTGATGCCGTCGTCTATCAGGAACTGGTGAGTTCACTACTTGACCTTACTAATTACCGTTCGTATGAAGTAGAAGTTTATATAAACGACTCTTGTTTTTTATAGTTGGGGTTGGTTGCTGAACAAGCTTCACAAAGCGAGGTAGAGTCCGCGCCGAAGAGGCGCGAAGATGACATCCTCACAAAGGCGCTCGGAACCAAAGAACATCTGGGCCGGACTCGAGGAATTGGCACCGATGTGCCCTGGAAGCATGGACTGCCGCAGTATAGCTCCCAATACAGGAAACGGAAAGTTTCCAAGGAAGAGAGGGACGCTCGTTTGAAGGCCGAGCTTAAGATGGAGGTCATTCAAGAACTAGAGGCTAGCATGGATGCTAGGGTGGAAGAAAGGGTTAACAAGGTCCTCGCCGACATGAATATACCCCGAGGCACAACACATGCTGTGCATCCAACTCCTCGTGCACAACACGACGCGAGTCCGTCACAGCGTAGGAGTAGTTGTGCATCCGCAGAGGTGCCGGCCCCTGGTCTCCCGGTCGCACCACTAGCTGCAGTGGACCACATAGAGGTAATTGATGTTATCCGATCCATATCTAATCAAAAACCTTTACACGTTCCAATATTAAATTCAAACTTTTACATATGCAGGGCGTAGCACAGTGTGTCCTACTAGCGAGGGTCCACCCAACCTTCGCTCCCGAAGTCGCTAAGGGTATGGCTTTCAAACCCTCGGTTACGGATAAGGTTCACGGTGCAAACCTGCTAGCTGGGTATGCCAAGGTGTCCATCGATACAGTAAAGGACACCTGGTCAGGCTATCCGCTGCCCGTGCCCCCCAATGATGAAATCATGACTTTGGGCGATGCGCGCAAGACGTTCATACAATGGCCCAAAGAAGACATAGTTGTGAAGATAACTCCTCGTCCAAGTCGACCAATGGAGCTTACACCTCCCAAATCTAAGCTATCAATTGAGGCTCCCCGTGGATCGGCATTGTCAGTACCATGTTCTCCTGATGGAGCTGATATGGGCTTGGCAGATATAGCTGAAAGCTTGGCTCCAATAAAGACCACAAGAAAGGCCGATAGCTCCCTACTAGTTGTCAAGGGCCAGAAGCGTGAACGGGGCAAGGGGAAGGCCGGGGAGTTGGCGCCGGTGCCAAAAAGGGGCAAGGCTGCGACGTCGATGCCGGAGAGAAAAGCGGGGAAGGTCATGAGGGCGCCGGCCCAATTTGAGCTAGGCATGCCAGTGGTGGAGGACAATGTTTTAGCCGTGATGGGTATTGCTTGCCGAGAGCTACATAAGCAATACATGGAGCTAAGCAATGCCAAGCGGAAAATGAGGGAGTCATCCATAGTTGGACATCACGATCACCAGCCGTTCCTATCGTCGCCTGCCTATGTAACTATAGGCTTTGATGACCTCTTTGACCTTTTCAGGATCCGGAAGTTGGACACAGGACTTCTAAAATGCTACTCCTTGTAAGTGCAGACCTTCTATACTTGTGATATGATTGGACTATATCTCGTAATTAAATAAGTTCTAATACGTAAATTTTTTAAGGTTGTGTTGGATTGAGAGTCGTCGCCTTGGTAATCAGGTTGGGTTCCTTGATCCATCCATGGTGAACGAGGTTAATTTACGATAGAGCTTCACTGATGTGGTTGACTATGTCAACCAGTGTTTATGGGCCCACCAAGACAAGGAGTACATCATGTGCGTACACAACCAGGAGTAAGAGGACAATACCCTTCGTGCATATTGTTTTTGAAGTTAATGTTCTTATTACTAACGCTACGTAACCACCGACGCAGGCAACATTGAATTCTCTTAGTCGTCATACCAAAGTGGAGTAGGGTTTACTACCTTAACTCCAATAAGACGAAAGATTATGATTTCACTGAAATCACCAAGGCCTTAAATGAAGCTTGGGGCTCATATGTGGAAAAGGGTGGTGGGCATAAGGAGGACAAGGACGAACTCTATCATGACACCAAGTTCGCATGCGCACAACAGATCGGAGACCAATGTGGTTTCCACGTGTGCCACAACATGTCAACACTTCTAAGAGAGGTAAAAGATTTCGACCATGAGGTTGTTACTAATGGCGAATAAGCTCATTTCAATTCCAACATTGCTATTCTAAACGTGCTAACCTCTGATATATTAAACAGAAAGGTAGAGCTGGCTTCAAGATCTCACCCATCAACCCCCCGCTATCAGAGGCGAAGTGTGCGCCTTCATTCTTGCATAAATAATGAACAAGAAAGGACGTTTTCACGTCAAATAGACTCATGAACTTGGCTAGATAATTTATTGTGATGTAAAAAAGGTTGTTTTTATTATGGAGTGCCATGTAATTTACTTTCATATGTGCAAATTTGTGGCTTGAAGCAAAATTGTGGCATTTCAACTGCATATGTGAATGATGTCAATTTTTGAGATGGATCTGTCATGTTGGGGATCATATCTGTGATGTTGGGGATCTGTGATGTTTGAGATGGAACTGTGATGTAATATTAGGAGGGTGACTGGAATATATCTGTGATGTTTATGTTTTTCAGAGGGCATGGCTAGCAAATCCTGAGGCTAGCCAATATTTAGGATTTATTTTTTTCTGGAATTAACTCATCACTGACGGGTCAGAACCAAAATCCGTCACAGGTAATCTCACCTGTGACGTACTCGCAAATAAAGGCCCGTCAGAGGTGACCTACCTGTGACAGGCCTTTACTTTCGGGGCCATCAGAGGTAGATCACCTGTGATAGCTTCTATCTACGGATACCATCACCTCCGACGGCCTTTATTTAAAGGGCCGTCAGAGGTGAGTCACCTGTGACGGGTCCCAACTGACCCTAGGCTAGAGGTGACCAACACCTCTGACGGCCTTCTATTAACTTGCCCGTCAGAGGTGGATGTCACCTGTGACGGCCGTCCACCCGTCAAAGGTGACTGGACTCACCAGTGACCACTGATCACTGACCCTGCTCAAAGCCGTTAAAAGTGAGGGTTTGGACCCGTCACAGGTGACCTTGGCCAGTGTAGTGATATTAACTTGTACTGTGGTTCTGAGAGAATCAAGCCGGATGCATGGAAGAAGAGAACAGGAACCAAAAGACTTCGGATCCCCTAGATGGATATGCAATTAATAATTCCGTAATCATCCTTGACAAGGCCATATTTTCTGTTACTGGAATGAGCCCTGAGCCCCCCAGACCCCAGTTGTTGCTATACCTAATGCTCAGAGGTGAATAACTGCTCAGAGCAGATACCTCTCCCCCTAGTTTACCAAATTTGATCAACGTGCCATTGCTCTGAACATAACAGAGCACTGTTTCGTTCTGATCTTGTAACAACAGCCCATCGCAACCAAGAAAAACACACATACAGAGAAAAATCCGTACCCCTTTCCCGGTGTTTGTTACTTCAAGAAGAGACGGGTTGTAGTGCCTGTATGCCAGTTATTTCGATCATTTTGACTTTGCAAACCTGATAGCTTTAGAGAAAATCACAGGAAACCAAACCCATCAAGTTCTAAAAAAAAAAACCAAACCCATAACAGGCGGTCCACTACAGCCATATGCATCTCAAATTAGGGAGAATATGGGCCAAATAAAACCTTATGGGCTGGCCCATACAGGGCTACCGCAAATTCTGGATGGAATAAGTCCATTTTAAGTCCCTTAACTAGTGGTTGAATCTGATTCGTATTCCTGAACCACAATACCATATATCTCGACGCCCAAACTATTGAAATCGGTGCAATTTGACTTCCTCGGTGGTTTGGAGGGCGGTTTCGATGATGTGGTGCTTACATAGCGGTGTTGACCTGGTTTTCGTACAACGTGACGGTGATGTGGTACTAACGTGTGTTGATGCAAAAAACACACACTGACCTGAGAGATTTGCTTTACTCTAGTGCAGGTCCTAACTTTTGGTTTTTGGATTCAAGGGCGTGCCAGTTGATTTGATCCTGCAATCAACAAGAAAGAATATGCAAAGAATGTTAGTAAACGATAGACAACCGGCCATAGGGCCGATTTCGTATCGTATGTGACCTAGCCGATGTAATAATGTATGAATCGGCCATGAGGTTATAGATAAATATGAAAGTAACCCTAATGATTAGATATTAGCAATATCGGCTGTAGATATTAGCTTTATGCAATTATTAGATCAATATTACTATAGAAGCAAGTAATTGGTATGGATCGGACCGAACCGAGACAGCATGAATTACTTAAGTCTATGGTAACATAAAATAATGACCACATATTGCTGATGTCATAGCCGATACTTAGATTTAAACACATATATCGGTTATAAATCCGATATTAACTCATGATAAAGCATTAAGATTGAGCATAGAACATTAAGCAAAGCATAAAACTATGTTAAATATTCTAGAACAGATAAGATCGGCTGAAACTCCGATGCTATCCTTATTGATGATTGTAAAACAAGTTATAGATCATGATTCTAAAACAACTTAATAGGTTGGACCGAACCAATGCAGCATTAAGCATAAAAGAAGCATGACATGCAACAAGTCAATAAACATCAAATCAGGATGGTAGATACATCATATAGCATGAATCAATAAAGTAAATTAGTCGATACCGTCAAAACCCTAAAACAGATCTAGCCGATATGGGAGATAGCATTATTGATCTAAGCTATATGATGTATATGATAACTGCGGAACTTGCAAGATAGAATTAGAGTGTCATAAAGATGTAAGCACTAATCCCAATGATGCAAATTGCCATGACAAACTATACCTTCTAGCCGAAGATCAAATTGATGCAGCACGACTCGAGAGCACAAGCTTGTCGAAAAAGAAACAAAGGTGGCGATGCGCCGAGATTGATTGAACGTCTGTTGTTATTATTCACACGACCTCGGGATTATATTTATACCCGAAAATACAAACATTGTCCATCACGGACACGACTCAACTTAACCTATTACAAATCCAACTAACAAACAAGTCTCTCAGGCGGACTCTTACCGAGAATATCTATAAGGAAATTACATAAAATATCCTAACTAATAGATACAATTACCTCCTCAGGACTCTATCCGTGCATGGCAATCCATATGAAGCACGCTAACACAACCCGATGACGTATACCGAGTCATATTACCAAAACCGGCACCATCGGCTAACCTCATCCAAATCTGACTCAGCCGATCAGTTCGTAGCCGATTCGGACTCCAGCCGATGCGCACTCTGTTTCCGAGATAATCGCATATCTTTTGAATCCGACTTGAACTACATTGTGTTTCCGATTCCTGCAGATAGATTTGCTTACCAAATTCCGTCGTCAACACATGCCCCCCAAGTCCGGAATATTTGGTAATGTTTCGGATTTGCCAAATCTTATCTCCGAGATAATCTCGCTCTTTCCGTTTTTTACCGTTACCGCAGTGCTTTAAATACTTTAACCGACGGCCCCGAGAAACTTCACACCGTTATACTGTTGCCACCGCTTTAGCCCTTTCCGTCTCTCTCAACTCCGGCGATCCCCCCGGCGCAAGCAGCTCACTCTCAAGCAATCCCTCGCTCATCCAATCTCCGCCGGTCGAGAAGATGTCTTCTTCATCCGCTCCATCTGCCGCCCCGTCGGCCGAATACGCTGAGGTGAGTTCCATCGGCTAGATCTCCTTTTTGTTCATCTAATCTTGCTTTTCGCAATCTTAGTCTGCTTCCTCTCTTTTCTGCCTTGTTGATGTAGCACCTTGCAAACCTAGTTGCGGTTCCCAGTCTCAATCACGAAAACAATTATTTCCTTGGTCCTATCGGCAATTTAGACCCCTCTGAGTTCATCATTGCCGAAACCAATAGAATCCCCTTCAGGCTATCAAACCCCAACATAGGACACTGAAAAAACACATTCAAGTCCTGGCCATCCCTAGAGAAAAGCTGGCCTACATGGTATAATCGCATATCGGCTAGCAAGCAGAGCCACTGGGATGAGATAGGAATCGGCCAAGCCCTAGCCCTCACTTTGGCAAATTCGGCTAAAGATGAGCCGTTAATGGCTTCTGCAAGCTACTTCTGGTCCAACACTCTCAATGCATTCTTATTTAATCAAGGCCCAATGACACCAACTCTCTTGGATATAACCATGTTAACTGGACTTGATATCACCTCATCTGCCAACCCAATGATCTTGAACTCCAAGAATAGATTTGACTTTAAAACAAAGAGCATAGGAGGATGGTCTGGGTTCATTTCGGCTAACATGGGTCAGGGCTCAGTTACCCCAAGAGAGCACACTGCATTTCTATTAATGTGGTTGGAAAAATTTCTATTTTGTGGATCAAGCTGTGGACCAACCTCAAACTGGCAGCATATAGCCGAAGCCCTTGAAGAGAAGAGACAGTTTCCTTTGGGAAAAATCCTGCTCGGCTACCTGTATCAGACTCTAGCCAACGCATCGGCCAAACTAGCAACCGGCTCAATAGTCAACGCCGGTGGGCCATGGTGGTTACTCCAATCCTGGCTGAACCTAGTTGCAATGAAAGCTGTCAATCGGCCACCCCTGACTGAAACAGAATTTCCAAGACTAGAGCCGATCACCAATGACGATGGTGAAGAAATAACCCATCGGAGGTGTATGTCTTTCGGAGAATATGCCAGCACCCCAGCCGATGCAGGAGCAAAGTTATCAGCAGAATTGCTCAAAGACTGGTTCTTTAGCTTTTATGATGGCTTCCCAAAAGATGCTAGAATTTGGTTCTTCTATGATGAATCAACCAATTTTGAGCTGCCATTGGACTTCAGATTTGAAGAGATAAATCATGAGAAATTTCAGAAGTCCAGAGAGATTTATACTACAGCCATCAGCCCATGCATTCTTCCTATCGGCATCCACTAGGGCAGGAACATTAAAGTATCATATGAATTCTATCACCCCATGAGTTCAGCAAGACAGTTTGGCATGGGTGAACTCCCAATCGGCTTGTGGTTTGCTGACAAGATTGAATGCCGAGGAGAAATATCTTCAAGCCTGATGATGGATCGGCTACTAAACATTCCAGGACCTTCCCTTGGCAGCATCAATGATATTGAACTAGCCATGTTCAGGAGCAAAGTCTTCACTTCATGGTGGGCCGAGTGGAAACAACACCTTTTTCACTAATCGGCTACTATATACATGACTGACCTCTTTCCAGACATGATCCCTCAGGTACACTTTTATTGCTTTCAATATCATTTCCATTTTAACATACTAGCCGATTCTATCTCTGACTTATAAATTATTTCACCTTTTCTAGACCACAGATTCATCTCCCCCTCGCACAAGCAAAAGTGGCAAAGATATTGAGTATGCAGCAGGATTACTACCCAGCAGATGTGGCATGACTCCTCCCGTCATCGGCTACCATGCCCCCAAAACATCAAGCTTACTCCAAGGACAACTAAGGGAGCCAGCCGATGCAGGCAGGAAAAGAAGAACTAGAGTATCAACTGCTGTGCCACCAGCCACAAAGAAAAAGGCTAAGAGACAACCACCTCCAAGAGCCGATGATATAAATGAAGCTCTAAAAGAAGCATCGATTGAACGGGCGATAGATGAAGCTGCAGCCGAATCAAGTGATGCAGGGAAAAGAACACCTCCAGCTTCTCCAACTCCAGCTCAAACTCCCACAACACCTGCTGCTCCGGCAGTATTCTCTCGGCAACCAAGAGTAAGTTCATTTTTTTTTGAAATAAAATCTTCTTGTTTAAAACTAATCTAAACTCAAAACTTTGTCCATTGCAGAAGAAAAGACCAGCCGAGAAGAAGAAACCAGCACCAATATCGGCCAAACCAACTGTCCAGGCTCCTCTGGTAAATTTCATATCTCTAAAACCTCGACTTACTTTACTTTGCCGATACCATCTAATACTTGCTCCAATATTTTCAGCCTACCCCTCCTCCATCGCCTGCAGCACAGCCAATCTCAAGTGAACATACCGCATCGGCTGCAGGCAGTCATCATGTTGAAGAAGAAGAAGTTGCTGCCCCTGCAATCCCTGTAAGTTCCAACACCTCAAAAATACCAAATCAGCTCACCCAAAACATTTCCTAACTTATATACTTTTCCATTGCAGGTCTTAGCCGATTTATTCTCCTTTGATATAAAAGATTACTTTGATGAAGAAGCAGAAGGAGAAACAACTAGCAAATCTCTAGCTCCCCTAGCTGATGATGTGAAGAGGAATCTTGAAGACATCTCACATCAGCTAGGAGCATCCCTAGACAGCCTGGTGGTGGATTGCAGCACTCTTCGGGCTAGGTTCCAAGAAATCCAAGCTCTCCTGCCTGATGAACTATCCAACATGATCACCCCAGCTATGTACCTTGAACAACACCAATTCAAGCTAGAAAAGGCAAGACAAAGGATAGCCGATCGCCGAGAGAGAAAAGATATTGAAGCTACCATCCAAGCCAATCGGCAGTTAGTGCATGATGAGAAAACCAAACTTGATCAACTAGCCGAAGAACCGATTAAAGCTTCAATAGATCAATTGGAAGCTGAGAGAATAGATCTATTGGCCAAGCTTGAAGAATGTAATGCTAGAATTGCACTAGAAAAGCAAAAATTAGCCGATCTGCCAAAAGCTATTGGGGAACAAAAGGCAAAACTGAAATCGGCTATAAAGAATGTGGCCAATATGACGAAGTCCTAGAAGATAATTCCCGGAACCGATGCCCAAGATGCTCAAGCCATATCAGAAATTGAAGAAATCCGGCAACGGGCACAATCGGCTATCCAGCACTACCTCTCTCTATAATGCAATGTAATAGGACTTAGACAAATTTTGTAGTCAACTTTGAAATCAGCCACTATCGGCTTGTAATATATACTCTGATATCATCTTAACTATCAAACTGATTATGTACTTAACCCAAAACTGAAAGATCTTCTACTATCGGCCATCGAATCGATTTGATACTTATCTGATCAAGAAATCAAATTTGCGCAAAAATGCTCAAAAATTTCCAACTTATTATTCTCCATGCCCCCCAAGTTTGTAGTAAGGGACACAATGCTGCAAACTTATAGACTGTAGTCGATCAGGAACCAATCCAAACACTTGGATAGTATTTCTTCAAATATTTTCCATTAAGTGCCCTTCCAAAAACTTCCCCATCAAGCCCTTTCAACATACAGGCCCCTTTAGAAACACACTTATGAACTTGAAACGGTCCCTCCCAATTCGGTGACCATTTGCCGAATTTGTTATCTCTAGCCCCTATCGGCAATACCAATTTCCAAACCAACTCGCCCTCCACAAAAGACTTGGGCACAACTTTCTTGTTGTAATGTCGGGCAACTCTTTCCTTATCTTTTCTAACCTTTTCAAGAGCTCGTAATCTAACTTGTACCAAATCTTCTGATTCATCAACCATCAAGTTATGATAATCATCGGCTGTCAACTCAATTTGCAAAGAAATCCTCCTGGACCCGATGTTGGTTTCCCATGGTAACGCAGCTTCATGCCCATAAACTAATTGATAAGGAGGAACCTGAATTGCACCATGACAAGCCATCCGATAAGACCATAATGATTCAACCAGAATAGTATGCCACTTTTTGGGATATTCGGCTATCTTTCGCTTAACCAACTTGATCAAGCTTTTGTTAGATGCTTCGGCCTGTCCATTTTCTTGTGCATAATATGGTGATGAATTTAATAACTTAATTCCCATGCCATCGGCAAACCGAACAAACTCATCGGACACAAATATGGAGCCTTGATCAGTTGTAATCGTCTGTGGCAAGCCGAACCTATATATAATATGCTCCTTGACAAAATTGATTGCATCTTGACTATCAACCTTTTTCAATGGAATCGCCTCAACCCACTTTGTAAAATAATCACTCGCAACCAATATGAATTTATGCCCTTTGCTGGATGGCGGATTGATCTGGCCGATCATATCAATACCCCAACCTCTGAACTGCCATGGCTTGATAATAGGGTTCATAGCCAATGTTGGTGCTCTCTGAATTGCTCCAAATCTCTGACAATCTTGACAACCCTTTTAATATCTGAAACAATCCTCCAACATTGTCAGCCAAAAATACCCAACTCTCCGAATCAACCACTTCATTTTATGGGCCGATTGATGTGTTCCACAAATACCCTCATGCACTTCACACATAACAACTTTTGCTTCGTCCATACTTAAGCATTTTAAAAGAACTCCATCAATCGTCCGATAATACAATGTATCATCCAAAAGAACATACTTGAGAGCTTTATATCTTAACTTCCTCGAAACCGATTTGGAAGGATTCTTTAAGTACTCAAAAACGTCAAATCTCCAATCATCGGCTGGAATACAAGCCACTTCTACTTCAACTCCTTGCAACATCGGTTTGTAACCTGATGCACCTTGAGCTAAATCGTTGGCCTCAGCATTTTGCTCTCTAGGGATATGCTTCAATGTAACTATCTTGAAAGTTTCCATCAACTCTCGACATTTTTCATTGTATATCATCAAAGTATCATTCTTGCATTCATATTCCCCAGACAATTGACTTATCACCAATAGCGAGTCACTCATGATTTCAACAGCATCGGCTTCAACTTCCCTCAATAACTGCAAACCTTTGAGAACAGCTTCATATTCTGCCTGATTATTTGTAGAATAAGGTTTAATAGTGAAAGCAAACTGAAAACTTGCCCCCCTAGGCGATATAATTACCAAGCCGATACCACAACCATGAGTACAAACTGATCCATCAAAGAATAAATTCCATGGCATAATGTCAATACTATCAACACTGGTATCCCTGTGTTCAACTATAAAATCGGCAATCGCTTGTCCTTTAACTGCCTTAGCCGATTCATATTTGAGATCGAATTCTGACAAAGCAAAGATCCACTTACCAATGCGTCCTTTCAAAATTGGAACCGATAGCATATAACGCATCACATCGGCCTTGCAAACTATAATACACTCATTGGATAATAGATAATGCCTCAACTTTGTACAGGAAAAATACAAGCATAAACATAGCTTCTCCACAGGTGAATACGTTGTTTCTGCATCCAAGAGACATCTGCTGAGATAAAATATGACTCTCTCTTTACCTTCAACCTCTTGAATCAAGACTGAGCCGATAGAATTTTGATCGGCTGATAGATACAATTTAAATGGAATCCCTTTTTGCGGTGGTATAAGAACTGGAGGAGTACTCAAATATTCCTTGATATTGTCCAAAGCCTGCTGCTGCTTTTCTCCCCAGACAAACTCTTGATCGTCTTTCAACCTCAATAAAGGCGTAAACGGCTCTATTCGGCCAGACAAGTTTGATATGAACCGCCGAACAAAATTTATTTTGCCGATCAATGATTGCAACTTGGTCTTGTCTTCTGGGGGTTTTATATCCTTGATTGCTTCAATACTCCTCTGCGGAATTTCAATCCCTCTTTCATGAACCAGAAATCCAAGAAATTGACCAGCCGATACCCCAAAAGCACACTTGGTAGGATTCATCTTCAACCCATATTTTCTTGCTCTTTCTAAAACTTGTCTCAAATCGGCTATATGATCATCAACCTCCTTGGATTTAACCACCACATCATCTATGTATATCTCCACCAAAGCACCGATAAGATCATGAAAAATATAATTCATAGCTCGTTGATATGTAGCACCAGCACTCCTCAAGCCGAAAGTCATGATTACCCACTCATACAGGCCGATAGCACCAGGACATCTAAAAGCAGTTTTATGAATATCTTCCTCAGCCATAAAAATTTGATTATAACCAGCATTACCATCCATGAAGCTGATAATCTTATGTCCAGATGCTGCATCAACGAGTTGATCGGCTACCGGCATCGGGTATTCATCTTTTGGTGTGGCCTTATTCAAGTCTCTGAAATCAATGCAAACCCTGAGCTTACCATTTTTCTTGATAACTGGTACTATATTGGAAATCCACTCAGCATATCGGCACGGCCTAATAAAGCCAGCATCATATAATCTTGTAATTTCGGCCTTGATAGCATCATACATTGTAGCTTTACAACGTCTTGGGGGTTGCTTGTACGGCCGATAGCCTGGTTTGATAGGGAGCCGATGTTCAACTATCGATCGGCTAAGTCCTGGCATCTCATAGTATTCCTAGGCAAAACAATCTCTATACTCCTTTAAGAGTGGAATTAATTTACATTTAAATTCTTTTGGTAAACTCTTACTAATATATGTCGGCCTAGGCCTATCACCTGGTCCAATATCAATTTCTTCTAACTGATCAGCCGACATAAAACCTTGACCAAGCTTGCCATCGAGATCGTCAATAGTGTCCTCTGTGTAGAAATTGGAACCCTCCACGGCGCCCTCAAAATAAGAATTGGGGCTCTCCATCTCCTGTTCGTTGTATGTCATCATCAGAAATCTTTAAGTAATCGCCTTGCCAAACCTTTCCAGACAAGCAATCAATTCCTTCCATCTCCCAAATAGATAAATTGGCACAGGCTACGTTAACTGACCTGTCGGCTGGCACGATTTCGACTTGGTCTCCCTGCCATTGAATTAAACTCTGATGCATTGTTGAAGGGATGCAACAATTAGCATGGATCCAATCTCTCCCCAGCAACAAACTGTAGGAACCCTTCCCATCAATGACGAAAAACGTGGTCGGAATTGTTTTGCTGCCGATGGTCAACTCTACATTCAAAACCCCCTTGGTCTCAGATGGATTCCCGCCAAAATCCTTGAGAACCATGTTGGTCTTGATTAAGTCCTCTGAATTCTTCCCAAGTTTTCTGAATGTTGTGTAGGGCATCAAATTAACAGCTGCTCCTCCATCGACTAGCATCTTCGACATCGGCTTACCATTGACAAACCCCTTGACGTAGAGTGGCTTAAGGTGCCGATGATCTGTTCCCTCAGGCTTTTCAAAAATAGCCTGTTCTGGTGACAACATCAACTTAGCCGATGACAGATTTTCTTCTTGTTCGACGACCTGCTCTATCGCATATTCGGCCGGCAGCATGAAAACCATATTGATCTCAGATGATAGCAGTTCCTTATCCTTACGTTGTCGACTCTTGGTGTGATCGGCTTTGATCTCATCGGCTGAAACTGCTTTGCTCTTCACACGCCATACTTTTTTGGTTTTCTGTCGCAACCGATGCTCGATTGCCCCCTTGACCTCCTGGAATTGCTCCCTATTCCTCATCCGTTGAACTCTTCTCTTCTGATTTTTGGTAAATATCCCAGAAGGACACCATTGAGGATGCGTTGGCTTGGATTCTCTGTGCGACTCACCTTCATCATTGTCTTGCTGCATCGGCCCCAGTCTCTCATGTACTGATAATCTTGATGGACCTGGCCGATGCGTAATTGCTCGTTGTCGGCTTGGTTTTTGGGTGAACTGGGCATCAGGATCACTACAGCCGGGGCAATTCTCAATAGAAGGTAACCTCATGCCTTCGTTCCAGCAGAACCTGAAGAATTCACAACTCCAATGGGGATCAAAATACCGTTCCTCTTCCTCGGGATATAATTCTTCCTCCTGCTGGCGCCTGTTTTGGTGTTTGCCGATCATGCCAGCCGACCTGAAGTTCCTGGTATAGTTTCTATCTCTATCGGCTCTATGCTGGCTGTGTCCAGGATGCACCATGTTGACCGGGAAAGGGTGTCCATCTATCTTCATCGGCTTCTTGGATCCATCAATCTTAATTTTTCCTTGCTCAATAGCCGACTGAATCTGCTGTCTGAAAATTTTACAATCATTGGTGTGGTGAGATCCTGTATTATGCCATTTACAGTACTTCCTCTTCCTCAATTCTTCAGCCGATGGGATGACATGTCCTGCTGGCAGCTGAATTTGTTTTTCTTGGAGAAGGAGATCAAATATTTTATCGGCTTTGGTAATATCGAAATCATATCTCTCTTCCATCCCAGAACTCTTAGCCCATTGACATACTACCGTCTTCTTGTTCCTTGCCCACTCGGCTGCATTAATATCTGGATCTTCATCCTCGGAGTCAGAATCATAACTATAGACATTATTCACATTGTTTGTTTTCTTGATAAATTTCCTAGCTTCTTGAAATCTTGTCTCACGAGCCGACACCTTCTGAGCTAAATGAGCCAAACTATCAAAGTCCTGAGCCGAAAATCTCTCCCTGATCGGCGCCAGCAAACCTTGGAAGGCTAAATCGGCTAATTGAGAATCTGATAAGGATAAGCTGTAACACCTGTTTCTCACATCTCTGAATCGTTGTATATAATCAGGGACCGATTCATCTAATTTTTGTCTGATAGCTAGGAGGTTTGATAGCTTCATCTCTTGAACCCCACTGAAAAAGTATTTGTGGAATTGTTTCTCCAAATCGGTCCAACTTCTGATCGAATTATACGGTAATGATGAAAACCAAGTAAATGCTGACCCAGAAAGTGATAGCGGAAACAAACGAACTCTGAGAGCTTCTGTAGCCGATGCCTCGCCACATTGAGCTAGAAATCGGCTGATGTGTTCGTAGGTTGATATATTATCTTGACCTAAGAATTTGGAAAAATATGGCACCTTGTATCGGTTTGGTAATGGAACCCGGTCGAAGTATTCTGGATATGGATGCCGATACATGTTGCCATTATCTTTAGGCTTAAGCCCGAACTGCTCCCTCATGACGTCAGCGATCATATCGGCCCAAGGCTGATGAGGAGTTGATCCACCGTACTGCTGTTGCAAAGGATCCATCTGGCCGTATTGGATCGGCTGAGGTCGCGGTGAGTGGGGCTGATACAGATGATTGAGACCAGCCGATATACCTTGAGGTGGTACATATGGGACTTCTGTGCTGTACTGCTGGCTTATCGGCTGAGTTATTCCAATCGGCTGTTGTGGAACCGAAGGAATTGGATAAGAGGTGTCGACAACTGGCGGTCTTGGGTGAAGAATACTGTTCAGTTGTTCTGATGTCAATTGAGCTGGTACTTGCCCCCCAGTGATCGGCTGTGATCTGGTCAGTATTGATGGGATATTTGAACTCGAGTAGGGAGCCGATGGAGCCTGGGTTTGAAGTATTTGCTGACTTGTCTGATTCCCGCTGATTTCTGTCTTCACATTTCTGTAAGCCGGGAACGTGCCGTCTGGCAGATAAATTGGCCCTTTAGCCTTTTCCTCGGCTATCGTCCCGTCGATTACTGATTTAATCATGTTTGTCAGAGTATTGACAAGCACTCCGGACTGATTGACTAGCGCATGGTGTACGGCCGAATCGATGCGATCTTGTAAAGTGTGCAACTCTTCGCCGCTTGATTCGACCTTCACCTGTTTATCTTTTTCTTCTGCTGATCCAGAAGTACTTGGGTCTTGTTTTGCAATTGACGGCACTTGGATTTTAGCTCTTTGGATGACCGTGCCTTGCCGGGTAACTGTGAACGAGTGCAGATACTGAGTCTGGAGTTGATTCATTAGTTGTTGTAACTCTTCCTTCTGTTCGTCGCTCAGCTGTTCGTGTATAATCCCCACGATATTGTCCTCCGAAACTTCTGTGATGCTTGGAGACATGTTGACACGAGGTCCCACTAGGCGTGCCAAAAGTGTGTTGATGCAAAAAACACACACTGGCCTGAGAGATTTGCTTTACTCTAGTGCAGGTCCTAACTTTTGGGTTTTGGATTCAAGGGCGTGCTAGTTGATTTGATCCTGCAATCAACAAGAAAGAATATGCAAAGAATGTTAGTAAACGATAGACAATCGGCCATAGGGCCGATTTCGTATCGTATATGACCTAGCCGATGTAATAATGTATGAATCGGCCGTGAGGTTATAGATAAATATGAAAGTAACCCTAATGAAGATATATCGGCTGTAGATATTAGCTTTATGCAATTATTAGATCAATATTACTATAGAAGCAAGTAATTGGTATGGATCGGACCGAACCGAGACAGCATGAATTACTTAAGTCTATGGTAACATAAAATAATGACCACATATTGCTGATGTCATAGCCGATACTTAGATTTAAACACATATATCGGTTATAAATCCGATATTAACTCATGATAAAGCATTAAGATTGAGCATAGAACATTAAGCAAAGCATAAAACTATGTTAAATATTCTAGAACAGATAAGATCGGCTGAAACTCCGATGCTATCCTTATTGATGATTGTAAAACAAGTTATAGATCATGATTCTAAAACAACTTAATAGGTTGGACCGAACCAATGCAGCATTAAGCATAAAAGAAGCATGACATGCAACAAGTCAATAAACATCAAATCAGGATGGTAGATACATCATATAGCATGAATCAATAAAGTAAATTAGTCGATACCGTCAAAACCCTAAAACAGATCTAGCCGATATGGGAGATAGCATTATTGATCTAAGCTATATGATGTATATGATAACTGCGGAACTTGCAAGATAGAATTAGAGTGTCATAAAGATGTAAGCACTAATCCCAATGATGCAAATTGCCATGACAAACTATACCTTCTAGCCGAAGATCAAATTGATGCAGCACGACTCGAGAGCACAAGCTTGTCGAAAAAGAAACAAAGGTGGCGATGCGCCGAGATTGATTGAACGTCTGTTGTTATTATTCACACGACCTCGGGATTATATTTATACCCGAAAATACAAACATTGTCCATCACGGACACGACTCAACTTAACCTATTACAAATCCAACTAACAAACAAGTCTCTCAAGCGGACTCTTACCGAGAATATCTATAAGGAAATTACATAAAATATCCTAATTAATAGATACAATTGCCTCCTCAGGACTCTATCCGTGCATGGCAATCCATATGAAGCACGCTAACACAACCCGATGACGTATACCGAGTCATATTACCAAAACCAGCACCATCGGCTAACCTCATCCAAGTCTGACTCAGCCGATCAGTTCGTAGCCGATTCGGACTCCAGCCGATGCGCACTCTGTTTCCGAGATAATCGCATATCTTTTGAATCCGACTTGAACTACATTGTGTTTCCGATTCCTGCAGATAGATTTGCTTACCAAATTCCGTCGTCAACAACGTGGCATTAGAATTAAAAAAACTATGTGGGACCCATTTGTCATTCACAAGAAAAATTCTGGGACCCACTGCCATGTGGGGCCCACATATCCTTCTCCCCTCTTCTTCTTCCTCCCTCTCTCCCTTCTCTCTCTCTTTTTCTCCATTACTCTTCTATTTGGCCGTTTGTGGGGAGCAGAGCAGTGGCGGGGGCCTCCTCGCACGCGTGCAGTAGATCCGCCTACGGAATCACCTCGCAGTCCCCGAGTATCCGCTTCAGGCTCCCTCGACCATTGCTGCAATCCCTTGCGGTGCTGGTACGCGTCACTCCTGACGGTTGCAGAGGCGGCGGCGGCGGTGCCGGGGAAGGATGGTGAGGCGGAGGTGACGACGGAGGAGGTGAGGCGGCTGATGCGGCTAGGGAACACAGAGAGAGAAGGGGTTGGTGGTGGTGTGCTTCACAGCGGCGGTAGCGACAACGACGGACTTCGTGAGTGAGTGGATGCGCAGTCAGCGCGGTCACCGCCATTGCTTTGCCTAAAACTGTGCCGCAACTGCGCCTCAAGGACGACGAGCCGTAGATCTACGTCGACGCCGCTCCATCTTGAGGGCGCGCCATCGCTGCGCCTTGAGGCCACCACTCCATCTCGGGTGGAGCCCCCTCACGGATCCCTCTCCCTAGCCATCGCCGCTGCTCAGCCTCCGTCTCTCGGTGTGAAGGATGGTGAAGAGCTCGAAGCCGGAGTGGAAAACCCAGGCATTGGCGTCCCTCTCAGTGAAGGCGGCGATGATGAGGAACTGGATGACGCCGATGAAGCAGGTGTAGTACGTCACTGACAGCCTCGCCTGGTACTTCTTCACCACTGGGCCACCGGCGCTACTTCGTGCCGCCTCTCCTCATCCCCACCCTCCGCAGCAGAGCTCGTGGGTGCGTCGGCGTAGGGCAGAGAGGGAGGTGGAAGAAGATGATATGAGGGCCCACATGTCAGTGGGTCCCACATTTTTTCTTTGTGTGAATGTGTTGATGAAAAATCCGCGCTCGGCCGACGGTGCCAAATCTGTGTTGGCGCGAACTAAGTCGACGAACACAACGACCTGGTGCCAGTGCAGGTCCTAAAATCGATAAGACGCGGGCGTGCCAGTCAGTTTGATTCTGCAACTGACAAGATAATAAATGTGTTGATCACCAAAGAGTCAATATAATAATTCTAGCCAATATTGATAGGGTTTTGAACTATCAGCTATATGTAGATAATGATATGAGGACAATCGGCTGGTGATATTGTAATACAATAATAAAAAGAAACCAATCGGCTAATACTGATATGATAAAATAAGTGTTGATCCGATGGTTAGAGCATACAACGGCTGGAGATCCAATGTCACTAAATCCAAACGATTGGATAAACAGTAAAACCTTTGTTGCAATCGGCTAAAACCAACTTATATGTATTCCTTGTAAGCCAATGCATCGTCCATATAACTCATCGGCTCTGATAAAACTCTTATTATAATAAAAACAGGTTAGCCTTTATGATTCTAAGTACGATTAGAGATAATGCATTGCAAAGTATGCAAAGAAATATAAAGTCTAAACAATCAAGTCTTTGACTAATTTCAGGGTGGTTGATATCTTAGCTAATCTAGATCAACAAAACAATTTAGCTGATACCAGCAAAACCCTAGCAAAGATCTGGCTGATATAGATAAATCGAATCATAGACTAAGATTATCTAAGATATATGATAAATAGGTAGACAAAAATACCAACCAAACTAGAGCGGTCCAAGAGGTCGAGAAACAATACAGCCTTGAACAACACCAACATAGCCGATACGATTGTCAGGGCCAGCGGAACTTAGGACTTACCTCTTCGCCGGAGATTAAAGCCGATGCAGCCCCGCGTCAGGTGCCATGTTCCGCCGGTTGTAAGTAAAAACTTCGGGAAAGAGGGTGGCGATGTGCCGAGAATAGTTGTATTGATCGAGAGATTGTTTACAATGACCCCGGGTGTACATATTTATACCCATGGGTAGATATGTCCTTATCGGACACGATACAAACTTTCCTAAAGATAAAAGGAAAGACATAAACTTTGCCTAATTAATAGATAAACTGTCATACCGTATTCTCCTTGAATTCAGACTCTTCTAGATAAACTTCCTTTAATTGATTAAATTTCTTGACTGAATCCAATACAACTGCTAGCGACCGAGAATTTCCATCGGCCGATTCAAGAACTTTGAAGCCAATAATGACTCTAGGCCGATGATGACTCTGGGCTTTTCCAAATTTTGGTGTTAACAAAATGATAAATGGCTCCCACATAGTTTTTTCAATTCTAATACCACGTAAGCGTCACGTCGCCTCCACGTTGGATGAAGACTAGGTCAACACCGCCACGTAAGTGCCACATCAGCGAAATAGCCCTCCAAAACCACCGAGGGATTCAAATTACACCAGTTTCAATAGTTTGGGGTTTGAGATATCCGGTATTGTGGTTCAGGGATACAAATCAGATTCAACCACTAGTTAAGGGAGTCAGAGTGGACTTATTCCATTCTGGATCTGTAGCACCCATAGTTTTCTTTTATAAAAAGCTTTTCTCAATTAAAAATTTGAAATTTAAGTTGGTTTTATTTGATTTTTGTGCCAAATAGATCTCAATATTTCCCTCCTTGTAATTCCTTCAAAATTTGCCACAACCCTGTTCTTGGGCCCCTTTTCCTCTTTTCTACCCCAGCCCAAACCCCCTCTCTCTCCCTCTCCCTCTCTTCCCCGAGTGGGCCGGCCCATTTCCCCCCCTCTCTTCCCTTCCCCGGCCCAACTCCTCTCTCCCTCTCCCTTCCGGCCCACGGCCTCCCTCCCGCGCCGGCCCGGCCTACCCCGGCTGCGTGCGCCGCCGCCGCCACCGCGCCGCCCACGCCGCGCCGCCCGCCCGCCGCCTGCCGCGCCGCACGCCGCACCGTCCCGCGCCGCCCGCGCCACGCCGCGCCACCTCGAGCCGCGCGCACGACGTGCCGCGCCACCTTGAGCCCCGCGCCCACGTCGCCGTCCTCGCCGCGCCACCTCGCCGCCTATAAAAGGGGCCGAAGCCCTTCCTCGTCGCCGCCTCTCCTCTCTCGCCGCCGCCCCTCACCGGCCGCCGCCGCCCCTCCGGCCGCCGCCGCCTCCTCCTCTCTCTCCCTCCCGGCCTCGCCGCCTCCGGCTGCCGCCACACCGCCGACCGCCTCCCCCTCCCCGGCCGCCGCCCTCCCGCCGACCGCCTCGCCGCCGCGGCGCCCGAGCCGGGCAAGCCTGGGGTGGAAGAAGACCCCCTCCCCGGCTGACAGGTGGGCCCCACGCCCCACATCTCTCTCTCCTCTCTCTCGGCCACTGCCATATGGGCCCCTCCCCACGCCGTTAAAACTAACGGAATATTCCACGGAATATTATGTTACCGTTTATTAAAAATTCCCAAAAATTTCAGAAAAAACCCTTTAACCTTTGAAAAATCATAGAAATTCAACCGTAACTCCGTTTGACCTCGTTCAAGTTTCTAAATTTTTTCTAAAATTGAGATCTACATAGTGGCACACTTGTTTATTTGCTTTGAGCTTGTTTTATTGCCTTTTTATTTATTTGTTCTCCGTTCCGCTTATAGAGCACGTATAGGATGCTCCGGACGCCGGTTTCGAAGAAGAAGACCCGCATCTCGTGCAAGGCAAGCCTCCTTGATCACATTGCCCCTATATTTTTGCAAGTTATTTTGTTTGAAAAATATATTGCTAGGTGTACACGTTAAATCTTGTTTAGGCCTTGGATTGCTTATGCGACCGACGGACCGACCTAGTAGTTGCATTCGCTATACGTAGGATGTTGTTAAATTTCTTTATCCTTGTTAGCTACACATAATTACGCCGGTATCGCTATCTATTGGATACGATTACCGAGGTAGTTTGCTTAGCCATGATTACGTTTGTACTGTCGTGTGGGAAACTTGGGTATTTACCAAACTTTATGCTTAAAAACCCGGTACGTGGTGCCGATGTGTTGCGAAATAAAATGTGTTGTGAAAATGGTGATGATGCGGAGTCAAGCCTTTGTGGTTTGGCTGCGTATTATCGTTAAGGACCGATTCCTTTGGGAAATTCATCTGAACATGTTACAGAGCGACCACACGGGTATTTATGGGATGCCTCTGGCTAAGTAAATTGTTATCACATGGGAGTTGGTGTGCCAATGGTTGTGGAATGCCGAGGATGAGGGGATGAAGTGTTATACATTTATTGCCCATCGTGGGTGTCTTTTTGCCTCTATTGTGGCATGGTACCAGTAGGAGTAGGAGGCATCCTCGGTATTTCCTGAGTGGACGACGGCTGTCTTTGCCTGATACTCGGCTATGGATCTTAGCCCAACTAGGTAGCATGCGATTTTCATGGGTTAGCTTTGGAAAGGCCTTGTCACAAACTTCCATTGCCGACGGGTACACGGTGTCAGTTTCGTGTCGTGTGGGTAAAGCGTACAACCTCTGTAGAGTTTAATGAACTGTTCGAACACTGTGCCCATGGTCAAGGGCGAGTGTAAGGTGTTTCTCATAGCGTAGATTTGTTTGACAAATGTTTGATGAAAATGGTTGGTGGGAAGGGTTTCGTTTCCAGAGTTTGCCTGTGTGGCAAACGGCTAACCTTTGTGGTTAGGAACGGGTCTGTGTGACCTGGGGTGTTGTCCGACACCGAGGTGTTGTTAGGGCCATGATGGCGTTGCAGTGCTGAGATAACTGTGTGGATTATGTGTGGTTGTGAAAGTGAGAAGGAACCAATAGAGGAGACAAATCAATTGTTGTTCGTTAATCGTGACAGGTTGTTGCAAAGCAACTTGTGGAATGGATCGAGGCGTGAGCCTCCTCCCGACAACTAAAACTTGATTCACACACTAGAGTTTTGTGAACTAAATCGCTTTCACCAAAAAGGCTGCTTTCGCAAATAAAACCCTAGCTCTCCTTGTCTTAACCAAGCATGTCATTCTTTCCCCGGCTTGCTGAGTACGTGAAGTACTCACCCTTGCTATATAAATAATATGTCTATAGAGGTTGGAGATGAAGACGTCGACCCGACCGCCGAGGAGTGTCTCCAGGAGCAAGCCGAGTACGAGGATTTCTAGAAGGATCGTGCCTAGCCCCAAGCCGTCGCCTGTGGATCAAGATGGTCGCCCAGACACTTAGCTGCCGCTGCTTTTGACTTTTGATTTATGGACTTTTGTATGGTGCGTTGCTCATCCTCGGGCATGTCCAGGATGGCAACTTATGTAAGGACTAAAACCCAGTGATGTAATATTAATCTACTTTGATTCCACGTTTATTCTGTGTGTACCAGCTAGTGTATCCTGGGACTGGTACTATATCACAGATAATGCGTAGCACCTCGGCATGAGTTAGCTGGTGTTATCGGTTAACGAGTGCCGGGGCGTTACAGGATCTCCCTCTCCTTGGCGTAGTGATCATTGCGTTTTTCCCGCTCCATGTCGCGGCAACGACCGCCTCTCCCACTTCCCTACGCAGTGGGCACCGGATCCAGTCAGTAGGAGCCTGACCTAGCCCTCCTGCTCTGACATCCCGGCTTAGGACTTAATAGGATTAATAGAATACTCATATCAACAAGTTACAACTTTTTTTCCGGAAGCCGATCTCCAAAGAATTATGAGGCTAAGCGTGCTTGGCCTGGAGCAATTTGGGATGGGTGACCGACCGGGAAATTTTTCCCGGGTGCGCACGAGTGAGGACAAAGTGTGCAGAAAAGACTTGTGTTGGTCTGTGAGGGTAGTCTATATCCTAGAAAGCTGCCATAAGTAAGTGTCCTCTCTCTTTCTCTCTCTCCGATGACCTCGGGCTTGCCGTGATGGCGAGAGGAGGAGGACTATGTGTGGAGTTCAGGGACTATTAGATTCGGCTTCCTAGAACATGAGGCTGTTGGATCTAGTTGCCACGAGTTTTGGGCCGGTTGGATCGAACCAGGTTCGCCACAAGCTTGACCGTACCTCACTTTAGGAGTAGCAGCGACAGACTTCGGTCTCTAATGAGCAGCTGAAATGGTCAAGATTAGCTACAAGGTACCCCTTCACCCTACCCCCCGATTTATCTCCCACCATAGATCTGATCGTGGTCTCGTCATGGATCTGAGAAATGGTGAGAGTGTCTATGGTGGCGGTGGGCATGGCCTTTAGTGACCGGCGGCATCGGCGATAGCCTAGGTGGATTGTGATTCTATTTTGTAATATTGTTTTTTATGAATGTTGTGATTCTATGATGATTCTGATTCATTAGTTATGGATTTGTGACTCAATTTGTGATTTAATTTCTGTTCGTAATCTTGTTCGAAGCATCGGCTCGGTGCTCTTTTTTTGTTGGCTCCTGCACCCATAAGTGCCAGTTCTCAATCCGGCACTTACGTTTGCACCTCATGAGTGCCAGATCGATAGTGCCGGTTTCAAAATCTACCACTTTTGGTCCCTTTGCAACTAGCACTGATCTTGTGTTATTGTATTAGTGAACTTCCCCAGAACAAAATATCAGAGATAATGAAAGTTAGAATGTAATTTGCAAAAAGTTGAAGTGCAATAATGTAATATGTTAATTCCAACGGTGTGGAGTATGAACTTGTCAATGTTAATTTTAAGTCAATGTAGGATGTTTTCTGTAAAACAGCCTAAATAAACCAAAGACTTGACTTTATTTAATAGTTGGCCTGGTGTGCACTCTGCACCTAGCCCCAAACTGCTTTCATAATTATTCCAGATGGATACTTGTATTTAAATCGATGGTTACAGCCTCATAGCAAGGATAAGGATAATAGTAAACTATAAGCAAACCATATACTTATATAGAGAAAGAGAAAAATGAAGAGTGTTGACTCTTATGCAAGAGTTAGCTCTACACATTCTTTAAAAAATATGCATTAAATTTATAGTGAGAGAAAGAGATAGAAGGAAAAATATAGAACTAACCTTATAACTAACCTATTATATATATACCTATTATATATATTAGCTCTAGAATAGATTTATAGTAAGTAGTGAGCTCTATTATTAAACTTGCTCTTATACGAAAAGGATGAAACATTTCATTGTTATATACTACGACCCTTTCATAATATAAGGGATTTTAACTATGCAGTAACTAAAACTCTTTATATCATGTTTATATATCATGGGACAAAGGGAAAAGGAGTACTTATATAGTACTCTCTCCTCCCTCTTGTCATATTAGAATATAAGGCATGCGTAATTTTTTCTTAAAGTCAATTGTTATAACTTTTAACTAGCAATTGAACTGAAAAATATATATTTCGGTTGTACAAGTTACCATTATATTCGTATTTAAAAGTTCTACAAATGTTGTCTGACATAGCGAAATGACGACTAACCTACTCGATTAGTTCAACCATTGACCACTTCAGATTACCAAAATAATGATATAGGGATACACGATGTTTATTAACAAAGTTCAGCCATATTTTTTGCTCTGACTATGGATGCTCTTTTCCGATCTATGCTACATTATCATCATCATAGTTAAATTATGATGTCCTTTTTTTATTTAAAGGGTTATCACGTTATCTGATTTTAACTTCACCCCTACCAACTATTATAAGAGTTATTACCGTTATCTTAAAAATAAAAGTGATTTTTAACTATACATCTGTGTATAGTTAAAATCATTTAAAATATTTTAGGAATGAGCTAGTAGCTAAAACCAAAAATATTTTTTTAACCTTTAAAAAGTGCTTGGTGTGATCGGTCGCTCATACCTAGTAACTACCACCACGCCACCGATCGCTCATCCTACCCACCCCTCGCCCCGCGTGGCTCCAACGCTCTCCCCCTTCCCTATCCACGGTAATTTTTTTACGAACATGGCTATACGCACTAAATTTTCCTTACTAAACTTTTTTTTTTGACTAAATCACCGGGGGGGAGAGTTTCCCCACCTGAATTTGTCATTTCATTTAGAGGGAAGAAGGTCAATACAATAAATTGATAGTTTGTATGGGGGAGGAGAAAATTTGTTTCCAAGCCGTTATTACATATCGATTTTCATCCTTTAAGTTCTCCGCCCAAAGAGCTGCCTCGCTTATGCAACGTTGCAGGCAGCTTCGGATGGAGGGGCTTTTCTCCCTGAAAACGACGTCATGTCGGTGGTTCCAAATAGCCCATATGCAAAGCAAGAAGAAAACTTGGCAGTGAAGCACCGGCACTCTTGAACTTGGGCCCAAACGATGAAAGTGCCGGACGTCTTGAACTTGCGGTTGAACATTAATCATCGCCCAGAAAGCTTGAGCGAACGGACATGAAAAGCACATATGATTAGCTGTTTCTTCCTCCTGATTGCAGATGTCACATTTTCCATCCTGAACAATGGATTTCTTCAGCAAATTTCCCTTTGTGGACAGACGATTGCGGACTAGTAACCATGCAAAAAGTTTAACTTTTAGAGGAGCTCTGCAATTCCAAATTGTTTCCCAATTAGGCGAATGCATACCCGGGGGTAGTCGTGCCTCATATATTTTTTTTGTTGTTAACCTCCCTAGCTTTGTACTGAACCTGAAATCCTCTTCTTCGGTCAAGGAGAAGGTCTGTAGCAATTCCATTAGGCTGCATAGTTCTGCCGAGGCTGTTTCTGAAATTCGAGGAACAAGATTCTCAGAAATTCCCCTGTCAAGGGCATCCTTTACTGAGATTTGTCTGTCTCGCGCATGGGAGAAAAGGATGCTGAACTTAGTCGATAAGCTCTCATTTGATAACCATTTGTCATACCAGAACGATGTTCGTTCACCATTCCCAACCATGACTTCAGTTAAAGATTGCAGCTCAGGCAGCATCTTCTGAAAGGAGGACCAGTGTTGCCCTAGGCGAGTACAGGTCCCTGGCGTCGAGTGTGAAAGTTCTTCCCAGATCCAGTTCGTCCAGGAGGTCTTCAAGTTATAAAGTGCAAGGAGCCGTTTAAGAAGGAGAGCCTCATTCTGAACCTTGAGGTTCTTAATTCCGAGCCCACCTTGTTTTTTTGGCTTGCAAACTGATTCCCAAGCAACCAAACATTTTGCTCCTGAGCAGACATCCTCCCCTGTCCAGAGAAAAGCTCTCCGTCTCCTGTCAATTTCTTCTATGATTTTCGGAGGAAGTTTGAAAGCAGACATTGCATAAACCGGTAGGCTACTGAGGACTGCATTTATCAGAACGAGACGCTCAGCTTGAGACAGTAGAGACGCTTCCCATCCAGAAAGGAAGCCATCAACCTTGTTAATCAAAGGCTGTAGGTCAGTTGCACTCAGTTTATGAATAGATAAGGGTAGCCCGAGGTAAGACATCGGTAATTTTTCCAGCTTGCACTGTAGCAGTCCCGACAAAACCCTTTCCTTGTTTTGATCAACATTTATGGTAATCATAGTGCTTTTAGAGAAGTTGATTTGTAGCCCAGTCGCCTGAGAGAACTGAATTAGAGTATCCTTTAGAGCCTGAACATCCGCCTCCTCCGCGCGGCAGATAATCAAAGTATCGTCTGCATACTGGATCGTGGTACATGCCCTGTCCGGGTAGATTGCATGTCTGATTTCGAGATTTCTTTCCAACAGTCTTTGGAGCACGTCGGCCACTAATATAAATAAGTATGGGGATAGTGGGTCACCTTGGCGAAGTCCCTTCTTACAGCATATCCATCTCCCCGGAACTCCATTAACCAGTACTGCTGATTTAGAGGAAGAAAGCAACCTCTTGATCCATGAAATCCAATTGTCCGGAAAACCTCTGGCTGTCAAAATTTTGAGAAGGCTAGCCCAAATGACCGAATCAAAAGCCTTTGCAAAATCAAGCTTAACTATAATAGTTGCACACCTTCTTTTGTAGCAGGCTTGAATTAATTCCGTCGCATAAATTAAGTTCTCCGAGATGCATCTCCCTTTAAGGAAACCAGTTTGGTCGAGATGAATCATCTTGAGGAGTACCTTTTGCAGCCTTGTTGCGAGCACTTTAGAAAGAATCTTTACTGAACAATTCTGAAGAGAGATAGGTCTAACCATCTACCGTGTTTTCTTTTCCAGGCTTCTGGATTAGAGCAATGAAGGCTCTATTGATTCTCTCTATGTCTGCCCCAGATGATGTGAAACCTGCTGCCAGCTGAATAACATCCTCCTTAATCTTATTCCAGGCTGCGCGGTAGAAGCTGGGCCCAAACCCATCCGGCCCTGGTGCACTGTTAGAGTTCATTGCTTGGATAGCGAGCAGGATCTCTTCCTGTGAAAACGGCAGCCCTTGAGCAGCTAGCAGGTTTGAGTCCCGCTCTTCGCCTGTGTAAAGTTGTTGGAGATCAAACACCCAAGAAGGTTGCGAAGTTGAGCCCAGAAGCTGGCTGTAGTAGGAGGACAGAATCTGAGCCTTTCCAATATGATCAGCAATTTCTAGCCCTTCATGCTTTATTGACTTTATACGAGAGCTCCGGAAGTTTTTTGTCGCATGAGCTTTGAAGAAAGCGGTATTGTCTAGGCCCAGCTTTAACCGTTTAACCTTTCCTCTCTGTTTCCAGTAGGCCAGCTTGCTCTGCACCTCGAGAGCCAATCGGTCCTGTACCAGGCGACGGAGGCATCGTTCCCCATCAGATAGCTGCCTGAACTCTTCCACGCAATCGAAGTAGTCGATGGTGAATTTGCAATCCTCACATAAAATGAGTTTTTTCCTGTTAGTCTTCATCCATCGTTTAATTGCATTGCGGGTTCGCTTCAGTTTGGCAGCTAGACAGGCAGCAGGGTCAGAAAGGTTTGTTGGTTCTTCCCAGTTGCCGAGAACCGACGGTAAAAAGGAGGGGTTAAGGAGGAGATGATTTTCGAACCGGAAGAGCTGAGAGCGCGGAATAGTGGTTGAAGCATTGAGAAGCAAAGGGACATGGTCCGAGGTAGTTCTTGTGTGGGACATCAGGGTCGTATTTGGAAGGGCATCATTCCAAGCAGAGTTTAGGAAGGCACGATCTAACTTTGCAAGAATTGGAGCATCTCGCTTATTGGACCAGGTGTACAGGCGGTCTGGGAGAGGAAGTTCAAAAAGGCAGAGGGAGTTAATTGTCTGGTTGAAAGCAGCAGCAGAGCTAGAGGAGAAGTTGTCGGAGTTTTTATCTAGAGGGTCCCTGATCAGGTTGAAGTCACCAATAATTAGACGAGGACCCTGCACTAAGCCTGCCACCTCCAAAAGTTCATTTAGGAAGTCACCCTTATGCTCATGATCAGATGGCCCATAGATGTTTGTGATGGAAAAAATAAGGTTCGAGAGGATTGACGAGAAAGAAATGGTTAAGGAGAAATGTCGAGAGATGACTGAGGTTTTTTTGAAATCAGAATTCCAAGCAGTTAACATCCCGCCTCGCGAGCCATAGGACCCGACAAAGTCATAATTCAGAAGGTAGGTAGGAAGAAAGGTTCTGGCTTTGGGTAGCAATATATTCTGGAGTTTAGTTTCTTGGATGACCGCAAAGGAAGGATTGCAATCAGAAATAGTGCCCTTGACAATGTCACATTTGTTACTGTCCCCTAGACCTCTTACATTCCAGCATAAAACAGAGAAAGTTCGATTCATAAAACAGAAATAAGAGACACCAAGAGAGGAAGCGCATAAAAAAGATTACAACAAAGATTTGAGACTAGAAGAACAGAAAGATAGCGAACATGGGAGACATACAAGATAGGGAACAACGGTCTAGAACAAAAGCCTACACCCACAGGACTAAGCACAGCAGAAAAGAAACCAAAAGCAGGAACCATATTGTGCTCAGTCGGACCGCAAGCAATTGACGGGGCTGTCATTCAGCAGCTGCCAGCACCCTTCGAAGCTGAGCAGTGTCTTGATCATTAAGGCTGCAGGCAACGGCCAAATCCTCTAGAGCCTGAGGAGTAGTCTTGAGATTGAGATTCTTACTAAACTTTTACTAACAATTTATCTCAACCGTTTGATTTAGTTAGATGGAAGTTATGAAAAAAATTTAGATGCACTCACAGCATGACACATTGGTTTTAGTTAGGTAAGAAAAAGTTAGTATGAATAGTTTTTCCCTTTTTTTACCACTGCCCTCGTTTACCCATATTCCGTCTTCTTTCTATATATCGGTTCCTCAGACTTCCATCCCTCGCAGACCTCCATCCCTTCCAGCCGTTCCCGTCGACGGGTGCAGCAATTAAACGGATGTATTTAGCGCAAATGTAATACCAAGGTACAATTTATCCAGTAATGCGAAATAGTAAAAACAATTAGAGGAAGATAACTGTGTTAGAGCAACGATCGGTATAAATTAATCTGCTGAAACTACAAATAATGTTGTGAATCAGTATGGGAGGGGAAAGACAGGTAGGTTTATACAATTTGTGTTCGGGCTGAAAGGTTTATACAATTAATTCGGAGACCGCAACGACCGTACAGATGGCAGCGCATCATCATCATCATCTTTTCTGCTCTTCAGTGCTCCACTCCACTGAAGAGAAACATCGTCTAGTCTTACACAAATGGCGAGCTGTTCCGATCGCTTCTTTTCCTACAACACTCAAGAGAAAATCAGGCCGTTTCTCGTCCCCTCGGTCATAGTCGTCGTCGCGGTTATTGGTGTCTTCCTCACCATAAGCATCGCCGTCACCCCTCGCATGAAGGCCAACGTTGAGGACGCCCGTCTCAACACCTTCGACTACTTCGCCGTCGACGGCGGCGGGAATAACACGGCTTTTTCCTTCAGCTACAATCTCTCCGTGGCTCTTGCTATTCGCAACCCCAACAAGGCCATCGGCATCAAGCACACCAAGACCCTCGTCGCCGTCATCGCCTTCCACGACCGGCGTCTGCACAACTCCACCGTCGTGGTCGTGGACGAGGGCTTCAAGCAGCGGCCGGGCAAGGTAAAGCTGATCCTCCTGACCATCGACGGGAAGATCTCGTCCGATCTCCTCGGCACCGCGGCAGCAGAGGACTTCAAGAAGCAGAATGCGACGGGTTTGTTCCAGGTAGATCTGCGCCTGACCGGAGAGATCACCAACCACCCGCTTGTGATTCCTTGGAAGCATGAGTTGGGTGCGAGCTGCCCGCTTAGCCTGCAGCTCGCACCGCCGGGTCCTGAGGTCGTCGTGTTCCACCAGGTCAACTGCAACCCTGTTAAGCCGGACAAGATCTATTTTTGACGAATGGGTTTAATTTTCAACACTCTGCGCTCCACCATGTAGTACCGGAGTTTTTCTTATGATTTGTGAAACTCACATGTATGTCTGAATGACATTTAAGGCTTTAACTGCTTTGACATCTTACAATAAAATTTAGTTGTAATCATTTCCCCGGCTAAATTGTTCTGCTTTAACAGTAAACTGTTCTGCTTTGACATGGTGGGCTTCTACAAATTAATTTTAGGCAGTATTTGGATGAGCAACCGGATGTAAAGATGAACACATTAAAGTACAGATCTACAGACAGTTTGAGATGGAAAACCATCTAATATAGGGACTGAAAGCTATCCATTACAATCGAACACCCGTTTGTAGTTATAACCAAAAATGTACAATTGTGAGCATCAACTGTCGGTAATGTGGCACACTCTACCGTCACCACACCTTCACAAGTTGGCTACTGAGCAAAAACATGTACATGGTGCTCACAAGAGTATGTACAGTACAACAGAATTGACAACATTGCTCAAGACAGATTGCACCTATATTTACAAAATGGAAACTGATTCAAGCAACCTCAGACCTTCTGAAACATAACTGACAAAATAGCTACTGCAACAATACATGGTCAATCCTCTAAACAACGAAACATGCACTCAGTAATCAGATCTTGTGCAACATAGCTCAAGACATATTCCACCTATTTGACATGCATACTCCACCATGTTGATTCCAGCACTCAAAGATCAACAGGTTTTGCCTGCACATGTCAGAAATAGAACTCATGCCCAAACAAAACTGAGAAATTCTTTGGTACAAGCCCTAATTCTTTAGGACCCTAAATATATCATCAACTCAAGCAGTAACCCTCATATCTTAGCCCCTATTTCTTTTCCTCTTTAATTTTAGTATACTATACATGTTTATATATAGTTTAACACCATAATAATTCAAACATAAATAATTCTAGCACATGGAATTCAACCATATTCGAATTTGCAATTTCAAACACCACGATTCAAATTTGAATTCATAATTTTCTAACATGAAAATGATATATCTTACAAGAAAATATTGAACATAATCCATAATTGATGGAAAATGCAATTGAACAAACTACCGAGCACCATGAAGCGCCCACAAATGGTCCACAAGATCATCTTGAAGTTGCTCATGTGCCTGTCAGTCTTCAATTTCTTTATGCATCTTTAGAAACTTCTCTAACACAGTTTTATTGCGTCGCTAGTACTCCTTCCTCAACACCTCACAATCCCCCTGATCATAATCAAAGTCTACATCTTCATCTCACTCATTGTCAATGATCATGTTGTGCATGATTACGCAAACTGTTATTATGTACCATATGGCCTCTGTGTCCCAAAATCTAGCATGACCTCTCCACATTGCAAAGCGGGCTTGTAAAACACCAAATGCTCTTTCAACATCCTTCCTCACTCCTTCTTGAACTTTTGCGTAATGGATTCTTTTGTTACCTTGTGGATTAGAAATGCTCTTCATAGAAGTGGCCCAAGAAGGATATATGCCATCAGCAAGATAGTACCCCATGGTGTATTTCTTACCATTCACCATAAACTCCAACTCTGGCGCTGTCCCTGAAGTAAGCTTTTGAAAGAATGGTAGTCCAAAGAAAGAATGCCAAATCCACAAATCTTTAGATATCACTAAGGGAACCTGGTAGTCCAAAGAAGGAATGCCAAATCCACAAATCTTTAGATGCAACAGCTTTAAGAATCATAGTTGGCCCATCCATATGCTGTGAGTATTGTCCTTTCTAGCCTGTTGGGTAATTCTTCCACCACCAATACATACAGTCCATACAACCTAACATCCCTGGAAACCCCCTTGGAGTGTTTATAGCCATCAACCTTGCAGTGTCATCAGCAGTTGGTGCCCTCAAGTATTGATCAACAAATACATCCACCACAGCCTTAACAAAGTGATTGAAAGCTTCTATCATGGTGCTCTTTAAAATCCTCACAACTTCATCAAGACTATCGACTAGAATATCATATGCAAGCATGTGAAATGCACCATACACCTTCTGCAATGCAGTGGCACCGAGAAGACCCACTGCATTTGGTCTCTGCCTAAAGTAGTCATCATGAGCCTCCACACTAGTCACGATGCGCAAGAAGAGCTCCCTTGATATCCTGAACCTCCTCCTAAATAATTTTGCATTATATATAGGAGGATCTGCAATCAGCTACTATGCGTAAATTGCCAGCAAACCTGTCCCTATGAATTATCTCACGACCTGGGACTAAACCACGATGCTTTCTTTTGGTTCTTTTATGTTCTATGTCCATAAGAAGAGCAGCTGCAATGTAGTAGTCATCATCAGGAAAATGCAAATCTATGGCTCCGTAGTGACCAACTCATAATTTTCAGTATTACACATGGTCAATGTAGGATAGAACAACAAGAAGCCAATCAGAAGGGGGAGAATAGTTGGAGTACCAAAAGCCGAAAACTTTTAGTAAAAATAAAAGTTACCCTTTTGAATTGATGGAGACCGGTCTGACTAGAGTAGATGTGTCGGTCTGACCGCCTACTATCGCCTGTCACCTCCTTTGTTGCCTCTGGTCTAACCGCCATTAGCCCGTCGGTCTGAACGGGCAGTAGCCGCCGGTCTGACGCCAAAACCCGAGCAAACACACATTGAAAATCTCTCAAAGTAGATTGAACTTTATTGCTTCTATTCATGTTTACAAAGTGCAACAACAACACTTCTCTCACAAATCTCGACTAAACTCAAAACTCTAACTTTTCTCTAAACTCAACTCACACAGAAATGATACCGGGAGGCGTCATCCACTCTCTCTATTTATACCGAGGTAGGCAGCTTAAAACCATGAATCCAACTTGTAAGAGAAGTCTTAATTCACTAGGAAACCTTTCCATACAAGACACAAACTTATCCCAGTATAACTCAAATTCCAATCTTCCTAAATTTGGACTCTTTCCAAATTTGACTCCTCATCTCATACAGTTTTTTAGCCTAAGCATCCCACATGATATCTTGATCGTCCGGATGTCATCTTCTCCCAAGTTGACTCCCGATCCATCACCGGTAATACTATCCCGAGGCATTAAGACATACCTACACATGAATCAAACAAGAAACTATATCATAGCACAAGTTTTTTTCCCAACTTGACTCAACATTAGCACACAACGGTATTACATACGTATAGAAATCATCTAGAAGTCATAATCATGAGATAATCACGAGTATTCAAATAAACAACCTGAAACCAACTCCAATCAGAAGCTAGCCGGTCAGACCGTCGGACCGGCCTGTCTGACCGCACAACACATGTCGTTCTGACCGGTCCCACACATAGAGCACCACTTCTCCAATTATCACAAAATATCAAAACCAATTATCTATCAAGCCAATTGTTCATCTTAAAATAATAATCAAACACGCTTTGATTTTACAGACAAGGCCTCAGGGGTTTTCAATTTCTAAAATGTTGGGCCTGTTAGGATGACTCTTTGCTGCTTCTTTCCAAAGAGTTATTGCTTTTCTCTTATCGACTCCTTTTTGTAGAGCGACTTCCTTGAGCGTCTTGAGTTTTGCGATTTCAATTTTGGAAGGATCCAGTAGTTGGGGTGAGAACAGATGAAGTGAGACAATATGTTGGACAGCTCCAGGTTTGATTGTTATGCCAGGTAGCTCCTTTGAGCTCTTAAGACATATCCGCTTCAGGCTTGGGAAATAGACAGGTTTGGATTGATGTCCATGTTCAGATTCAGGTCTAGATCCTGGTCCAGTTTCAGATCCAGATTCTATGACAAGATCACCAAGGTTATCTTCAACCAGCTTAAGATATTCCAATACGCCCAATCCTCTCACGCCGGAAATGATGTCTTGTCCCCTCAGATTAGTCGACCAAAAGCACAACTCTGTGAGACCAGTCAGATCGACGATAAATCGAGGGAATTCCTTGAGCTTACCCTGCAGTTTCAGGGAGTTAAGGGTACCTGGAGCTGCTCGTAGAAAATCCAGGAACTCCGTTTTGCAGCCTCCTACCAAATCGACCGATAGGGAGCGATGACCAGGCGTGTTGTGCACATTACGGATGAATTTCTCGATGGCTCTTGAAACGTGAGTCAAGTTTGCTTTATCTGCAGTGGGTTTGCACCGTATCTTAATCTTCCTCAACATACTCATATGAAACAAGAGCCGTGATATCCCTCTGCTCTTACCGATGACGAATCCTGCCAGCGTTTCCAGCTCTGTTTTCGACAGCTTCTTCTCTAGCCCCTTCACTAGGAAGTCAAATTTCGAGAGCCGGAACACTCCGAGGAGGTGTTTTAGCTCCGGTAGCAGGATGACTTCAATGGGCGCCTCCACCGTATTGGCGTTGCTTCCCCTCAAGTCGAGTGTCTGCAATCGTTTCAGCCTCGCTATTTTCCTTGGAACCGCAGTAATACTGCCCCCGAGGCTCAGGTATCTCAGCAGCAGCAGCGGCGTGTCGCATATTTCTTGGAGGTGACTGTTCTCTAGGCCATTGCACTCTTCCAGATCCAACACCCGCAGCAGCTTATAATCCGCGAACTTCACACCAAGTCCCACGGTACCTGCATCTTTCACTTTGGCAGGGAACACCGCCAGGGTCCGGAGGCGATGGAACAGGGTGCTGTCTCTTTCGGCGATGTTCTTGCCGTTGTAATTATGGAGCGAAAGCCGGCGGATGTACTCGTCGGTGCGCGGCTGTTGGTGACAATGCAAAACCCGCATGAAGTCTTCACACATGGACTTGTGCGAGATGTACTCCAGCATCATCCCAGGGGGTTTGCATCTCTTCACGTTTTCATCTATGGGCTGGATGACGTTCCTGTCGATGAGGACGCTGAGATTCTTGGCAGCAGCATCGACGGGATCAGTGCTGCTTACCCCGTCTTGTATGAGCTCTTCCGCCATCCAACGCCTTATCAGGGAATTCCTCTTCACGGGGTGACCGCGTGGGAACATGGAGAAGTAGAGCAAACAGTACTGGATGATGGCATCGCTGTGCAGGCTGTGGTAGTTATCGAATAGCACCCGTTGCATCCTTGCTAATGGGTTGTCGCTGCAGCAGCCGTCGTCACAGCTGCCGCACGCTGCTTGCGACCCACTCCTCCGTTGCATTCTCGCTAATCGGTCGTCATCGCAATCGCGGCAGGCTTGTAACGCTTCTTCACATATCTTGGCTATCACTTTCTCTTTCGCCGATACAGTAGTATTCTCTGCCACATTTCTCTTCATGAATTCAGCTATGCTAACCAGAGCAAGCGGTAGACCGTCACATCTGTCAATGGCTGATAATGTCTGATTTCTATCCACTTCTGGATATTTTTCCATGGAAGCTACTTGGAAGAACAACTCTTTTGGGTCGTCGCAACTAAGTGTTTTGACTTTGTACATGTGACGGCTATCAGAGTTGATGCCATATGCTACTGACTGAACACTTGTTGTCACGATAATTCTGCTGTCTTCCATTTCTGCAGGGAACTCACGTATTATACCGTGCAGTACTTCCCTCCTCTGCACGTCATCGATTACTATCAAGTACCTACAGGTGATAAATTAAGAACAAAAGGTTAATACATGAATCCGATTTCCAATGCAGCCACGTCGTTAAATCTAGAGAACTTTTACAGTATAATATACTGCCAGTATATACTAGCAGTATATAGATGGGTGAATTAGGAATTCACTGCACCGGAAAAAAAATCCAAACCATGTATCGCTGGAAGGTTTCAAATTAGAGAGAATTCGATAGTTTTCATTTCAAAGAGTGATAGTACTTATGTATTGCCTCTATATATACTTTCCGCTTTACAAGTGAAAATTCAGTGTTTTACTTTTTTGAGAAATTCCCTAGTTATTAATGATAATAAAAAAATGGTTTAGATCTTCATGTGTCATGTGTCAAAGTTGACGTGGTTTTGTGAATCTTGGACCATAACATGTGAGGTTTTATGAAATTTACTCCACTGTTAATAAAATAAAATTGTTTTGTCCTTAAACAAAATTTGTATGTAACCTTGAACAAAAGTTAGGTGTAAAACAGATAACAAAATAGCATGTGCACAATGTGTGAGTTACTGACTAGTACTAGTAACTAGTAACTAACAATTAAGTCTGTACAAACTAGCCATTTAGATATTTCTCAGTAACTCCAGATAGATAATCTCTGTGGACAAACATAAGTAGATAGATAATCACCTGTTGGTCCCTAGGCATGATTTGAGATCGACATTTTCGGCTAGTGGTGTTTCAGAGGAGGCATTGTTGATTTTGGGGCCTTCGTTGGAGCTGCTCCCACCATGAAAACCCACCTTCCTGATTACCTGTTTAGAGGTACTAGCGCCATGTACGTCAATCGTTGGAATATTGCTGGATGAACTGGCACCATCTATGCCCTTGCCCTTGTCGACTTGCTTGCCTAATTCCTCGAGTATCTCCTTGAGAACCTCGCCTGCCCTCTTGCCCGAGGCGTTAACCCAAGCATGGCGAGGGAAGTGATCCTTGCTCACGCTAGTGTAAAGTTTGTCAGCTAGGAAAGTCTTACCTATGCCACCAAAGCCCACGATACAGATCACCCTGAGCTTCCTCTCCGATTGGCGGTCGGATTGCCGCACCACCAGCTCACGGAGCTCTTCGAGAGCCCCCTGCATCCCCACCATCTTGTGACGAGACGCTGCAAGGGGAAGCTTGTGGTGGTCGAGGGCGCCCTCCATCGCCACCATCTTCTGACCAGTATTCGGCGGATTATTGGAGGTCGCCGGAGGCTCTTTGCCTATTTTCTCACATCTTTGCTTCAAGCCAAGAATCTGTCCGGAGAGCTCTTGACGGGCTTCCTTTGTATCCGCGACCCGGAACTGGTCGATCCAGTCTTCGATGTCATTTGCCAGGCGTCTCACTTGTGAGATCCAAACTTTCTGGGAGTTGCTGCCGCTATTTGAGCTATGATCTAGAATGGCAGCATCTATTAACTCGAGCTCATCTCGGATGGAGTCAACATCACGCTGAAGGCCCTCGAACTTCTTCCCTTCCTTCCGTAACCACGAAATGAATTCCGGCAGAACTTTGCTCGCTAATCCGGCGATTATGGGACCGAAACTGGCTACCATCTCCCCCCGCCCCCCCCCCCCCCCCCCCCCCCTCTCTCTCTCTCTCTCCACTTGGCTTATGGCTGGGAAGGATAAAGCAATGAACAGGAAGGGGCTATATCTTTAGGTGCCATTTTCTTTTGTGGTGTGGTAGTGTTTGTGTTGTGATGGAGTCGGAGCTTTGTGCCTGGTGTGGTAAACTGGGCAACCAGTAGCAGATTTATAGATATTTTAGAGCCTAGGGAAACTTAATTATAGCTAGTATTTTCTATAAAAATTATATTTCAAATTTTCTAACTATACGGGATTTTAATGAATTACATGCCTACAAGACCGGACAGCTACCCGGGGTCACCGGGCGGTATATCCGCCATTTCGTGAAACGATAACCTGCAACTCCATGTCTGTCGTTGCATAGGGGATCGACAGTTAAGAGAGCTCAGGGCGAGAGCCTTGCTTGGTCTCTGGCTGGTGTTGGTGATATTGATGCTTGCAGGCGCTGACTTCCTCCTTGGGGGCGTTGTTAAGTGGCTCTTTTTCCTTCAGTTGAAAACCTAGTACGGGTCTTCCGAAAAGGCGTTGCCATCATCCTAATATTGTTTTCTTCTTAGAGGTTTCACCTAGTAGATCCTAATCCATTGTCACGCCCCGATCTGGTCCCGAACGGGAACTAGAGCGGGATGCTCCAAATAAACCTGTAAGCCGATATCAGTCCCAGGAAAAACAGTGCTGGTATCACAGGAAGACGAAATATCACAACCACAGCGGTCTCTTCATTAAGAGTAGTCTTACAGTCATGTTGGGCAACGGACAGACCCCGTGCTCACAACTGCATTACAAAAGGGAAAGGCGGAAGCGAAGACTGGACCAAGACCACAAGCATGACTTGGGAACTACGTCGAAACCCTAAAACTGCTCGAAGCCATCCTGCTCCTGGAAGAACTCCTCATCAGCGGGGTCCACCTCTTCTTCTTCGAGATCTGGGGGGTTATTTATGTAGAGCAAGGGTGAGTACGGAGAGTACTCAGCAAGTCTTGGGAATTAAGTGTATATTGCAAGCTTCATAGATCGGCTGTTTGTTTTCGCAAATGATTTGGTTTCAACTTTCGAAATGATTTCTAGAGAAGTGCTTCTCAACGACTCAGGCCTGACAGTGCATCAAGCCCAGTCGGAGTTTGTGCAATGTATCAATCTTTCAAGATTTCAAGTTTTGGCTCCCAGCCAAACGATTTTGACGGCCTCCCTGGCCTAGCTGAACCCGTCGGCCTCAATTGATCACAACGTCATCCAACCCATCAAGTCAATTTCACAAGCAGTAGTAAAACAAAACTACGCTAAGGAATCACCTCACATCCGCCCTTAACCGTGGGCACGGCTGTTCGAACAGTTTAGTAACCTCTGCAGAGGGGGTACACTTTACCCACACGACGTTACTAGCCTGGGTCACCCAGCCCGTGCAATACAGCCACGTCTGGTAACTTTGAGGCTTTCACGACAAGGCATTTCAAAGCCGACACAAGGTTACCATATGCCAACGGGAGGGGTCCCCCGGACCAACCACAGGTTAGGTCCCAGACCATACTGTGCCAGGAAGCCCAGGGGTCCTCCCTGACACCACCCCGGCGAATCCACTTGTCCCTCGGCATCAAGGCTTCCCTGGCCCAGCTAGTTACTCAGCCAGGGGTGTCCCATTTCACCCATGTGGTCGCACTATTTATGTTTGGATGAAATCCCAAAGGATTCGGTCCTTAGGTGCAAGTACGGGAAAGGCGCACTCCCGGTGCGATCCCGCACCGCGATTTTAGAAATCACTTTATTTTGCAGACACCGACCCAAGTGTCGGGTTTTTCCAAGTATTTCATAAACCCAAGTTTTACCCATCGTTGACAGTTTTAAAATTAAGAGGGTCCCCAGTGTACGTGCCCGAGGGCTCGGACATCGGGAACCGGCAGTTGACAAAGGTAGTACGGGTATTCAATAATCAAGGAAGGTATGTGCATCAAATGGGTTGGGCTGGCAGGTTATCTTGCAAACCACGGCCAAAAACAAACAGGTGTGTCCTAATCATGCATAGTTTACGAAATAAAAATACTTAGTTTTTAAATTATGGGTTCAAGATGGTCAAAGGTGACTTGCCTTGCTCGAGGTCTTGAACTTGTTCCTCGAAATCCGCACACTGCGAGTCTTCGGGCTCCGATACTATACGCGAAATGAAAAGACTCAATAAACAGCGAAAAGAAAGCCCTAATAGAGACCACTAAGTGTGCCATTAAGTAGATCTCGATTTTTTGAGAAATTTTGGAAGTTGAACGGAGTCAATCGGACGAACGGTTGAAAAGATATGGATTTTCTAAGGTTAATTGATTTTCTGTCTAAAGGAAAAGGAATTATTTAATTCCCTTGGAAAAGAAAAGGAAAGAGGGGCTGCTTTTGGACTTCTTTGTCGGCCGGTAAGAGTTGGGCGAGGCGGCCCATGGGCGAAGCGGCCCATGGCCGGGCGCGAGCACGCGGGGGGGAAAAACGGCCCACGGCCGGGCGAGCGGGCCGGTAGGCCAGGCCGAGGCGGGAGCGGCGAGCGGGCCGGCCAAGCGGCCCAGTGGCGCGCGAGCGTCGCAGGCCGGGAGAGAGCGAACGGGCTACGGGGACGCGGCCCACGCGGCGCGCGCGAGCCCGGGGCGAGCGGGCCGTGCGAGGTGGCGGCCCAAGGCGGCACAGCAGAGAGAGAGGGCCGGTGAGACCGGTCAACGTGGTGGGGCCCACGGTGGGTCCCACCACCGGTTTTTCTTCTTTTCCTCTTCTTCTACATTCTTCTCCTTCTCGTTTTCTTTCTGCTCCTTCTCGTTTCTTCCGTTCCCTTCTTCTTTCTTCTCCGACAAATCGAGGCAGCGAGAGAGAGAGAGGGGAGGGGAGCACGGCGGCCGGCGGTGGGGCGGAAACGAGTCCAGCCGAGCGGGCTCGGCGGCGGCGCGGGGAGGCAAGGGGGCGGCGCGGCGCGGAGGGCAAGGGCGCGGCCGCGGCTACGCGCGCGGCGCGGCCGGCCGTGGCGACGACAAGCGGCGGCGACTACGGCCTACGGGGAGATGGGGAGAGAAGGAGGCGGTGAGGTGGTTACCGTGGGAGGAGAGGGGCGCCGAGCCGGGGAAGAGGATGCGGATGGCGCGGCCGACGTGAGCTCCGCGCGTCCGCGGCGGCGTCCGGCAGCGAGCAGCGAAGGGGGTGACGGTGGCGCGGCGCTCGGCTGCGGGAAGGGGGAGGGCGGCCGAAGGGAGAGGAGAGGGGTCTTATAGGGGTGGAGCGCGCGGGGATGGGGGAGCGGCGGCTCACGGGCGTGCACGCGAGGCTAGCGCTCCAAGCGCTAGCGACCAACGCGGCGGTAGAGAGAGGACGCCGGCGAGGGAAAAAGGAGAAAAGGGGAGGAGAAAGGGGCTCTGCCCCTTGCCGTTTCGGGAGGAGGAGGAGAGAGGAGGGGGCGGCGATGGCTCCGAGGCTTGGCCTATGTGCGCAGGCAGGGCAGAGGCAGGCGGCGCAGGCGGGCAGAGGCAGGCGGCGCAGGCGGGCTGGCGCGTAGGTCGGTTGACCACGACGCGCGGCGCGCGCGCGCGGGAAGCAACGGGCGCCCAAACTCGAACGACGCCGGCGGGAGGGAATCCGGCGAGAGAGAGAAGCAGAGGGAGAGAGAAACGGCGTGAGAGAGAGAGAGAAAGGATTGTCGTCGGAGAGAGAGAGAGATTGATTGGGCCGACGAGATTCGGCCCAAAGAACAGGAGGGAGGACAATTAGACTTTTTGCAGAAAATTGATTTGGAGAGAAATTTGGATTTGGATTTTGAATTTTGGATGGATATTTGGGCAGAGGGGGAAGAGATCTTGGCACACACATATGCAACAAATCAAGAAGGACGGAATTTTCGAAATTAGGGTTTTTGGAAATTAGGTTTTTCCCTAAACTAACGCCGCGACGGATCGGGCGTTACATCCATGGTGGGGGGTGTTTAGTTCGTTTGAGACAATTGTTTGTCATAGGAAGACGAAGTTGCACGTCCATTTTGTGATGAGCTTGGTGACGATAACCTATACTAGTCTTAGTAGTGATGTCGCCACATATTTTTATTTCCTTTTGCTCTTCGTGTGGATTTTGTTATTATCCCTTGTCATATTTCGGAACTGGATTCCCTATAAAATGGACCAACTCTCATTTCTTCTTAAATTGAACCATGAGCCCCATGTCCTTTCTTTCTTGAGGTTTACCAAAAAAAAATATGTGGGCTTTTTCATCGCCAAATGTAGAATTTAGGTATGAAAAATGATATATACCCTTAAATACGTATATATGTTGTGTAAAATTTAAACTAATTTTGAATCTGGTTCAAATACGTATATACAGTAATGATTATCAAACTTGTTCAGACTAGTCAAGTTAAAATTGGGAATTTGACATCTCAAAATTATTTTATTAGGAAAATAGAAGTGTGCCCACATCAAACATACGTTCAAAATCTGATAGCACATCAACGATCTCATCTTTGAAAATTGGACACCACTTATATGTATCAGTTATACTTGCTTATTAGCTTCGAATATATACTTAATACCATTTACAAGATACTACAAATAGCAATCATCATCGGTATTATGGTCATCAGGGTTCAAGCTCTAGTACCCACACATATTGCTGTGTATACCCTAGTTAGCGCAGAGGCAGGAAGTAATACCACTTTTGTTATCTTAATAAGAAAGACACTACGACAAAGGTTTTTCATGGAAACTTCAACATATATATCTGCAAATATTTGGACTAGTGCATAATATGTACAAACTTGGAGTTCAACTCTGCATTTTTAACTGAATCATAATTCCTTGAAGATAGAGGGGCAGTATGTAACTTCCTAAATTCAATAAAATTCAAGTGCTCATCATGTGAAAGCATCTTTCAATTAATAAATTCAGAGGCAGGACGCATCTTTCACCCTTGTTAGGTATGGGCAGATCCAGAAAGAAACTATCATTGAGCCAACAATGCATCCAGTTGATACCCACGTGGCCAGCTTGTATGACAATAATATTTTTTTTAGAGACGGCAAACTCCATAAACGCAACCTCAACTGCTTCCACTATCCCATATTAAGTTTATTTACAGTCCCTTAAAGCATTTATTTCAAAATAAATTCATTTTTAAATTAACCTTTACATGCCAAAAATATAGCAAATGTCATGCCAAAAAGTTTCTGTTTTCCTTAATTTTCCACAATTTTTAGAATTTTTACTGCATTGTTTTCAGCTTTTTTCCTTTTCAGCTTCAGCGCTCCGCGGTTAATGTATTACTACATGGTATGTATTATAACGCGAAGTTCAGAAAAGTTTAATTCAAAATTAGAAATATGAATCTATCATGTTCTTTTCGTTAGCGCGGTTACTGCGCTTTTGCCAGGGTCAGTAATAAACACCCTACAGGTAGGGTGCAACTAGCCACTTCAACATTGCAATTACTTCTTCCGTTTCATATTATATGTCCACCCGCCACCTCCATCACTACCGCGTCGCCCACCTACATCGCCACGCCACTCCTCCATCCGAAGCCGATGCAGAAGCCCCGCCGCCACTGTCCAACCATCCGAGCGACAACAACTAGCTTGCAGCGGTGAGGGTTTCAGGAGGGGCCATGGATTTGATGAATCATATTATCAGATCGTATTGAGAGTTTGTGTTAAATAAATCATTACTACTCCCTCCGTTTTAGATTATATGTCGTTTTGACTTTGATCAAAGTTAAAATACTGTTTGGCTAAGTTTGTAGACAAATATAGTAATATTTACAACATCAAATTAGTTTCATTAAATCAATAACTGAATATATTTTTATAATATATTTGTCTTGGGTTGAAAATGTTATTTTCTTTTTCTATAAACTTAGTCAAGCTTGAAATAGTTTGACTTTAACAAAAGTTAAAATGACTTATAGTCTGAAATGGAGGGAGTAGCTTGTTTTCTTGGTCTTAGGGGTCCCTTTGAAATGCAGGATTGTCAAAACACGGAAATAGGAAAAATTCAAGATTGTCAAAACGTAGGAATAGAATATCATATAGGAAAAACATAGAAATTGAAGACACGGGTAGAAGAAAACATTAGGTAAGACCTCATGCTAATTTTCCTCTATAATTTTTCTACAATAGTTCATTCCATAGGAATTTCAAAGGAATTGGTAGGAATCAATCTTTTGTTTCAAAGAGTCTCATCCTATGTTTTTCTTTGTTTCAAAGGGACCTTAAACTCTTCATTGGCGGGATCAACTGGCGCAGGTTGCTGGCACCCACAAATTCCTAGTTTCCTACTCGTTGTTTTCTTAGATCTATGGGTAAATGTATCCCTAGAAAAAAAAGGGACTTTATAGATGGCATTTGACAGAAAAACACCCCATAAATCATGCGAATTCTAGACTGTTGGATCGCTTTAAAATTCGTGCTAACAGTTCTAACCCTAACCCCTCTCCCTCCTCTCGTCATTCCAGGCCGCCGTCGCCTCTCGCGTGCGTGCTGCCTCCGCCGCCACCCCACACGTCGCCGCCTCACGTACCGCCACCTAGCCTCGCCGACTGGCCGAAGGGGTCAACCGCGCTGGCGAGCCCCCCTCCTCCCCTACCCCCTCCCCCTCTCTTCCTCAACTCATGACACGAGTGCCCCTGCCCCGTCATCTTCCCCATCTTTGGCGGCTCCCCGCTGTTGGATCAGCCACCACTAGTCGCCACCTCCTAACCACTAACCGTTGGATCCGCCGTCTCCTAGTCGTTTGCCCCCGCCACTAACGCTGGCCCACCGCCCTACTCCATCCCCGCGGCTTCGGTGCCACTGCCGGCGCCTCACCGCCCGCCCGTGTCCACCGTCCACCGCCCACCGCCGGGCCGCCGCTTCCCACGGCCATCCCTCTAAGCCCGACGATCGCCCTCTTCATCCTCCCCCACCCCCCTCCTACCCCATCCCAACTCGGGACCCTAAACCCTAATTCCGCCGGAGTTGGAGAAGGTGTAGCCGGAGCTGGAGGAGAGGAGCTAAGGTCGCTGGAGCACGAATCACGAAGCAGATCCCAAGGTCAGTAATCCGTATGATTTTGGTCTCAAAAATCATTCGCCAGCCATTTAGCCATTCCAAAAAAAAAAAATTGATGTTGATGCTTTTCTTATCTGTACTTTTTAACTAGAGGCCAGGCTAGCCCATCCTTAGCATCAGAGGGCTCCTCCGTTCCGTGCTCGTGAGAAGTATCAATCTCTCGGGTCCGTCTGGCCGTCTGGGTAGTGTTCCTCATCCTTGCTTAGATGTTCTCTTGTTATTTTGGTGTCATCTGACTCACGTTTTTGTTATCTCTTGTTCTTTTGATTGCCTTTCTCCGCTTCAGATGGAGATGATGTTTCGATCCAGAAATTCCTAATTGTCGTCAGGAGGGGATGGAGATCTCGATTTCTGCTACGGTTGTTGATGAGGCGATGCCTGTAACTGCTTCGTGCAGCGAGATGAGTCCGCTCCTCCGGCAACTCTATTCATTGACGGATACCATCAACAATCTGCCAGGAGGTGAAGGTGTTAGTGAGGATGAGATCCAGGATTTCAAGATTGTTCTCGAGGGATTACGCACCAACATCGAGGATCTGTCAGCTGTGGAGAGAATTAGCTTAACGGCTAAGCGCTGGATGCAGGAGGTGCGGGACCTTTGTTATGACACGGAGGACTTCTTGGACAGAGTTATGATGAACTACGGCGCCGGTGTAGGCAAAAGTGCTCTTATCAAGCCTTTTAATCGGATCCAAAGTAAGCAGAAGAAGCGGCATCGCCAGATTGCTGCAGATTTCTTAGGACTAAAAGCTCGTGCAAAGGGTGCGGGGGAAAGATTCACCAGATGCGTCCTTCCGGCACAAACCATCAAAGCCAACGGCGAAGAAGCCAGTTCCAGCCAACAACATCCGTTGCCTGCTGAACTCTCCTCTGTCCTCGGCGTCCATGGCCGTATTGCCGATCGAATTGATGGTCTCATGGATCATCTTGTCAAGTTGCTGGCTTTCAACGCCCAGCAACAATTCAAAGTGGTGTCTATCCTTGGTTTTGCAGGTGTTGGCAAGACAACATTAGCTAGAAGCCTATATCATAGCTATGGAGCGCGATTCGAATGCCGCGCATTCCTACAGGTGTCTCGAAATCCAGATCTTAGAGGATTTCTCATCAGCATGCTCTCACAAATTAAGGCACCACGTACCCATGCCTCTTCTGATGTGCAGGACCTCTTTGACAATGTCAAGAAACATCTACAGGGGAAAAGGTACGATTTACTGTTCAATACTGAATTTAGATATGAAAAATGTTACTGTATTTGATTAGCTACCATAATCTGATAGTATGGTACACATGTATCAGCATACCAACATTTGGATATGATAAAGGTGTTCTGCTAGCTACCACCAAAATAAAACCGGCACTATCAACCCAATATCCAGCCCAAACTGGGGATCCCTGATACGCGGATAGCCGCGCGGGTCCGCACGCGCAAAAGGACAAAACCAAACCCTTGAGTCCCCCCTTTCATCTCTTATACAATATTTATACGTATGTATATACTATATATATAAATTATATATATATATATATACAAAGTTTATATGTATGTATATAACATATATATACATGTATATATATATATATATATATATACGGTGGCGCTACATGGCGCGCAGCGCGCCACGGATAAAGTAGCGCGACACTGAGCGCCCAGTTTCCTCGTCCTCCTCACCCTCAATCTTCTCTTCCTTTTTTTTCCGTTGGACATGCACTGATTACTGATTGATTGACGCTCATAAAACAAAACCACCTCTATCCAGCCAACAAGAAAATATCTGGCTCACGGTAAAAAAATTACTGATACAAGCCCACCTGGTCCTGTCGTACACAAAGTATAATTATTTGCTCTAATTTGTACTTAGAATAAAAAAAGTACTACCTCATCTCTAATTTCCTTACGCACATAGTTCTATTGAACATAGTAAAAATATTTTTATTAAACACTGAGTAAAAATATTTTTATCATCACTTCCGAAGTGCTAATAGTAAATTTTTACTCGAATTTTTTATGCAGTGTTAATAGTAAAATTTTTATTCGAATATTTATTCAGTGAAAAAAATTGCTTGACGTACAAATCCTGTTAACCTTGCATACTGTCTAGCAGTAAAATTTTAACTCTCTTATTATAACGTCGTTGTCCTATAAGAGACCGATATTGGACTCTCTCCAATGAATAAAAATTTTACTATCGATTGTGAGGGTGGGTGGAGGGGTGCATGCGCTGGGAGGTGGGGTTGGTGGCATAGTAGTCGCTGTCACGCGTCATCTAGTTAGTAGAGCGCTACGCGCCGTCTAGTAGTTCTATATATATATATATATATATATATATATATATATATGAGAGTGGATTTTAAAGTCTCGAGGGGACATCCACGTATGTCACTCAAATAGTTAAGAAAAAAATTTGAACAATTTTGAGAATATATATTAATATCTAATATCCACTTCACAAACATGCACGTAAAATTCAACTTCTACATATCACAATGAAAAAAACAAATTAGACTGTGAATATACGCTAACTAGTTGTATTTAATTTGTTTTCTTTTGCGACATGTAGAAGTTGAATTTTGAGTTACATGTTTGTGAAGCAATATATCACATATTAGTACATTTTCTCAATTTTTTTTAATTTTTTCATAATTATTTGAGTGATATGCAAACAACGAGGGGACATCTCCTCGAGAGTTTAGAATAGTTTCCCTATATATAGTATATATGTATTTTTTAATGTGTATGCACTTTGATGTATAAAAAATATATAAACATATATAAAATTTGTATACATACACATACAAAGTTTGTATATATACATATACAAACTATACCTGCGTACATATTAAAAAATTGTAAAAAAGATATATACAAACTTTGTGAACGTATACATTAAAAACCGATAGAAAAACCAAAGAATAAAAGGTAAAAAAAGGGATGAAAACCAGGAAAATGGCGACATGTGGCCCCTCACGCGCGGGCGTCCCACCACCCCTTCCCTCCACACGCGTCACGTTTCGTGCCCCACGGGGGAGCGGGCGCATGGATATCCGCATTTTATCTTTTTCAGCCCAAACTGTCAAACACTTTCCCTCTTAGAAGCTAAGAGTAAGAATAAATTAGCCAATGTTTCTGGATTTACTTCGTGTTAGCCTTCTCAGGTACAAATACCCCAAAAGTTATGCCTAAAAAGTGGTAGTGGAATTCAATGGAATTCCACAAATAGGCCCATCAGGTCATTCTTAATAATCTTCTAGAAAACCTAGTAAAATTTCACAAGAAACCGTTTTGTCCAAGAGAAGTACTTTTTTTAATCCATTTCTAATATTGCATCTTTGACATCATTTTAGAGAATGCATCAGTTAGTACTTATAGTAGATTGTTTCCAAATTCTGGTGGTTGTCCCTAAGCTAATTTTGTAAAAGAAAAAAAGGATTTATGAAGAAGCATAATGTGCTATACACTAGTGTGTGAGCTATATGCTCATCCCCCTTGGTAATACAGTATATTTCACAGCACCACATATATTTTGACAAAAAATATCACAAAACTAGACATTTAAGATTAAATTTATTATAGAACTACGTATTTAAGGTATTGTATCATAAATTTATAGATTAAGTATATAATTTATAATAAAACTACAGATTGTAGGTGCTTCATCCTAACATTCTTATCCTACTGGGGGCTTAAAATATGTACTACAGATTGTATATATGCTTCATCTATTTCTTACCGTTCCACAAGTACAGTGTCAGTAGTGTGATCGTCGATTTACTTTTATTGTGTTTCTTTGTCTATTGTTATGTCAGCTTTGTGTATTTGCACGCAAGTGCATTCTTCCAGGTACTTGATTGTAATCGATGGTTTATGGGCCTGCACGACCTGGGATATTATTAGCCGTGCTTTACCGAGGGACAATTGTTACAGCAGAATAATAACAACCACACAAACTGAGGACGTAGCCAAGGCATGTTGTAGTTATAATTCCACGGATATATTTGAGATGAGACCTCTTAATAATAACCTTCAATTCAGTGGTTTACCATTCGAAACTACAACAATGGTAGCCAATTTGTTGGAATGCAATCCTATGACAGTGGCACAGTGGAGGCACCTACAAAATTCCATACCCTCAAGTCTAGGTACCAATTCTACTGCCGAAGGGATGAATGAAATTCTAAGCCTTATCTACCATATTCTTCCACACGATTTGAAGACATGCTTGCTACATTTTAACATGTATCCCGAGGACTACACGATCAGGAAGGATGATTTGGTGAAGCAATGGGTAGTTGAAGGTTTTGTCCATGAAGTAAATGGGAAAGACGCGGACGTGGTTGCTAAAATATATTTTGATGAACTTATCAATAGAGGATTGATCCAACCAGTAGATATCAATTATAATAATGAGGTGCTGTCATGTACAGTTCATCACATCGTGTTGGATTTTATTAGGTACAAATCCAAGGAGGAGAATTTCATTACTATTGTGGATTATTTTCAAGCAAGACTGGGAAATCTGGACAAAGTTCGTCGATTGTCCGTCCAGTTTGGAAGTGTGAAAGGTGCAAAGATACCGGCGGGAAGCATCAGAATGAGCCAAATTCGGTCACTTGTATATTTCGGATTCTTCAAATGTGTACCTTCCGTTGCAGAGTATGGTCTCCTGCGAGTTCTGATTCTTAATGTTTGGGCAGATAAAGACAAGATATGTTTCGACCTCTCTAGCATTCAGGAACTATTTCGACTGAGATATCTAAAGGTTGCATGTAATGTAGGCATCAAGTTTCCATCCAAGATTGGACGATTACAATACTTAGAGACGCTGGATTTAGATGCAAGAGTGGTTGGTTTTCCATTAGATATCGTTGAATTGCAGAATTTATTGCACGTCCGCCTTCCACGTGAGACTAATGTGCCCAATGGGATTGACAAGATGACATCACTTCGCAGTTTAGCGTATTTTCAGCTCTCCGATAGCTCAAGAGACAATGTGTTGAACCTTGGCAAGCTGACCAATTTACAGGATCTCCGTCTAACCTGTTCTGCAATACAAACCGACCGTGTGGTCGTTAACTTGGAATGTCTTTGGTCCATCATGGAGAAATTCAGCAAACTCACATCTCTAATTCTAGATGGTGGTGCTTCAACCACGAGCATCTCCTGTGATGGTTTAAGCATCTTCTTGTCCTCTCCGCCACCACATCTTCAGAATCTTGAGTTGTCACCACAAACCTTTGTCTTTCCCAGCCTACCTGAGTGGATTGGAGAACTTAGCAAACTGTGCAATCTAAAGATTGCGGTCAGGCACTTACCAAGGAATAATATTGACATTCTTAGAAGATTGACTACTCTTACAGTTCTCTCGCTGTCTGTCCAGACTACCCCTGCAGACAGGATTGTTTTTGACAAGGGATTCCAGGCAATCAGGTACTTCAAGTTTGCATGTACTGCACCATGTTTGTCCTTCGTGGAAGGAGCGATGGTTAATGCAGTAAGGCTGAAGTTAGTTTTCAATGCCAGTAGCATAAAACAATACGACCTTACATCTGTTTGCTTCCAGTATTTAACTTCCCTCAAAGATATCTCTGTAAAATTTGGAGGCACCAGTTCTTATTTGCTAAGCGGAAGGAACGCAGCAGAGAGTGCACTGGTGGCTGCGGTTAGCAAGCATCCAAGCAGCCCTATAGTCAATGTCAAATGGACAGTAGAGACACCGGGTATCACAGCTAGGAAAGACTCGGATGAACTTGAAGTTCAAGAAAAGGAAGAAAGGAGTACAGCAGCACAAAAAGGAAAACACCAGACTTCAAAGAAACAGGACGTGGTCAAAGGGAAAGTCAAACAAGATAATAACAGGTAACGATTCTTTTCCAGTTTTCCTTCCAACAAAAAAGGCCTTCCCTCATAATGCCTCTTTATAACTCCCTCCGCCTCAGGTCAAGATTATTTGATGAGAAAATACCTTGAGAGTGTAAAATTTTTTTTGGGTACATCGAGGTACTCACCGAGGTACCTCCGGTCAAGATTATTTGATGATAAATTTTACACTAGAAAACGTGGTATTTCTGAATACCTTCTCAAAAATAGGAAATGCTCCAAAATATCCTACCTTTTGGTTTGAGATTTGTTCCGATCTAGTAAAAAGTAACTCGAGGTAACCTTGAGATACTTTTTGTTGGACCGGAACAAATCTCTTTTTGGTTTATTTCATGATCTAAAAGATGGGACTGTTTATTTGATTTGGTTATTCTCTTTGAAGGGAAGATTAGCACTCTAATTTCCCCTCTTCTTTTTTTTTTCTTCTGACGTCTTCTTCTCTATTCTAGGATGCTCCGAAGATCACTAGCTATGAAGGAACCCCATGCACGTGGAGTGCAAGAGTTTACTTTTAAGGAGCTTCTGGCAGCGACCGACAACTTTGCCCCTAACAGACTGATCGGTAAAGATGGCTTTGGCAGCGTGTACACGGGAATCCTTCCCAACGAGCAGCATGTGGCAATCAGGCGTCCGAACGAATATAGGGGAATGAAGGAATTCCATGCACAAGTCACAATCCTACCCACCCTACACCACAAGAATATCATCCGCCTAGTTGGCTACTGCCTGGGGGAGGTGGAGGAGGGTTTTCTCATCTTCGAGTACATGAAGAACGGCTCTCTTTTTGACCACCTGCATGGTCCATTGCCATTGTCACACCCTCACTCGCCAGTGACGGTTTCCTTGAAGACGCGCATCGAGATACTGCTTGGTGTGTCACTCGCCATCGATTACCTTCACAACTACGTTGTGCCCCCGGTGATCCACCGCGACATCAAGGCGTCCAACATCCTGCTCGACTCCAGCTGGGTGCCGCACTTATCGGACTTTGACTTGGCGGTGAGCTATGACGAGGAGCATTGTGTTGAGTCTAGTGTCTGTGGCACCGCTGGATACATCGACCCGGAGTATTTTTGCACAGGAGCTCTGAAACCGACGAGCGATGTCTACAGTTTTGGTATTGTGATGCTGGAGGTATTGACAGGGTGGAAGCCATTGTGTGACTGGGAGAAGGTGAAACAGGAAACGCTTAATTGGGAAAAGGAGGAAGAGGAGGTGAAACAAGATATGCTTAATTGGAAGGAGGCGGAGGAGGTGGTGGAGGTGAAACAAGAGGAGGAGGAGGAGGACAAGCACAAAGGTGTCATCACGAGCTTGATTGAGGCTACGCTGCCATTCATCAAGGCGGGGAGACTGTGGAAGGTGCTGGACAAGCGCATGGCAGCAAAGCCAACACCGAGGCAACTCCAGGCGGCAGACCTAGTGGCATGGACAGCAATGCACTGCGTGCAGCGCGAGGGAAGGAATCGGCCGGCCATATCATACGTCGTGGCCAACCTCCAGTCGGCGTTCGAACTCGTCCATTGTGATGAATCGGTTGATGAGATAGCATCTTTCTAATAAAACATCTATCTTCCTATCTATCTATTACATTATTAAAATTAGCATGGTAACCTATATACTGCGCATCTAGCATCCATATAAAATTATCCAAACTTTTTTACACATAATTTTCTTTAAATTTGTTAAATAGTCATCTGGTTGTCTTATCATTTTTTAAAAAATCAAGCGTTATTATTATTGGGATTTCAATTTTATAGTTTTTATAAGTCACACCAGCCACCACCCTTTATTCCTTTACTTCCTATTTACTTGCTTATCCGACCACCATGGTTTAATCCTTCTAAGTATCTTTAAAAATCAAACATTATAAACTTTAGAGTTTATTATGTTCCATCCCTTCTCTTTTACAATCCACACGCTACCCCTACTCTTTATTGTTTTGGGGATTTTAAAAATCAAACATAACCGTCATTAAGGTTCTGTTTAGTAATTTTTAGATCTCTCGTCAACCACCGTCACTCTACTCTTTTACGTCATCATGTTGCTCCTCTTATTTATTAGAATTGGCATTTAAAAAAGAGACAATTGCTCATTTGACCTTGTTTGGAAGCCTAACTGACCCTACTTTTTCTAATTTGCTTATTTGACCCTGCTTTTCAAAAACGAAGACCCCGTCTGACCCTATTTCCAACTAATACTATATTTCATATCTTTAGCAAATATAACAAAAGAAGATATATTTGGTGCATAGAGTTTACATATGTTCGGATCTAGAACCTCTTGTAGAGATATGTTATTGCTAATCATGTTGTCTCGAGTTTATCTTGTTTTGATTTAAAGAAACATGTTATTTTAAATGAAATATGCGAAGAGTACCATACGGAAAAACCGAGTACAGTTTTCCGTGAAGAAGAGGAGGATAATGTGATCATGGCTACTACTGATACAACCGTTACTCACATCATAGTTCAACTGGAAGACATCGAGTTCAAGCTGCAGAAGTTCTGGAATCCAATTTAGCCACCTGTAGCAACGTTGACTTTAAACGACCGCCAAAACTTCATACGAGCTCCGTTTTCGGCCCGTGAGTACTTCATGGAAATCTCTCGTAGTCCTCTTTTCAATGGATCCAGTCTCATCTTCAAATTCAATCTTAGTCAGCCGTAATCATAAAAACAAGGTATTGCGTCACCTGTAATAGGCCTATGGGCTTGTAACTTTGTATAAGACCCCGGCCCAAGTGGGGCCCAAGTGGGGTGTGCCCCAACCTGGTGGAGCCCAAACCTAGGGACCTCTTGGTCATCCTCCCACCTCTTTAAACACCTAGGTACCCCTTCAGGATTTCTCAGGTTTTGTTTAGATTAAAGTTTACCCATTGCTACTTGCTTGCAGCACGCATGTCGGCTAGACCACCCGTCCAATTGTCTTCGGAACCCAACTTATCTTTTCTATTCAATTCCTATTTGTAATTCAGATTGCTTTTATTTTGTTCTTGCTTGTTTCTTCGGTTTGGTTGTAGGAATAAGGTTGATCTGCACCGGCAAGATCAACAGCCCACGGAGAGGTGTATCGATCGCTAATACGCAACACAATAATGTTTTGTACGGTTGTAGTCGGATCGTCAAAGTTTCTCCCAAATCATAGTTATAATTAACTCACCAAAAGATCAGACCAACTAGAACCGTGAGCGTATCGAGTGGAGCTCAGGGTTTATCAATAACCACGCAAGGAGCGTTGAGATACTCGATTAGCGCACCGTGGCATTTGCGACTAGCTACGGATGGTGGCCTAGGCATTGGCGGGAAAAGGGAGGAGAGGATGGAAGGAAGGACCACTAAGGCCATTCACAATGCAGGTACATGGCGCGTGGATTTGTCTACATGGAGGAAAAAATAGGTGAGGCCCATAGCTTTGTTTGGTTCTTCGCATCTTGCTAAAGGAACGAGAGCTTTGCTCTGCAAAAGTCTGGCGTAGGGCCCACTCGATGAGGAGGAGCCCGTGAAGCCGCTCAATCCGTTGGGGTCATCATCGCCAAGGGCCGCCACAAGCAGATTGGCCACCACCGCCGCCACTCGGAATGAGGGCGTTCCGGACCATCATCGCCGCCCCGCCTGTTTGAAGTGCCACCATGAAGGGAGAGGAGGGGCGCTGATCGAGGGAGCTCGTGGATTTGGTGGAGTCGCCATCGGGACCGCCGCTCAAGATCCGCCATCGGGGCGCTGGCCAGCGATGCAGAGATCCACCACCGGGGCCGCCTCTCGAAGCGAGGAGTGCGATGACCATGAGCGGCTCCGTCGCTGCTCCAGTTGGCGCTTCCCGGAGATGAGCACGAGGATGTCATCGCCGCTCCACTCCAGATCCGTGCTGCCGCCGTTGTACTCCGAGCCCTCGATGGTCCGTCTCCTCGTTGCCGACCAAGAGAGGAGGGGCCCCAGCGAGCACTCGCTCCGCTCCGGATCTGCGCTGCCGCCGCTGTCCTCCCGAGCCCTTGATGCTCCGTCTCCTCATCATCGGTCGGGAGAGGAGGGCCCTTGGTGAGCTCTCGCACCGCTCCAGATTTGTGGCGCCATCGTCACCCTCTGCCGCTCGAAGCAGGGATGACCACGGGTTGCCCTGCCGTTACTTCGCCTGGCGCCTACCGGAGACGAGGTCGGGGACGCCATCGCCACTCGATGTCTGGGCGGGTGTCACTTGCAGGAGACGATCCCGAGGATGTCGTCTCCTCTCTGCTGCGGCCTCGGTGCTGTTGTGCGTCAGCGCCGGAAAAGGGGAAAGTGGGAGAGAGAAGGCCAGTGAAAGTAATTAATATATGTTGGGTTGCGGTGGTTGGCTTGGGGTTCCCGTGAAAGTAATTTTCATTGTGAGAGGAGTGAATTCGATGTGCATTTATCCTACACAGCGGCCAAGGTAACTCAAATGAGGAGCTTGCACTACTACTGCCCTAATGAGGAGTTGATGCAGTCCATCGCCGTAACAATCGTAAGGACGGTGCTTTCCTTTTGCTGGATCCACTAAACCGTAATTGCGAAAGCACTGGAAACCCATTAGTGATGGTCCGAAGCGGCGGATTGGGTCGGTCGTGAGAGCGCGGCCCAAGAGGAAGAGAGGGGTAGGGGAGAGGGAGACCAGCCGAGAGAATGGGCCAAGCAAGGGTTTCGGCCCATGGGACTTTGAGGGATGGAAAGTAGACTTTTACTGAGAATTTATTGAAGGAATATTTTGTGTATTTGAGTCGGGGTTTGAATTCAAATTACATATTTGAACTCGGAGATCAAGTATGAAGCCAGCGTGAACGTAAGTGGCGGTGGCGGCGAAGATAAAAGAGCTAATCTTATACTACCTCCATTTCAAAATATATATGTTACCATTGACTTTTCATATAATGTTTGATCAGTTGTCTTATTCGAAAATTTAGTTTATCAGATTGTATTTTCTTAGATGATAAAACAAGTCACAATAAAATAAATAATATTTATATATTGTTTTAATAATACGAATGGTGAACGTTATATGAAAAAGTTAACAGCATCCTATTCAAAATAGAGGGAGTACAACTTCTTTCGCCGATCGCGCTTGTGCGACAGTCATACGAGCTATGCTTCCCTTCCAACTCCCAGAGCAACTGCCTTCACTGAACCGGCAATGGCCGGCGTTTCCTGCCATGTATAGATAATTCCTTCAATAATTTACCTCTGAGCCAATAGAAGTGTTCAGGTCTAGCACGCTGCATGCAGTATCGTTCATCCAACTAGCACTTGTGCGGATCTGGTAATCAATATCAGACGGAAACCCTCATCTGTGTTGGTGACCGGTTTGATCACGGATTATTGATCAATGATGTGAAAACTAGATTATTGATCAATGATGTGAAACTCATCTGTGCCGGATCGACAACCGTCACCAATAGTAGTCATTTTTGTCGGACCTAAATAAAAGACCATCGCGGATGACTCTCATCCGTGACGGATGGTAGTTAGGAGTCATCCGTGATAGTTGATAATTATGAACCTTTTGGGATGAGAATTTACGTTTTTTAATTTTAAATGCATAATAAATACTAAACAATATTCTAAATATTACAACTATGGTGACACATCACTAGATAGAAATTCATGATTTTTCAAGTGATACATGCATGCATGTCATACGTGAGATTCGAACATAAGACCTCTCAACACATGCGAACCAATTTTACCATCTCACCAACAGACTACATGTTAATAGATAATCGGATGTTATTATTTTAACCATTCTTGTCCAAACATGAAACACAAATTTGAAACTCTAGATCATTTCAAATGAGAACTCTTTCAACTACAAAGTTGCAGATCTCATCGAGCTCTACAACTTTAGTGTAGGGTATGTCTCCATCCAATGTCGTTTGAAAAATTCAAAAAATATTCTGGAAATAGATCACATCACTTATAACACATTTTCAGGGATGAAAATAATATTAAATTAAAATATTGTCAATTAGAAAGTTGTAAATCTCATCAAACCCTTTGACTTTGAAATAGGCCAGGTCTCCATCCAAGATAATTTGAAATTTTCAAAATTACGTTTTCTAAAATAGACCTCACCACTTATAATGCATATTCAAGCATGTAAACTATCTCAAATTCAAATATTGTCAGTTTTAAAGTTATAGATCTCATCAAACCCTTTGACTTTGAAATAGGCCAGGTCTCCATCCAAGATAATTTGAAATTTTCAAAATTACGTTTTCCAAAATAGACCTCACCACTTATAATGCATATTCAAGCATGTAAACTATCTCAAATTCAAATATTGTCAGTTTTAAAGTTATAGATCTCATCTAGATCTATAACTTTCATATAGAGTATGTTTCTATCTGAGATTGTTTGAAAATTTCAAAATTTTGAATTTTCCCTCGTCCGTGACGGTTCGTAACTACCACCATTCACGGATAACGTTATCCGTGAAGGGTGGTAATTAAACCCCGTCACAGATGAGTGCTCTCATCTTTGATAGGTTATCTCATTGCACCCGTCGTGAATGACATGTTATCCGTGACGGAGCATAATGTGTTAGAATTAAGACCTGACAAAAATAATCTTATATTAGTGACGGATCATCCCTGGTAGTCATACTTTAAACAGGATCTTTTTAAACCGTTAGAGATGAGTTATCCGAAACGAGTCGTATTAGTCCGACACGAATGGACTGTCAAGGATCTGTACTTTGTGTAGGAGAAAAAATGTAGCCTTGTACAAGATGATCACGATTGAATTGCAAGGAAGGAATAACTTTGACAGCTGGAATAAAAAGAGTGAAATACAGTTTGGAACCAAAGAGATCCCTTCCGGAGGCTGTGGTCTCCGTGTGATATTCCTTGCATCAGGCTCGGAACCGCACTATGACTTCAGTCTGCCATGCTACTAGCTTTGATTGGAGCTGTAATAATAAACAACAGATGAAATTAATATGCTTCGAAACGATGATTCGAAATAGCTTTTCTGAAAAATAAAGTTTTAATACCTTTATTAAACAGGCAAAAGGCAGAGAGGATGAGGTTCGGTCTATGTCCATCATCAGTCCATAAGTGCAGAGAGTTTTCTTTCCTTTCCTTTTTCTCTTGTCCATCTCCGATCAGTTCGTTCTTCAGAGATAGTATTGTTCTACTAGGTGGAATAGTAGCTAACGAGCAATTCTTGCTGGGAGTTTGGAGATCGCCACGGCGAGATGTGGAGCGGGCTGGGGCAGACGGCGACGGTGGCGCAGCTGGTCGGAGCGGATGTCGGCGGGCTGGTCTCCATGATCATGCACGCGGCGTTGACGGCTCGGCAGAACAAGAGGGAGTGCGAGCAGCTGGCCCGCCGCGTCTTCATGATCGGCGAGCTGCTGCCGCACCTGGAGGATTCGGCGGTGATGCGACGGCCGGAGGTCCAGGGCCCGCTGATCTTGCTCGGAGGCATGCTCCGGGAGGCGCACGAGCTCGTCACCTCCTGCCAGGGCAGGAGCACGGTGTACCAGCTGGTGACAGCCGGGCGGCAAGCTGACAAGTTCAGAGTTATCCAGCGCAAAATCGACTCCTACCTCCTCCTCTTCCCCTTCATCAGCCACATCGACATCACTCGCCGTCTCGATCGAATCCACAGAGAGCTGATTCCAAGTGATCAACCGAAGCCGACCCTGTCGTCTCCATCTACAGGATCCCAGAATCATGAAGCGGTGGTCATTCAAGACGTGGTAATCCATGGCGCCGGGGAAGCTGGTGAGAAAATAAACTTAGCTGGGCTCGCGGCGGCGACGAACAACTTTGCCCCCCACAGAGAGATCGGTAAAGGCGGCTTCAGCGCGGTGTACATGACAAGGCTTCCCGACGGACGGGAGGTGGCCATCAAGCGCATAGACAGCACATCTATGGAAGAGGACATCCTGAGAGAGGCCACCATCCTACCCTCGCTTCGCCACAAGCACATCATTCGTCTCTTTGGCTGGGTCAGCGTGAGAAAGAAGCAGCAGCGGCAGCAACAGCAACCATTCTGGAAGAAGAGGAAAGGTATTTTCTACCCCTTGATGCCTATCGCATCTAGGTATATAGTTTAAACCGTTATATAAAATAATTTAATAATATAAAATATTATACAATTATACAAGTCTAAATTCATTAGTAGCAGTGCAGATAACCTAGTCGAGCACATTTTCGTATACGAGTACTTGAAAAATGGCTCACTTCACGACCACCTGCATGACCCGTCATTCTCTTCCTCACCGCTGAGAGCGTCTTGGAAGATGCGCATCAAGACACTGATCGGCGTGGCCCAGGCCATCGAGTACCTGCACTGCGACGCCCAATGGCCGGTGATCCACCGCGACATCAAGCCGTCCAACATCCTCCTGGACGCCGCCTGGGCACCACGCTTGTCGGACTTCGGCATGTCGATCATCTGGGACGAGGAGAACAACGATGGTCCGGCCAATCGTGTCTATGGCACGTTCGGATACATGGACCCGGAGTACTATATGACATGTGTTGCGAAGCCAACGATGGACGTGTACAGCTTCGGCGTCACGATGCTAGAGGTATTGACTGGAAAAAGGGCAGTTTTTAATCGGAAGGAGGAGGACATGAACAAGGCGTTTGATTCGAACGCCGAGGCCGGCGTTATACCCACCAACTTGGTTGAAGCCGCGGTGCCACGCATCGAGGTGGGGTACATCAGTTGGATGCTGGACAAGCGCCCGGAAGAGGATCTAGGCCGTTCTAATTATGACGCACTGAAAATTGTAGCGGACACGGCGGTGCGCTGCGTGCAGCTGGAAGGAAAGGACAGGCCGACCATTTCGAAAGTCGTGGCCAACCTCCAGGCGGCGCTCGCCCGTGGTACGCGGTGATGCATCGGTCGTCGATACTTAATTAATTGGAAGTAGGTTAGAGCGAGTAAAATAAAGTGACGTAAGTGTATTGTATAATTACCCTATCTTATATATATTTATATAATCAGTTGTAGCACGAGCTCTAATCAACTATATAAGAGATATGAGTGAATTTGGTATTAATAATGTATGAATATTTTTCTACAACTAACTATTGTATGAGTGGACTATTAGGTTGGTTATAAATGATGTTTTAATTTTTAGAGTTAATAGTTGATTATATTATTAAACTTGCTCATAGTACGATTTCCCTATCTGCTGTTGCTACTTCTAGAATCAACCCTAGCGAGCAAAATGTGTTTTTGTTGCTTGGGAAGGGCTGTTGTTACAGCTTTAGAACAAATCGTATTCTGTTTGATTATGTATGCATGTTCAGAATGTGGTGATTTGATTGTAACACCATTGGTACCTCCAAATTCCAATGTAAAAATAGCTCTGGTACGATACGATGCAAGTTAGTTGCTGGATATATGAACGTATATTATAGTGTAGTTTATAAGACCCGGTTTCTACATTAACAGGGTGACAATATAGTGTATATACACAATGTAAAGATGCTTATCTGTTTATTATCCTGTTTTCAGAAAAAAAACAAAAAAGAAATCGCACGAAGCGCAGCAAATTTAAGGCTGCACCTTCGGTCTATGCTCCTATCAGTTGGGTTGGCGAGATGAGCCCACGAGAAAGATAAACATCCATTTACCTGCCGAAACGGACTCGGGCCGGCCTTCTTGTGAAGGCGCCATTGACGCGCTCAAGAGTCAAGAGCTCGAAACTTGTTCCATTATTGATTCCACTGTACCTTAAGGCGCGTTTTGTGGCGCCCTATCGTGAGTGAAGAAGTTATATGGATAGAATATTGGAACTATAAACCAGTAGAAAGCACATTATCAATAAGTTGTGGATAGTTCAGACAACAGGATAATTCATTACCATAAACATCAGCTGAGGCAGTTTAAAGGTAAAAAATTGCATAAATTACAACATATTTAGCTTGAAGAGTTGCTGGTGACTTTGAAAGTTAACATTAAGTTAGTAGTTGATTCCACTCCACTGAAATGAGTCAATGGAATTTTTTAGCATGTGCTTTGGTAGGGACAATCTTCAATAACAGCAAATAAATACAATTCAAAATCACATTCTCTTCCGGGCATCTATTTTCCAGTGTTGTCCACTTCTCTAGGCAGTTCAACAACATTTACAATTCTAGTAACTTGGTTTATGATAATCCATTCCCACCTATCTACTATCAAAGCCCTCAATTTTGCTCCTGGATCTTCTCTAAGCATTGGCCGCTAGCTTTGGTACAAGGATGTGATTCTGCTGTAGACATCTATTCATCCGATCTTGCGACTGGAAAAAAAAAATCAGATCACTCGTCTCCATATAACGCACAGAAGCAGGATCACTAAATATGTCCGCAACTGTGTTTGTTGTTGGAAAACCTATATTATGCAAAAGATGTGAAATCATAACCTAGATTTATTAGGAAAAATACTATTAATCTCCATCGACATTTCTAGCCACTACAACACAAAGAATCTTTGACAGTGAATTGTTTCACTAATATGCTATATTACTATTTTTAGCTGTTTTTTCTACTGACACTGTTCTGAAATCTAAAATTGTGACACAAAATTACGAATATACATGGCATCTGATCTCATTAGTAACCTAAACATTCAGGATTGAGTACAGTGTGTGCAAACCTAGCTAAACAGACCAATAGTTGACACAGTGAACTGTGACCTTGATGCAGCATAAGAGATGAACTTCTAAATGTTTTATTGAACTCGGAAATTAACATCCTTTGAATTTACAGACGACACTAATAAATAATGTTTGGTGTCATGCATTTGTACAGAAATCACCCTAGCTAAAACGAACATGAAGGTGAAATTAAGAAAATAGAAATCCATGAGAACACAATGTTTTGTGAACATACGGAATGCACAGTATAGACACTAAATCACAAGCACTTCTTTACTGGATCCGTTATTACTGGTCAAACCATTAGCATGCTTTTGCTCCAAAAACCACTAAATTTGGGAAGGAAAGCAAAGCCAAATGCTTCTGCTCTAAACTTGTTACTGTACAGGCGCACAAGAAATATTTTAGGGAAATTCAGAAAAAGAAACACATCTAACTCCACCTTCAAAACAAAAGCGTGGACTCCAACCTGTTTGTAATAGCTATTGCTGAAGTTGAATCAATATCCAAAAGGCTGTGGACCAAAACCTTCCTGGTTACTTCAATCGACAACAATCAGGATAAACTCAGTCTTCACGAAGGAGAGCGCCCAGGCAGGCAGAAAAACAAACAGACTAACCTTGTTTGGATGGGATGAACCTGTTCTGCAAAGGCAGCTTGCTTCTCAGGAAAGCGATTAGAGGAGGAAACAGTACGGTGGCGTGTGGCGTGAACCTCAAGCTCGTCCGTAGCTCGCTGCCACACCGCCTGTTTGCCTATCTATCGCTGCCTCCGTGGTCACTTACGGTGGTGGTTGCTGCCATCGCCGCTCCATGTAGGCATGAAGAGAGAGGAGCGAGAAGGAAGATAGCACAAAAACCTCGACCTCGAACAATGATGTCGCTGGAGTGGTTTCCCTCGACGCCGGCCATTCACGGCCGTGGATCCTCGTCAATCAGCACCCGGAGGTGAGAGCACCGATTGGTGCTGTGGTGAAGATGTTGGAACGCGAGATGGATTTTTCATGCCTCCGGTGAGCTCGTTCTGGCATGTCATGGCGGCTCCTGCAGCGGTGAACCCATCGGCGGTGAAGCGAGGAGCAGTCGAGACATCATCTTGATCTCCCCGGCAGCCGCGAAACACACGCCGCTTGATACGCCGCCACGGCCGTGCCAGAGAGCCCTTCGTCGCCCGCGCGACATCCACAACACAGTGGGGGGCATCGAGAGGAGGTTGAGAAAGAGTTCATGGGGACTGGGTATGCAGGTGAAGGGAGGCATCGCTGAGAGAACAAGGAGAGGAGGCTTCGGCTGCAGCTAGGGTTTTTTGGAATGCAGTGGAGGGCAGCCAGAAGCTATCTCTCCCGTCCACCCACACGCGATGGACGGCCAAAAAGCGCGTTGCGGCCGACGAACGAGCGAGCGGCGAGATGGCGAGCCTGACAGCGCGCCGTTGTTGGTTGGGCCCAACAGTGGTGGCCCAATGAGCGATATCCCAGCCCACAGCAGCTGCAGCGCAAGGGCGGGAAAACAAAGCTGCCGGGCCCGCAGCAGCTCCAGATTCGCGCGCGTGGAGGGAGCGGGGCGACGTGGATATCAGCGGAAGCGAGCACGTCGCCAGAAAAGGCCCGGAGCGCTGTGGGGAGGCGAATCCACCTTCACCTTTAATTTTCTCCGATTCATCTACGACTGTTTTGCCCTTTTCCTGTCGCCGTCTGTTACCGTAAAAACACGACTATCTAGGAGATCTTTATAACTCCAGTGCAGGTTCAAAGCGGGTGTGCCAGTCAGTTTGATCGTACAACTGACAAGATATGTAAAGAGCAGATAAAAGAGCCAATCAGCTGACAAGCCGATGGAGTCATTCTAGCCGATACCGATACCAGCCGATATCCAGTATAGATCTTGATACTTCAGTAAATAATGACATAAAGATAATTGGCTGATGATAATATAATAAAACAATAATATAATCCAGTAGAAACCAATCGGCTAGTAATGATATATTGAGTAAGCACTTATCCGAAAGTTAAAGCATTCATCGGCTGGAGATCCGATGTCATTAAATCCACAAGATTAGATAAATAATGAAACCTTTGTTTCGGCTAAATTCAACTTGTATGTAATCCTTATAAGCCGATGCAACGTTCAGATAACTCATCGACTGAAACCTCGATGAAACTCTTATTGGCAATCAAGAAGCAGGCTAGAGATTATGGTTCTAAGCACGACTTAGTATATCAAATTTAACTGATGCAGCACTAAGTATGAAAAGAAACATAATATCTAGACAATCAAGTTTTTGACTGATTTTCAGGGTGGTGGATACATTATATAATCTAAGCCTACAAAGTAATCTAGCCGATATCGACAAAACCTTATATGAAGATCGGCTGATGCAAGTAGAAAACATTGTCAATTTGGAGTATATAAGTATATGATAACTCGACGACTTACATGAACAAGACTAGAGTCTAGAAGCGATGGAAGTACTAATCCCGATAACACAAGCCGCCATAATAAGCCTTACCCCTCGTCAGAGATCAAAGTCGATGCAGCCCAACTTGAAACAAGGACTCGTCGAAAGTAAAAGGGTAAAAGGTGGTGATGCGCCAAAGTTGAATTGATCAAGAGATAATTCACATAGACCTCGGATGTACATATTCATACCTGTGACATCCCGATCCAGGGCTTAATAGGATTAATAGAATACTCATGTCAACAAGTTGCAACTTCTTTTCAGGAAGCCGATCTCCAAAGAACTATCAGGTTAAGCGTGCTTGGCCTGGAGCAATTTGGGATGGGTGACCAACCGGGAAATTCTTCCCCGGGTGTGCACGAGTGAGGACAAAGTGTGCAGAAAAGACTAGTGTTGGTCTGTGAGGGTAAATATTAGTTCATATCGGACACGACTTAAACTTTCCTAAAGATAAAAGGAAAAACATAAAGTCCTTGTTGGGCAGTAAACACACTCTCCTAAAGATAAAAGGAAACTTCCCCGGGTGTGCACGAGTGAGGACAAAGTGTGCAGAAAAGACTAGTGTTGGTCTGTGAGGGTAAATACTAGTTCATATCGGACACGACTTAAACTTTCCTAAAGATAAAAGGAAAAACATAAAGTCCTTGTTGGGCAGTAAACACACTCTCCTAAAGATAAAAGGAAACTAACAACTTGGCCTAATTAATAGATAAACTGTCATGCCGCATCCTCCTTGAACTCGGACTCTTCTGGATAAACTTCCTTTAATTAATTAATTTACTTAACAAAATCCATGAAGAATACAACTGCTGGCGATTGATAATGCCCATCGGTTGATTCCAGGACTCTGAAACCGATACTCACTCTAAGCCAATAATGACTTCGAGTCTTACCAAATTTCGTCGTCAACACATGCTCCCCCAGTTTTGGAGTATGCGGACTCATGCTTCAGAATTCTCTTCTATCTTTAATTAATTAATTTACTTAACAAAATCCATGAAGAATACAACTGCTGGCGATTGATAATGCCCATCGGTTGATTCCAGGACTCTGAAGCCGATACTCACTCTAAGCCAGTAATGACTTCGAGTCTTACCAAATTTCGTCGTCAACACATGCTCCCCCAGTTTTGGAGTATGCGGACTCATGCTTCAGAATTCTCTTCTATCTCGCCTTGATTACTCCAAAATTGATCTTCCTTTGCTTCTTGCAATCAGCTTTCATGAGCTGATACCGTCTGCGCTAGGTGAGCCAGATCATCAAACTTATGGGAAAAGAATATATCTCTAATAGGTGTTGATAATCCTTGGAATGCAAGATCGGCTAGCTGCTCATCACTTAGGCTCAAACTGTAGCATCAGCTGTGAACATTATGAAATCTTTGAATATATTCCATAGTCGATGCTCCCTTTTGTTTCTCAACCAATATTAAGTCTGAAAGATTCAATTCATCGATTCCAGCAAAGAAATAATCATGAAATTGCTTCTCAAGATAGGCCCATCCTCTGACAGAATTTGATGGTAATTATGAAAACCATGTCAAAGTCGATCCAGTCAAAGATAATGGAAAAAAGTCTAACTTTCAGAGCCTCTTTAGTCGATGCCTCCCCACATTGCGCTAAGAATCGGCTAATATGTTCCATTGTGGATATATTATCTTGCCCTGAAAACTTGGAGAAGTCTGGAATCTTGTATCGGTATGGAAGTGGAACTCTATCAAACCATTCAGGATATGGCTGCCGATACATATCGATCTGCTCCTTAGGTCAAATTCCAAACTGCTCCTCTACTAACTTTGCAATTCTATCGGCCTAACCATCGTTCCTCTGACAGCATCGTTCTTCTCCACATTGATGCTATTGAAGTTCTTCTGGTCGATATTGTTGATATGGATCATCATGCCGATGCTGATGTGCTTGTCCCCCAAGCTGGACTTTTTGAGCAATTAACCCTTCAACCTTTCCTTGATCAAATTCCGTAACGTATCCACTAAAACTCCAGATTGATTAAACAATGCATGATGAATTGCTCCATCAACCTTATCTTCAAGTGTTTCAATCCTCAGCTCAGGAAGTTGAGTCTTCTGAATTGGCCCTTGCGATGTCGTGACGAAAGATTGAAGATAATGAAAATCAGCTTTTACTTGTACCATCCTTTGCCTGTGTTCCTCCGTAAAATCCTCCATTGTGATGATGATCTTGGCATCGACTTCTTCTTCAGATATGTAGGTATAAAAATCGTCGTCCCACTGGGCGTGCCAAAATGTGTTGACGTAAAAACACGACGTCCTAGGAGATCTGCTTAACTCTAGTGCAGGTCCAAAATAATGATGAGATACGAGCGTGCCAGTCAGTTTGATCCTGCAACTGACAAGATATGTAAATAGCAGATAAAAGAGCCAATCGGCTGACAAGCCGATGGAGTCATGCCAGCTGATGCCGATACCAGTCAATATCCAGTATAGATCTTGATACTTCAGTAAATAATGACATAAAGATAATCGGCTGATGATAATGTAATAAAATAATAATATAATCCAGTAGAAACCAATCGGCTAGTAATGATATATTGAGTAAGCACTGATCTGAAGGTTAAAGCATTCATCGGCTGGAGATCCGATGTCATTAAATCCACGAGATTAGATAAACAATGAAACCTTTGTTGTCAACTTGTATGTAATCCTTATAAGCCGATTCAATATCCAGATAACTCATCGTCTAAAGCCCTGATGAAACTCTTATTGGTAATCAAGAAGTAGGCTAGAGATTATGGTTCTAAGCACGACTTAGTAGATCAAATTTAACTGATGCAGTACTAAGTATGAAAAGAAATATAATATCTAGTCCTACCTCTTATGTAGTAGATGTATATACTATGTATATATTTTATATACATACGTATATGAAGTTTATACATATGTATATAAAAATATACATACGTATATATATAATATTTTATATGTATATATTTTTAGTATAGAATATATACATGTATACAAATATAGTATACGTGTATACACAGTTTATATATGTGTATACAAGTTTGTATACGTGCATACAAAGTTTGTATTTGACGTATACAAAGTTTGTATACGCGTATACAAAGTTTGTACACATTGAAAAAAATACAAATAAGTTTGTATACGCGTACATATATATATATATATGTAAATATAAAAAATACACATACGTAGTTTGTATACGCGTTTATAAAGTTTGTAATACGCATATATTGAAAACCAAAAAACAGAAAAAAACGGAAGAAAAAACCAGAAAACCATGAAAAAGAAAAAAACCGGAAAAAAACGCTACCACGCGTCGCGCCGACAGCTCTCCACGCGCGCACACCCTATCCGCACGCCACGTGCCCGCACCACGCGGGAGCGCAGGCGCGTGGAGAGCAACGGCAAATTACACACAGAAACGTGAGCTCGTGCGCTAACTGAAAAAGGAAAAGTAGGCACACAAGATTATTCCTAACAACATATTACTGCTAAAAAAGTACTAGCTAAACAATGAGACTTCTGCAGATCATCAGCAGATGTCTCTTCCTTAATGGATTCTAGAAACAGTGTAAGGTGTCAAGATCGGTGGTGTCTGCAGAACCGTGTTGACTTGCATTGAGTGACAGTATCAAAAGATACTGTAGCAGTTGGTATAATGGGCCTTTGATATGTACTAGCCCAGTTGGTTGACGACTGCCTTATTTGGGCCAGACCTAACTACGTTGACCTCGGTTGGGCCACATCATCAGAGGTCAGGCACAGAAATCAAGGGAGACCTACTTACTGCACATGCATCCGTGGCATTGCATACATATGTTATGATACATCTGCAGCTTTATGAACTCACTGTAACACGCGTTATGATACTGGGGAACAACACGACGCGGTTATTAATATAACAAGTTGCATTAATTTTCTCCATAATTAAGGTGGCCAAATGAAGGAAGCAAGACCAGAGTGCTGCAACCGGCGAGGAGAATCGGCCAAGACAATTGCCTGAATTTTCCTGAGCTTTTCTAGGAGAAGGCTGTCTAGTCTAGAGCCCGTTTTTGGCGAAATCTACTGCAAATCATGTGTTTGAAAAAGACAGTCGACAAGGTATGACCATTCATTTTCGCTTTTGTTTGCTATTTATTTTTGAAATTTATTCTTCATCAGTCGCCTAAACTTACACTCTCTGTTTAGTCTAAGCTTGTATAATAATAGTATGTACAGTGTTACTACACACATTTTAGCATGCGTCTTGTTTTTCTCGAGGTGAAATAGTGTGCGTCTTATGTTCATAAATATATATATTTACATGAACAGATTCGCAGTGCAACATTTTAGTTCGTGACTTCATATTTATGTACGCTCTAATTCATCACACTATCACAGGATCACAGTGAAATAATTTTACTTACATTTTTTCATCATAAAGAATAAAAAAAGATGTAAAATGTCAAATCCAGTACTAGCTGCGCACAGAATAGATGTTTCCGTTTATTTTTCACAGCTTCTATTGTTCAGTGGTACTCCTACACTGGTATCTATAAGACTATCACTAGTATTATCCCCTGGAGAAATGATTAATTTGAGCTACAGCATTAACAATATTTTGTTACTGGTACACACCATCGTCGAAATTACTTGGCATGGCTCACCGCGTGATCGAAGCTGCTCCCGGATGGAGATTTTGGCTCGAGTCCGCTACGCTCGCAGCTCAACAACTCCAGCCTCTAGTGTGCTTGGAATGTGATATCCGTTGATTCGCTGTGATCCAACGGTCTATAATACAAGGTATACTTGAGAAGGTACTAAAGATGTGGACCAGGTACTTAACTTGGAGATTATATGGAAGGTTAGATATGTAATTTTGTATCAATTACTTGATAAAAATGAGCGGTTCTTCGCATCTTATTATCTCTGACACAACATCTATCCTATAAATTTAAATAGGTGACAGTACTTGTATTTTGTTTGGAACAAAAACAGAATAATGCTTGTAATTTCTTGTTTAAAAAATGCTTAATTTCTTTCAGAAACACCTAGGGCTCCCCCCACATGGAAAACGGTGTTACCTATTAACGCGTGATTAATCAAGTATTAGCCAAAAAACTTAAAAAATGAAGTAATATGATTTTTAAAAGCAACTTTCCTATAGAAAACTTTAGAAAAAACGTAATGATTAGTAGTTTGAAAAGCATGCACGTAGAAAAAGAGAGAGGTGAGTTGGGAAAGAAGGGGGAGAATACACGTAGTTGATCAATTAATAATCATAAACTATGTGCACCTTTCCCTTTGTCATCTTGATTATGAAAGAATGCAGGAAAGAAGGGTCCATAAATTTCTTTCCCTTCGTTCAACTTGATTACAAGAAATTGGTTTCAGATTAGTAGTAAAAGCATGTGTATATCACGGCCACGACGCGAACACCAGCAAGATTTAGAAAATTAGTTATCCAGTCCAATCGCCACGCGAGAAATTAAAGTTAGACGGCAGACAATCAGGAAGGTTAGTTAGAAATTGTTATTAGTTAGAACGATATTATTGATTCTTAAGTTATTTTCTATCCTAAATTATCCTTTAGAATATTAACAGTGGATATTAAGTAGCTTATAGGTCCCTGGGTACCTCCCACGCACCGTAAAAGACCTCGCGTATTCGTATGCTGACGCGTTAACGTTTCAGGCTTTTAGCAAACCAAGGCAGACTCAAATGTTCTGAACTACTCCTGACAACTTATTCTAATGACAGAAAGGGAGGCTGTCAAGGAGTAGATCGTTGATGTTGTGGTAGAGTCGTCAAAGAAAATACTTCCTCTCCCTCCCCTCACCACCGCTGGAGTCAGAGTGGCCAGCCGGGAGGGGCAGCGATGAGGCCATTCCCCGGCGACGCGATGGCTCAGCGCGAGGACAGCGGTGCGGCACGCGGTGGGCGAGGGCGAAGGCGGCGCAGCGAAGGCTTCGCATCCAGTGGCGCCGCGACTGGATCTGGCGCCCCCGTGGTTGGATCCAGCACCGTCGGATCTAGCCGGAAGAGAGACAAGCCCGGGCGCGGTAGGGCGATGGGGCGCGGAGGAGGCCGAGCGGTGCGCGTGCTGGCGGCCGGCGCGGTGGAGGCCGAAGTGGGCGCGCCAGAGCTGGCCCTCCCATGGCTAGACTGAGAGTGGGCGGTGGTGAAGCTCGCGGCAAAGGGGCGGCTCTAATGACGCTGCTTCTCGTGACGGTGGCGGAGCTCGTGGTGACAGTGGCTGGGTGGAGGCGAAGGGTGGATTAAGGGAGTGCTCTCATGGTCGGTGGCAGAGGACGACGACGATGACGGCTGGACAACGCGGTCGTCAGCGAGGTTGGCACATCAGGAGGTGGCGGAGGCATGGAGGTCGTGTGGTCAGCGTGGGCATGGGCGTTAGTAGGGAGGCCGTCGCCGCGAGGCCGGTGTGGACGATGGTAGGGAGGCCGTCGTGGTGAGTTTGTCGGTGGAAGCGGTGGTCGGCCGGTGAGGTGCACAGTGAGCACGGTGCGGTGGCAGCGGTGGTCGGCTGGTGAGGTGCACAGTGAGCACGGCACGGTGGCTTGTGGCTGGCGAGCGCAGTGCGGAGGTTGAAGCTGTGTGGCGGCCGTGATTTGCCGGTGCGACGGCGAGGCCATCGCGGTGAGAGGTCAGAGGCGGCGGTGATGCAACCAAGTGGCCCATCTAGGGCAACATGGTTGAGGCAGTTACGGCGGTTGCACCATGAGGTGGGAGTTGAAGGCTACGGCGATCTCCTTTCCAGGCATTAGTCCTCTTGCTGTGGTGGCTTGCCGCCGTAAGATGGCCACGCTGGATGGACCAGTGCGGGGGAGAGGGGATGAATCCTTCTCTCTCACCCTTTCCCTCTCCAACCCGCCCACGTGGATGGATCTGGAGTGAGTTGAAGATTGAGATCCTACTCTGATGGTCGACCGGCGGCGAGGTGTCAGCGCGGTGGCTGCACGTTGAAGGAGATTTGCTGGTGGTGGCTGCTGAATCTGATGGGCACTCATTGACGTGGGAGGGTAGGAAAGCATTGGGCGAAGGGCTAGCCTTCGAGCTAGCAAAGGCGACGCCTACGGGCGCCGCATTCTCCTTGAGACGTTGTTGTGCTTTTTGCCTCGTCCTTTGGTTCTTTAGATGATAACCATGTTCTGGTTCTCTAGGACGAGGGACGGCGGCGCTCCTTGACGTCGCTTCCTCCTTGGAGGCGTCGTTTAGAAGTTCCATTTGTGTTGTGTGCCTGTTGGGTTTCTAGCTTTCTGTAGCAGGATCAAATGTAGATAGGTGGTGTGATTGTATTTTTTTCCTAACTACAGTCTCCTAGGATTATAGACTTATATTTTTTTTCTGCTATATCAATAGAAACATCGCACTATCTTGTGCGGTTGTTTGAAAAAACTAAGAAAAAACTTATCTATCAATCAATTATATTATTAAAACAGCCTTGAAAGGAGACACCACATTCAATGTGGAGGCTAGAAATTCCCACATTAATCGGAGAAAAAGAAAAAGGAGAGTCCAACTAGGAATACAACTTAGAAATAACTAAAATTCAGAATTAAAAATAAGCAATACTAGAAAAAAGTCTATATAAGAATTCAATACGAGATTAATTAAAATTCGGAATAAAAAATAAATTCAGAAATTAGGAAAGAAAAGGAAGAGTTTAGGTAGGAATACAATTTTGAAATATACTGAAATTCGGAATAAAAAATAAATAAGCAATATTAGAAAAAGAGTTCATGTAAGAACCCAATACGAGATTAATTAAAATTCAAAATAAAAATAAAATAAATTATGAAATTATGAAAAGGACAAAAGAGAGTTCATGTAGGACTACAATTTAAAAATAACTGAAATCCGGAATTAAAAATATGCAATATTGAAAGAAAAATCCATATAGAACCGAATACGAGATTAATTAAAATTCGGAATAGAAAACAAAATACATTCTTAAACTAGAAAAATAAAAATAAGAGTTCATGTAGGAATACAATTTAAAAATAACTAAAATTCGAACAAAAAATAAGCAATATCGAAAGAAAAAACCATCTACAACATGAGTTTAATTAAAATTCAGAACAAAAATAAATTAAATTTCAAAAATATAAAAATAATTATAATTATTTCCTTTTTATAAGGTTTAATATAATAAGACATCTGCACATTAATGTTATTTTATAATGGAATTACAAAATTAAACATCTATTATGTTTCTATTATCAGCTCCATTAATAATCATAAAATTAACATATTTTATAGATTTTCTTTCTATTATTTTATATATGTATACTACTCCTAATTTTAAGTTATTTCTTTGCTGAGCACATTGCTTGAGTGCCTGATAGAGCATGCAAGTGTCGATTTCAAATTCATTGGTAGTGTATTTTCTCCGAGCACATGCTTGAGTGCCTGATTGAGCATGCAAGCGTTGATTTCGAATTCATCAGCAGCGATGCATTTTCTCTTATTCTCTTTTCACGTTTCGAAACGTCAATAATTGATTGATGAATCCTTTTTATTATTGAGCGAGTCAGGCAATTGGATATCTTAACTAAAACTAGTTGGGTGGCCTACGCAATTACGCGGCTAGTATCTATACAAAATTATCTTCTTTTATATATAAGTTTACTTAAAATTTATTAAATAGTTATCTCGTTATCTTAGGACTTAAAAGATAATCATCTCTATGTTTCTAATTTTGTAGTATTTAAAAGTCACATCAATCGTTAGCTCTTCTTTATCACCCTTTATTTGCTTATTCGATCTACTACGATTTCTATTCATCCACCTTGGAACTTTAAAATTGGATCTTATAAATTTTAGAGTTAATTATCTTGTTGGTTTTTATTTTTATAATTTTTACAAGTCCTGTCAAACGCCACCAAAATAAATTGTTAATAAATCTTGTTAGTAATTGCGCGGCTAGTATCCATAAAAAATTATCTTCTTCTATATATGAATCTACTTAAAATTTCTTAAATAGCTATCTCGTTATCTTAAGACTTTAAAAGACAGAACCTTATCATCTTCATGTTTCTAATTTTATAGTTCTTAAAAGTCACACCAGTCGTTACCTCTTCTCTATCACCCCTTTATTTGCTTGCTCGATCTACTACGGCTTCTATTCATCCTCCTTGGAACTTTAAAATTGGATCTTATAAATTTTAGAGTTAATTATCTTGTTGGTTTTCATTTTCATAATTTTTATAAGTCCTGTCAAACGCCACCTTTCTACTCTTCTACGGTCCGTCCGCCGCCTCATCTCTTTATTGTCATTTTGATTTTAAAAATCGAATATAATTATCATCGGTGTTCATTTTTAACTTTCTAGAAGTCCCGCCAAACTGTCAACAACATTGCCATTATACTCCTCTACGGCTCGCCCGATGTCTTTTCTTTTAATTATCATCGAGATTTTAAAAATCGAACGTGATTATCATTGTAGTTTATTTTTTACTTTTCAGAAGTCCAGAGCCGCTGAGAGCAATATATGGAACTTTGGGAAACCAACATGCAGATGCCAACACTGCAGTGCGATACTGTGGTATGAAGAAAGATTATCTCCCAATCAACCAAGCAGAAGACCTTCTTTTGGAATATAGAACACATTGCACTATAAAATTATAATATATTAACACTATTGATGATAGCAGGGTGGCCCGTGCAATTACGGCTAGATTTCTATGTTTTTTAGCATGAATGTATTGATAATAATATCGTTAGAATTTTCCAATTATATATTAAGGCATTTAATTTTTTATTGGTAATCTTTACATTTCGTGACGTCTATTTCAGTTTAAAAATTTTATTGATATTATTTTCTTATTTCAAATTTGGATCGATCTTTCCTGTGTGTGGATTGTTCTATAGTGATACAGTGGTTTGGATGTCCTATAATATCTTTTTTAAAAGTAGGGATTTACTTATTATTAATACGAAAATTTCATTTTCCAAAAATTATATTTTTTTTCTTGAACTCTTCTTTATTTTTTCAATTGCAATATAGTGTTTATATATATATATATGTGTACATGTATTTTTTATATTATTAATTACCAATGTGTGAGATAAGGCAACGTCGTTAAAAACAGTGTTACATATATCTTAACACCTTCTATACATATACATTATATAGAATTAAATTATTAATATTAACTAATTTCACATGTCAGGTACTGACATGTGTGCATTTGTGTGGTGTACAAAGTGTTGTGCTTTTTGTAATTTCAGATTTTTTTTATATTCATATTTATTATTAGTAGAGCATCGTCGTATTGAATGGTTTTAAGCAGTAAAAATATATTTTGCGTGAGGAACAACAACATCTTTCTTTACTTCTCCCTCACCAGTCACCTTATTACTTCTCTCGTCATCTTTTCCCCTACTTCCTTGCTTCCTGATTTTTTTCCCCTCACTCTCTTCTCTCATCTTTCCCCACTTGCTTGCTTCCTGAAATTTTCCTTTCCCTCTCTCCTTCCTGCGTCGCCGCCCCCGCCGGTCACCTGAGTCACCTCGGTTGTTCTACTTCCCGTCCAGCTTGTTGTGGTGGAAACCTTAAAGATCTCCCTGGGGTCAGATCCGTTTGCTCATGGATTGGAGGTGTGCGGCACTACGGATACTGATGTGCGACGAACCGTTGTCGGTGTCGGAGGACCTATGGTACAGCAAGGGCCCTTTAACGAAGCTATCTCCTTGCCCTGTCCATGATTGGAGCAGTGGCTCATGGTTTCAGGTAAATAGGAATGTGCATGCATAACATTCGTTTCTGTCTCTTATGCAAAATATCAGGTTGTCTTCTTGCTTGTTGGCTGTTTGATTTATTAGCAGTGTGAAGCTGACAGTCTATATCATTAGGATATTGATTCATTTGTCTCCATTATTGAAGGAAAAGTGTACTGCTCTTTCATGCACTCCATCCATCAAAAATATTTTATATGTAGAATTTTATCTGCCAATATTTGCTGGAGGAAACATTTAAAGGTATATGGCTATTCGAGATTTTTGCTAATGGATTTTTTATGCTTCAAATTTTTTTTTGGTGGACTGAGATGAAATTTTATTAGATTAGTAGATACATGGATATTAGAAATATACTATTTCAGAACAGTATCCTTAAATAAATAGAACATTTGTGCATATAAACTTGAATAACACTGTACAATTAGAGGAATTTAAATATTTTCGGTATATGTCAGAGGACTTTTTACATAGACTGTCCTTCGACCTCACCGTTTCTGCTTGCACTAAACTTTATAAATATTAAGACAATTAGAAAATCTCCTTGTACATAATGTTTCTAGCGACATCTTCTTCGGGACAATCCGAATCATCAATCAGAACCTTCAGGCCATTTCGGTTTGTGACCCTAGATAATGCTACGTATAGTTGCCCATGGCAGAAGACCTGTTTAGGTAGATATAAACTAACCTTGTTCAGGGACTGGCCTTGGTTTTTATTTATGGTCATCACGAAGCAAACTGATAGGGTATATTGTTTTCTTTTCAAGACAAATGGCCAGCTGGTGTCGCTCGGTGACATGATGATTCGAGGTATATATACCTTATCGTCTCTAATTTTATAGTTTTTAAAATTCGATTCGGTCACTATCCCTTACACATTTATCAGGGAACATATCCTATGCACATAAGCTTCCCGTGCACACTCCGTGCACACCAACTAACAGATATCACAAAAAATTCTGAAAAAAATTAGACACATACTTCCAGTAGTATTACACCTACATGTGAAATTTTATCTTTAAATTCATTATATTTTAGCCGTAATAAAAAAGACAAAATTCTGACAGATTTTTCCCCTCAAAACCGTCAGAATTTTGTCTTTTTTATTACGGCTAAAATATAATGAATTTAAAGATAAGATTTCACATGTAGTTGTAATACTACTGGAAGTATGTGTCCAATTTATTTCAGAATTTTTTGTGATATTTGCTAGTTGGTGTGCACGGAGTGTGCACGGGAAGTTTGTGTAAATAGGATATGTTTCCCATTTATCAAGCCTTTATTTGTTTATCGATCTATCACTATCTATTCATCTTCCGTTATCCCTACTCTTAATTATTATTGGGATTCTACGTGGGGTTTTGTTATAGATTTTGTACGCCCTATCAACTGCTATCATTTTACAATAAGGAAAAAGACAGTGACGGCTCCTTTAAAAAAAAGACAGTGATGGTCAAGCTGCACATGGAATGTTGAGAAAGTACCTGATGTGTAATGTATTTTAATTATATTATACAATGGCCACATGCATCTCGCGACAACGATCTGAACCGAAAGCGAATGGACAAAGATTGAGAACACGAAATAAATAAATAAAGAGAGGTTCTTTATTCAGACTTCACCGGGAAAGCAGAGGCGGATACAGGAAAAATTATCGCTGGTGTCACTAATCAAATAAACCGTGTCAATGTTCGATTATGAAGGAATTTTCTTAGTTCTAAAGAGCAAAAAGCAGTGGGTGTCATGACACTACTGAATACACATCCGCCCCTGTAGGAATGTGTTTTAAACGTCCGAGGCAACAGTTTGTTCAAATACTATTCTTAAAAGTACTTCACAAGAATTAAGTGAAAACTCAACCGATTCATTGAGAAAAAAAATAAAGACAAGTTCGATAGGACGCGAATAGTTTCAATACTATTTACGTTTGAATTTTTCTTTTTCGTTTCTCAACACGTGAAACGAATTTGAATATAAGTTTCGGTGGAGTGGTATATGTTACAATATACTCTACGTTACCAATTTTTTTGAGTTTTTTATAACCATCTAAATTAAACGGTGAGAAAAAGTTAAACGATATGACGGGACAGTGATTGGAATATCCCTCCCGATTTGATCAAGATTTATGGACAATTAATTACTATGACGGTAACCCTTATCTGTGTCGAGCTGCAACCCATATCTGTGTCGGGTATGACGTCCGACACAGCGTAAAGGTCAGTGATGTGAGGAATCATCTCAAACGGGTATAGTTCCGTTACGGATGAAGTTATCTCAATCGGGCCTCAACTAATGCCCGTCACCAATAGCTTTGACCCAGACGACCACTCAAACAGAGCCCGTCACTGATGACCTATCTCAATCGGGCTACAACTAGCGCCCGTCACGGATGTCTGTCCTCTCAAACGGGCCTAAAACAGAAACCCATCACAGATGACTATTATTCGCAATCGGGCCCCAACTATAGCCCGTCACAGATTACTGTATTCTCAATCGGGTCTTAAGTTACAGCCCGTCACGGTTGACTATAAATCAATCGGGCTTTAACTTATAGCCCGTCACCGATGAGTATGATCACAAAAAAAATAAATATTGTTTTTTGGCTAGCCTCAGGCCTGTGCTAGCCATGCCCGCTGCAAAATAACAGAAATAGATATGCCATTCACATATATACATCCGAGCATCCCCATTTACATATGCCATTCACATATATTTTAAACAAATAACATCCATATTCACACATGCATATTGGTCAAGTGGTAAGCATCATAACCAACAATATTTATCCTAGAAGAATTTACATAGAGATAACAAATATAATAAACAATAATATGACATAATAACATGTGTTTGACAATTCAAATAGGATGTTAAAAAATGTTCATCACTTAATCTTAACCCTAAACATTCCTTTAGGGTGAATAATTTCGTGGAGGATAAACTCGGCAATCTCCTCACGAATATCCTCAAAGCTGCTACCCGGATCCTTTGAAAATTTGTCCTACATGTACATAATTCGAAATTAGTCAAACGATCTTTAGATATATATATGTACTTTAATTCAGTTAGAACATGACATGAATGAGACCACAAACCTCCAATTCACCCAAAGTCTTCACCTTATCTTTGCACAGGAGGCGCATGTTGTGGCAAACATGGAATCCGCACTGGTCACCTATTTGTTGTTTGACTGGGAAGTCCTTCTTGTGGATAAGTGTATCATGCCATGTCTTTCGAAGGCCTCCTTTTTGCACATATTGGGCCCACGCTTCATCTATAGCGAGTTGAATCGGGGTTCAATCGTATGCTTTGTTGTCAATTCTGGAGTTTAAGTAGTGGCATGTACTCCACTTAGGCGTTATTACTAGTAGGATCCAATGTCCACATGCGGCATTAAAATAGTTAAAGTTAATACTAAAGCTAGACGTGGAATGCAATGTATTTAGGGAACACACTTACTATTGATTATAGGCGCACATGATGTACTCCTTGTCTTGTCGGGCCCAGAAGGTGTCAAACAAGTAGTTTACCATTCTTTGATGGTCCCCTTGAAGATTTGTGACATTGATTACCTGAGGATCAAGGAAGGCAACTTCCGGTACATTCTTGAGACACCACTTCCAACTATACCTACACGCAAGACAAACGAACTTATAAGCATGTTACACGGATTGAGATGAATAATTTTCGTGAGCAAGAGTACTTCAAGGAACAGCACTTGAGAAGGGTTGTGTCCACCGAGCGGAGCCTGTAGAGGTCGAATAGATCCTTGAAGTCTACCACGATAAAATTTGGTGGCCCAAGGAATGGCGCTCTGGCGTGTTCGCCTATTATATCATTTTCTCTATTCTTCCTCCTCACGTTAGATTTCTTCATGTAGTACATGTGAAGCTCCTTGCAAGCGGTGCCCATCATTTCTAGCACGTTGTCTCCAACCAATGGCATGCCTAGTTGGAAGGACGATGGAGGTACGGGCTTCCTAGGTACTACCAGCGCCTTGCTCATATCTAGTTTTGTTGGAGCAAGTCATGAGCCCTGCAGCTTTCCCTTTCCTTACCCCCTTGCAGAAGGTTTTTCAATAGCTGTTGTCTGGGGGGAAGAATGCGCCTTCCTGCTCTTCTTCATGGGTGGGGGTTTAATGATCGCCGCGCTGTCGACCTCCATAGGCTCGTCCCCAAAGTCCGTATCATACTGTAACTCGACATAATCTATATATTCGTGACGAGCGGGAGCTGGAGCTGCTGAAGGAGCAGGGGTAGGTTGTATCGAGAGACGACCGCTTGGTGCAGTGGTTGGCCTCGGGATCACCTTATCTCAATGAGGTCCTTGGGCCATTGGATGAAGGTTCCACATGCATTTCCAAGGGTTAGGACCTCGTCGTTCGGTGGATGCCTGAGTGGGAAATGATCGAATTCTGGCTTCACCGAGTCGACTTGCACTTTCGCACAATCAGCCCTAAGTTGCGCCCCATGCACTCTAGTCTCCGGGGTTGGCTTGAAAGCTAGGCCTTCAGCTGCTGGAACCGAGAAGGTCGGCATCACCCTTACTGTCAGGGTGCTGCTAGTTTGTTCCTGCGATAGATTCATAAAAATTTTTAGAGTAGTACTTACCATATGGTTTCGTTAAGAATTCTATGCGTTGCGGACGAGAGATGTACTATTATTTGGTCGACGGCGACGGGGACCGATGGGGATTTTCCCCCGCCTCAGTTGATGCACAACTGCTGCGCCTCTACGTGGGACTAGCAAGATCCTGTTGCGTAGCAGCAGCGGCAGCCTCCGGGATATTTTATTCTTCTCGAATCTCCTGCCTGATACGGGCCTTCATCGATTCAAGATTCTCGTCGAATTCAGAGCTCAATTCGGCTCTGACCTGCTCCCGGATCTGGGCGGCAAGGCGGGCATCTTTTTGCGCCTTCGTGATTGTCCGCTTCTTGTACTGCCACGCGTAGTCCGGGAATCCAACTTTCCACAGCACGTTGCCGCCAAGTCCCCTTGTCCGTCCACGGTGTTCCTTGTTGCCCAATGCTTTACTGAGGATGTCGTCCTCGCGTATTTGAGAGCTGCGAGGCTTCTTGGGAGGCAACCAACTCCTTTTGCAGTACAATTGAGTTCGGATTCAATGAAAGGTTCAGTGGAGACAATGCGAACAATATTGAGATTAGACACTTACTATATTATCGTACACTTGTTGATCTTGGGGATTTGGAAGCGAAACTGTCCCATCTTCATTCTTCTGGTACCTCGCCCGGGCCCAGTTCCTTGCCCGTGGGTGTGGGATATCGGCAAACACCGGCGATGTGTTCGCTACCGCTGCCGCTTCATCTTCCTCCTGCCATTCCTCCAGCTTCCCGACATATCCTGTGGTGCCTAGGTGGTGCGGGTGTACGTTCCTGGCCTGCAGTGCTCTATAAGCATCGCTTCTGGCCCGGGAGTCGGGGGTCGACTTCTTCTCGTAGAATTGCCCCCAAACGTCAGCCGTTATGAAGGGCCATTGCTCTGTTGGATCAGGGGTCATCGGATTTAGGACAAACTCCGTGACCAGCCTGCTCTTGAAGTTCTTCCAAGCATTGCCCATAACCTTGAACGCACCTTGCTTGAGCCTGGCCTCGTTGGCTGCAGGATACTCGAAGCTTTCCTTGAATTTGAGCCAAGCAGCGTTCTTCTCCGCTTCGGGCACAAGCTTGATGTCATCCACGAGGATTGTGAAGTTTTCCCTCGCTACGACACCGCAGGTGGACCTAAACTTGGCTAGGACATTCCGAGGACGCGTCGGCAGACCAACCTGGTTCACCTCTGAGATGGTGTACCGTTCCTTAGGGATTCTGTTCCCTGTCCTACAACCCCGTGCCCTTGAGGACCCACTAGTTGTCGTCGACATTGGTTCACCTTACTGAGACATCGTCTAAATAACTTACAAATTAAATAACAAAGTTAATTAATTTTGTAAACAAATTACGTATGTAAGTAGTAACTTTGATATTGTAGACCGTTGGCACTGGATGCACATAAGTCCGTAAATCACTAAGACGCAAAATCACTAAGTAATACCATAGCTAAAATCACTCGCTCGAATTGAACTATTCTACTTTACAAGCAAAATGGCTCCTCCTCACTTCTTTTTACACGTTTCTTAATTATCAAAAAATGACAGATTACGAAGTGTTCTGGATGCCAAGGTGTCTTGGAAGGTTCCGTACATGTACTGACCCAACCAAACCAACTTGGCACCCGGAACACCTTGTATTCTATGATGATTTGATAATCTAGAAACAAAGTCCTAACGTAAATGAGTAATTATCAAAAAATGACAGTAATCGAGGTGCACTGGGGTCTGAAGGTTTCTAAATCGGTATTGTGAGTGCACTAACTCGACCGAACTAACTTCAGACCCTAGGCACCCCGGATTCTGCGACATTTTGATAACTTTAATATTACAGATGACTATTTACCAAAAAATGATAGAAACCGAGGTGCACTGGGGTCGGACGGTGTCTTAATCGGTTTTGTGAATTGACATATAACTCGATCAAACCAACGTCAGACCCTAGGCACCTCGGATTCTACGATAATTTGGTAACGTATATATCTAACATTGTAACTATGCCCTAAAATCAATAAAATAACCTATATTTCACTAAATTCACTAAAGTTCACTAAAATAACCGAAGTAACCCTAAAATCACTAAAATAACCTACATTGGACTAAAATCACTAAAGTTCACTAAAATTTACTCACTAACCCTAAAATCAATAAAATAACCTACATTGGACTAAATTCACAAAAGTTCACTAAAATTTACTCACTAACCCTAAAATCAATAAAATAACCTATATTTCAATAAATTCACTAAAGTTCACTAAAATAACCTAAGTAACCCTAAAATCACTAAAATAACCTACATTGGACTAAAATGACTAAAGTTCACTAAAATTTACTCACTAACCCTAAAATCACTAAAATAACCTACATGTCACTAAAATCACTAAAGTTCACTAAAATATCATCCATTCATCCACACATCACTAAAACATACTAAAATGTACTAAAATCATACATCCATCCACAAATCACTAAAATACTCCACATATCATCCATTCATCCACATCACTAAAATATTCTACTAAAATATACTAATACTACTCAAGATCTCGGTGGATTTCTACTAAAATATACTAATATACTCAAGATCTCGGTGGACTTACTCAAGATCCGACGCTCGGTGGCCGGGCTCGGGGACGGCGGTGCTCGGTGGCCGGGCTCGGGGACGGCGGCGCTCGGGAGGGCGTGAGGGAGGACGATGGATGGCGGCAGCGCTTGCAGACAAGGAGGCCGGCGGTGAGCTCTTGGTGGCGAGGAGGCCGGCGGTGGCGCTTGCGGAGGATGAGGATGACGGTGCTTGCGGACGAGGAGGACGGCGGCGGGGTCGTTGGCGGCGAGCTCTCTATGTGGCGATGCTAGGGTTGTGGCACTTAGAAAAATTTCGATGTAGATCCAGATCCAGATCCAGCATATATCTTAGTACGGGCATTAATCATCTCACTCGGGCGTAAACTAGAGCCCGTCACGGATGACTCATTTGTGACGGACTCTAGTTTAGGCCCGATACAGATGTTTACATCCCTATCGGGCCTACACTACAGCCTGTCACAGATGCTAGCCCTAAATTAAAGCCCGATAGAGATGACATCATCTCTATCGGGCTGTAGTGTACGCCCGATAGAGATTGGGTCATCTCTATCGGGCATTGCATTACAGCCCGTCACAGATGACAATTGACTACTGTTCAACTTTGACCTTAAGTGCAAATAAATAACTGCACTAAAAATTCACAATGAAAAATCACTACTTTTACTAAACTCACAATAATTAACTTATTATCCCAAATAATTAAGTGAAGGACAATAATTCACTAAATTTACTCAATTCACAATACAAATTATTACAAGCTGCACCAAATTAACTAAGATTTTTCACCAATACAGTTTACTTCACTAATAAGTACAACGGGATCGGTCACAAGGTTATGCCTTCCGTATGATCTGATCGAGTATATGCCACAGGCTCTTGTGGATCTTCGTCAAGGTCGATTTGAGGTCGTACGTGAAGATTCTGGTTATATTCTTCTTCATCGACGATGTTGTCGACACCAACAATTCGGCGCTTGCCATCCCTCACGATGTGCATTTTCTTGTTTGCGGGATATTTTATGTAGAAAATCTGCTCGACCTGTTTCGCAAGTACGAATGGTTCGTCGGCGTATCCAACCTTGGATAGATCTACTAAAGTGAAACCTTCCCTATCTACTTTAACACCGGTGCGTATATTCACCCAACGGCATCGAAACAAAGAAACCTTGAACTTCACGTAGTTCAGCTCCCAGATCTGCTCAATGTGGCCGTAGTATGTGTTCGACCCAACTTGATCCTGGAAGGCATCTATACAGACTCCGCTGTTTTGCACTGTGCTTTTGTCATCTTGCTAGACGGTGTAAAATGTGTATCCATTAATATCGTATCCTTGCCATGTGTCTATGGCCCAACATGGTCCCATCCCCAACAACTGTACTGTCTCATTTGGGATATCCGTCGACATTATGACACGATTCTTGAACCATGCGTTGAACCGAGAGTTATGTTCTTTGTTAATCCACATCTCAGATCGACCCAAGTTCTCCTGCCGGATTTTGGCTAAGTGCTCCTCAAAGTATGGGCCAATTTCTGCCATATGTTGGAGCACAGCGAAATGAGTCTGTGCGTAGGAAGCTTGATCGGGCCTAATTTTTTTCCTCCCTATTGTGCCAGGACCTAACAACCTACCTTCGTGACGAGACGCTGGAACTCCGATAGGTTCGGCATCGGACATGTAATCCACGCAGAACTCAATAACCTCCTCGGTCGTGTATCCTTCAATGATGGTCCCCTCCGGTTTTGCTCTGTTTCGAACTTATGCCTTCAGAACTCCCATGTATCTCTCGAATGGGTACATTTCTCTTAGAAAAGCTGGGCCACATAGTTTTGTTTACTTCACAAGATGAACAAGGAGATGAACCATGATATCAAAGAAAGACAGTGGAAAAAACATCTCCATGTGGCAGAGGGTATTGATAATATCGATCTGCAACCCATCTAGATCTTCGGGATCTATAACTTTCTGTCCGATTGCATTGAAAAAGGCGCACAGACGTTGGATTGTATGATGGACTTTGGGGGGAAGAATGCCTCTGATAGCAACTGGCAAGATTTGTGTGATTAGCACGTGGCAATCGTGAGACTTCATTCCAATCAGTTTTAGGTCTTCCGATTTGACGTACTTACTAATCCTCGCTGAATAGCCCGATGGAACTTTGATATCTTTCAGGCATGACAACATTGCGATCTTCTCATTCTTCGACAGTGTGTGGCAAGCTGGAGGGAGGTACACTCTACCTGTCTCTGCATCTGTTACGGGCTGGAGTTCACTGCGAATGTTCATTTCCTGTAGATCAAGCCGCCGCGTTAAACCCGTCCTTTGTTTTGCCGGGAATATTCAGCAGCAGGCCAGCCAAACTCTCACACACATTCTTTTCTACAATCATGAGATCAATGCAATAACGAACCTCAAGATCTTTCCAGTAAGGTAATCGCCAAAATATGGACTTTTTCTTCCACATAACCTTGTCCTTTGCCTGACTACATTTTTCTTTTCTTCCCAAACTCGTTGGTTATGTCTTTGACCAAGTTGTGCACCTCATCTCCGGACAAATCCTTGGGAGCCTGCTGAAGTTCTCTCTTACCGTTAAAAATATTTTTCTTCCTTCGAAATGCGTGACGTAGCAGGAGCCACCTCCTATAACCCATATAAACCATCTTTCGTGATTTCTTCAACCATTGGCTACGTGTATGTTCCATGCAGTCGGAGCAAGCCTTCTTTCCTTTCACGGTTTGGCCAGATAGATTACCGAGGGCGGGATAGTCATTAATAGTGCAGAACAGTAGAACTCGTAGCTTAAAATTCTCCTGACCATATGCATCCCAAGTTTCCACACCTTCTTTCCAGAGCATCTCAAGATCATCCATAACAGGCTCCAAGAACACATCGATATCATTGCCCGGTTGTTTCAGTCCTTGGATTAGCAAGCACATCATAATATATTTTCTTTTAAAGCACAACCATGGCGGTAGGTTAAAGTTTGAAATAAGAACTGGCCAGGTGCTGTGAGTAGTACTCATGTCTCCAAAAGGATTCATGCCATCTGTACACAGATATAGCCTCATGTTTCTGGGGTCGACAGCAAAGTCTTTGTGTTTTCGATCGATATTTCTCCATTGAATTGAATCCGCTGGGTGTCTTAGCATACCGTCGTTCCTTCTCTCCGTGGCATGCCAACGTACTAACTTCGCCTCCTTGGGGTTTGCAAATATTCTTTTGAAACGATCAATGCTAGGTAGATACCACACAACCTTCACGGGACCACCCCGCTTTGATTTTTTCCCTTCGTCGGGACTTTTCTTTCGCTTGTATCGAGAGGCCTTGCAGACAGGACAAGCATCTAACTCCGCATATTGCTTGTGGTACAATATGCAGTCGTTTGGACAAGCGTGAATTCTACGGACCTCTAATCCTAGGGGACACAAAACCTGCTTTGCTTCGTATGTCGTCTCGGGCAATGTGTTCCCATCAGGCAGCAAGGACTTCAAAATTCCCAGAAACTCTGTGAAACTCTTATCTGTCCATCCACTACTTGCCTTCAGCTTCATTAGGTCCAAGATAGCTGATAATTTGGTGTGCTTTGTTTTGCATCCGGCGTACAGAGGCATCTGCGAGTCACTGACCAACCTGCTGAATTTTATGAAATCTCTCTCGTTGTAGGCTGGATTCTCAACGTCACGTAACATGTCTTGCAGCAGATCATGATCAACATCAACCATTTCACCGCCTAGTGGAGAAGGTACAAACATGTCATGCTCATCTTCATCTTCCTGATTTTGCGCACCAGTACTGTCTACAGCTGCACCACTTCCTGATTCTTGCTCTCCATGCTTGACCCAACATGTGTAGCCTTCCATGAATACTCGTTGTATCAGATGAGCGTGTACGTCCACTCGACTATCAAACATATTCTCATTCTTGCAATCTGCACATGGACAACACATGTAATCGCTATTTCTTCTTTCCCTATCCTACTCCGCGGTGTTTATAAAATTTAATACCCCATTTCTATACTCTTGACTATGATGTTTAACGGATTTCGCATATATTCAACTTCGATCCATCGCTGCAGAAATGAAAAAAGAATCAAAGAAACACCTTATAAGATAAATACTCTAAATTAATGAGAATTGATGAATTCTCTAAAGTATTGATTACTATTTGTCACTTACCTTTATGAATTTACTATTTTCTTTCGGAAAAAAATTAAAATTTCACCCCCTCCAACCTCCAACCAAAATTGTGAATAGTGGGATACAGTCACACTGGCAGTTGCGGCTATTTATAGTATGCAATAATTATCTGTAACGGTCCAAAAAAATATCTTCTCTGTCGGGCATATAAATTATCTTTATCGGGTCTAAAAAATTCCCGTCACAGAGGAGTGCCATCTGTGACGGGTTTTGTTGTTATCTCAAACGGGCCTCAAGCTAGAGCCCGTCACAGATGATTATTATCTGTGACGGGCTCCAACTAGAGCCCGATTGAGATAACCTTAAATATCTCAAACGGGTCTCAAGTTGGGACCCGTCATAGATGACAATCATCTGTGACGGGCTCCAACTTGAGACCCGTTTGAGATATTTAAGGTTATCTCAATCGGGTCCTAGTTTATGCCCGTCAAAGATACGTGTCATCCGTGATGGGCTCCAGTTCTATGCACATTTAACATGTCTCTCCAACCATATCTCAATCGGCCTCTTTTTAGGTCCGTTTGAGATTTATTCTTTGTGACGGCCAGTAAAATCCAGTTATATTGTAGTCCGTCACAGATAAGAGGATCTGCACTGGTGGTTCCACGTCATCCCTGTTTAATTAATTGGAAAGATTCTTCTCGATATACCTAATATTCTTGCAACGACGGGAACAGTTCTGTTCGTGTTTGCAACTTCTAGGAAACACAGAAACCGCTCGGTTCCTTCCCTTGTTTTTTTTTCATACCTTCTCTACACGTAGTCGACACGTACGTGGCCGACTGACCATTGCCGGGACACGCCTTATACATATATATATATATATATATATATATATATATATATATATATAGACGGACCTTGTCCATGAATTCATGGTGCTAGACTGCTAGTAGCTAGCAAGCAAATCGCGCGAGATCTGATCACAAGGGTTATTCTTACTGTTAGCCTAACTTTGTTAGTTTTTGTTCAAGCCATGGCGCTGTGGTTCGCGCTGGGGCAGGCGGCGACGCTGGCGCAGCTGTTCGGCGTCGACCTCGTCTCGCTCATCTGCAAGGTCATCAAAATGGCGGAGAAGTCTCAGAAGAACAAGAAGGAGTGCAAGAAACTCGCCTACCGCGTCGACACCATCGCTAAGGTCCTGCCGCACATGAAGAACACAAGGGCGACGCGCCCGCTGCTGTCCGAGCTGAAAGAAGCCCTCCGTACGGCTTGCGAACTCGTCGAGTCGTTCCAGGAAGACGGCGCGTTTCGCCGGTTTGCGGCAGCCTCGCAGCAGGCGGACGAGTTCAGCAATGTGCAAGAGAGGATCATGTTCGTCCTGCTCGTCATATCCGTCGCCGCCTCCGCCTCGACCCTGCCATTTCCATCACCAGTTTCATCATGCACTACTCATAAGCTGCGGGTACTGATTCTCTAGCTTATCCAACTCTTGTTTATGCTTACTTAATTTGAGCCTTAATTGTATATATCCTATTACCACAGATGTAGACAAATATATATTCAGATTTATAATACCAGTAACTAGTAATATAAAACGGATGAAGTACTTCTCAGCTTTTTCTACTGTGCGAGTTTCTCTCCAGAAATATATTTGTTCCTTCTAAATTTTATCACCTCAAAGTTATTGTTCATCACTTTTACTTTATTCGTACCTAAAAATAAATCTAGTGTGAGATGTGGCACATCGGTCGTACTACTCATAGTACTAGTATGTATTGTATCTCGTTATATGTTTGTTTTTATGCGATAGATGGAGGGAGTACATGGTTAGTATGAGCGCGAGTTATGTTATACAACTTGAGTCATGAATGAGATGACAAACTTGATTACTTACATCTTTTGTGCTTAATTGTAGGGCGCTTGGCAAGAAATTGAAATCCATGGCGATGGAGGTGAGGAATTCACCGGTGCAGAGCTCGCGTGGGCGACCGACTACTACCACCGTGACCGCGTGATCAGTACGAGCAATACCTACATGGTGTATAAAGGAAAGCTTGCCAACAGTCGGACGGTGGCCATCAAGAGCATCTCCAACAACTACAGTATGGAGCTCTTCCATACAGAGGCTTCAATCCTCCTCCGCCTTAAACACAAGAACATCATTCGACTTTTTGGCACCTTGACGCAGCTGCGGATGGAGGCGGCCACCGGCCATTGCCAAACGATAGGCTGCATGCAGGTCTTGAAGTACACGAAGAACGGCTCGCTCGCCGACCACCTCCATGGCCCGCTGTCGCGCTCGTCGGCGTTGAGGATGTCATGGAAGAGGTTCATCGAGATACTGCTGGGCGTGTCGCGGGCCGTCGAGTACCTGCACCACGATGCCGCCGTCATCCACGGTGACATCAGCTCGTCCAACATCCTGCTCAGCTCAAGCTGGACGCCGCACTTGTCGGGCTTCCATTTCTCGCGCACCATGGACGACGAGACGAATTCCAACCGCTGCTACTACCCGGAGTACAACGACGACGACACATGGCGTGCGAGTGCGACACAGGAGGATGACGTGTACGGCGTCGGCATCTTGGCGTTGGAGATGATGACCGGGAAGGAGGCTCCGTACTTTTACCCGGAAGGGGAGGATGGGTACTACAGCGCCTTCGACGACGTCGCCCCGATGAAGCTGGTTGACTTTGCGCTGCCGCTCATTGCTGCCGGCAAACTGGGGAAGTTGCTGCCGGTCCAGGAACCAGCGGCGGAGCTGACGCCGGACGAGCGCAAGGCGTTGTTCCTGGTGGCACGCACAGCAGCACACTGCGTGCAGTTTCAGGGGAACGACCGGCCTGACATTTCGTACGTCGTGCGCAAGCTCGACAAGGCGCACAAGCTCCTCTGTGCCCATGAGTAAGATAGTTGCTCCGGTCTAGCAAAAAGTAACTCGACGTACCGGTATCTAATGGTAACAAATTATTTTCAATCGTTGGATCTAGTAATATTCATCCTACCTAGTTAGATTCAATGATTAAAAATAATTTGGTACCGTGAGGTACCACAACCTCGAGTTACTTTTTCTGGACCGGAGCAAATTCCATGATTAAACCAGGATCAGTTGTCTATACTTCTCTTAGGCAATGCGTCACCATTTGCATGCCAGATAAAATTTCTCACGGGATCCCTCACAAATTCCTATGTAGACCTGGAATTTTAGAGGAAAATAAGTACCACGGGGGACATTAAGTTTTCTTCTTATACATGATTCATTATTCATTCATGTGTTTCTCCTTTGTGTTATCAAAGGATAGTATTGTAATTTTCATGTGCTTTTAGTTATGGAAGTTTTATGAGATCGTCATTTTTCTTGTGTTTACACAATCCCGGCCGTAAGTTTCAAAGCGACTCAATCGATCTAATTGCTTTGTTATGACGTATATCACCTCCTATTGGTTATTAGATTCAAATTCCAGAATTAATTAACCAGTTAAGAAATAAAGCTAGTATAAGTGAAGACTCCATGATAGATATAGTTGGATTCTGTTAATTACGAAATGGCATTGCTAGATTTCAGTCACCTTCAGTCCATTTTTGTGGCTGTTCGATCTGTCTTGCGATTTGTGCACGCGTCCACTAGTTCGGATTCCCGATTTAATTATGGGTTTTGTCCTCTTTATCAGCTTCGTTCATTGGATGCGAGGCTCCCAGAGATAATGGGCCATCAAATCCCCGCGCTTATTATGCAAAAGAGATGTTGATCGGGTGAAACTCCAGGATGACCTGTAACATTTTTACCTGCTCCCCCACCCACCACTTTAGAGTAAGGATAATATTTTTAAGGGAAAACAGCACGAGATTGTACCTTTTCATTAAATATAGCAGGACAAAAATACAGTCCCTAGAAGTAAAAAAAAGGAAAAAGTTCTATACACTACATAATGTGAGGTAAAAGGTCACGTAAACGCTTTGCTCCAGCCACTGCCCATGTCCGAGCCTCTTCCTTGATTTGGTAAAAGGAAAGACGGCGCGGCCTCATTATGCTCGAAGATTTGTTGGTTCCTCTCTTTCCAGATCTCCCAAACGACAAGAAGGATCAGAGTGCGCAGTCCCTTTTTTGGAAATCTTGTTATGTTTGCTAGAGCTTCTCACTAGTATTTTACGGTCTGGGTCACCTCCCATTGTCCTGGGTCAAGCTGCTGATAAGCCACCCAAACAGCTACCATGCTCCATATTCTTTTTGTGTATCTGCAATTGACAGCAAGATGTAGAGCCGTTTCGTTTTCTCTACGCCAGAGGAGGCAAAGCCCATTATTTTGCCATCCTCTAATCGCGAGCCGGTCGAAGGTCCAAACCCTATTTTGGATGACTAGCCATGCGTGGAATTTGCATTTCCCTAGCGCCCAAACTTTCCAAATGAGCGAGTCAAAAATCATGTTTGGTGCCCCCAAGCTAGCACTGTGTCTGGTAAGCCAACGACGCCGAGTATTGGCTATGGCTTGTGAACTTCCAAATAATTTGATCAGGCTCCTCGTTTAGTTGGATGTCCTGCACAGCAGTTAATAAGGCGACTAACTGACCAATAAGGTCCACCAAGATTGGAGGGTTGGCTTCAAGGTCTCAGTCATCGATCCAAGCATCATTTTCCTTTCCATGACGCAAGGATTTTCCTTTCTTCTTTGAGATTGTGTAGACCAATGGCATGAGGTCTTTTGGCCTGCGCTCTTCTATCCAAGCGGAATCTCAGAAACATGTAGTGTTTTCGTCGCCGATGGTTATTTTTGTTGACGCGGCAAAGAGGAGCTTGTCAACTTCATCACACGGCGTTTCCAACCCCACCCACGGCTTGCTTGGGTCCTTCCATTCGTGCCATAGACATCGCAGATGTAGAGCCCTCATGAACTTTTCCAGTTTAAGCACCCCAAGACCTCCATGGCAAGTCGGCATGCACGTTTTTATCCAGTTAACCTTGCACTTTCCTCCCGTGATGTCTCCCATGCCGGCCCAGAGGAAGCATCATCGTTGCTTGTCTAGTGGCCCCAAAGCTTCCTTTGTGACTCTAAGGGCAGTGAGGAGATAGATTGGTTGCACTGTTAGGACTTACTTGACGAGCGTGGTCCTTCCCACCGGTCCCATGTTCTTCCCCCTCCAGCCCGCCACATGCCCGGTGATCTTATCGAAGACGGATTGCATATATGATGTTCTCATCCTTCCCAAGGCTAGAGGAAGCCCAAGATATTTCATTGGGATCTGCGCTCTTACTACCGGCACTCCTTCCAGAATTTCCTCTAGGTATACGTTCCCACATTTGATGGCCGCGACCTGGGATTTCTGTATATTTGTGACAAGACCTGTGGATGTGCTGAAATGATCCAGGATTCCGGTGAAAGCTTGGACGTCCTCGCGGATGGGATTGATGAAGACTACTGCGTTCGAGGAGGTGGAGGGGCACCGTCGGGGAGAGGAGGAGGAGTGGTGGCGGGGGGAGAGGGAGGAGAGGAGAGGAGGGGCGGTGCAGCGGAGGGGTGCGGCCGGGGAGAGAAGGAGGAGTGGCGACGGGGCAGAGGGAGGAGGAGGGGCCGAGGCTGTCGGGAAGAGGAGGAGGAGGGAGGGAGGTGGATGGGAATAGATAAGGGGCGCTGTGCTCGGCTGGCTCCTGGACCGGATCCGCTCGCTCCCGTCGCCGTCGCAGTCGTCGGAGCCGGATCCGCCGCCCCCAAGCCTCCCCACCGCCGGGTCCGCCGTCGCCGCGCCTCCCTACCGTCCGATCCACTACTACCGTGAGGAGGGAGGGCGACCGCCGTCAGATCCGCGTGGGCGACGGCCGCCGTGCCTCACCACCACCAGATCCACTGTTGCCGCGCATCCCCCACCACTAGATCCACCACCGCCGCTTGTGGGGAGGGTGGTGCCGCTCCCGGTGGCCTCCTCATTGTTGTCGTCGGCGGTGGCGGGGCGGCATGAATCCGACCATCGCGTGCGCTCTCGAGCCACCCGCCGCCCGCTCCTGGCCGCTGCCCGCCGAGCCGACACCTGGCCGCTGCCCGAGGTCGCACCACCGGTCTCGAGCCGCCGCATCGCCTCCTACCCGCTCCCGACCGCCGCCTCATCGGTGGTGGCGCTAAGCCGGCCGCCTCTCGTGCGCCACGCGCTCGGAGGGGAGGAGAGGAGAGGAGAGGAAGAGAGAGAGGAGTGAAAATAAAAGGGAAAGGAAGAGAGAGAGGAGGTGAAAAATTTGAAGTGAATGGGAGGGAAAAGAGAGAGGATGGGATAAAAAATCCGTAAAGGAGAGTGATATTTTTGCGCGCGATCCACTTAAGAGGACCACCTACGAAAATAGGCTCATTTTCTCGTGCAGTCCACTTAAGAGGCCGTCTGCAAAAATCGATTTTTCTGTGAGGTCCTCTTAAGGAGCCACACAAGAAAATGGAGGACGATTTTTGCAGAAGCGACCAGTTACAGTCCGTCTGCAATCTAAAGAGGTTATAGTATAGAAAAATCGTTTTTTATAGTAAGTTTAGGAACCGGCTGTGCACTTTACTCTATACTCTATGCACCTGTGCTAGTAGTGGAGTAGAAGATTAGAGGAGGAGGAGAAGATTAATTAACAAGATAACCTTGGCTGCACATGCAATCTTGTGACCACTGCAAAAAACGCAAATCTTCAATGCTATATACGTGCGCGGTTTTACGTCGTCTCGTACTAACTTCTTTAATCCCTGATTCATTATTGGACTGACTGAAATTGGCCTAGTTTATCAACGTGGGAGTAGTTTCCCTGATGGATATATAGAAAGGAACGCATGAATGTTCGAGCAAAGATGCAAGTCGGCCGAGATCTTAGCTGATGATATCAAAGAGGAATTAATTTCTAATTTGGAAGAAAGCGGGGATTGTCTCCGGTACTAGCCGAATAGTCTGTTTAAAACTGTCCAGAGTGGCCTAGCCTCGATCGCGCCAATGCTGGAGTTGTCTTCGCCCATGCATCGAGGTGGCATCTCGTTGGAGCCCCAGGCAACTCCTCCAGCGCGTTAAATTCGACCAAATTAACCACCGGCCGGCCGTGAAGCTGACGCGTATAATAATATTCAAAACTTGTCTGTAACTTCTTCAAAGTAAATGTCTTAGAAAAATTGTAAAACTTGTCTATAGGTGAATGCATGATAGATAAAATATACTAACAATATATAACACGCAGAAGTCCTAGTGGTGGTAGATAGATCGATGATTAGAGGAGGAGAAGATTAACAAGACCACCTGCTGCACATGCAATCGTGTGACCACTGCAAAAACGCATATCTGCAATGCCATACGCGGTTTTACGTCGTGTCGTACTAACTTCTGTATCCCTGATTCATTATTGAACGTACGTACTGAAATTGTCCTAGTTTTATCAATGTGAGAGTAGTTTCCCTGATGTTTTCTAGAACTTTCTTAGCTCCATCGACGAAACTGGACTGAAATTAACTAGAGTGTAGTCAAGGGATTAACAGCCTAGCTAGCTAGTGATCAGTGTTGACTGTTGACTGACACAGAAACGACAACAACCGTGACACGGTTAAACCGTTAAACGCGCTGCCACGCGGCTTATACGCGTATCAGGAATTAAACTACCTACACCAGTATATATAACCGTGCAGTTGACACCCATGATCAACTAAGTGATTAATTACACTGAGCTGGAAGCTAGCTTGACCTGTCTCGAGCTCGAGGCTACGACGACGTACGAAAGAGATTAGAGAGAGATAAGAAACAGGGATTACGGACAGCTAGCTCCGGCGACATGCCCCCCAAGCGTAAGTCATCGCCGCCGCCGCCGCCGCCTGGCCCCGTCGTGGTGGTGCCTCCTCCGCCGTACAGGCGGCGCCTGGAGATCATCGATCTTCCCCAGGGAGCAGCTGCAGCTGCTCCGACAACTCCGGGGAAGTGGCAGCTGCCTCGGGTTCCCATAGCTTTCATTGCCCTCTACTTCATCGTGCTCGTGTACGCCCTCCTCCGATCTCTCTCTCTCTCTCTAAGTAGTAAGTACTAGCTTTGTTCATCATCATCATCTGATCTGTGTTCTTTGCTATTGATGTGCAGCGAGGGGAAGTGCAACCGCCGCATTCGTCGAGTGGTGAGCTGCTAGCAAAATCTCTGATCTCTCAGTCCGTCTCACCACACATGGCGGAGTCTCCCTCTTGCGCTCACGCTAGTTGCATGCTCTTGTAAATCTTGTGTTCAAACATTTGGGCCTGATTCTCTTCGGGGCGTTGTTGCGTTTTTCTTTTCTTTCAATGGTTTCTTTCGGTAAAAACCATGTTCTGATTTTCTTAGCGTCATTTAGAAGATTCATTTCTTACGGGTGTTATGTGTCTATTTTATTTTCAGCAGCAGGATCAGATGTAGACGCGTGGTATAGTTATCTTTTTTTCCTAACTACAGTCTAGACTTGTATTTTTCTCCGCTATATCCATAAAAACGTCACACTATCCTATACGGGTTATTTAAAAAAAAACATTCGGTTCGGATCACATATATTTAGTCTTTTAATTTCTTCCTCCATTCGATCAGACGGGCACAGTCGAGTCAATCTACTACTTTCTTCAAGTTCTCGTACACAAAATTAATTGGTTTTTATACATGGTGCCTAATTAATTAAGGATCTTCTTAAACATTTCTTCTTTTGCTAGGTAAGAGTCTCGCAACAAAATCTGCAGGTTCGATGGCTAATCTACTCTGTACCGCTAATTAGTTTTAGTTTTTTTTTCTTCCGACAAATTTGGGTAATTGGGTTGTACGTCGTGCTGAGTTATATATATGTGCATTATACTAGTCATTAACCTCTAAATTAGAACTGAATATTAATTAATTAAACATTTTTAAAACTTGTATATAAATATGTACTTGGATTCTAAAGTCACATACAGAATCCATCCTTAGATGTTTTTCATTAGTTAATTACTTGTTTTAATTGTTCAGTATTTTCATAATTAATAAATATAAAGCTCTACTTAATTTTCTTGGAATCTGAATTTTAATTTTATAATACTATAATGAGGAAATTGGAGTTAATCATTGTGAACTTGTACTTGCTCTGACTCTCAAGTTTAGTGTTTTGTAGATTTTTTAGAGAACTATTTTGTAAACTAACAAGACAAAAATCAAAATTAAGAAGTGCAAAGTTGCAGCTGATGTGGACTCTCTCTTAATCTGAGCTAGTATTATAATTCGGTGTCATCTAGGGATGGCCATATCTATTCACCCTTTTTCCAATTGATTAACATGGATGTTTGCTCAGATTAATTTATTAGTAGAGGGTAGATAATAGACAGGTTAATTGTAAAACTACTATTTGTTTTCTATTTTACTACACATTATGTAAAACTAATATAGCTGGAGGATTTGTTTCTTTTTCTCTATTTTCTAGGTAATTTGTCTTTTCTGTGCTTGTTAAGGTACGCAAAGAGAATAATATTTCCCAGAGAAAGGTGCTCCAAGCATTTGATAGTGCCCTTCAGAAGCATCTTAATCCAATTCACCGGTAAGAACAGTCAAACATAGCTAGGGTGATTTTTAGAACAATTATGATTTAAATATACTAACCCGTTTCTCCTTCACTTCTTTGGTTGCAGTTCCCTTGAATCCCTTACCGAACGAATCCATACTCTGACTCATGAAGTGGTATTGGATCTAAGATATTTCACTCTATTAAAAATAACTACTCCGTACCTCATTAAGTTCAACCCCTTTTTTCTGACAGAAGAACTCCTTTATGATTTTTATCAACAAGCAAAAGTTAGTACATAAAAGCAAATTTCTAAGGGTTTGCTCGAGATAGACAATGTTCTAGCTTATAATAATTTTCCTTTTAATTTGCAGGGACAAATCAAACAATCAAATCCTAACCATCACGCTAATGAGCATTACAGGTATGTCATTTGTATTACTCGTGCATTATTAATTCTAAATTATATAGTTATTAAATAAATGAACTAAAACAGTTAAAATATAGGGTTCTTTTTCACATTTAAGATGTTTTGGGTTTTAAATAGATTCATACGTGGATCCACATATGTGCTTCGTATATGCGTCCAAAATTAAATAGATTCGTATATTAGTGAATGTAGATAAAGAGGGATGGAGATACTAAAACATATTATAACATGGAACGGAGGGAGTAATTCCTCTATTTTATTTTAAATTTCGAACTATTTATAAAATTAAATTACTTATGCCAAAATTCAGATAGAAGTTTAAAGAACAATAAATTGGTCTACATGTGAATATATATTTATATTCCATAATTAAATATTCTGAATTAATAATTAAAAATATAAGTTTTTCGTATATGAGTGCATTTAAAGACAAAAACTATTCAATAATTTTGTTAAGTAGGAGTATTTGTTATGCAAATGTGAATAAGCATGTAGGAATCATGGGTTAACATTTCTTTCTTGTGAGTGACGCAGTTTAACAAATAACAATTAGTCCATACTAATCACTTTAGTGACATGTGATCTACTATAGTACCATATATGTTCGTTCTAAAAAAACACTATCCATTTAATGATTTTTTAAAAAAAGATTCATTAAAAAAATTATATTACCATATATTGATGACGCTATCTATTTATTTAGTTTCTTTAAACAACTTTGCAATGTTCATGCCCTGTTCTGGTAGTACTGAAGTTGAAAACTTCAGACAATTTGAAGTAATGCCATCCATTTCGGATGACATTGGTGTTTCACATATAGCACTGTGTTTGTGTCTGTATTGTAGATCAGAGGCAAATCAAGATGCTGCTGGATTTGCTCAATATGGGGAAGTTGCTGAGCTGAGATTCCTCAATAAGTTGAAGCCTCGTCTTTATACACAGGAAAAAATTAGAGCAGCAGATGGCACGGCTATCCAAATTGCCTTATATAAGGATAACCAGATAGTTCAATCCGGTCCACTTTCTTCTGCAAGAATTGAACTTTTGGCTCTTGAAGGTGACTTTAATGATGATGCCCCTCAAAATTGGACCGAATGTATGTTCAGTCAGAACATAGCAAGATTCCGAAAAGGACCTGTCTTAGGAGGAGTTTGTCAAATCAAGCTGAAGAATGGGGAGGCCTCTCCTTCTGACATCTCTTTCGTTGTACCATCTTCAAAGAGTAGAAGTGGAATGTTCATTCTGGCAGCAAGAGTTCATAGCAGTGACAAAGCTGGGTTCCGAATTATGGAAGCCTTGATGGATCCTGTTGTAGTGCAGGTTTACCGAAACAAAGGTATAGTTTTCCTTCAGAATTGCATCTTGCTATTCTGTAGTTTGTTTTCATGCGTGTGCTATTATGCATTTCTGAACCTTTTAGTCAGTTACTGTAGAAAAACTCTTCTTTCATAGGTTCATCTTTGAAATTACAGAGTTCGCATAATCGGCATTGTATGATCTATTGACATTTTCTCTCTTGTTTCCATTTTTCCAGCAAATAAAAATAGTGACAGTCCAAAATTGAAAGATGAAGTATATCGTTTAAAGGGAATTTCAAAAACGGGAACTCGCTTCGAGTGGCTTAAACATAATGGGATCAATACCGTGGAGGATATGTTAAAGGCTTTAAATAAGAACGAAAAGAAGATTCGCACTGTAAGGCCTCTGGGATTCCCCAATCATTCTATTTCTCAAGCACACAAAAATTAGGCCCTTAGAAATTGGCGCTGTTTTGCGTGTTTATGCAAATTAGAACCTTTCTTTGTATATCAGGACAGCAAGCAATTTACCTTTCGATGTCATGAAATAGTAGAAACATAAGCAAATTAATGTCTCAACTCCAATTCTAAATTGATATGTTTATCATGCAGTAAATATTCGTTTTGACAAAATGAAATTATCTTATGCATTTCTCGGCGTTCAGGAGTGCTTCAAGCTAAAGAAGAACAGCGAGGATTGGAAAGAAACAGTTGAACACGCTAGAAAGCGTGATCTCGAAGGCAATTGCAACCTGAAATCATATAGAGTTGAAGAGCAACATGTTGTACTCTTCTTTAACTGCGTACATGATCTCGTTGGAGCACAATTTCATGACGGCTATGTTACAAAGGACAATTTTGATTCAGATCAGCAGGTATACATTGATATCTGCATTCTTCTACCGATCCAAACTTTGATGTGTGAACTCAGAACAGTACGTGCACTTTCTATTTCAGGATGCCGTGAATTGTTTGAAAAAACAAGCGTATGATGCTCTGGATGACATTGCCTTTGATTACAAAATGAAAGACAACTATCCAGTATCATTGTCTTCAGCTATGAACACAAGCATTACTGATGGTGATGCTTCCATTCCCTTAGCAGACAGAGCAGGAACAAATCCTCCAGATCTGCATGTTACATCTCAAGGTAGGTCATTCCGTCATTGGTCTTGTTCTTGTCTTTGATCTCAGACGTAACGCGTGATGATTTACTGTTTGGTGCTGCAGCAGTTGGGAATTCTCATCATTCTGAGATTTATCAAGCTGAACTGCCTGAAGCATTTCTGAACTATAATAGTGCTTGTGAGATAGAACCAAGTGTGGAAGAATTAATCCCAACAGAAGAATACTGCTTATATGATAATCAAGGTTGGTTCTGCTTTTTTTTTTTGGGGGGGGGGTGTGGGGGAGGGCTTATGCAGGATTTATTTGAAGAATATTTTTGTTTTTGATGATGATGAGATCTGTAAAAAAAAAAAAATCAGATGAAGGTTATCGAGCAGATGCTGTGACTCAGATCTTCGGTGGATTTTCTGAAGTTGACATCCCTAATGGGAGGTATATTGGTCAGGCATCTGAAGTAAGTGTTGTTTATGTTCAATCGACTCAGTATGTAACATTCTCACTTTTTAGAAAATGGATTAAAAGCCAGCTCTACATCGAAACCAGATATACACAGCCAACTGTAACATTCTTACTGGAACAGAGATGACATTATTGTCGATTTGTCATGCTACTAGCTGAACATAACTCCTGAAATCGTCCCGTTGCTAGCTTTTTCATCCCAATACAAGTTATTTTTCCTGATGCCAATAAGGTTTATAGCTTGAACATATGTCATACATGCCCATGAATATGAGTCTATCTCTGAGTATTATTTTTTTTAATAAACCGGCACGAGATTGTGTCGATTTCATTGAATAGAGAAGAAAGCAATTGCATCGGGGCCATGAATATCTATCTATTTGTGATAGACTGTGTCTGTCTCTTACTATTGAGATCACTGCATTTCTGCATCTTTCTACTATCACGCCCACACTCATTGCATGCTAACGAGTCTTCTTTTTTGTAGGGTACTTCTTCTGGAGGTAATGCCTTGATCGGACTGACGAATGTGTCACAGAATGTCAGCGGTGACAGCAATATTGCAGAACTGATTGACAGCGACTTGGATCCTTATCAGTACATCATTTAACTGAACAAGAGCAGGGGAGCATGCTCACAAGTCTGAATAATGAGAGGCTTCGTCGCTCTGCATATCTAGGAGCCCTTCTTTTTCTTTACCGAAGGCTCTGTTTCTAGCCAGTACGCTTGCTGGCTACTGCTCCTTTTTTTTTTATCTTCTTCCTTTTTTTTACCTTAATGAACAGCGGGTGTATTAGCATATTTATACATACACCTTAAACTGTAATTTATATGACTATGGTTTCAGGACTTAAATTGTCAATGATCACCGCAACTTTTTAACACCTGTAAGCATATTACAAAGTATTTCTTCCGTTCTTTGCGCGATGACCTGCTCAGGTTGTCACGGTATTTGAATTTGATCGTCTCAAAGTTAGGAATTCAACAAAAACAAATAATTTGATAACGCTACGCATTCATATTTATATTTTAATATTTTTTTACTAACATATAAAAACGAAACTGATTTTCAGAATTAGTGTCCGTGTCAGAGTCAGTCTTCATATTTTAGAACAGAGGAGCAACCGATTTTGGCGCTCAGGTGATTGTTTTCTAACGGCTAAGATGACAAAATCAATTTTGAATCTTTGGTGGGCCACATCCTTTTTTTGGGCCTAGTCGTCGGCGTCAAATTAATTGGGTCTCCACACTGGAGCTGTAACTCCTGGCCCACAAAGTCGTCGGTAACTCATGAGTTAACCTGCCGGTGGGGCCCACCACGCGATCCTTCCGTTGCCACGTGGCCTCGTCGTGACGCTCAGCAACTTGATCTCCTGCGTTGCTTATATGGCATCGTGAATTTGTGAGGAGCAGAGAGCTCACCGGAGATCGCGCGGACGTGGGCGGCCAAGATGCCGGCGGGAGGGTTCTCCGTGTCGCCGGCGCCGCCGCCCGGCACGGAGTTCGAGGCGAAGCTCACTCCGACCGTGGTCATCTCCTACGTCATGGCGGCCACTGGCGGCCTCATATTCGGCTACGACATCGGCATCGCAGGTACGCACACGCAACGGCCGCCGGCTACGTCCAGCTTCGCCATGGCCGGCTTCACAACTCCGCATCTTACTACCATTAATAGTGTAAGGATGGTGTTTTTGCTGTCCTTTTCTTATGTAATCTGGACCAAATGATTTTGCATGTTGTACAGATATAGTGTTGTCAACCTGGTACTGTAAAGATTTGTGTTTTCCGTTATCAATCAACACATTGTAATTTCTACTTGTCAGGTTTGGTACTATGCTAGAATTTGTAGTCCTGTATTTATCATCCACGGTTGTGTAAAAAAAAACGTATTAAAAAAATATTCAAACTTCACATGCAGATGGTAGCTGCAGCTTGGTGGCTGTTTCAATGAGCTGAGGGTTGCAGGAGATTGGATTTCGGCTCGGGTTGTAGTACGAGATAGAATACGCGTCACTAACCTACGCAGTGCTGCACGGGCGGTGTCGTGCGGCACTGCCGCAGAGAATTTTTTTTTCCCGCTCCGCACTACCGTATCAACACTACCTTCCACTTCTAGACTGCTACTGTGGAAAGTGACATAGTGCACCCGTCGGAATTGCCGGTGGGCCTTCATCGTCCGCGTCCGGGTGGAGCGCTCCAGATGTTCGGTGAAATGCCGCGCCCCAAGTTTGCACTCTGCACATGCACAGGAGAGACAGGATTCCACCCCGCGTGAGGCAGGGAGGCGACATGAACGGTCACGGCGGTAAATTCCCCTCCCTCTGTCCCTTCTCATCCTTCGTTTTCGATCCTTAATTTCCCTGCCCCTTCCAGCCTTCCAGCATTCTTAGACCAGATGACTTGACGCGCATGTCCAATGTCCCACACCCACAGATACTCCAGTAGTATTCGCTCCCATCCACTTTACAGGGTGTTTCGCGGCGATCACCTCACCTCTACCTTATTCATCGTTACCTGCTCTGCTTCATAAACCCCACGGGATGAGTTTTGGCGTAGTCTTCTTAGGGGGAGTTTGGATTTAGCTAAAAATTTTTAGTCCCTGCCACATCGAATGTTTCTACACTAATTAGAAGTATTAAATGTAGATTAAAAATAAAACCCATTTCATAACCTTGGACTAATTCGTAAGATGAATCTATTGAACCTAATTAATCCATAATTAGCCTATGTGATGCTACAGTAAACATGTGCTAATTATGGATTAATTAGGCTTAAAAAAATTGTCTCACGAATTAGCTCTCATTTATGCAATTAGTTTTATTATTAGTCTATGTTTAATACTCTTAATTAGCGTCCAAACATCCGATGTGATAGGAACTAAACTTTAGTCCCTGGATCCAAACACACCCAGTGTCATCATCTTCATTTGTCTTTCCCGAGTACACTGCTTGCTGCCCACTGAACGTGCAAACTTACGGCCGAGGTACCAAGGGTCTGTTCTGAAACCTTGATTTCAGGTGTGCAATATGTTGTACTTCCTTTTTGTTTCTCTTCTCTTGACTCTGTATGGTAGGGATCACCTGATACCTTAGCATAGCTTTTCTTTTTCATCTTTCTGATTGTGGCTTGATCTCATATTCTCATGCTCATGTTAATTCTATTATCTAGCAGAGAAAAGTTAGCGAAGTAGCAATCGAGTGAGACGAAGCTATGGCATATTTACAGTGGGACGGCATGGAGCAAGTGGCTACTATTGCGCAGCTGACGGGAGTGGATGCACTAGGGCTCATCTCTACGATCCTGCAGACGGCGCAGGCGGTTCGCCGGAATAAGGAGACCTGCCAAGAGCTGGTGCAGGAAATTTCGCTGCTCCGCGACCTCCTGCGGATGCTGCAGGATCCAGAGATGATGTGTCGGGAAGAGATCGTGAACGCGCTCAGTGGGCTAGAGGGGACGCTCAAGGAGGCGTATGCCCTTGTCACTTTCTGCAGTGACTGCTCAGCCATGTACCGTTTCTTCATGTGTTGGAAGCAAGCAGACCAGTTCCGGCGCGTTAAGAAGAAGATCGGCAAGCACCTCCGTTTCTACCCCATGATCAGCCATGCCGACCTAACCCTTTGTCTCTAAAAACTTCCCAACAGTGCTGCTTTATCAACATGCTTATCCCAGGTATATTTTGTCATGTTCACTGGTTCCAATTATTGGGCTGTGTGTGTGTGTTTGTAGGCCCAAAAAAAGGGAGTCCATATATGCTCCTTGTATATTTATGGCTGTAAAGGAGACAGTGTGAGTGTGAAGCTTCCAGAAAAACAATCACAAATATCTTCATGGTATCAGACCTAGGTCGTCGGCGACTGCGCCGAGGCTGAACCTAGCTGGCGGTGGCTGTGGACGGAGGAGCGCTAACAGTGACGACGCGCGCGGAGGGCGAGTTGGTGATGACGTGTGGAGAAAAGAAGGTGCAAGTGTTGGCCTGCTGCTGCATGAGGAGGTGCGGCTGCTGCTTGAGAAGGTGAGGTGTTGGTGCTGCTGCTGCGTCAGAAGGTAAGGATTTGATGGTGAAGTGGACTAGCTTGGTTTGTTGTTGCTGTTATTTTGATTTGGGGAAGATACGAGAGCTTGGTTTGCTGCTGTTGTTCTGATTTGGGGGAAACTGAGAAGTAGTGCTGTTGGGAGGAAGTAGTGCTACTGTTGCTGTTCTGTTTTTGGTGAGAAATTGAGTAGTGTTGTCGCTCCTATTAGTTCATTTGGTTAAGAGGCTAGTATCTTAGAAGATTGGGTTGATCTGCCATGGGGGAAAATCAAGGAATTGAGTAGATGTTGGGTAAGTTGGTGGAATTGCTCACAGAGAAACACAATGAAGCTCCAAATACTAGTAATGTGATTTTTTTCTCATGCTGAATCAGTACAAAAAATTGAGTTGATGCAAAATGATATTAAGCTGGAAGGTGTCAAAAATTATTTGAGTTGGTCAAGAAGAGCATTGCTGATTTTGAAGACAAAAGGGTTCGAAGGATATGTTACCGGAGAAGTGAAGGAGCCTAAGAGCACATCAACTATAGAATGGAAGACTTGGAGTACTACCAATTCTTTAGTGGTAGCGTGGTTATTGACTTCACTAATTCCTGCTATTGCTACAACTGTTGAGACCATCTCTGGTGCTAGTGAGATGTGGAGAACTCTCACTAACCTATACTCAGGCGAAGGTAATATGATGCTAATGGTAGAGGCACAAGAGAAGATAAATGCTTTGAGACAGGGGGAGCGATATGTGGCAGAATATGTCGCGGAGTTGAAGAGTTTGTGGTCTGATTTAGATCACTATGTTCCTCTTGAGTTAGAGCACTCTGATTGCATAGCAAAAATGAAGAAATGGGTTGAGCGTAGAAGGGCTATCGAGTTCTTGAAGAGCCTAAATCCAGAGTTTGAAGGAAGAAGAGATGCAATGTTTCACCAGACTACTCTTCCTACCTTAGATGAGGCCGTTGCAGCTATAGCACATGAGGAGCTTAAGAAGAAAGTATTGCCTAGTGCCACACCGTGTTCACCAAGTCCCATCTATGCAATTTTACAAGGTAGAGAGACTAGAGATTGCTTTAATTGTGGTGAAATGGGGCATCTTATGCGTGATTGTCATGCTCCTCGTAAGCCTAGTTATTGAAGAGGAAGAAATGGTGATAGAGGTGGAGCAAGAGGTGGAAGGGGTTATGCAGGTAGAGGTAACAGAGGTAGAGGATATGAGTATAGAGGTGATCACAAATCTAATGTGGTTACCCTTGAAGAAGGTTCTTCTGGACCTACAAATGGTGATGTTGCCAACTTTGTTCATTCCACCTCATGTAACTCAATTCAAGCATTTATGTCCATCAATAGTTCTCATCCAAATTGGATACTAGACTCGGGTGCATCTAGACATGTAACGGGTATGTGTGGGGAATTCACATCATATAAACCATACCCATTTACACATAAAGAAACAATTCAAACTACTAATATGGAACATCATGCCCAGTGAAGGGAGAGGGTACAGTACAATGTACTCCTTCAATCACTTTATCATCAGTATTATATATCCCCTCATTTCCAGTGAATTTGGTTTCATTAAGTTCTCTTGTTGATCATATGGATTGTTGGGTCTCCCTTGATCGTGAGAATTGTTTAATCCAGGAGAGACGAACAGGGAAGAAACTTGGGATTGGCGTAAGGCGTGATGGACTTTGGTATTTGGATCGAGGAAGGACTAATGAAGCTATGTGTCTAGCTTTCATGGCTTCCGCAAGTGAAGAAGAGGCTAAGGTATTACTTTTGCACTGTCAATTGGGACATATATCTTTTGAGATTATGAGTAAAATGTTCCCAGTAGAGTTTAGTAGAGTGGATAAACATAAGTTAGTATGTGATGTTTGTGAGTATGGGAGATATACAAGAACATCATATGTGAGTAGAGGACTCCGAAGTATGTTGCCCTTCATGCTAATTCACTCAGATGTTTGGACCTCTACTGTGGTTTCTATGAGTGGAACGAAGTATTTTGTTACCTTTATTGATTGCTACTCTCGTATGACATGGTTATATCTTATGAGGCACAAGGATGAGGTGTTTAAATGTTTTCAGAATTTTTATGCATACATCAAAAATCATTTTAATGCTCGGGTCCAGTTTATCAAAACTGATAATGGAGGGGAGTATATAAATAATGAATTTAGTAGCTTCCTTTCATCAGAAGGAATATTGCATCAAACTTCTTGTCCTGATACTCCTCCACAAAATGGGGTGGCTAAGAGGAAAAATCGTCATCTCTTAGAGATAGCTCGTTCATTGATGTACGCTATAAATGTTCCTAAGTTCTTGTGGAGTGAGGCAGTAATGACAGCAATATATCTGATTAATCGTACACCTTCGAGAATACTTGGAATGAAGACTCCATATGAGATGATATTTCAGAAAAATGAATTTGTGGTTCCACCAAAGGTGTTTGGTTGCACATGCTTTGTAAGAGATTATAGACCCTCTATTGGAAAACTTGATCCTCGAGTCGTTAAGTGCATCTTCATAGGTTATTCACCTGGCCAGAAGGGGTATAAGTGTTGGAGTCCGTCAGAACGTCGAACATTTGTAATTATGGATGTTACTTTCAGAGAATCTGTTCCATTTTATGGTGAGAAAACAGATTTAAGTTCTTTGTTTGTTGATCTTGATAATTCAAGTAGTGGTGATCATGATAAACAAAGGGAGGATGAAATAGTGGGTTCCAAGGAAGATGAACAATCAAAAGAGAAAAAGATTGTAATTGGTCAAATTCCAATTGATATGAATGATCCCATACAAGAGCGAGAATGGAGGAAGCCACATGAATAGAAAAATCTTCAAGTTTACACAAGAACAAGGTGTCCATTAATCCAACAAGTTGAAGAGGATAATCAGGTATTGGAAGATGTAAGCCATGTGCAAGGGTCTTTGGAGTCAGGGGGAGAAGATGAAGAAGTTAGAGAAGAATCTAATTTACCAATTGCCGTCAGAAAGGGTGTAAGAAGCAATGCAGGTAAACCTCTACTAAGGTATGGATTTGAAGCTCAAGATGAGGATGATGATGAGAATAATATATCCAATTATGTTTCTTATGGTTCTTTGTCATCAGCATATAAGGCCTTTGTAGCATCACTAGATTCAATGCAAATTCTAAAGGATTGGAGAGAAGCAAAGCAAGATCCAAGGTGGTATCAAGCTATGCTAGAAGAACTAGATGCTCTTGAAAAGAACAAAACATGGGATCTTGTACCATTTCCTGAAGGGAAGAAAGTTGTCAACTGTAAGTGGGTATATACAGTAAAGCAAAACCCTGATGGAAAGGTGGAAAGATACAAAGCAAGGCTTGTGGCTAAGGGATATAGTCAAACATATGGAATTGATTATGATGAAAGCTTTGCACCAGTAGCAAAGATGAGCATAGTAAGAACCCTTATCTCTTGAGCAGCTAATTTTGACTGGCCATTGCATCAGTTAGATGTTAAGAATGCATTCTTACATGGAGACCTTCAAGAAGAGGTATATGTGAATATCCCACCTGGATTTACTACTTTACAAACTGAAAGAAAGGTGTTGAGATTGAAGAAATCTTTATATGGTCTTAAACAGTCACCAAGGGCATGGTTTGATCGTTTTAGATGTGCATTGTGCAACACGGGCTATAAGCAATGCAATGGGATCATACAGTATTCTATCGCTATAAGGAGTGTCAAACTACTATCCTTGTTGTGTATGTGGATGACATGATTATCACAGGAGACGATTCTATAGAGATAGCAAGATTAAAGGAAAATCTAAGTAAGGAATTTGAAGTTAAGGATTTGGGTCAGGTAAAATACTTCTTAGGCATCGAGATTGCAAGATCTCCTAGAGGGATAGTACTTTCACAACGAAAGTATGCATTGGATCTGCTCAGTGACACAGGTATGCTTGATTGTCGACCAGCCTCTACACCAATTGAACAAAATCATAAGTTGTGTGCTGAATCAGGAGACCCAGTGAACAAAGAGAGTTATCAAAGACTTGTGGGACGATTGATATATTTGTGTCATACAAGACCTGATATAACCCATGCTGTTAGTGTGGTAAGCCGATATATGCATGACCCTAGAAGTAGTCACATGAATGAGTGTATAGAATTTTGAGATATTTGAAGGGAAGCCCAGAGAAGGGCTTATGGTTCAAGAGAAATGGACATCTAGATGTGGAGGGATAATGTGATGCAGATTGGGGGCAGTTGTCTTGATGATAGAAGATCAATCTATTGTGTATTTGTTGGTGGCAATTTAATATCCTGGAGAAGTAAGAAACAATCGGTGGTGTCTCGCTCAACTGCTGAGGCAGAATATAGGTCAATGGCAATAAGTTTGAGTGAGCTATTATGGATAAGAAGCCTTCTAACTGAACTGAAGTTGGTGATAAACACTCCTATGAAGTTATGGTGTGACAATAAATCAGCCATTAACATTGGTAACAATCCAGTCCAACATGATCGAACAAAACATGTGGAGATTGATCGCTTCTTTATCAAAGAAAGGATAGATGAGGGAACCTGAAAGTTAAACTTTGTAAATTCTGGAGAACAAGTGGTTGATTGTTTAACGAAGGCTTTAGGTGTTAAAGAGTGTACATCATCATGTAGCAAGATAGGCATGATAGATATTTATCGCCCATCTTGAGGGGGATGTTGGGCTGTGTGTGTATGTGTTTCTAAGCCCAAAAAAAGGGAGTCCATATATGCTCTTGTATATGTATGTCTGTAAAGGAGACAGTGTGAGTGTGAAGCTTCCAGAAAAACAATCACAAATATCTTCACCAATCGCAGACTTCCAGAACAATAATGTATTATATGGTCCAGCATCATTCCAATTTACCAGTAAACTTGACTATATCATGAGTTCTGGCCTTTCGTGCTCATTGTTCTAGTACTCCACTTTTTATATCATGCACGATTTATTACATTGTTTCAGGATGCACAAGAGGTGCCGGCATCATCATCGACCAGCCACCTGAACCCTGAAGCTAGGTCAGATAGTAGCTATATGATTTCTGTTTTTCTACTTGTATGTTGATACATTCTTTTTTTTGGTTGTACTATTCGATCTTTTTGGAGTTTATGCCGGTGTGCAGTTCTGTTTTGGACTGTGCTCTTAGTTCAGTAAATCGATCTGGTTGTTATGTCAGTTTCACATGTTTGACAGTTATGTCCTGTTATATAATTTTACACATATATTGATAGAAATATCATCCATAGTTTTTTTTATTATATAGTGCATTCATAATTTTTTTAAGTGCGTTATTTTGCTGTCATGTCATTTTAGTTCAAGTCTGTGAATTTTGGGGGCTATATACTTGTCAGGGTCACAATTTTATATGGTAACAATTCTTGTGTGAATATATTGCTATATGCACTGTAATTTCTTTGGGTTGCTTTGTTGTGTGTTGCAGCTGTTGCTCGGAGCATAATTTCAACTGGTTCAGTAACCGATGACAATTTATTTTGTTTTGTTGTTCAGTAATATTCTAGTAAGTCAGTACTGTGACGAAGCGGCTGTTGCTCACCCGATACGTTTCTGACCATGCACTCCTACATTTCACCAGGTGAACATGATCAGGTGAAAATACTATATTTGAATCTGACCTTTCTATTAAGTTCTCTTTTGAGGGATACAAGTCGCGTACGCAACACCCATAGACTCGTAAGGTCCCTTGATTCCTTCAACTGCAAACAGGTTGTAAATAGCTGTTGTGTTCATATAATCATTTTAAATTGAAAAACAAAGAGTTTAAGCTAGATATATAAATCAGCATCCTAAAGGTTGTGATGCATTTTTCTGCCACTCTATAGCTAACGGGCTTCAGCTGGACACATAGAATTGATGATCTCGTATGTTTTATAAATCTAGACAAACCTATCATCGTAGGTCTAATGGATTATTTTGACTCGGGACGTAAAATACGTAATCGCGTAAGACAATGGAAATGCAGTATGCTTCCAAGTTGCACGTTGTTTTACATCTTGTTGAACATAATTTCATACAATTAGATGTTGCACTTGGAATGTTTATTTCTTTACCAAAAAATGATTATATTCTTTTTTGGGAATACTAGCTTACATACAGCTATAATCTAATCCGAGTACATCCTGTGTCAGATCACTCTGCTTTTAACCTTGTCCATTGCAGGTAGCAACTAGCTAGCTAGCAAGCAGCAACCACGCAATTCTTGAGAGTTTGGAGATTGCCACGGCAAGACGATGTGGGTTGGGCTGGGTCAGGCGGCGACGGTGGCGCAGCTGGCCGGGGCGGATGTCGGCGGGCTAATCTCCATGATTATGCAGGCGGCTGTGACCGCTCAGCAGAACAAGAAGGAGTGCGACCATCTCGCCCGGCGTGCCTTCATGATCGCCGAGCTGCTGCCGCACATGCAGGATCCGGAGATGATTCGGCGGCCGGAGGTCTGGAGACCGCTGGCTGGACTCGACGAGACGCTACGAGAGGCACATGAGCTCGTCGCCTCCTGCCAGGAGAAAAGCGCGGTGTACCGGTTTGTGATGGCCGGACGGCAGGCTGAGAGGTTCAGAGATGTTGAGCGCAAGATCGACTCGTACCTCCTCGTCTTCCCCTTCATCAGCCACATCGGCATCACTCGCCGTCTCGATCGAATCTACAAAGTTCTGCTTCCAGACGACACTATCTTGGCTTCTCCATCTGCAGACAGTTCCCAATATCATGCGCTGGTATGTACATACTAAACAGATTAGTTGTTAATCGACCTGATCTCCACCATTAATTCCTGAAAACTTTTAAGGTGAGTTTGGTCTTGTGTTGCATGTCTGTTATTTTGTCCTAGCAGGAGATTGCAGAACAGATGGCTTTCCATGGAGACGACGGAGGCAAGGTGTTCACCATGGCTGAGCTGGCGGCGGCGACCAACAACTTTTCATCTGACAAGCAGATCGGGAATGGCGGATTCGGCAGGATCTACATGGGAATGCTTCCCGACGGGCGGGAGGTGGCCGTCAAGCGCAAAAGTGTGGAGTCGTATCCGGGTGAAGAGGAGTTTATGGCAGAGATCACAATCCTATCACAAATTCGACACAAGAACATTATCCGCCTCCTAGGCTGGTGCCGCGCGACGGAGAAGCGCCTGTTTCGTAAAAACAAGGAAGAGCGTCTCATCGTCTACGAGTACATGGAGAACGGCTCCCTTGACTGCCGCCTGCACGACCCGCTGTCGTCGTCGCCGGTGGTGACGTCCTGGAAGACACGCGTGGAGATACTGCTGGGCGTGTCCCGGGCCATCGAGCACCTGCAGTCGTTCGGCGAGCGGCCGGTGATCCACCGCGACGTCAAGCCGTCCAACATCCTGCTCGATGACAACTGGGCGCCGCGCTTGTCGGACTTCGGCTTGTCGCTCACCTGGGACGAAGCGGCAGACCGAGATACTACCCCGGTCTACGGTACGTATGGATACATTGACCCGGAGTATTACATCAAAGGCAGGTTGATGCCGACGAATGACATGTACAACTTCGGCGTCGTGATGCTGGAGGTATTAACGGGGAAGAGAGCATATTTTGGAGAACCAAAGAAAGGGAAGGAGAGGGGAAAACAGTACGTCTTTGGTCGTCACAGCTTGGCGTCCTTCGCGATGCCGCTGATTGAGGCGGGGGAGCTGTGGAAGGTGTTGGACAGGCGACCGGCAGAGGATCCAACGCCGAGGCAGCTTCAGGCGGTGGACCTTGTGGCGCAGACGGCAGCGCTCTGCCTGAATTTAGAGGGGAAGAACAGGCCGGCAATTTCGGAAGTCGTGGCCAACCTCGAGACGGCGCTCGATCTCGTCCGATGCGATGGGTAGCCCGACCGACCTCCACTATTGCCAACACCGGCAATTTCGGAAGTTGCTGGATATATGAACGTATAGTGTATACACAATGTAAAGAAGATGCTTATCTGTTTATCATGTTTTCAGGGGGAAAAAAAGAAAGGAGTCCTACGAAGCCTAGCAAATTTAAGGGTGAATGTTCGGCCTATGCTCCTAGCAGTTGGGTTTGCCAGATGAGCCCACGACAACCTGCTCATGGGAGAATTGACATCCCTTTTCCTGGCGAAACTGACTCGGGCCGGCCTTCTTGTAAAGGCGCAATTGACGCGCTCGAGAGTGAAGAAGAGCTTGAAACTCCTATCTTTATTGACTCGATTCACTCATAGCGGTTTTGCCTTTCTGTCGCTGTCGTTGGAGACTTGGGTGTCTGGTGACGTATGCGCTGGCGAGCTCCTCCTGCCGTATCAACGCCACCTACCAGACTTACTGCGTAAAGCGGATAGTGTGCTCGTCGGAATTTCTGGGTGCCATCATCGTCCGATGTTCAATGAAATGCTCCGCTGAAAAACTGCACAGGAGACACAGGATTCCACCGCGCGTGAGGCACTGAGGCGGTATGAACGGTCACGGCGGTAATTTCCCCTCCCTTCAACCTTTCTTTTTCGATCTTTAATTTGCTTGCCCCTATTTTCTTAATAACTAGTATGGTGCCCCGTGCAGATTGCGCGGCTAGCATCGCTATATTTTTTCTCGCATAATAGCTTAAATATTTTCAATTTTTATAATAAGATATATTAAAATTTCGCACTATAGACTCCTCTTCCAATATCCCTTTTTATTAATTCTGAATTTTAGTTATTTGTAAATTGTATTTCGATATGGACTCTAAATCTTCTTTCAATATTGCTTATTTTTTAATTTTGAATTTTCGTTATTTGTAAATTGTATTTCTATATGCACTGTGGACTTTTTTTTCGATATTCCCTTTTTAATTCCGAATTTTAGTCATTTACAAATTGTACTCCTATATGGACTCTAGATCTTTTTTCCTAATATTTCTTATTTTGTAATTCCAAATTTCAGTTATTTATAAACTGTATCCCTATATGAACTCTAGACACTTCTCCTAATCTTATTTATTTTATAATTGTGAATTTTAGTTATTTCTAAATTTTATTCCTATATGAACTTTAAACTCTACTTTTATTTTTCTTATTTTTTTAGTCAGGACTTTCAGTTAATCCTAATTTCCTATATGAACGCTAGTATTCCAATATTCCTATTTTTAGTTCCGAATTTTTTTATTTTTAAATTCTATTCCTATATGGACTCTAGACTCTTCTTCCAATGTTCCCAATTTTTTATTTCGATTTTTATTTTTTTCTAAGTTATATTCTATATGGACTATAAACTTCTCTTTCAACATTCTTTTTTTAATTTGGAATTTTAGTTATTTCTAAATTGTATTTCTATTTGACTTAGTTTTCTTATTTTTTTAATTCTGAATTTTAACTGGCTCTAAATTGTATACATGGATGGACTCTAGTCTCCCATTCTAATATTCCTTATTTTTAATTTCGAATTTAAGCTATTTTTGAATTGTATTTCTATATGGACTCTATCTTTTCTTTTTTTCTCCGGTTAATGTGAGAATTTCTAGACAATGAGAGCGAACGTGGTGGCTCCTTTTTCTATTACTTTAATAAGTTAATAGATAGATGGATTAAAACCGGGGCTCTACACCAATATGGGTGCACACAGCCAACAACATTTAGAGAGTATAAAGATACACCCCTTACACAGTGTTCACTCAGCCAACACCAAAAAAGCACTTAGGCTCAAACCCCTAACAAACCAAACCCCAAAATTCTTGCAACAAGCATCCCAAAGCCTAAGAACATCACAAAGAAGTGCATCACTCTAACAACTTGTACCCTTCCTTCATCATATCACCATCCTCCTCCTCAAGCAACAAAGATCATATCATTGATGAGCTCAATGTGTTCCTTTGAAAATTAATTACCAACAAACATAAATTAAATTTGAAATCATTAAAGATCACACCATTTCTACAAAACAAAATTGACTAACACAAAGCTACAATTCTAACAAAAATTGGTACTTTAGCCTAGGTTGTAAACCGTTAGCTAACTTCCAAACATATTAGCAACATTTGTACGTGGTTTAATCCTAAAAGTTATAAACTTTTTCACATTATCTAACCAGACGAGTTGATGCGGCTTGACGCGTATGCCCATTGTGCCACACCTACATGTATATTATATTAGAAAATCAGTAAACATCCGCCCATTTATTGCATGTAGAATGAATGATTATGAAAAAATTAGCATCGCGATAACGTAATATGTCATTTCACAAATATGAAAAAATTAAATTCAACTTTAAAAGTTGTAACACAATAACAAATTAAAATCCTTAAAAGTCGAATTTGATCTTACACATTTGGTGAGTGATATATTTTATATTAATATATCTTGTGAATTTTTTTGGAAAAGATTATAATTATTTAGTTAACGTGTAATAAATAGTTGGGAGTCCAGCCGGATGACTAGAATCCCTCGACTTCCAACTCCCTCCGCCGTGGACCCGTGGTGCAAAACGAAGGAAGAAAAACACCATCTGCTATCGCCAGGAGCGCTCCTCAGTCCTGACCTGCTCACAGAGCAGCGTGATCCTGCGGGGATCACTCGTCTCACACACGGCCAGAGAGTGACGGAGACGAAGGTTAATCGTCCTTTTTTTTTTTAACAAAATGGCTTTGATTGAAGACAATGGACTATTCCAAGTTGCTTGCCTAATGCTACTACTTTACAAAGTTGCTTGCATACTGTTAGTACTTTACATCAACTTACCGAACATATGGAGCAATATTTTATACCAAGTTACTGAACATAGTTTTCTATGCAATAAAATTTATGTTTCTTTGTTGTACCAAGAGGTGGGACTGGGAGTACTTCCGCGTTCCGACCGAAATCGCCGAATGTGCTTGGTCATAAGGATTGACAATTTGACATTGAGAAACTTCTCACACGCGGGGAAAAAGTAATCATCGATCTACTCTGCAAGTATTCCCGCGTCGTCAACCTCTGCCCTCTTCTTTCGCCCCTAATCCCTTATTAATCCGTGTTTCTTCTTGTTATCAGCTAGCAACAAGCAGCAAAAGCGAATCCTTTCGAGCTTGGTGATATTGCCATGGCGCTGTGGGGCGGGCTAGGGCAGGCCGCGACGGTGGCGCAGCTGGTTGGCGCGGACGTCGGCGGGCTAATCTCCATGATCATGCAGGCGGCGGTGACGGCTCAGCAGAACAAGAAAGAGTGCGAGCAGCTCGCCCGCCGCGTCTTCATGATCGCCGAGCTGCTGCCGCACCTGCAGGACCCGGAGATGATGCGGCAGCCGGAGATCCGGCGGCCGCTGGTCGGGCTCGACGACACGCTCCGGGAGGCCCACGAGCTTGTGATTTCTTGCCAGGAGAAGAGCGCGATGCACCGGTTGGTAATGGCAGGTCGACAGGCTGAGAAATTCAGAGAGGTTCAGAGCAGGATCGACTCGTACCTCTTCGTCTTCCCCATCATCGGCTACATCGATGTTACCCGGCGCCTTGATCGAATATACAGAGTTCTGCTTCCGAATGACACGTCCGTGCCATCTCCATCTACAGGTTCCCGGGCTCATGAGGCGGTACACATTTCTGCTCCAGCTAAATGGACACCTTAACATTCATGCATGCTTTAAATGAAGAGAAACTTAAAACTTCTCTGTGTTTGTCTTGTTTGTCCAGGAGCTCGCAGAGGAGGCCGCTCAAGAGGTGGTATTCCATGGCGAAGAAGGCCAGAAATTCACCTTTGCAGAGCTTGCGACGGCGACCAACAACTTTGCATCTGACAAACTAATCGGTCGAGGCGGCGTCAGCTTTGTGTACATGGGAAGGCTTCCTGACGGGCGGGAGGTGGCCATCAAGCGCTTTTCCGAGGCTATTGAGGATGATGAGTTCAATGCAGAGCACACCATCCTCTCGCACATCCGCCTCAAGCACATCATCCGTCTCTCTTTGGCTACTGCATGGAGCGCCAGTACAAGCAGGAGATTAAGCGCTCCATATGGTTCTGGAAAAAGAAAGTTGTCGATGTGGCGCCCATCCTCGTTTTCGAGTACATGAAGAACAGCTCGCTGGACAAACACCTTCATGGCTCGTTGTCGTCGTCCTCGCCGGTGACGACGTCTTGGTGTATGCGCTTGGAGATACTGTTGGGCGTTTCTCGGGCCATCGAGTACCTGCACACCCACCCTACGCGGCCGGTGATCCATCGTGACATCAAGACGTCCAACATCCTGCTCGACTCCAACTGGGTGCCGCGCTTATCGGACTTTGGGTTGTCGCTCACCTGGGACGAGATGGAGTGCGGTGATATGTACATCAAAGGCACTCCCCGATACGTCGACCCGGAGTACGTTATAACGTCTAGAGCAAAGCCGACGATAGATGTGTATAGCTTCGGCGTTGTGATGCTAGAGGTATTGACTGGTAGAAGGGCAATTGATCTTGGTCAGGACAAGGAGAGAATTTTAGTTCATTTCGCGCGGCCACTCATCGAGGCGGGGGAGGTGCGGAAGTTGCTGGACAGGCACCTGGCGACGGAGCCAACGGCTAAGCAGCTCCAAGCGGCGGAACTAGTGGCACACACGGCAGGACGCTGTGTGCAGCTTGAGGGGAAAGACCGGCCGGCCATGTCGGAAGTCGTGGCCAAGCTCCAGGAGGCGGTTGAGCTCGTGCGTGGTGATGAGTAGCCAGCCTGTGGTCTAGGCCTCTGGGGCTCAATCATGCCGACTGAATGTGAAGATAGATCATAACAGTACACTGTTGTTGCCTCTGTTTTCAAATCGAAATAGTTTGTAGATACCTTGATTTGGTGCGATTCTTATCCATCAAGATGGTTCCTGGATATGTACTGCTCCCTTGGTGAAGGATATGGCATTTTTTTTTAGGGAATGGCGTATCTATCTTGAATGTACCTGATGCTTGATGACTTTATTTAGTGATGATGATTTGGTGACTTTCTCTCTTCTTTCTTTTCCTGTTTTCTTTAAAAAGAAAAAAAGGGAATCCAACACAGCCCAGCAAATTGAAGGCTTCATGTTCGGCCTGTGCTCGTGCTGCTATCAGTTGGGTTGGTAATCCGAGCCCAGGACAACCTGCTCATGGGCCAGGAGCCCACGAGAATGGCGAAACACACTCGGGCCGGTTTCCTACGGAAAACAACTTTCTCGTTACGGCAGAGCGCCATTGACGGTTTTGCCTTTCTGCAAAGCGCCATGAGAGGAGCACAATTATTGACTAGATTCATTCACGGCGGTTTTGCCTTTCTGTCGCAATACTACTTCTGAAAGTCTTAGAACCTGGTGGTTTGGGCATATGGCCGATATAGCTAATTAGCTTGTACTAGTCCATGGACGGATCTAGCGTGGATTGGGGAGCTCGAGTCCCCTCTATCCCACTGGATCACCATTAATAGAAGGGAAGAGGAAAGGGAAAGAAGAAGGAGAAAATGAAGAGTATGGGGACTGCAGAAGGAATAAAGAAATGAGTCATCCCTTCAATCTTGTTTTGGATCCGTCCCTAACTAGTTCTGTCATTTAAGGTGGTGTTTTTGCTGTCCTTTTCTTATGCAATCTGGACCAAATGATTTTGCATGTTGTACAGATATAGTGTTGTCAACCTGGTACTGTAAAGAGTTGTGTTTTCCGTTATCAATCAACACATTGTAATTTCTACTTGTCAGGTTTGGTATAATGCTAGAATTTGTAGTCCTGTATTTATCATCCACGGTTGTGTAAAAAAAACGTATTAAAAAATATTCAAACTTCACATTGAGCTGGTAGCTGCAGCTTGGTGGCTGTTTCAATGAGCTGAGGGAGAGCAGGAGATTGGATTTCGGCTCGGGTTGTAGTACGAGATAGAACACGCGTCACTAACCTACGCAGTGCTGCACGGGCGGTGTCGTGCGGCACTGCCGCAGAGAAATTTTTTTCCCGCTCCGCACTACCGTATGAACACTACCTTCCACTTCTAGACTGCTACTGTGGAAAGCGACATAGTGCACTCGTCGGAATTGCCGGTGGGCCTTCATCGTCCGTGTCCGGGTGGAGCACTCCAGATGTTCGATGAAATGCCGCGCCGCAAGTCTGCACTCTGCACATGCACAGGAGAGACAGGATTCCACCCCGCGTGAGGCACAGAGGAGACATGAACGGTCACGACGGTAAATTCCCCTCCCTTTGTCCCTTCTCATCTTTCGTTTTCGATCCTTAATTTCCGTGCCCCTTCCGGCCTTCCAGCATTCTTAGACCAGACGACTTGACGCGCATGTCCAATGTCCCACACCCACAGATACTCAGGAAATATTCGCTCACACCCACTTTCCAGGGTGTTTCGCGGCGATCACCTCATCTCTACCTTATTTATCGTGACCTGCTTTGCTTCATAAACCCCATGGGATGGGTTTTGGCGTAGTTAGTGTCATCGTCTTCATTTGTCTTTCCCAAGTACACTGCTTGCTGCCCACTGAACGCACAAACTTACGGCCGAGGTGCCAAGGGTCTGTTCTGAAACCTTGATTTCAGGTATGCAGTATGCTGTACTTCCTTTTGTTTCTCTTCTCATGACTCTGTATGGTAGGGATCACCTGATACCTCAGCATAGCTTTTCTTTTTCATCTTTCTGATTGTAGCTTGATCTCAGATTCTCATGCTCATGTTAATTCTATTCTCTAGCAGGGAAAAGTTAGCGAAGTAGCAATTGAGTGAGACGAAGCTATGGCACATTTACAGTGGGATGGCATGGAGCGAGTGGCTACTATTGCGCAGCTGACGGGAGTGGATGCACTGGGGCTCATCTCTACGATCGTGCAGATGGCGCAGGTGGTTCGCCGGAACAAGGAGACCTGCCAGGAGCTGGTGCAGGAAATTTCACTGCTCCGCGACCTCCTGCGGATGCTGCAGGATCCAGAGATGATGTGTCGGGAAGAGATCGTGAACGCGCTCAGTAGGCTGGAGGGGACGCTCAAGGAGGCGCATGCCCTTGTCACTTCCTGCAGTGACTGCTCAGCCATGTACCGTTTCTTCATGTGTTGAAAGCAAGCAGACCAGTTCCGGCGCATCAAGAAGAAGATCGACAAGCACCTCCGTTTCTACCCCATGATCAGCCATGCCGACCTAACCCTTCGTCTCGAAAAACTTGCCAACAGTGCTGCTTTATCAACATGCTCATCCCAGGTATATTTTGTCATGTTCACTGGTTCCAATCGCAGACTTCCAGAACAACAATGTATTATATGGTCCAGCATCATTCCAATTTACCAATAAACTTGACTATATCATGAGTTCTGGCCTTTCGTGCTCATTGTTCTAGTACACCACTTTTTATATCATGGAAGATTTCTTACATTGTTTCAGGATGCACAAGAGGTGCCGGCATCATCATTGACCAGCCACCTGAACCCTGAAGCTAGGTCAGATAGTAGGTATATGATTTCTGTTTTTCTACTTGTATGTTGACACATTCTTTTTTTTGGTTGTACTATTCGATCTTTTTGGAGTTTATGCCGGTGTGCAGTTCTGTTTTGGACTGTGCTCTTAGTTCAGTAAATCGATCTGGTTGTTCTGTCTGTTTCACATGTTTGACAGTTATGTCCTGTTGTATAATTTTACACATATATTGATAGAAATGCCATCCATAGTTTTCTTTTTATAAAGTGCATTCATAATTTTTTTTAAGTGCGTTATTTTGCTGTCATGTCATTTTAGTTCAAGTCTAAGTGAATTTTGGGGGCTATATACTTGTCAGGGTCACAATTTTATATGGTAACAATTCTTGTGTGAATATATTTCTATATGCACTGTAATTTCTTTGGAGTTGCTTTGTTGTGTGTTGCAGCTGTTGCTCAGAGCATAATTTCAACTGGTTCAGTAACCGATGACAATTTATTTTGTTTTGTGGTTCAGAATATTCTAATCTTACGAGTTTGAGAAACATATCATTACTTCTGAAAAGCACTCAATTTGCTGTTCAATGTCATTTCAGGGCTGAAGAAGTAGATGATGGGTATGAAAAAGGCGAAGTAGTAACCCAGTCATTTAGTGATGTGGAACATCATCAAGAAGGTATTCTTTCAGCTAAACTAGCTGGGTGACCCGCGCAATTACGCAGCTAGCACTAATAGACCGAACTTTATCATCCCCGTGTTTCTAATTTTATAGTTTTTAAAAGTCGATTCAGTCGCTACCCCTTACTCATTTGTCAATCCTTTATTTACTTATCTATCTATCACTGTTTCTATTCATTTTCCTTGAAACCTTTAAAAATTAGACCTTTTAGTTTTCAGAGTTCATTGTCTTGTTAGGTTTTGTTTTTATAAATTTTTCGAAGTTCTGCCAAACACCGTTATTGTACTCCTCATGGCCCCTCCGTTGCCTCCTCTCTTTAATATCATTGGAATTTTAAAAATTAAACATAATTAGCGTTTGGGTTCTTTTTTACTTTTTAGAAGTCCCGCTAAACCATCAGCAGCTTTGCCACTGTACTCCTCTACGCGCGACTCGCCCGCTGCCTCCCCTCTTTATTGTCATTGAGATTTTAAAAACATGATTATCATTGGGGTTTATTTTTTACTTTCTAGAATCCCGTCAACCGTCGAGACCGTGCTACTTAATGGCTTATCCGTCGCTCACTCCTCTTAATCGTTATTGATATTCTATTTGGGGTCTTGTTTATATGTCTATAGTTTTTATATATCCCATCAACTGCCACCACTTTACTCATTTACGGGCCTGTTGTTACGGGCCTATTGTTTTTCCCTATTTATTATCATTTGATATCGTTATGTTCTAGATGAACTAATTTTTTTGAAAAGTCCACATTTTTCATTTTAATATTTTTTTATTTGTAAATTGTATTCCTACTTGAACTCTTATATTATTTTTCTATTTTCAAAATTTATTTTGTTTGTTATTCTGAATTTTAATTAATCTCGTCATTTGTTTGTTATTTTTTATTGTGAATTTTAATTAATCACGTATTGGATTCTTATATGGAATCCTGTTTCAATATTGTTTATTTTTAATTCCGAATTTCAGTTATTTTTTAGATTGTATTTCTATTTGGACTATTCTTTTCTTTTTCTTCGATTAATGTGGAAATTTCTAGCCTCCACAGCGAACGAGGTGCCATCTTTTCAAGCTATCTTTATAATATAACTAGCTGGGTGGCCCGCGCAATTGCACGGCTAGCATCCATACAAAATTATCTATTTTCTACATATGATTTTACTTAAAATTTGTTAAATATATATCTCGTTATCATAGGATTTTGATTGATCGACTTTTATCATCCACGTGTTACTAATTTTTTAGCTTTTAAAAGTCACTTTAATCGCTACCCCTTACTCATTTGTCAATCCTTTATTTACTTGTCTATCTATCACTGTTTCTATTCATTTTTGTGAAACCTTTAAAAATTAGACCTTTTAGTTTTTAGAGTTCATTGTCTTATTAGGTTTTGTTTTTATAAATTTTTCAAAGTTCCCTCAAACACCACCACTGTATTCCTCTACGATCTCTCCGCTGCCTCCTCTCTTTATTATTATTAGGATTTAAAAAACGAACAAATTATCGTTTGGGTTTATTTTTTACTTTGTAGAAGTCTCGCTAAACTGTCAGCAGCTTTACTACTGTACTCCTCTACGCGTGACCCGCCCGCTGCCTCCCCTCTTTATTGTCATTGAGATTTTAAAAACATGATTATCATTGAGGTTTATTTTTTTACTTTCTAAAATCCCGTCAACTACCGTGACCGTACTGCTTAATGGCTTGTCCATTGTCCCTACTCTTAATCGTCATTGGGATTTTATTTGGGGTTTTGTTTGTATGTTCATAGTTTTTATATGTCTTATCAACTACCACCACTTTACTCCTTTACAGGCCTATTATTTTTCCCCTCTTTATTATCATTTAATATTATTGTGTTCTAGATGAACTATTCTTTTCGAAAACTCCATATTTTGATTTGTCCTTATGGAGTTGGGACTTGGGGCCATTCATTAGCTTAAAAGAGTTTCTCTTGTTTGTAATTTTGATTTCGACTTGTCTTGTCAAAGCAAATATTCTTGCAAGTCATCTGCACAACAATGTTGAGTCGATTTTCTTGCTCAGGTCACCGGGATGCAGTACAAGCATCGCTGGCTATAAAATCAAGATCTTGGTGGCATGATGTAATATTCTCGAAAAGGTGGAAATTGGATTCCCATTGATCGTTGCTACGGATTAAGATGCCTCCAAAATAGAATTGCTCTAGTTTCACTCATTCAATAACCATGTCTCGCTATTTTCTACCTCTATCTTGTAGGCTGGTGATGCAGCGAAAGCACATATAGTGCCCCGTGCGATCGAGTTGTTCACTTTGGCAGAGGTCGCGACGGCGACCATGAATTTCGCCCTTGACAGAAAGATCGGTGCAGGCAGCTATGGCAATGTGTACAAGGGAATGCTTCCCGACGGGCGGGAGGTGGCCATCAAACGTGAAACAGGGAAGAAGGAATTCCGTGCAGAGGTTACAATCCAGTCCCTCCTTCACCACAAGCATATTATCCGCCTGGTTGGCTGCTGCGTGATGGAAAAGGAGGAACGCCGGTTACAATCCAGTCCCTCCTTCACCACAAGATTTATTCGCATGTTTTATTGGACTTTACGGTAGATTAATCAAAGGTGTATTATAGGGAGATAATTAATTATAGTGACCTGAAGTTAAGAGGGCATTTTCTGGTATATACATAAATATGTACACAAATATAAGAGGCCAAGTATAAATCCGAGGTATTAAAATACATTCGCGTAAATACGGATATACGGGGCCAATAGGTGAAAAGAGGGGAAGGAATAAAATATATAAATATAAATAATAGTAAATAAATTACCACAAATATTAGACAATATTGTTTACATTTGATTGGTTGAACTGGCACAATTTTTGGAATAATTTTTGTGGAGAAAATTAGCCCAAGGGCCAAAAATACCATGCCAACACTATTCACGGGCCGCCAAGTGTTCGGCCCGGGTCTCCCCGCCCCCCCGGCTCGCGCTCGTGCGCCCACGCGCCCTGCCGCGCCGCCAGCCGCCCTCGGGCCGGTCCGCGCCCGCGCCGCCCGCCGCGCCGCACGCGCGCCCACGCCCTGCCGCGCCCGCGCCGCGCGCCGCTCGCGCCCACGCCGTGCACGCGCTGCCTGCCGCACGTCGCCCGCATGTGCCGCCCGCGTGCCGCCCTGCCGCCCACGCCGCACGCCGGCCGCCCTCGAGCCGCCCGCACGTCGCCCCGCGCCCGTACGCCCGCGCCGCCCGCCGCCGCCCTACCGTGCAGTGCCCTCCCGCGCGCGCCGCCCGCGTGCCGCCTGCCGCCCCGCGCCGCACGCTGGCCGCCCTCGAGCTGCCCGCGCCTGCGCCTCGCCGCCGCCCGCGCCGCACGCGGGCACGACGCCCGGCCGCGCCGCGCGCGCACACTGCCCACGCGCACCGCCGCTCGCGCTCCGCGCCCTCGCTGCCACCGCGCTGTACACGCCCATGCCCGGCCGTACCCGCGCCTGCGCCACGCGCGCGACGCCGTACCCGCGCCACGCCGCCGCCTGACGTCGCCGTACCCGCCGCGTGCACCCACCGCCGTGCCGCGCCATGACGCCGCCGTACCGCCGCTTGCGCCCACGTCGCCGGTCGCCCACGTCGCCGAACTCCTCCCCCACGCCGCGCGCCATGCCGCCGTGTCCACCGCGCCTCCCCGGCCCGGCCTATAAAATCCCCCCCCGGCCGAGCCCTTTCTCCCCCACACCATCCCTCCACTCCCCTCCTTTCTCCTCCACTGCCGCGCCCCGCTGTCGAGCGCCATTGCTGCCTTGCCGCCGCTTGGGCTGCGCCGCCGTCGCCACCGGCTGCCGCCCTGCCCCGGTCGCCGCTGCCGTAGGTGATCCCCCCTCCTCCTCCTTCCCCTCCCTTTCTATCGACGGAGAGAGAGAGGCAGTAGGAAGGGAGAGAGAGAGAAAAGAGAGGAATGGAGGAGGAAGAAGAAAAGAAGAAGGGAGAAAGCAGAAAGGAAAAGAAAAAAAAGAGAGAAAAAGAAAAGGGAGAGAGAGAGAAAGGAAAAAAAATAAAACAAAAAAAAATATGTGCGAATTCTGGTTGAAGGAAGTTGCATTTCTAGGTCATGTGATATCAGCCGGTGGCGTAGCAGTAGACCCTGCTAAGGTTGAGGCGGTTACCGAATGGAAAGCACCCAAGTCTGTAACGGAGATCCGGAGCTTTCTGGGATTGGCCGGATACTACCGAAGATTCATCGAAGGGTTCTCCAAGATAGCTCGACCCATGACCCAGCTACTCAAGAAAGAAAAGGAATTTAAGTGGACGGAGCAATGTCAGGAAAGTTTCGAACGGTTGAAAGAAAAGTTAACCACTGCCCCTATCCTAGTCCTCCCTGATAACCGGAAGGATTTTGTAGTATATTGCGATGCCTCGAGACAAGGGCTGGGAGGAGTGTTAATGCAAGAAGGAAAAGTCGTGGCGTATGCTTCACGACAACTGCGACCGCACGAGGAAAATTATCCTACCCATGATCTTGAATTGGCCGCAGTGGTTCATGTGCTGAAGATTTGGAGACATTATTTGATTGGGAATCATTGTGATATCTACACGGATCACAAGAGTCTGAAGTATATCTTCACGCAACCCGACCTGAACCTAAGACAGAGACGGTGGCTGGAACTGATCAAGGATTACGACTTGGAGGTTCACTACCATCCCGGGAAGGCAAACGTCGTAGCCGACGCACTAAGCCGCAAAAGCCATTGTAATCACCTAGGCATGGACGACATGGCCCCTGAGCTTAGAGAAGAAATAGCCCACCTGAACTTGCACCTAATCCCGCAAGGACAGATAAATACCCTGGAAATACAGCCCCTACTGAGGAAACAGATAGAAGAAGCTCAAAAGGATAACGAAGAGGTTCGGGAAGTAAAGAAGCGCATGGCCGCAGGACATGCGAAGGAGTTCTCGGTTAGCGAGGAAGGAATATTACGGTATAAAAAGAGGATCTACGTGCCGGAACAAGGAGGATTGAGGAAACTCATACTAAAGGAATCCCATGAATCGGCTTACTCCCTACACCCGGGGGGTACGAAAATGTACCAGGATTTGAAGGAAGGATACTGGTGGCCCAATATGAAACGGGATGTGGCAGAGTACGTAGCGCTCTGCGATGTATGCCAACAAGTGAAAGCTGAATACCAGCGACCAGCAGGGTTACTACAACCTCTCAAAATTCCCGAATGGAAGTGGGATGAGATCGGTATGGATTTTATTGTTGGATTACCTAAAACCGCAACAGGCTATGACTCCATTTGGGTAATCGTAGATCGACTCACCAAAACTGCGAGGTTTATCCCTGTGAAGACAAATTATAGCAGTGCCAAGCTAGCAGAGCTGTACATGTCCAGGATCGTGTGTCTTCACGGCGTACCAAAGAAGATTATATCCGACTGAGGTACCCAGTTTACCTCACACTTCTGGAATAAAGTGCATGAGGCCCTCGGAAGCTACCTCGCATTTAGTACGGCATATCACCCCTAGACCGATGGCCAGACTGAAAGGACGAACCAAGTATTGGAGGATATGTTGAGAGCATGTGCACTGGACTTTAGCAAGGACTGGGAAAGGTGTCTACCGTATGCTGAGTTCTCCTACAACAACAGTTATCAAGCTAGCCTAAAAATGTCGCCAAATGAAGCATTGTTCGGACGACGATGCCGTACCCCGTTAATGTGGTCCGAGACCGGAGAGCGTGTCGTATTCGGACCCGATATAATCAAAGAGGCTGAAGAAAAGGTTCGCCTAATCCGTGACCGACTAAAGGTGGCACAGTCACGCCAGAAGAGCTACGCTGACACTCGGAGAAGGGATCTAGAATTTAAAGAAGGAGATTACGTATACCTAAGGGTCTCCCCGCTGAGGGGTACAAAAAGGTTTAAAGTCAAGGGAAAGCTAGCACCAAGGTACGTAGGACCGTTCCAAATAATCGCTAGACGAGGAGAAGTTGCCTATCAGCCGGTTTTTCACGTCTCCCAGTTGAAGAAATGCTTGAGAGTGCCAGAAGAGCAAGCCCCGTTGGAGGAAATCCACATCGCAAATGACCTCACTTATCCGGAACACCCTGTAAAGATCTTGGATGAGGCCGAAAAAGGAACCCGAACCAAAGTGTGGCGTATGTACAAAGTGCAATGGAGTAATCACACAGAGGATGAGGCTACATGGGAGAGCGAGGAGTTCTTGAAGACCGAGTACCCACAACTATTCGACAACCGGTAAGAAATCTCGGGACGAGATTTATTTAAGGGGGGTAGGTTTGTAACGCCCTAAAAATTTCGACCAACAGAAATCGAAATCCTAAAATATGGACCCTCAAAAACTTTTTAATATAAATTGCATAATGCCAGATTTATTCGCATGTTTTATTGGACTTTACGGTAGATTAATCAAAGGTGTACTATAGGGAGATAATTAGTTATAGTGACCTGAAGTTAAGAGGGCATTTTCTGGCATATACATAAATATGTACACAAATATAAGAGGCCAAGTATAAATCCGAGGTATTAAAATACATTCGCGTAAATACGGATATACGGGGCCAATAGGTGAAAAGAGGGGAAGGAATAAATATATAAATATAAATAATAGTAAATAAATTACCACAAATATCAGACAATATTGTTTACATTTGATTGGTTGACCTGGCACAATTTTTAGAATAATTTTTGTGGAGAAAATTAGCCCAAGGGCCAAAAATACCCTGCCAACACTATTTACGGGCCGCCAAGTGTTCGGCCCGGGTCTCCCCGCCCCCCCGGCTCGCGCTCGCGCGCCCACGCGCCCTGCCGCACCGCCAGCCGCCCTCGGGACGCTCCGCGCCCGCGCGACCGCGCCGCCCGCTGCGCCTCACGCGCGCCCACGCCCCGTCGCGCCGCGCGCCGCTCGCGCCCACGCCGTGCACGCGCTGCCTGCCGCACGTCGCCCCGCGCCCGTACGCCCGCGCCGCCCGCTGCCGCCCTACCGTGCCATGCCCTCCCCGCGCGCGCCGCCCGCGTGCCGCCCTGCCGCCCCGCGCCGCACGCCGGCCGCCCTCGAGCCGCCCGCGCATGCGCCTCGCCGCCGCCCGCGCCGCACACGTGCACGACGCCCAGCCGCGCCGCGCGCGCACACTGCCCACGCGCACCGCCGCTCGCGCTCCGCGCCCTCGCCGCCGCCGCGCCGTACACGCCCATGCCCGGCCGTACGCGCCCATGCCCAGCTGTACCGTGCCTTGCGCCACGCGCGCGACGCCGTACCCGCGCCACGCCGCCGCCTGACGTCGCCGTACCCGCCGCGTGCACCCACCGCCGTGCCGCGCCATGACGCCGCCGTACCGCCGCGTGCGCCCACGTCGCCAGTCGCCCACGTCGCCGTACGTCTCCCCCACGCCGCGCGCCATGCCGCCGTGTCCACCGCGCCTCCCCGGCCCGGCCTATAAAATCCCCCCCCGGCCGAGCCCTTTGTCCCCCACACCATCCCTCCACTCCCCTCCTTTCTCCTCCACTGCCGCGCCCCGCTGTCGAGCGCCATTGCCGCCTTGCCGCCGCTTAGGCTGCGCCGCCGTCGCCACCGGCTGCCGCCCTGCCCCGGTCGCCGCCGCCGTAGGTGAGCCCCACTCCTCCTCCTTCCCCTCCCTTTCTATCGACGGAGAGAGAGAGAGAGGCAGTTGGAAGGGAGAGAGAGAGAAAAGAGAGGAACGGAGGAGGAAGAAGAAGAAAAGAAGAAGGGGGGAGAAAGCAGAAAGGAAAAGAAAAAAAAAGAGAGAAAAAGAAAAGGGAGAGAGAGAGAAAGGAAAAAAAATAAAACAAAAAAAAATATAAAAATAAAAATAAAATAGAGAGAGGTAAAATTAGAGGATTAGGAACTTAATTTTGTTTATCTCGAATATATGTGTTAGACTAATATAAAGTGTTAGTTTAATTAAATAATAAGATAGACCGACATCGGTTATTTTGGAAACGCGGGTAGAATTATATCGGACATTTAATTGCGATTTAAAATGTTCACCTAACTAGATTATTCTTTAATGGTTAATACTTAGCAATGTACTTATCCGATTATGTAGATTTTTATTAGTTAAATTTCGCTAGTCGATTATATATATATATAATCGGAGGATTAATTACCGGTCGATTTTAAAATTGCTATCGTATGGATGCGATCGTTCGTATCTATTTAAATATTTATTTAGTCGGTATCGAGTTGGTTCCTACTCAATAATAGGGCTATCCGCTAAATTACCCGTCGTGATTATTTTAGCCGACTATTCCCTGGGTAGGGTTACCTTTTATTATCGGTCTCTAATTTATTCGAGACGCGTAAATCAAACCGGATTAATAGTTTAAATTGGCTAGCGCTAATATTTTACAACAACGGTATTAAAAATCAAAATAGTATTATTTTTAAACAAAATGGAATCGACGTCGTCGTTCAACGCTCGCGCTCGATCTTTCCTTTAAACTGAATTTTGTTGGAGTTTAAATTGAATTCTAAATGAATTCAATTCCTTTCACACGTAATTATAGATCCCGAGGGAGCTGTGAGTCCAACCGAAGACGAAGAACCACCGGACTTTCACTATTCCTTGAACATATCGATCCCAAATTGCGAAATTATTTTGTTTGCAAATAAAGTTGCATGCAATGATGAACATCCTACTTGTTGTTATGCCATGCCTTGAATATTGTTTACCCCATATCCCCTTGTTATGCCATGATATGATGACATGATTTGTGAAAGAAGAAATGAAACTAAATAACTGTTTTCGACTGGGGCGGATGGTGGATTTGGGTGGTATCGGGAAAAGGCTAGTACCGTCCCCGGTCAGTTAAGGACCGAGCCATGAAGTTAAGCATGAAACGACCCTCGTACAACCGCACTTCTCGGATGGGTATAGACCTAGCGGACTAGATAGCTGAGCAGAGGCAGTATCCTTGCATAGATGGTTCACCCCCGTGTGTGAGGCAGGTGCGCTACGGTGGGGCAGCCGTTGAGGTAGGGCCGCGATGCGTGCCCTACGTCGGTGTCGCCATTTGTAGGACTGCCACATGTGTGAGAGTGAGAATCTAAACTTAAACTATAAACTATAAACTTTACGTGCGTGTGAGACTTCCCTTCCCGGGAGCGCCAGAACTCCTCTCACTGCTAGAAACAGATACGCCTAGGGTGCATGAGGATGATAGTTCATGGAGCGGGTACTGCCAATGCAAGGTTATCGAAAGGCTTTGCCGCGACGCGTCTCATGTGTTGGGACGAGGCTCATGTGTTGGGCAGTCGCGGAGTGCGGGTAAAGTGTACATCCACTGCAGTGTGAGTAAACCAAATCTATTCGAATAGCCGTGCTCGCGGATATTGAGCACCGGGACATGCATTACACTTGGCTAGACTCTAAACTCTTAACCTGTGTGGGATGGGTTATTGCATGATGAATTTTATGCTGTTGGAGCCACTCCCCGAGAGCAGGGGAGGTGGGCGTCCACAGAAAACCATGACGACCAACGGCGGAAAGCCATCCTTGGAATCACAATGGATGGTAGACAGAATCGTCGTTGCTTAAATTAAACTCTGGTATTAAAACTTGACCAGTTATGCTAAGTCTTAGGTTTGTGAAAATGATTGCAAAACCAGCTTTATGCAAATGAGCCTTTGCCTTGCCTTGAATAAAAATCCTTCATATGCATCGTTACTGTGGTGACTTGCTGAGTACGGTTGGTACTCACCCTTGCAATTATAAACTTCATCAGAAGCCGAAGATGATACCGCGGAAGATCCATACGCCTACTACGAAGAGGATGCGGAAGATGAGGGTGCCCACTAGGTCTAGATACGGTCGTTGCCTGTGGAAATGACGATGCCGCTGCCTTCGCTCCGCTACTTATCTATATTCTGTTTTGGACTGTATTCCGGACCGTTCGGTCCTTTGTTCTAAAACTACACCTTCGGGCCTATGATCTAATAATTCGTACACGACGCATATGTATGCGCTTTTGGTAATTCAACTATGTAGCGTGTGTGCCAAACTACTTGATCCAGGGAAATGGCACAGAATACACGAGTGGTTCCTGTTGCAAAACGGGGGTCCTTACAGTACATGAAGAACGGCTCGCTTTCCGACCACCTGCATGGTCCGTTGACATCGTCCTCCTCCTACTCGCCGGTGGTGTCATCCTGGAAGACGCGCATCGAGATACTGCTGGGTGTATCACGCGCCATCGAGTACCTGCACTCCTACGCCATCCCGCCGGTCATCCACCGTCACATCAAACCGTCAAACATACGGCTCGACTCCAGCTGGACGCCACGCTTGTCGGGCTTTGACTTGGCGATTGGATGCTTCGGCGACGCGGAGTGCGGTGAAATTTCTATTTCTACTACTCTCGTTGGCACAATAGGATACATCGACCCGGGGTATTTATGCACAGGCCAAGTAAGGCCAGCGAGCGACGTCTATAGTTTTGGCGTTGTGATGCTGGAAGTATTATGGGGGAAAAGGCTATCGGACTGGATGAGTGAGGAGGAGGAAAAACATTCGGAGGATGAGCATAGAGGTAGCAAAGCAATGAATTGTTTTGAACTCCCCGCCGCGGTGCGGCTCTGTCACGCCCCGATCCGGTCCCAGACGGGGACTAGAACGGACGCTCCAAATTAACCTGTCAACCGATACCAGTCCCAGGAAACAGTGCTAGTATCACAGGAAGATAGAATATCACAGCAACAAAAGTCTCTTTATTATAGAGTAGGGCTACAGTCATGTTGGGCTGCGGACAAACCCCGAGCTCACAACTGCATTACAAAAGGAAAGCGGAAGCCAAAACTCGGACCAAACACCACAGGCGTGACTTGGGAACTAGGCCGAAACCCTAAAACTCGTCGTAGCCGACTTGCTCCTGGAAGAACTCCTCGTCAGCGGGACCCATGTCATCTTCTTCAGCAACTGGGGGGGTTATTTATATAGAGCAAGGGTGAGTACGGGAGTACTCAGCAAGCCATGGGAATTAAGTGTTTAATGCAGGCTTCAAAGGAAAGGCTGTTGTTTTTCAATTGATTTTAGTTTAACTCCCTTTTGAAACAACTAAGTGAGTGCTTCTCAAACGACACGGATGAGACAGTGCGTCTCGTCCAGTCGGAGTATGTGCTATGTATCAGTCTTTGAAAAGTTCAAGGTTGGCACCCGGCCAACAGATTTCAAACGGCCACCCGGGCCTAGCTGATCCCGTCAGCCGCAAGTTTTCCAAACATCGAATCCCATTCCACAACATCAATTTTCACAAGCAGTAGTCAAACAAAACTACGCTAGGAATCACCTTACATCCGCCCATGACCGTGGGCACGGCTGTTCGAACAGTTTGTTAACCTCTGCAGAGGGGGTACACTTTACCCACACGACATTACTAACCCGGATCACCCAGCCCGTGCGGAACGGCCACGTCTAGAGACCTTGAGGCTTTCCTGACAAGGCATTTCGAAAGCCGATCCAGGTTTACCATATGCCAACGAGAGGGGTCCCAGACCAACACCAGGTTAGTTCCTAGACCATACTGTGCCAGGAAACCCGGGGGTTCTCCCCGACACCACCCCGTAGAATCCACATGTCTCTTGGCATCATGGATCCCCTGATTAGCTAATTACTCTGCCAGGGGCGTCCCATTCTACCCGTGTGGTCGCACTTGTCTTATGTTCGGATGAAATTCCAAGGAAAACGGTCCTTAGGCGCAAGAGCGGGAAACCGTACTCCCGGTACGTCCCCGGTCTGCGGTTTTTGGAAAAATCATTTGGTTTGCAAACACCGACCCAGGTGTCGGGTTTTCCAGGTCTTTTGTAAAACCCAAAGTTTTACCCATCGTTGGATATTTTAAATTTTTGAGGGGAGGTGTTTCGATGATGCATGCTCGAAGGTCCGAGCATCGAAACACATCAGTCGACAAAGGAGGTTTAAGTGTTCAATAATTCAAGGAGGGTAAATGCAGCAATAGGGATTTGGGCCGGCAGGCTATCTCGCAAGCCGCGACCGAACTATTTGTGTTAATCCTATTCATGCATTATTTGCAAAAAGAAATACTTAAATTTAATTTATAGGTGCAAGATGATCAAAGGTGACTTGCCTTGCTCGAGATCTTGAGCTTGATCCTCGAAATCCGCACACTGCGAGTCTTCGGGCTCCGATACTATACGCGAAACGAGAAAGACTCAATAAATAGCGAAAAGAAAGCCCTAATAGAGACCACTAAGTGTGCCATTAGATAGATCTCGAGATTTGAGAAATTTTGGAAGTTGAACGGAGTCAAACGGATGAACGGTTGAAAAGATATTGAATTTCTAAGATTATTTGATTTTCTGTCTAAAGGAAAAAGGATTTATTTAAAACCCTTTTGAAAAGAAAAAAAAGGGAGGAGGGGAATTAGACTTCTCTCGGGCGGCTTGGGCGCGGCCCGAGAGGAGAGACGCGGCCCGGCCGAGCAACTCGGGCCGGCGTGCGCGCAAGGGGAGGAGGCGGCCCAGCCGGGGGCGGGAGCAGGCCGGGCGGGTGGACCGGGCCGGCTGGAGCGGCCCGAGGCGCGAGGAGAGAGAGAGCTGGGGGGAACCGGTCAAAGGGGTGGGGCCCACGGTGGGTCCCACGGAGGCCTTCTTTTTCTCTTCTTCCTCCTCCATTCTCGTTCTCTTCTCGTTTTCTCCTCTTTCTTTCTTCTCTTCTTCCTTCTTGCTACATCGGCTGACCAAGGGGAGAGGGGGAGGGGGATGCGGCGACCGGCGGCGGGACGGCGCCGAGCCGGGCCAGGCGGGGTCGGCAGCGGCGCGAGAGGGAGAAGGCGTGGTCGACGGTGTCCACATGGCGCGGCCGGCCGGCGGCGGCGGCGACTACGCGGCGGCGGAGGAGAGAAGAGGAGGAGGGGGAGGGACGGTGAGTTGGTTACCGCGAGGGAGGAGAGGCGGGGACGCCGAGCCGAGGAGGAGGAGGATGGCGCGGCCAGCCGGCGGGTTCCGCGGCGCGCGACCACGACGGCGACCGGCGAAGGGCGGTGGCGACGCGGAGGACGGCGGCTGCGAGTTGAGTGGTGGTGTGGAGTGGTGCTCGGTGGGAGGGAGAGCTGGGGTTTTTGTAGAGGGTGATGTCGGTTTGGAGGAGGGGAGAGGGGTTGTCGGTTTGGGAACCGACATGGCTGGGGCAAGGGCGACGCCGGCGGTGAGACAGGGAAAAAGGGAAGAGGGGAGAAAGGAGAGGGTGTCTCGCCGTTTTGGGGAAAAGAGAGGGAGGAGAGAGCGGCGGCAGAGCGCGTGCGGGAGGGAGAGAGAGCTATCTCTCTTGGCAAGGGAGAGAGAGAGATGGTGGCAGGGAGGGGGAGAATGGGCCGAGGGAGAGAGAGAAATCGGCCCGCGATAGAAAAAGGAGGTAAAATGGACTTTTTGCTGAAAATTGTTTTGGAAGGGATTTGAATTGGATCCGGAATTGAATTTTGATTTGGAATTGGAATAATGAAATCTTGGCACACTCGCATAGACAAGAAAACAAAATCCAAAATTTTTCGGAATTACGGTTTTTAGGAAATAGGTTTTCCCCTAATATCTAACGCCGCGACAGGCGGGCGTTACAAACCAACCCCCCTAACAAGAATCTCGACCCCGAGATTCAGCACCTAAGGGAGCAGCTCCGGAAACTCGGCGCGGAGACGGTCTTCTCGTTCCCAGGTTGCCTCATCTTCGGTATGGTTACTCCATTGAACCTTGTAAAATTTGATGGTCTTTCTTCGAGTCTGACGTTCTGCCTCTTCAAGAACCTTGATCGGCCTTTCCTTGTAGGTCAGGTTCCTTTCTAGCTCGATGTTGTCCAGGGGAACTTGTTCTTCTGGAACTCGAAGACATTTCTTTAACTGGGATACATGGAACACATTGTGCACATCTGCGAGACCTTCAGGTAACTCGAGCTGATAAGCCACTTCGCCACGTCTGGCTGTTATGAGGTAGGGTCCGATGTAGCGCGGTGCCAATTTGCCATACACTCCAAACCTTCTCGTACCCCGGAGGGGTGATACCCGTAGGTACACATGGTCTCCTTTTTCAAACTCAAGATCGCGTCTCCGATTGTCGGCGTAACTCTTCTGACGGTTCTGAGCTGTCTTCAGACGTTCTCGGATCATCTTAACTTGTTCTTCTGCTGCCTTGAGTATGTCAGGACCGAACACCAATGCTTCGCCAACTTCATTCCAACACAATGGAGTACGACACCTTCTTCCGAACATTGCCTCATTAGGTGACATCTGTATGCTGGTCTGATAACTGTTGTTGTATGAGAACTCGGCATATGGCAGACAACGATCCCACGTGCCTTCAAAATCTAGGGCACAAGCACGAAGCATATCTCCAAGATCTGATTTACTCTTTCCGTCTGACCGTCGGTCTGCGGATGGTATGCCGTGCTGAAATTCAAATTGGTCCCGAGAGCCTCATGCAACTGCTTCCAGAACCTTGAGGTGAACTGGGTACCTCGATCTGACACGATCTTCTTCGGATAGCCAAATCGACATACCACATGGGTCATGTAGAGTTCTGCCAGTTTCTTTCCATCATAAGTACTTTTCACGGGCACGAAGTGAGCTGATTTCGTAAGTCGATCCACGATTACCCATATGGAGTCATACCCGCTAGGGGTTCTTGGTAAACCGGTGATAAAATCCATTCCGATCTCTTCCCACTTCCACTCGGGAATCGGTAGGGGTTGCAGTAGACCAGCTGGTCTCTGATGCTCTGCTTTAACTCTCTGGCAAATGTCACAAAGGGCCACATATTCTGCGACATCTCGCTTCATTCCAACCCACCAGAAGTATGCCTTGATATCCTGATACATCTTCGTACTTCCCGGATGAATAGAATAGGCGGACTCATGGACTTCTTTCAAAATGAGGTCTCTTAATTCTTTCTTGTCCGGTACACAGATGCGTGGACCGCACCAAACTGTGCCTTGATCGTCTATGGTGAAATTGGTGTCCTTCTTCTCACGTATTCTTTTTATTAACTCTTTTATTCCTTCATCACTTTTTTGAGCTTCTCGGATTTGCGACTCAAGGGTAGGCTGTATTGTCAAACTGGCCGGAACACCTGACTGTACCACGGTCAGCCTTAACTTCTCCAATTCTCTGCACAAGCGATCTTGGTCTGGCCATATCTGAGCTGCGTTGCAATAGGTCTTGCGACTTAGCGCATCAGCGACCACATTAGCTTTACCGGGGTGGTAATGAATTCCAAGATCGTAATCCTTGATTAGTTCCAACCATCTTCTCTGCCTCATATTTAACTCGGTCTGGGTGAAGATGTACTTGAGACTCTTGTGATCGGTATATACTTCACATCTGTTCCCGATTAAGTAGTGCCGCCAGATTTTAAGAGCATGAACCACAGCTGCTAATTCGAGATCATGGGTTGGATAATTGACTTCGTGTGGTCTAAGCTGCCTGGAGGCATAGGCCACAACCTTTCGCTCTTGCATTAGGACACATCCCAAGCCTTGTCTTGATGCATCACAGAAGATCTCGAAATCCTTCCGTATATCTGGCAAGGTGAGAACTGGGGCAGTGGTCAACCTTTTCTTCATTTCATGAAAGCTGTCTTCACAGGCTGCTGACCATTCAAACTTCTTTTCCTTCTTTAACAACTCGGTCAGGGGTCTGGCTAGCTTAGAGAACCCTTCGATGAATCTTCGATAATATCCAGCTAAGCCAAGGAAACTGCGGATCTCTGTCACATTCTTAGGTGGTTTCCAAGCAAGTACAGCTTCAACCTTGCTGGGATCTACTTCGACACCATTAGAGGAGATCACGTGTCCAAGAAATGCTACTCGGTCCAACCAGAATTCGCATTTCGAGAACTTAGCGAACAATTGATGCTCTCTTAGCTTTTCCATTATCAGCCTCAGGTGTTCAGCATGTTCCTCCTCGTTCTTTGAGTATATCAGAATGTCATCGATGAATACCACGACGAATTTATCCAAGTATTCCATGAAGATATTGTTCATCAAGTTCATGAAAAATGCTGGAGCATTGGTGAGTCCGAAAGACATTACTGTGAACTCATATAGACCATACCGTGTTGAAAAAGCGGTTTTTGGGATATCCTCAGATCTGATTTTCAACTGATGGTAGCCTGACCTGAGGTCAATCTTGGAGAAAACTTTTGCTCCTTTCAATTGATCAAATAGATCGTCGATCCTGGGCAACGGGTACTTGTTCTTTATAGTTACTTCATTCAGAGCTCTATAGTCAATTACCATCCTTTCGGAGCCATCCTTTTTCTTAACCAGAAGCACTGGGGCTCCCCAAGGGGATGAGCTAGGTCGCACATAACCTTTACTTTCAAGTTCTTCAATTTGCCTTTTGACTTCTGCTAACTCATTGGCTGCCATTCTGTAGGGTCTCTTGGCAATTGGTGCGGTGCCTGGTGCCAACTCTATCTTCCTCAAAACCAAAACGGGCTGGTGCACGAGCAGCGCGACGGGGGCGGCTAGCCATCTAAACTCCCAGAAAAGGGCGAGATAAGAATCAGATAAGCACTTAAAGAAGACAAGAAGCAAAGATAAATAACAACTCAGATAGCACACACTAGTCATAAACCGGGTTTCTCAAATCATAAAGACCCTGAAACAACGGGTGTGGACAAGTCACAGAGCTACGCCGAGCTTGACTGTACGCACACCACCTAGGAGAACCAGACTACCATACATCACCCACATCAAACACACGCACGCACTACCTCGCCACGACTCCGAAAGAGTTGGCGGCGGCACAAAAAGGGGCTAACACCCGAACGACTGCTGAAAACTGCCTCCTCTACTCCTCGCCTGCCTGGCTGCCTCCTGTGGTCGGCTCCTCAGTCGAAGAGACGTCGATCGGCTCACGCGAAGGGACCGGCGGTACCTGTCGAGGGCCGGCAGCAGCACGGGCTGCTGGCGGTGGGGGAGCTGGGTAGTCAAAACGGAACACCGTGGAGGAGCCAACGACACGCTTCCGCGTAGTGCAGATGAAGCGGGGGCCACGGCGGGAAGAAGCAACTGGGGTGTTTCCAGGGGTGTAGGAAGGGCTGACTGGGTGTGGGTAGGGAGAGTACACTGGTGAGTACGGCACACGCGAGCTGGGGGTGCGCGGGCCACTGGGGGTGCGAGCAGAGCCGCGGGAGCTGCGGAAAGACAGGTGGCTGGTGTGGCAGAGGCGGCCGGAGTCCCACGAAGCAGTGTCAACTGAGGTGACACCCTCCTCGGCCAGACGGGCCTCCAAAGCAGCGTAGCGGCGAGCAAGGGAGCGGTAAGCCTCAAGGAGTAGGTCGTGCTGAGTGGCCTGAGCCTCAGAAAGCTCAACCATGCGAGTCAGCACAGGCTGAGACTCGCGGTAGGGACAGGGGTACCTGGTGTCGGTACGGCCTGAAGGGAGCCGTGGGAGCTGCCGGAAGGCGGAACCCCCGAGGCGGTGGCTGTAGTCGTGGGCCAAGCGGCGAATCGCCGTCCAGGAGAGGTCCTGGTACGCGATCTGGAGAGTGGGCCTGGCCACACTGAAGTGGTGTGGGCGAAGGCTAGCCCATTGTATACCTCCACGAGGGTAAAGGTACACAGAAAGCTCACAACGAGGGGGAGTACGGTCCACAGAGTACCCCGTGTACTCCGGACACGAGAAGCCAAGGAAGCTGGCGAGGTCACGAAGCTGAGCGACGTGGTGACCCTCACCGAAACTGTGGGAACTGAAGCTGGCGTTCACTGCCATCTACAATTTTGAAAAAGGGAGAAAAGAACCAGTAACCATTTTTGCAATAAACTACTGAAAATAAAAAAAAGCAAAAGAAGCCTTAACTTTTCGCAAGTAGTTTTGAAATTAGTATCCTTAGGGTCGTCCTAAACATCGGGTTTCGCCCTAGGGCCGAGCCTGTGCTCTGATACCATTTTTTGTCACGCCCCGATCCGGTCCCAGACGGGGACTAGAACGGACGCTCCAAATTAACCTGTCAACCGATACCAGTCCCAGGAAACAGTGCTAGTATCACAGGAAGATAGAATATCACAGCAACAAAAGTCTCTTTATTATAGAGTAGGGCTACAGTCATGTTGGGCTGCGGACAAACCCCGAGCTCACAACTGCATTACAAAAGGAAAGCGGAAGCCAAAACTCGGACCAAACACCACAGGCGTGACTTGGGAACTAGGTCGAAACCCTAAAACTCGTCGTAGCCGACTTGCTCCTGGAAGAACTCCTCGTCAGCGGGATCCATGTCATCTTCTTCAGCAACTGGAGGGGATTATTTATATAGAGCAAGGGTGAGTACAGGAGTACTCAGCAAGCCATGGGAATTAAGTGTTTAATGCAGGCTTCAAAGGAAAGGCTGTTGTTTTTCAATTGGTTTTAGTTTAACTCCCTTTTGAAACAACTAAGTGAGTGCTTCTCAAACGACACGGATGAGACAGTGTGTCTCGTCTAGTCGGAGTATGTGCAATGTATCAGTCTTTGAAAAGTTCAAGGTTGGCACCCGGCCAACAGATTTCAAACGGACACCCGGGCCTGGCTGATCCCGTCAGCCGCAAGTTTTCCAAACATCGAATCCCATTCCACAACATCAATTTTCACAAGCAGTAGTCAAACAAAACTACGCTAGGAATCACCTTACATCCGCCCATGACCATGGGCACGGCTGTTCGAACAGTTTGTTAACCTCTGCAGAGGGGGTACACTTTACCCACACGACATTACTAACCCGGATCACCCAGCCCGTGCGGAACGGCCACGTCTGGAGACCTTGAGGCTTTCATGACAAGGCATTTCGAAAGCCGATCCAGGTTTACCATATGCCAATGAGAGGGGTCCCAGACCAACACCAGGTTAGGTCCTAGACCATACTGTGCCAGGAAACCCGGGGGTTCTCCCCGACACCACCCCGTAGAATCCACATGTCTCTTGGCATCATGGATCCCCTGATTAGCTAATTACTCTGCCAGGGGCGTCCCATTCTACCCGTGTGGTTGCACTTGTCTTATGTTCGGATGAAATTCCAAGGAAAACGGTCCTTAGGCGCAAGAGCGGGAAACCGTACTCCCGGTACGTCCCCGGTCCGCGGTTTTTGGAAAAATCATTTGGTTCGCAAACACCGACCCAGGTGTCGGGTTTTCCAAGTCTTTTGTAAAACCCCAAGTTTTACCCATCGTTGGATATTTTAAATTTTTGAGGGGAGGTGTTTCGATGATGCATGCTCGAAGGTCCGAGCATCGAAACACATCAGTCGACAAAGGAGGTTTAAGTGTTCAATAATTCAAGGAGGGTAAATGCAGCAATAGGGATTTGGGCCGGCAGGCTATCTCGCAAGCCGCGACCGAACTATTTGTGTTAATCCTATTCATGCATTATTTGCAAAAAGAAATACTTAAATTTAATTTATAGGTGCAAGATGATCAAAGGTGACTTGCCTTGCTCGAGATCTTGAGCTTGATCCTCGAAATCCGCACACTGCGAGTCTTCGGGCTCCGATACTATACGCGAAACGAGAAAGACTCAATAAAAAGCGAAAAGAAAGCCCTAATAGAGACCACTAAGTTTGCCATTAGATAGATCTCGAGATTTGAGAAACCTTGGAAGTTGAACGGAGTCAAACGGATGAACGGTTGAAAAGATATTGAATTTCTAAAATTATTTGATTTTCTGTCTAAAGGAAAAAGGATTTATTTAAAACCCTTTTGAAAAGAAAAAAAAGGGAGGAGGGGAATTAGACTTCCCTCGGGCGGCTTGGGCGCGGCCCGAGAGGAGAGATGCGGCTCGGCCGAGCAACTCGGGCCGGCGTGCGCGCAAGGGGAGGAGGTGGCCCAGCCGGGGGCGGGTGGACCGGGCCGGCTGGAGCGGCCCGAGGCGCGGGGAGAGAGAGAGCTGGGGGGAACCGGTCAAAGGGATGGGGCCCACGGTGGGTCCCACGGAGGCCTTCTTTTTCTCTTCTTCCTCCTTCTTCTCCATTCTCGTTTTCTCCTCTTTCTTTCTTCTCTTCTTCCTTCTTGCTATGCCGGCTGACCAAGGGGAGAGGGGGAGGGGGATGCGGCGGCCGGCGGCGGGATGGCGCCGAGCCGGGCCGGGCGGGGTCGACAGCGGCGCGGGAGGGAGAAGGCATGGCCGACGGTGTCCACATGGCGCGGCCGGCCGGCGGCGGCGGCGACTACACGGTGGCGGAGGAGAGAAGAGGAGGAGGGGGAGGGACGGTGAGTTGGTTACCGCGAGGGAGGAGAGGCGGGGACACCGAGCCGAGGAGGAGGAGGATGGCGCGGCCGGCCGGCGGGCTCCGCGGCGCGCGACCACGACGGCGACCGGCGAAGGGCGGTGGCGACGCGGAGGACGGCAGCTGCGAGGTGAGTGGTGGTGTGGAATGGTGCTCGGTGGGAGGGAGAGATGGGGTTTTTGTAGAGGGTGATGTCGGTTTGGAGGAGGGGAGAGGGGTTGTCGGTTTGGGAACCGACATGGTTGGGGCAAGGGCGACGCCGGCGGTGAGACAGGGAAAAAGGGAAGAGGGGAGAAAGGAGAGGGTGTCTCGCCGTTTTGGGGAAAAGAGAGGGAGGAGAGAGCGGCGGCAGAGTGCGCGCGGGAGGGAGAGAGAGCTATCTCTCTCGGCAAGGGAGAGAGAGAGATGGTGGCAGGGAGGGGGAGAATGAGCCGAGGGAGAGAGAGAAATCGGCCCGCGAACGAAAAAGGAGGCAAAATGGACTTTTTGCTGAAAATTGTTTTGGAAGGGATTTGAATTGGATCCGGAATTGAATTTTGATTTGGAATTGGAATAATGAAATCTTGGCACACTCGCATAGACAAGAAAACAAAATCCAAAATTTTTCGGAATTACGGTTTTTAGGAAATAGGTTTTTCCCTAATATCTAACGTCGCGACGGGCGGGCGTTACAGGCTCATCAAGGCAGGGGAGCTGCATAAGGTTCTGGACAAGCGCCCGGCGGCGGAGCCAACTCCGAGGGAGCTAGAGGCGGTGGATCTGGTGGCACGAACGGCTGTGCACTGCCTGCAAGGAAATTGGGAGGACCGGCCGACCATGATGGACGTTGTGGCGAGACTTCAGGCGGCGCAGGAGCTCGTCCGTTGCGATGAGCAGCACGGTCTGCCTCCGCCACCCCTCTCTCTGGATAGGAGTTACTTTTTTTAGTTTAGTCTTCCTGCTGTTTGTTTTTTTATTCCGCTCGAACCCCTTCCTTGTATCCAGCAACGACCTGTCTAGTCCGTTGCATTGTGTAACAAAACTCTATTTCTTCTAATATACTGACGTGTAATCCTTTTGCGTGTTCGTGAAAAAAAAAGCAGCACGGTCTGGGTATAACGGATGCATGATCGACCATGATATATACTGTTGTTGCCTCCAAATTCCAGTGCGAAACATACATCACTAGATCCTCTCATCTGTGACGGTCTGTAACTTAACTGCATTTTGCGAGCCGTCACAACAAATACATCTTAAACGGGTCTAAAAAGAGGCCGATTGAGATATGGTCGGAGAGACATGTTAAATGTGCATAAATCAAGCCCGTCACGGATGACACATATCATTGACGGGTCCTAGTTTAGGCCCGATTGAGATAACCTTAAATATCTCAATCGAGCCCTAGTTGCAGCCCATCACTGATGACCATCATCTGTGACCGGCTCCAACATGAGGCCCGTTTGAGATAACAACAAAGCCTGTCGCAGATGACACTCCTCGGTGACGGGCTTTTATTTAGGCCCGATAAAGATAACTTATATGTCCGACAGAGAAGTTATTTTTTGAACCGCTACAGATAGTTATTGCACACTATAAATAGCCGCAACCGCCAGTGTAACTGTATCCCACTATTCACTATTTTGGTGGGAGGTTCAAGGGGGCGAAATTTTAATTTTTTTTTCCAAAGAAAACAGTAAATTCATAAAGGTAAGTGACAAATAGTAATCATTAATTTACAAAATTCATCAATTCTCATTAATTTAGCAGTACTTATCTTATAAGATGTTTCTCTAATTTTTTTTCATTTCTGTAGCGATGGATCGAAGTTGGATGTATGCGAAAACTTGAAACGTCATAGTCAAGAGTATAGAAATGGGGTATTAAATTTTATAAACGCCGCGGAGGAGGATAGGAAAAGAAGAAACAGCGATTACATGTGTTGTCCATGTGCAGATTGCGAGAATGAGGATATTATTGATAGTTGAGTGGACGTACACGCTCATCTAATACAACGAGAATTCATGGAGGACTATACATGTTGGGTCAAGCATGGAGAGCAAGAATCAGGAAGTGGTGCAGCTGCAGACAGAAGTGGTGCGCAAAATCAGGAAGATGAAGATGAGCATGACATGTTTGTACCTTCTCCACTGGGCGGTGAAATGGTTGATGTGGATCACGATCTGCTGCAAGACGTTACATGATGTTGAGGACTCAGCTTACAACGAGAGAGATTCCATAAAGTTCAGCAGGTTGGTCAGTGACTCGCAGACGCCTCTATACGCCGGATGCAAAGCAAAGCACACCAAATTGTCAGCTACCTTGGACCTAATGAAGCTGAAGGCAAGTAGTGGATGGACAGATAAGAAACATGAGGCTATGTCTGTGTACGGATGGCATGAATCCTTTCGGAGACATGAGTAGTACTCACAGCACTTGGCTAGTTCTTATTTCAAACTTTAACCTACCGCCATGGTTGTACTTTAAAAGGAAATATATTATGTTGTGCTTGCTAATCCAAGGACCGAAACAACCGGGTAATAATATCGATATGTTCTTGGAGCCTATTATGGATGATCTTGAGATTCTCTGGAAAGAAGGTGTGGAAACTTTGGATGCATATGGTTAGGAGAACTTCAAGCTACGAGTTCTATTGTTCTGCACCATTAATGACTATCCCGCCCTCGGTAATCTTTCTGGGTAAACCGTGAAAGGAAAGAAGGCTTGCTCCGACTGCATGGAACATACACGTAGCCGGTGGTTGAAGAAATCACGAAAGATGGTTTATATGGGTCATAGGAGGTGGCTCCCGCTACGTCACGCATTTAGAAGGAAGAAGAAAATTTTCAACGATAAGAGAAAACTTCAGCCTGCTCCAAGGATTTGTCCGGAGATGAGGTCCACAACTTAGTCAAGGACATAACCAATGAGTTTGGGAAGAAAAGAAACGTATTCAGGCAAAGAACAAGGGTATGTGGAAGAAAAAATCCATATTTTGGTGACTACCCTACTAGAAAGATCTTGAGGTCCATCATTTCATTGATCTCATGCATGTAGAAAAGAATGTGTGTGAGAATTTGGTTGGCCTGCTGCTGAATATTCCCGGCAAAACAAAGGACGGGTTGAACACGCGCCTTGATCTACAGGAAATAAACATTCGGAGTGAACTCCAGCCCGTAACAGATGCAGAGACAGGTAGAGTATACATCCCTCCAGCCTGCCACTCACTGTCGAAAGATGAGAAGATCGCAATGTTATCATGTCTGAAAGATATTAAAGTTCCATCGGGCTATTCAGCGAGGATTAGTAAGTACGTCAAATCGGAACACCTAAAACTGGTTGGAATGAAGTCTCACGATTGCCACGTGCTAATCACACAGATCTTGCCAGTTGCTATCAGAGGCATTCTTCCACCCAAAGTCCGTCATACGATCCAACATCTGTGTGCCTTTTTCCATACAATCGGACAGAAAGTTATAAATCCCGAAGATCTAGATGGATTGCAGACCGATATTGTCAATACCCTCTGTCACATGGAGATGTTTTTTCCACTGTCTTTCTTTGATATCATGGTTTATCTCCCTGTTCATTTTGTGAAGCAAATAAAACTATGTGGCCCAGCTTTTCTAAGAGAAATGTACTCATTCGAGAGGTATATGGGAGTTCTGAAATCATACGTTCGGAACAGAGCAAAACCGAAGGAGAGTATCATTGAAGGCTACACGACATGTACAATTACAGATATGACAGACAAGTTACTGAAATGGAATATTGATCTCACCAAACAACGGGACCGAACCACGGGAAGCACACTACTTCACTTCGCCGCAACATGGAGGAAGGATTATGGAAAGGTGGTCAAATTACTATTGGACAAAGACGAATCATTAGCGTTTCAGAGTGATGCCAACGGATCATTCCCTATACATGCTGCAGCGGTGATCATAAGCTCTTCTGTAGTTAACATCTTCCTCAAAAAGCACCCAAGCTGTGCCAGGCTGCAGGATGCCAAGGGCAGGACCTTCCTTCACATCGCTGTCGAGAAGGAGCGCTCTTGTGTCGTCCGATACGCATGTTGGCGGCAGAGGCCTGCCATGACGGCTGTTTTGAACATCCAGGACAATGCCGGCAACACTGCGCTGCACCTTGCTGCCAAGGTCTGCAACCAGTGGAGCTTCTATTTTCTAATCCAGAACCCACATGTTCAACTGAATCTGGTGAACAACAGGGGCCAAACTCCGTTGGATATCGCACGGAAGCACAGGCCCCAGGGGATTATCTATGGGCTGGTAAGATTTTTGATCTAAACAGTAGTACGTAATTACTCTCCCCTAGCTAGCTAGAATTGCCAACACTAGCTCACTATAATATCTAACGTTTCCAGTGAACTACCTAATAGTTAATTAATTTAATTTAATTTGTTGTTGCAAGCAGGACCCACGAGTTAGGATACATCTACTGCTTAAAGGTGCTGGAGCTAAAAATGGTTCATACAAGTGGGACTGGTTCGTCGACAAGCATGTTCGCAGCAAAGTGGATCAGAGCAAGCTGGACAAGATGATAAGGGATTCTACTACGCAGATTATTGGCGTCGGATCGGTGCTGATCGTGACCGTGACAATGGCAGCAGCGATCACGATACCGGGTGGCTTCCGAGCCTCCCAAGACGCATATAAGTTGTTCATCGTCGCCAACACACTGGCCTTGGTCTGCTCGGGTTTAGCTACCATGAACGTCATGTTCGCTGGGGTGGCCACCGTCGACATCCGCACACGCATGAGTAACTTCTTGCTGTCCATCCTCTTCGTCTACTGCTCATCCAAGGCCCTAGTTGCCTCCTTCTTGTTCGGACTCTACGCCGTGCTGCCGCCGACTGCTGTGAGAATCGCCTACATTTCCAGTGCTATCGCGGCACCTTTCTTGGTCCTCGACGTCCTTTGGTTCATCTTCGCGGTAGCTTTCGGGGAAGTAATGCTACTCAGGAGGCTGGGCTAGCTTCATCAGTCTTGCGCGGTTTCCAAACTTTATACTTGAAATCAAAGACGTGTTAGAGATGCCCCTCCCTCCTAAGAAGACTGCCTCTGAAAAACAGGGCTCGGGTTCAGATAACTAAAGAAGCATAAGGGTTCATGGGGAATTCAACATAACCAACATATATATTCATCAACTTTGTCACTACTCTTTCCGATACTTTTCGATCTTTTATTTTAAGCGTGTGTCGTCCTTATCATTTGGCTTGTGTTGACCCACTAGCTACGTGCTGTTTATAAACTAACATCATAATGTACGTTCAAATAAATGAAATTCTTTGGATTGTACATATTGGCTAGCTGCCTGCCCTTTGCAAGCTACTTCCACCGTTGCATCTTGTTTTATTACTCACATAAATGAAGCCATGCGTTAAAATTCTGTGTACACTCTTCCGTCTGTTCTAAAATGTATTTCTAGTATTAGGCATAGGTACTAAGAAAGTAGATGAAATTAAATGAAAAAAATGTGATTGGTTAAGATGAGAGAATAGGTGAAGAAATAGCTACATTCTATAACAATCTATGCCGTTAGATCATGGTGAAACCAAATTTATCTATTCGATGCCTCTTGGAACGCTGCTGCTGTTGCTTTATAGTTTCTCCGTTAGGCTGGGCTTGGAGAGTGGCCGAACTAGTCCATGTGCTTCCAATCTCAGCTCCTAACAATCCCCTTCCTTGAATTCGGCTTGGACGTAAGCCGAAGACTTGTATAACTGTTTAGATTCCACTTACTTTGCAATGTCGAAGCTTCCAGCAATGGATTGGTGCCTGGTTTAGAAGAAGCAATTCTAGGAAACTAGCAGGGTGGCCTGCGCAGCTAGTAGGCTAGCACCGATATAAAATTATCCAAATTACATATTTTTTTAAAAATCGAATCTTATCATCATCGGGTTTTCAATTTTTACAGTTTTTAAAAGTAACACTGGTCGCCACACCCTACTCCTTTGGCACTCCTCCACTTACTCGCCTAGCCCGCCATCACTTCTATTCATTTTCTTTTTAAAAAATACCGCTTCTATTCATTGTCCTCAGGATGTTCAAAAATCGAACCTTGTCTCATCGGGGTTCTGTTTTTATAGTTTATATAAGTCATGCCAACTGCTGTCATCCTACTCATTTACCGCCCGCTGTCCTTCCTCATTTTAAAAATCGCACCTGATCGTCATTGAAGTCCATTTTTATAGTTTTTAAAAGTCCCATCGTCAACAGCTGCCACCCTACTCCTTTATGACCTGCCCATCATCCTTGTTCTTTATTATCATTGGGATCTTAAAAATCAAGCCAGCTCATCAGTGGGGTTCTATTTTTGTAGTTTTCAGAAGTCCCATCAATCGCTGCCACCCTTCTATGACCCGTTGTAACGTCCCGCTTTTCGCGAGACGTTAAAAACTAATTAATAAAACCCTATTCGCGAAAATTTTCGTTCTTTATGTGAGAGTCTAAGTCGTGCCATGGATCTCAATTTAAAATCTACCCTTGTTTCCTCTCCTCGTTACCAAAAATCGTCTCTTCGAAATTCCTGTCCCAAACAAATCCCCGAAATTCAAATCCATCCTCTCCTTTGAATTCTCGCCAAATATTTCTCTCAAATACAAAAATATTCAAATTCCTATTTTGAATCTCTTCTTTGACTCCTTCACATTTTCCCGAGTTCAAATATATAATTTGAATTCAATTCCGGCATCAAATACCCTTCAATCCCCTCCAAACAATATTCTCAGCTAAAGTCCACTTTCCCTCCCTTTATCCTCTTTCTCTGCCATCTCTCGTTTCTCTCTCACAGCAGCCCTCTTCTCTCTCTCGCTTTTCTCTCTCTCACCGCCAAACCTTACCGACATCGCCGCGCCTCCGTGTCGCCAGATCGGCGTCGCCCCCACCCAGACCCGCCAAGGTCGGTTCCCGAACCGACCATGGGAACCGCCTTGCGCCTTCCCTATAAGCCCCCTCATCCTCCCCTTCGGCCTCCTCACCCCTCCTCCAAGAACGCCACCTCGCCGCCACGAACGTCGGCCGCGCCGACACCATCCCCTCCGCGTCGCCTCCGTGCGGCCGACCTCGGTGCCGAACGCCGCCACCGCGACCACCGCCCCACCACGCCGGTCGACGCCCCCTTCCCCGCGGTAAACCCCCCCTCGCCACTCCTTCTTCCTCTCGATTCCCCGCCGCGGCCGCTCGCCCCTCTCTTCCCTTCCTCACCGCTGCCGGCCGCACCGCGCGCAGCCTCGCCACCGCCGCGCGCGGCCCCGCCCCGCCGGTCACCGCCGGCCGCCCTCCTCCTCGCTGCTCCCGCGGCCGGCCGCCGTCGCGCCCCGCTCGGCCGCCTCCCTCCCCCTCTCGCCAGCCCGGCCGCGCCGCACCCGGCTCCGCCGCCGCTCCCGGTCGCGCCACCGCCCCCACCTTGCCGGCCGCCCCCCCCCCCTCACTGTCTCTCTCGGACAAGCAGCAGAGGAAGAGAAGAAGAACACTGAGGAAGAAGAAAACAAGAAAGAGAAGGAGAGAAGAATAGAGAAGAAAGAAAGAAGAGGAGGAAGATGAAGACGGTGGGACCCACTGTGGGCCCCACGTCCTTGACCCGGTCCCCTCCCCCGGCCTCTCTCTCACCTGCGCTCTGGGCCGCGGCCTGGCCTGCCGGCCCGCTAGCCGCTCCCGCCCGGCCTGCTCGGCCTTTCTCTCTCCCGCCGCCCCGCGCCGCCTTGGGCCGCGCCTCACGCCGGTCTAAGAAGTCTAACAGCCCCTCCTCCCTTTTTCTTTTTCCAAGGAATTTATAATTCCTTTTCTTTAGACAGAAAATCGATAAATCTTAGGAAATTCATATCTCTTGATCCGTAACCCCGATTGACTCCGTTCCACTTCCAGTATTTCCGTAAAATTGAGATCTATCTAATGGCACTATTATTTAGTCTAAATAGGGACCTCCTTTTGGTCCTTTTATAGGTTTTCATTGTTTGCGTATAATTGCGGATTGCGGATTTTCGTCCGAGTGCGGATTTCAAGAAGCTTCGTGAAGACCTTGAGCAAGGCAAGTCACCCTTGATCATTTTGCCCCTATAATTGAAAAGTCATTATTATTTTGTTTGCAACATGCATTATTAGGAGCACACACTTAACTTGCTTGGCCTCGGTTTGCGTGCCAAACCGACGGACCTACCTAGTAGTCGCACTACTTCCTGTAGGCCGATATACCCTGAATCCTTGTCGCTCTACCTTTGTGGTACCTCGGTATCCGTACTCTTTGAGCACGAGTACCAATTATTCCACATACACCGTTGATTGTCGAAAAATTGGGGAATGGGTTTGAGAAACCTTGAAAACCCGACACGTGGTGTCGGTGAGTTTGAAAATAAAAATGGTTGTGAAATCTCGCGATGCGGGTGTTGCGCCTGCGTGGTGCTGTTCCCGTACTCGCATATAAGAACCGATTCCTGTGGGAATTACATCCGAGCATAGCAAGTGCAACCACATGGTGGAATGGGACACCCTAGCTAAGTAATTAGCTGCTTCTGGGAAATCTTGTATGCCAATAGGGGTGGAAATCCGGGATGTGGTGGGAGAGACATCCTGGGAGTCCTAACAGAGGAAGGCAACCGGGAGTCCTGAATGGAAAGCCGGAGTTGGCCTGATGTTTGTCAGGGAGACCCTCTATGTGGCATGAGGTGACCTAGGATTAGCTTTGGAAAGGCTTTGACATGAACCTCCGACACCGGCCAGTGTCTGGAGTAAGTTCGTGTTACGTGGGTAAAGTGTACCCCTCTGCAGAGGCTAATAAACTGTTCGAACAACCGTGCCCACGGTCATGGGCGGATGCAAGGTGATTCCCGTTGCGTAGATTTGTTTGCCTGTGCTTTGTGAAAAGTGTTGTGGGTTGGAAATCGTTACCAGAATCAGCCTATATGGCAGATGGATGACCTGGGTGGTCAGAAACGGGTCTGTGTGACCCGGGATGTCTGTGGGCATCATAGACTAGGCTTCCCGAGTGGAAGCAGAATGTTGTGCTGCAGGGCAGCAGGACTCTTGGAGTCCGAGAAAAATGAAAATGGCTCGGGGAGCTGCTTAATCAAGTGAAATGGCTGTGTGAGCCGAGAATTAATGAACCGACCTGGGAAGTCGGGGCATTACCAGTTGAGTTGTTGAAAAGCATCTCTTAAGTCGAATTGAGACGCAAGTCTCTTTTCGACCTAATTTTAAAAAGAGGAAAGTCACTTAGTGGTTTCAAAATGGTTTCAAATAAAGGATTTGCAAAACAACCTTTCCCCTCTTTCAAGCTTGCACTAAACACCAAAGTTCCCGTGACTTGCTGAGTACGTAAGTACTCACCCTTGCTCTCTATATATATAGTTCTACCAGCTCTGAAGGTGAAGCCGAAGTGAAGATTAGGGTTTCGTCCTGGTTCCCAGCCGTCGCCTGTGGTGTTGGGTGTTAGTTCGTTGGTTTCCGCTGCCGTGGTCTCTGATGTTGCTGATTCCGCGTCGCCTGTTGCACTCTCGAGTTCCCTCGAGAGCTGCAACTTAAGTTAAGGTAAATAAGTCCCCTATTTAAATTAAGGATTGCTATGATTCATAATTGTCACCGTGGGTACCAGCGCTATATCCTGGGACTGGTACCGATATCGCGGTCTCGTAGGAAGCGGTTCGCGCCGTTTTCCTACGACACGCCCCTGTCAGGTGCCGTGGTACGGCGGTGCCAGATCGGGGTGTGACACCCGTCCGCTACCTCTCCTCTTTCTTATCATTGGGATTTTAAAAATCAAACCTAAGTGTTGTTGGGAACAATCATTGCAAAATAAATACCAACTGAAATTTATTCATATAACTACTTTACGATACCTAAATATTACAATATAGCTCATACGCGTCCACTATGAACACAACCAAATTCTCTACATAGAACCGATCAAATACAATGAAAACGACGAAAATAGAAGAGGAATACATGTATCTAACCTTATATAGCAACTTCCACCAAATATTTCGAGTTCAAAACCTCTCCCCATTAGTTGCTTTGTTTTGGAGAGAGAAACCTCAGGAAGAAATGAGTTGAGGTCGGGCTGGAAGAGGGTATGTAGGGAAATCATCGCAGGCTATCCTCTTAAGAGACCGTCTGCGAAAATAAATCGTCACAAGCGGGCCTTTTAAGTGGCCATCTACGAAAATACATCATCGCAGACAGGATTCTTAATTAAATGCCCGCCTGCAAAAATAAGCATCTTCGCAAGCATTATATGGGATTATATGGGATTATACTAGGTCAGGCTCCTCGTAAGATAATAGCCCTACTTCAATTTATATGGGATTATGATGAAAACCACAGATATTACAATATAGAACAACGGAAAATATAGAGTACCAACAAGATCATCATAATATAATCATATAAGATTTTGTAACAAAGATTTAATTGCAAGGAACACAATGGTGTAATCGAATTATCAATCGGATAAATAATTTAAGAGAGAATTTTATTTAAATTTTTAGATGTTAGAAAGTAGGTGGGGTCTGTGAAAAAATAATAAATAAAATTGAAAAAGTGAGAGGTCTCGATTTAAGACTAACGCGCTACTGCGCGCTACCTAGGCGCGTCCTTTTTCATGTGCATCTTTATACTAGAATGCTGCACACATTGCTTGGAAGGCATATACCTTATATATGCTCTCGGAGTACAAGAGTTTACTTTCAGGGGAGCTCTTGGCAGCGACCAGGAGCTTTGCCCCTGACACTATATGATTATTCAAGGCAGCTTCGGCAATGGTGCGCAAGGGATGTTTTTCTGGCGGGCATGTGATAGCCATCAAGCGCCAGAAGTAAGGATGTACTTAAGTAAAAAAAAAAAACGTTGGGCCAGCGGCCCAGCCCGCACCAACCCACCTTCATCGACGCGGGTCGAAGCGGCAGCCCGCGGCTTCGTAGAAGTAACCGCTCAATATGATGCAGTACTACCAATACATACGACCAGTAAGTACGACTAGCATCCGACCACGCCTCATTCAATTCTTACACTTAGGTTTCTTCCATGTGAGCTTAGGAAAATAGCAAATGTCTTTATGTACTAGTTGAGTCGGACGTGGATCGTACACACTCATCATATGTATAGCAATTTTGATGTTGTCTAGAGACAAACTCATGATTTAATACACCTAAAACCATGCCGTTCGGGGGTCACTTTTTCCCTGATCCGCGTCATTGCGATCCCTCTTTAATTAATTAGTACAGTTGGGTTGCCTATGTGCTGCCTTATTTATACCCTTTCTTGTTTTGCATTTCGATCCAAAGGCATATAAGCATATTTGCTCTAAACTGATCTCTCGGTGATTTTCACGTAATTATTACATGTGACAAGTTCTCATATGACGAGCGGGTCAGTTTCTCATATGACAAGTTCATATATATATAATATATATATATAGGAAAATTATAAGCTACTATCAGAAGTAACTACTCCCACCTTATCCACCGTACCGGTTTCTGTTGCTCGACATCACGCATCGACGAGATGGCATTGCATGTGTACGTACCATATGCATGCGGAATCATAGCACGAAACATTATGCACTTAATTCTAACGAGAAAATGTTGTACTTGCTAGTGCTAATTAAGTCTGGTTTTTGCCAGCTAAGGATGGTTTATATCATGTATCCATGTGTCTAATGTAGACATCACATCAAATCAGTGATGCACATAATCTAGAAAAGCTATTTTGTTTCAAGAACTTGAATGCTGCAAACTCAACGTATCGAGTAGGAATAATACCCTTCATTAGTGTTGTATGTAATCTATCTAGAAAAAATATTTATTTAAAGAATATCTTACGCAAACGCAATGTATCAAGTAGGTTTTGTTCTTTTTTTTAGGAAAGGGCCGGTTACGAGACATAAGAGGATAACATATTAGACGTGTGGTGCTTCAAAGTTGGACTTGTTTATAGTCAACTTGTTCACTATTAATATATAGACCTATCCGATCGACAAGAGCTAAGTGAATTCAAATATTACTATATATAACTAGTAATGGTCCACACAATTACACGACTAGCTTCAAAAAAAATATTTCTATATTCTTTTAGAATACAGTAGTGGTGATGGTAAGCAGTGAATCTGCCACCACTCTCACCACCAACTCCTACTTTTTCGATAAGTAAAGGGGAATGTGGAGCCAAGGGGTTCCCATGTCAACCAACCCTACCACCAGGTTCCTACTTTTAAAGGAAGGAAAAAGGACTATGTGGAGCCAAAGAACCAGAAATTAGAGATGATGCATCCAGAAAATGATGGTAAAAGTAGGTTAATAATAATTCTCTTTAATTAAAATCCCGTTACAATGCATGAGCAATATGCTAGTATATGCAAAATTATCAAAATTTTTCTATATGGCATTTTTTTAAAAAATAAAATAGTCAAATCATTGGTTATATCTGTCATTAATCGTATTGTATTGCATATATCCGGGATAGAGATAAGTTATAAATCAATCAATCATATGTTATTGCTGATAAAAATAAAAAATAAATAAAGTAACTACCATAATTTTCCCACTTTTACCTCAAATTGATTGGGCCTCTTGTAAAGACTCCTTCTCTAGTACTCCATTAAAATTTAATAACTTTATAAAAAGATTCTCTATTTTTATAGTTTTAGAAGTCCCGCCACTTCTAACATAGTTGTGGAGATAATTAGTTTTAATTTTGTTAGACGAGCGAAGAAGAGAGACGTCATATGTTGACGACTAGATACTTGAGAAAGAAGTAGGGAGACGATGATTACCATGGAAGAGCGAGCCTAGAAGCAACCAAGGATTTCACTACGTATGTGGTTTGCACTGTATATTTTTCACCATACTATATGTAGGTATGTTTGTTTTGGGTTTTGTGCTTTAGGCTGTATCGTTTTTTCCCGGTGAACTGTACGTACGTGGTGAACTTTACGTGCATACGTATTTTGTCTCGTACATTTTTCCCGGTAAACTTTACGAACATATGCATTTTCTCTACGTGGACGGGATTAGGAAGAAGAGATTAATTTTTATCTTTTTAAAGTAAGACCTAATCTAAAATGGACCCATCAATTTAAGTAAAAATAAAGGCTACGTATTATTTTTCTCAGAATATCTATGATTTTCTCTAATTCATTAGAGCGTCACGTGGTAACGTAGGAGCGTTTGTAGAGTACCACGTGATGACTTGGGAGCGTTTATAGAAAGCTTAATAAATTTTTAGTATATAATAGATAGATAGATAGATTATTGTTAGTTATATAATATTGATTTTAATTAATCTTAAATTTTGCTAGGTAGAAAATTAAAAGATGGAAAGAATGATCGATGATAAGAGACAGAGGGAGGGAGGGATGGACGGACGGACGGACGTACATTACGTACGTGATGATGAAGGTCGTGGGGTAGGGGTGGGATGGGAAAAATAGGAAAAATAGCAAAAAAAAAATAGAATATGTAATTTAAAAGTTATGATTGTTTAAAATTTCTCAGACAAATAAATTTTCACTTTAAACTTATATAAATTTAATATGTAAAAAAGTGAGAAAAAAAGGAGAGAAGAGGGGAACGTAGGGGGAGAGGGAGGGGTCACGTGTGCAGCATCGTGTTTGGACAAAACCGGAGGGGAGGGAGGTAGTCTCCCTAATTTTTAGGTTAGAAGATAAATTTGATAGTTTAGATCTAATAGATCCAATGGTTAAAAAATGGGCCACCAATTTAAAGAAAATAGATGGTTAGATGTTTTGCTTTTTTCTCGGAATTTATAGGAATTTCTCTAATTTACTAGAGCGCCATGTGGCATGTGGTGGCTTAGGAGCGATTGTAGGATGTTCAATGGATTTTTAAGTATATAATAGATATTTGGTCTTTGTTACTTGCAAGATGAGTTAATTTCTTGTTGATCTTGGTGACAAAAGAAATAACACAAAACTTGTGGATGAAGTGAGTACTACAGAATCTTGGTCATAAATGAGTTTTTTTTTTCGCTAGTAATGAATGGGTTTTTTCTAGTATACATAGAAAAAAGAATAAGAAGGAATAGGTAGGGCCACATCTCGCAACAGCTAATAGACGACCGATGGACCAAACGCTAGCCAGGGACAAAGGTTGGAAAGAAAAAACAAAAGGAACATAAAAAAAAAAAGGCTGCTGCTTGTACATGCATATATATATATATGTCTGAAGGGAAGACCTCGCAAATCCTCCGATCACATGCAAGAGATTTGCCTTAAAGCTACTTCTACAATTAAGAAAAGAAGTATTAATATTTTATGCCACGAAGAAGTCACTCTATTAGTATTAGCTGTCTAGCAATCTGGTTATATATATGGGGTGATGGGTTGATCGTTATTCATCTGGTAGCACTTCACCTATGCGATTGTTCCCCTCATGAATCCATGAACAATTAGCAAGCACATGCACACATATATATGTCTTGCGCAATGATTTGAGAGGCTAGATCTCCCTTCAGACATCTGTAGAGAAGACGATCTTTGGATTAGGACTTTACCAATCCAATCCTTGCGACATTGGGCTAGCTAATTTGGGGCCAAGATATGAGCGAGGCTGCCGCGGCAGTGTGGGGCGGGCTGGGGCAGGCGGCGACGGTGGCGCAGCTGGCCGGGGTAGACCCCTTGGGGCTCATCGTCAAGGTCATCAAGGTGGCGAGGAAGGCTCGCAACAACAAGGAGGAGTGCGAGAAGCTCGCCCGCCGCGTCAATGTCGTCCGCGATGTGCTGCTGGACTTGCAGCAGCACAAGGCACTGGTGACGCCGGCGGTGCTGGACGAGCTCAACCACGCGCTCCTCGAGGCTCACCATGTCATCCAGTCCTTCGAGGAGAGGTGCGCGATCTACCAGTTTGTCATGGCCTCCAGGCAGGAGGAGAGGTTGAGAGGCGTGCAGAGCAAGATCCACGACGCCCTCAACCTCTTCCCCGCCGTCAACACCACCCTCATCTCGCGCCTTCTCTCAACCAACAATGTTTTGCAGTTGCCTCATCTACGGGTACACATTTTTTTTTAGCTTGATTTAATTTGCTACCTTGCTAATTTGTAATTTGATGAAGAATCATATATATATCTTGTACGTACATCCGGCCGTGGCCATGGCATGCATGCAGGAGGTTGCAGATGATCAAGAGGTTGAAATCCATGGCGAAGGAGGTGAGAAATTCACCGCTGAAGAGCTCGTGGCCGCGACAAACAACTACGGCTTCGAGATCGGAACAAGCAACTCCGGTACGGTGTACAAAGGAACGCTCGCCGACGAGCGGGAGGTGGCCATCAAGGTAGTCTGCGACAACTACAGTATGGAGTACTTCGAGGTAGAGGCTTCCATCCTCCTCTGGATTAAGCACAAGCACATCATACGCCTCTTTGGAACCTTGACGGTGATGGACAAGGGCACTAGTAGTAGTAGTAGCACCGACGACGAGGAGGGTGTCGTGTGCCGCATGCAGATCTTCCAGTACATGAACAACGGCTCGCTCGCCGATCACATCCATGGCGACTCGCCGTCGCCGGTGACGGAGTCGTGGAAGATGCGCATCGGGATACTGCTCGGCGTTGCGCGCGCCGTCAGGTACCTGCACTACCGCCCCACCATCATCCACCGGAGCATCAGCTCCTCCAATATCCTGCTCGACGACGACTATAGCCCGCGCTTGTCGGGCTTTGGGTTGTCTCTCATCTTGGACGATGACGAGGCGGAGCGTACCGACGTCCACATCCACGGGAACACTCTCGGGTACATCGATCCGGAGTACGAGAACACAGGAAGGGTGACGCCTGCGAGCGATGTGTACAGCTTCGGCATCGTGACACTGGAGGTTTTGACAGGGTGGAGTGCAAATCTGCAGCAAGTGCAGGATGAGCGTGGCGCCGTCCATGGCGTCCAGACGAGACAGCTTGTTGACGCTGTGCTGGATGCCAGGAAGCTGAAGAAGGTGCTCGACTCGAGACCCGCCACGACGGGGACGCAACGCCGCAAGGCGTTGCACTCGGTGGCAGAGACGGCAGCGTCCTGCCTGCAGTTGGAGGTGGCGGACCGGCCGACTATGTCGGAGGTTGTGGTCAGCCTCAAGGAGGCACTCAAGCTCCTCTGTGAAGATGAATAGCCATTATTTAGCAGCTGGTCTATGTGGGCGATGCCGCTAGCATGCGTCGCCGATTGCCAGCTGATGATCATAGAGTTCGGTTTGTAAATGGAAATGTGATTAAGGTGGAAACCAAGGAAGAACACATGTACGTACGAGAGAACAAACACATTTACATATGCAATATAACCTTATTTCAGATTTTATTGGCGAAGGTGCATATGTCAAGGTATATATAATTAAGTAGAGGAACTAGCTATGAATGATATCACATGCATATTCACATCCTACTCGTTATTGACTTCCAATTTCAGTACAACTTGACTCAAGGTAGCTAGATACTTCTAGCTATAACTTGAATTTTCCGAGTAACATATATACCTGTACTCTCCTTGATTGCAAGTATGATCTGTATCTTCCATTCATATAGTGGTTGACGGGCAGGTTGACTACGGCAGATCGTGGCACTCACATGCAATGCAAAACAGTAGTACAGATTAGACAATACGCAACTTGCGTACCAGTTGGGTGTTTCTAACGTACGTACTCCGATCCTACTTTCCTAGCATACGTTTTGCACACATATATATATATCATCGGCGATCTAGGCGGTGGCCTCGGCCGTCGAGCCAATGCTGGAGTTTTCTTCGCCCATCGAGGTGGCATCGATCGGCGCGCCAGGTGCCTCCTGCTCCGACGACTCCACCGGCCGGCCAACGGGCCGGGAAAACGCGTGGCAGCTTCGCCGGCCGGCCGTTGGTTAATTGATCGAACTAGCTAAACCATCGCGCGTTTCTGCGGAGATAAAATAGGTGAACTTAAAATGTACTGAAGAATTTAGGGTTGAACATGACATTTCTAAGAAATAACCAATTGACAGTACATAATATTTATGTGAGCAACGCACACATGCATCCCTCAAGATTGTGTGTTTTCAATCTTATTATTGTTCAGATATGTTCAAATATATTTAGTATCAGACTTGTATATGTTCAAATATAAGTCATGGAAGTTATGGTCGTCCCTGACCAGCGAGTGACACACTAAATCAATAGCTAGATGTTTTGCTTTTTTTCTTATAATTTTTCTTAGATTTTCTATAATTCATTAAAGTGTCATATGGCATCTTAGGAGTGATTGTAGGAGTGTAGGAGTGTTTCTTATAATTTTTCTTAGATTTTCTCTAATTTATTATAGTGTCACGTGGCATCTTAGTAGTGTTTGTAGGAGTGTAGGAATATTACTACTCATAGTTGTAGTAAATTACTTGAATAGATCTAATCTTGGTTGAAAATAATGGATCCACCGAAATATGTGCAAATCGATGGTGATAGCAGCGGTGCCGCGTTGCCACCCACGGTTGCCCTTCCAGTCCAGGCTGGCCCGCCGCCACCCGCCATCGCCGATGCCCACGCCGCCACCCGCCAGGCCGCCATCACCGACGCCCACGCCGTCGCGCATTGGCCCACGAGCCAAATGAGCCAGCTCGAGCTTTGCAACGAGTCGAGCCGAGCTGAGTTTTTAGCTTGTTAGGATAATGAGCCGAGTCGAGCTAGCTCGTTATCTTAACGAGCTAGACCGAGCCAAGCTGGCTCATTATCCAACCCTAGATCGAATGAAGCCTAAGTAGGAGATAAAAAGACATCGGCACATAGTCAAGAGAATATATTTGATCGTTAATTTTCTTACTATATATGAATAAAGAAAACACATAATACATGAAAATACATTCATGATAAATTTAGTAATGTTATTTTGACATACCAGTATTTTTTATAGTAGGTAGTGAGTAAGTTTTGAGAATACTACTCATAATTGGAGTTGTTTTTATTTATGAAAATACAACTTAAGTGGTATTCAATTATATAATCTACAACTTTTTATTTATTTATTTATTTATTCATGGATGTTTAACTAGAATACAACTTGAAATCACATATATTTTTACAACTTAAAGCATAGTTAATATGGGCTTAAATTATTAGTTTTGTTTTTCAACTAATCTAAGAAATACTAGGGGTTACGGACAGCCATAGCTAGCTCCGGCGACATGCCCCCCCAAGCGTAAGTCACCGCCGCCTGGCCCCGTCGAGGTGGTGCATGCCTCCCCCGCCGTACAGGGGCTCAGTTGCCCAATAAGTAATAGGGGGCAATACTAGTTCGTTCCTGTCTGTTTGTATCTCTCCCTCTCCGTGAGACGCCGCCCATGTTCGCCGGCGGCCGGAGATCGCCGCCGTACTGCGGCCAAAAGGTTCTTCTTCTTCTCCGATATCTCAAGCCGTGTCAACCGCACGAAGGGCCCGTGAATTCGCCGCGCAGCTGGCAGTCGGCAGGCAGAAGATCCCCACCGGCACGCAATCTGTTTGTGGAAATGCTCACAAGCGCCATTTCAGTGCGCATGGATAGGAGATGAGCGCCGAGCAGAGAGTGTTTGTGGAAATGCGGCTGACAAGACAGAGCAGTTTCTTGATTTGCGCGTCGCGGGAGCACTGTGTTTCACAAGTTTTTGCTAATCCCGCGTGATTGCGGTTCACTTGATTTTGGTTTCAACAAAATTTTGGGATACGGAGTTCTCCCTGTCATGGAAATTCAACAATTCATTTACTGGTCCAAAGTCCAAGAACGAATCAGATGCGGCAGCGGCTGTTACATCCAACTCCTTCCTACAAATGGGTAACTGTCTTCGAACATATGCCAAATGGAAGCTTGGATTCAATCATAACAGTATATGTTTCAAGTAGCTTTATACTGTATAAGTATAGGAACTAGCTTTGCTAGCTATATATAGAATTAATGATATCACATACTCGAATCCTACGTACTCGTTATTACAAGTATGATCTGTATCTTCAATTCTGTGACGAGTATATAATGGTTGACGGGCAGGTTGACTACGCCAGATAGTGGCACTCACATGCAAAACAGCAGTAGTACTACAGAGAATAGACAATACGCAACTTGGACAAGCTAGTTGGGTTTTCTCTTTCTAACGTATATACCCAGCCTGATCCTACTTTTGCATCATTATATTCTGATCTCACCAACTATATATCATCAATCTGATTGTCGATAGTTAGATATATTTGTTGGCAGAGAATATCCTAGTATAAGATTGTGTCGTAACTAAAGCCGATACACGCTTAAATCTGAACATCGGCTATAAAATGAGTATATATAATCATTATTTCATGTTATTTTAGACTTGAGCAATTTATACTGTCTCGGTTAGGTCCGATCTATCCCAATTGCTGATTTCTAAAGTAATATTGATATATAGATTATATAACACTGATGTTTTCAGTCGGTGTATCAAATTTAAGGCTAGATTATCATTGAATATGTCTCACAGCCGATCCATGCTATATTACATCGGCTAGATTACATCACAATATGATATCGACTGCCTGACCGATTAACTATCGTTTACTAATAAACTTGCATGTTCTATCTTGTTGATTGTAGGATCAAATCAATTGGCACACCCATTAAACCCTTTTTGGACTTGCACTAGAGTAAAGCAAATCTCTCAGGTCAGTGTGTGTTTTTTGCATTAACAGTTGGGTATGAGGTTTCACTTTGTACCCTGATCGACTGGTCGACAGCTTAGTGTCATTGAAAACCTATCTTTATAATTTGTTTTCTTCTAATCTTTAATGATATTTGGTTGATATTTTTCGACCAACCCGATAATAAATAATAATTATCTGTAACTTCTTCAAAAAGTAAATGTGCGAAATGAATTTCATTATCTTAAAAGAAATTGTATAGCTTGTCTGTAGGTTCATGCGTGTCAGATAAATATACTAACAATAACACGCAGAAGTCCTACTGGTGGTAGATATATAGATGATTAGAGGAGGAGGAGAAGATTAACAATACCACCTGCTGCACAGGCAATCGTGTGACCAGTGCAAAAATGCAAAATTTCAATGCCGTACGCCGTTTTACGTCGTCTCGTATTAACCTCTTTATCCCTGATTCATTATTGGACTGACTGAAATTGGCCAAGTTTTATCAATGTGGGAGTAGTTTCCCTGATGTTTTCTAGAACTTTCTTAGCTCCATCGACGAAACTGGGCTGAAATTAACTAGCTAGAGTGTCAAACGATTAACAGCCTAGCTAGCTAGCTAGTGATCAGTGTTGACCGTTGACTGACACAGAAACGACAACAACTGTGGCACGGTTAACCCGTTAAACGCGCTGCTGCCGCGCCTGCCACGCGGCTTACGCGTATCAAGAAAGCGTGCAGTGGATACCTCATCAACTAGTGATTAATTACAGTACTTAGCTGGAAGCTAGCTTGACCTGTCTCGAGGCTACGACGGCGAGTCGACGATAGAGAGAGATAAGAAATAGGGATTACGTAAGGAAAGCTATAGCTAGCTCCGGCGATCGACATGCCCAAGCGTAAGTCACCGCCGCCTGGCCCCGTCGTGGTGGTGCCTCCCCCGCCGTACAGGCGGCGCCTGGAGATCATCGATCTTCCCCAGGGAGCAGCTGCTCCGACGACAACTCCAACTCCGGGGAAGTGGCAGCTGCCTCGGGTTCCCATAGCTTTCATTGCCCTCTACTTCATCGTGCTCGTGTACGCTCTCCTCCGATCTCTCTCTCTCTCTAGTAAGTACTAGCTTTGTTCATCATCATCTGATGTGTGTTCTTTAATTTGCTCTTGATGTGCAGCGAGGGAAAGTGCAACCGCCGCATTCGTCGAGTGGTGAGCTGCTAGCAAAATCTCTGCATCTCTCAGTCCGTCTCACTCACCACACACACCGCGGCGTCTCCCTCTTGCGCTCACGCTAGCTGCATGCTCTTGTAAATCTTGTGTTCAAACATTCGGGCCTGATTCTCTTCGGGGTGTTGTTGCGTTTTTATTTTCTTTCAATGGTTTCTTTCGGTAAAAACTACGTCCTTATTTTCTTGGCGTCGTTTAGAAGATTTATTCCTTAGGGGTGTTACGTGTCTGATTTATTTTCAGCAGCAGGATCAGATGTAGATGCGTGGTATAGTTGTCTTTTTTTCCTAACTATAGTCTAGACTTGTATTTTTTTTCTGCTATATCCATAAAAACGTCACACTATCCTGTACGGGTTATTTAAAAAAAACATTCGGTTCGGATCACATATATTTAGTCTTTTAATTTCTTCCTCCATTCGATCAGACGGGCACAGTCGAGTCAATCTACTACTTTCTTCAAGTTCTCGTACACAAAATTAATAGGGTTTTATACATGGCGCCTAATTAATTAAGGATCTTCTTAAACATTTCTTCTTTTGCTAGGTAAGAGTCTCGCAACAAAATCTGCAGGTTCGATGGCTAATCTACTCTGTACCGCTAATTAGTTTTAGTTTTTTTTTTCTTCCGACAAATTTGGGTAATTGGGTTGTACGTCGTGCTGAGTTATATATATGTGCATTATACTAGTCATTAACCTCTAAATTAGAACTGAATATTAATTAATTAAACATTTTTAAAACTTGTATATAAATATGTACTTGGATTCTAAAGTCACATACAGAATCCATCCTTAGATGTTTTTCATTAGTTAATTACTTGTTTTAATTGTTCAGTATTTTCATAATTAATAAATATAAAGCTCTACTTAATTTTCTTGGAATCTGAATTTTAATTTTATAATACTATAATGAGGAAATTGGAGTTAATCATTGTGAACTTGTACTTGCTTTGACTCTCAAGTTTAGTGTTTTGTAGATTTTTTAGAGAACTATTTTGTAAACTAACAAGACAAAAATCAAAATTAAGAAGTGCAAAGTTGCAGCTGATGTGAACTCTTTCTTAATCTGAGCTAGTATTATAATTCGGTGTCATCTAGGGATGGCCATATCTATTCACCTCTTTTCCAATTGATTAACATGGATGTTTGCTCAGATTAATTTATTAGTAGAGGGTAGATAATAGACAGGTTAATTGTAAAACTACTATTTGTTTTCTATTTTACTACACATTATGTAAAACTAATATAGCTGGAGGATTTGTTTCTTTTTCTCTATTTTCTAGGTAATTTGTCTTTTCTGTGCTTGTTAAGGTACGCAAAGAGAATAATATTTCCCAGATAAAGGTGCTCCAAGCATTTGATAGTGCCCTTCAGAAGCATCTTAATCCAATTCACCGGTAAGATCAGTCAAACATAGCTAGGGTGATTTTTAGAACAATTATGATTTAAATATACTAACCCGTTTCTCCTTCACTTCTTTGGTTGCAGTTCCCTTGAATCCCTTACCGAACGAATCCATACTCTGACTCATGAAGTGGTATTGGATCTAAGATATTTCACTCTATTAAAAATAACTACTCCGTACCTCATTAAGTTCAACCCCTTTTTTTCTGACAGAAGAACTCCTTTATGATTTTTATCAACAAGCAAAAGTTAGTACATAAAAGCAAATTTCTAAGGGTTTGCTCGAGATAGACAATTTTCTAGCTTATAATAATTTTCCTTTTAATTTGCAGGGACAAATCAAACAATCAAATCCTAACCATCACGCTAATGAGCATTACAGGTATGTCATTTGTATTACTCGTGCATTATTAATTCTAAATTATATAGTTATTAAATAAATGAACTAAAACAGTTAAAATATAGGGGTTTTTTTCACATTTAAGATGTTTTGGGTTTTAAATAGATTCATACATGGATCCACATATGTGCTTCGTATATGCGTCCAAAATTAAATAGATTCGTATATTAGTGAATGTAGATAAAGAGGGATGGAGATACTAAAACATCTTATAACATGGAACGGAGGGAGTAATTCAAATAGAAGTTTAAAGAACAATAAATTGGTCTACATGTGAATATATATTTATATTCCATAATTAAATATTCTGAATTAATAATTAAAAATATAAGTTTTTCGTATATGAGTGCATTTAAAGACAAAAACTATTCAATAATTTTGTTAAGTAGGAGTATTTGTTATGCAAATGTGAATAAGCATGTAGGAATCATGGGTTAACATTTCTTTCTTGTGAGTGACGCAGTTTAACAAATAACAATTAGTCCATACTAATCACTTTAGTGACATGTGATCTACTATAGTACCATATATGTTCGTTCTAAAAAACACTATCCATTGGAATATATTTAATGATTTTTTAAAAAAAGATTCATTAAAAAAACTATATTACCATATATTGATGACGCTATCTATTTATGTAGGTTCTTTAAACAACTTTGCAATGTTCATGTCCTGTTCTGGTAGTACTGAAGTTGTAAACTTCAGACAATTTGAAGTAATGCCATCCATTTCGGATGATATTGGTGTTTCACATATACCACTGTGTTTGTGTCTGTATTGTAGATCAGAGGCAAATCAAGATGCTGCTGGATTTGCTCAATATGGGGAAGTTGCTGAGTTGAGATTCCTCAATAAGTTGAAGCCTCGTCTTTATACACAGGAAAAAATTAGAGCAGCGGATGGCACGGCTATCCAAATTGCCTTATATAAGGATAACCAGATAGTTCAATCCGGTCCACTTTCTTCTGCAAGAATTGAACTTTTGGCTCTTGAAGGTGATTTTAATGATGATGCCCCTCAAAATTGGACCGAATGTATGTTCAGTCAGAACATAGCAAGATTCCGAAAAGGGCCTGTGTTAGGAGTTTGTCAAATCAAGCTGAAGAATGGGGAGGCCTCTCCTTCTGACATCTCTTTCGTTGTACCATCTTCAAAGAGTAGAAGTGGAATGTTCATTCTGGCAGCAAGAGTTCATAGCAGTGACAAAGCCGGGTTCCGGATTATGGAAGCCTTGATGGATCCTGTTGTAGTGCAGGTTTACCGAAACAAAGGTATAGTTTTCCTTCAGAATTGCATCTTGCTATTCTGTAGTTTGTTTTCATGCGTGTGCTATTATGCAATTCTGAACCTTTTAGTCAGTTACTGTAGAAAAACTCTTTTTTCATAGGTTCATCTTTGAAATTACAGAGTTTGCATAATCGGCATTGTATGATCTATTGACATTTTCTCTCTTGTTTCCTTTTTTCCAGCAAATAAAAATAGTGACAGTCCAAAACTGAAAGATGAAGTATATCGTTTAAAGGGAATTTCAAAAACAGGAACTCGCTTCGAGTGGCTTAAACATAATGGGATCAAAACTGTGGAGGATATGTTAAAGGCTTTAAATAAGAACGAAAAGAAGATTCGCACTGTAAGGCCTCTGGGATTCCCCAATCATTCTATTTCTCAAGCACACAAAACTTAGGCCCTTAGAAATTGGCGCTGCGTTGCGTGTTTTTGCAAATTAGAACCTTTCTTTGTATATCAGGACAGCAAGCAGTTTACCTTTCGATGTCAAGAAATAGTAGAAACATAAGCAAATTAATGTCTCAACTCCAATTCTAAATTGATATGTTTATCATGCAGTAAATATTCGTTTTGACAAAATGAAATTATCTTATGCATTTCTCGGCGTTCAGGAATGCTTCAAGCTAAAGAAGAACAGCGAGGATTGGAAAGAAACAGTTGAACACGCTAGAAAGTGTGATCTCGAAGGCAATTGCAACCTGAAATCATATAGAGTTGAAGAGCAACATGTTGTACTCTTCTTTAACTGCGTACATGATCTCGTTGGAGCACAATTTCATGATGGCTATGTTACAAAGGACAATTTTGATTCAGATCAGCAGGTATACATTGATATCTGCATTCTTCTACCGATCCAAACTTTGATGTGTGAACTCAGAACAGTACGTGCAATTTCTATTTCAGGATGCCGTGAATTGTTTGAAAAAACAAGCGTATGATGCTCTGGATGACATTGCCTTCGATGACAAAATGAAAGACAACTATCCAGTATCTTTGTCTTCAGCTATGAACACAAGCATTACTGATGGTGATGCTTCCATTCCCTTAACAGACAGAGCAGGAACAAATCCTCCAGATCTCCATGCTACATCTCAAGGTAGGTCATTGGTCTTTTTCTCTTGTCTTTGATCTCAGACATAACGCGTGTTGATTTACTGTTTGGTACTGCAGCAGTTGGGAATTCTCATCATGCTGAGATTTATCAAGCACCTGAACTGCCTGAAGCATTTCTGAACTATAATAGTGCTTGTGAGGTAGAACCAAGTGTGGAAGAATTAGTTCCAACAGAAGAATACTGCTTATATGATCAACAAGGTTGGTCCTGCATTTTTGGGGGCCTCATGCAACATTTATTTGAAGAATGTTTTTGTTTTGATGATGATGAGATCTGTAAAAAAAAATTCAGATGAAGGTTATCGAGTAGGTGCTATGACTCAGATCTTCGGTGGATTTTCTGAAGCTGACATCCCTATTGGGTTCTATATTGGTCAGGCATGTGAAGTAAGTGTTGTTTCTGTTCAATCGACTCAGTCTGTAACGTTCTCACTTTTTAGAAGATGGATTAAAAGCTGACCTCTACATCGAAACCAGACGTACACAACCAACTGTAACATTCTTTCTGGAACAGAGATGAAATTATTGTCAATTTGTCATGCTACTAGCTGAACATGACTCCTGAAATCGTCCAATTGCTAGATTTTTCATGCCAAAAAGTTTTTTAACTGATACCAATAAGGTTTACAGCTTGAACATATGGAATACATGCACATGAATATGAGTCAGTCTCTGAGTATTATTGTTTTTTGAACGAACCGGCACGAGTATTATTGAATAGAGAAGAAAACAATTGCAACCCCTAGGGGCCATGAGTATCCATTGCATGCTAACGAGTCTCCTTTTTTGCAGGCTACTTCTTCTGGAGGCAATGCCTTGATCGGACTGACGAATGTGTCACAGAATGTCAGCGATGACAGCAATATTGCAGAACTGAATGACAGCGACATGAATCCTTATCAGTACATCATTTAACTGAACCAGAACACGGGAGCCGCTCACAGCTCTGAAAATGAGAGGATTCGTCGCTCTGCATATCCAGGACCGTTTTTACTGAAGGCTCTGTTTCTAGCCAGTTCGCTTGCTGGCTGTTTATCTTCTACCGTTTATTTACCCTAATGAACAGCCGGTGTATTAGCATATTTATATATACACCTTGGCCTGTAATTTATGACAATGGTTTCAGAACTTAAATTGTTAATCATCACTGGAACTTTTAAGCACCTGTAAGCATATTACTAAGCATTTCTTCCGTTCTTTTCTACACATGGTTGCGTTGCCTCCATCACCATCTCCTGACAATGCACTATCGTTTCGCTTATACTTATGCTTATCCAAACGGCTTATTAGTAAATAAAAAGTGATTTATATAGGTAAAACTTTCATATACGTGTCCTAGTAATTTAAAACCAAATGCTATAAAATAAACTACGATAAAAAAAACCACAAAATCAACTCTAAAATTAAGTTTTAAAATTTAAATTTTAACTTATAAGCATAAACATTGTTGTTTGTTGGGTTTTGCAGTATTTGAATTTGATCGTCTCAAAGTTAGGTTTTCAACAAACAATAATTATTTCATAATGCTATGCATTCATATTTATATTTTTACTGACATATAAATGCCACACTGATATTAATTCAGAATTAGAGCCCCATATCAGAGATTCAGTGCCTTCGTTTTGGCGCTCAGCCGATTGTTTTCTAATTCTAACGGGGTAGATGACAAAAATCGATTTTGAACCTCTGGTGGCCGCATCCTTTGTTTGGGCCTACTTGTCGGCGTCACACAAATTGGACCATCCACAGTCCACACTGGAGCCCAACAGGTAACTCCTGGCCCACAAAGTCGTCGCTGACCGAGCGACCTCATGAATCGACCAGGCGGTGGGGCCCACCACGCACCTGCCACGTGGCCGCATCCCGACGCTCGGGTTTCCTTGAAATGTCTCCCTGGCTGGCGTGTCATCAGTGTGTCCTTGTCCAGCTCTTCATCTCTTGTTTTATATGCTAGTGTGAGCGCTATATTACGTCGTGAATTTGTGAGGAGCAGAGAGTTCGCCGGAGCTCGCGCGGACGTGGGCGGCCAAAATGCCGGCGGGAGGGTTGTCGGTGTCGGCGCCGCCGCCCGGCACGGAGTTCGAGGCGAAGATCACGCCGACCGTGGTCGTCTCCTGCGTCATGGCGGCCACCGGCGGCCTCATATTCGGCTACGACATCGGCATCGCAGGTACGCAACGCGTGGGCGGCCGCCGCCTAAGTCCGTCCAGCGTCGCCATGGCCGGCTTTACATACATATAGTTTTGTTTGGTTAGGCGGCGTGACGACGATGGACGACTTCCTGCGGGAGTTCTTCCCGGCGGTGCTGGAGAAGAAGACGCGCACGCGCGAGGTGAAGGAGACGAGCAGCAACTACTGCAAGTACGACGACCAGGGCCTGCAGCTCTTCACCTCGTCGATCTACCTCGCCGCCCTCGTCGCCACCTTGTTCGCCTCCTACACCACCCGCCGGCTCGGCCGCCGCCTCACCATGCTCGTCGCCGGCGTCCTCTTCACCGTCGGCGCCATCCTCAACGGCGCCGCACGGAACCTCGCCACGCTCGTCGCCGGCAGGATCCTGCTCGGCTGCGCCGTCGGCTTCGCGAATCAGGCAAGCAGAATTCTAGCCTATACCATATTATTGCAACAAAATATAATATCGCATATAACAAGTTTATAGAGTTAAATGAAGTCGCGTGTAAACTAGTTAGTAATTGCGATGGTTCTAGTACGGTTTTACCGCCAGTAGTCGTTGATTGCGTACGTATGGCCATCCCAATTGTCAGCATGAAAATGTTGGTCGATTTTGTCATTTGTTGACTGACTCCTTGGTGATGTTGCTCTCGTTGATGGTGATGACCTTTTGGATCCGACCGGCGGCCGGCAAAGCACGAACAGGACAGGTCGTCGCAGGACTCAGTGATCGAGCTTGCCGAACCCTATCCTAGTACATTGTATTGTACCACGCCGTGCTTCATTTTTCTACTGCACAATAAAGTGACTGTTTTTTTTAATTCTCTTATCTCAACCAATCATAAGCATCTTTTGTCTGAGAGAAAAATTACTCGTGTGTTCCCCAAATTTCCATCCTATCCGGCCTTTCGATGCCTTCTGAGTTTTGCCTTCTCCCCTCTTCTGAGTTTTCGCTTGATCCTCTCTGTACCCATTCCATTAGATGACCGTTAGATTTTATTGAAATGAGTATATTACCTCTCCCCGTTTGTAAGAACTAATGTGAAAAACATACATATAATTCCCAGGTCGAAACAATTTTAGATTAAAAAATAAAGCACATAATTATTATATATGACCCTAAATTTAGATTTTGAAATGAATTTTAAGTTTGATGAAATATTAAATGGTATTTCACCTTCTCTCTCCAAGGAGATCTCTTCAAATTTGGTCGATCGATGTTGTTTAAAAATTATAAAACTTTGGTTTCTTAAGGGGGAAAATATATAGGAAAAAAATATTGGTTCAATTTTCCTCTTTAAATTTTCATTAAATTTGATTTTAATTCATTTGAAAATTTTAAATTGTGATTTCTCAAACAATTCTCTTCCTTCAATTAATTATAGCGGAAGTTTTAATTATGTTTTAAAAGAAGCTAGCTCAATATAGAAGGGAGGGGTAGCTCTTATATAGGAGGGAGGGTAGTACACTAAGTATATTCATTTAAAGAAAATCTAGCCGTCAACTCACGGTGAACTAACAAGTATGGACAGGTACAAGCAAAGATTCAGAGGCACCAAACGAATTTTCTTCTCATCTAATTTTCACCAACTTGCTCATCTCATCTATATCCCATTTAATTTCACTACTCTCCTTAATCTTCGTAAAAACAAACCCTAAAAGTACTCATATTTTGGAATATACCATTTTGTGCGCCTTCTGCCTGAATGATTGAGAATTTGAGGTAGAATTAATGTTAGTTACTTTACATGTAAAAAAGAAAGAAAGAAAGGCCATCAGCTAACTTGACACCACCCAAGACTGTACTATCTGATCTGCAACGCTAACTGATTGAGGTTAATGCACGTGGAGGCCGTTCCCCTGTACCTATCGGAGGTGGCGCCGGCGAGGATCCGCGGCGGGCTCAACATCCTGTTCCAGCTCAACGTCACCATCGGAATCCTCTTCGCCACCCTCGTCAACTACGGCGCCAACAAGTATGACGTCTCTCAGTTCGATCTTAAAACGTCTCTAATGGTCCTTATATCCGTTGCACGTGTGGGAATAATGGATACTAATTTTTTTTTATCCTAGAAACATTTTTGGCTGTGTACATGCTCTAGAGGCCGGTTTTTAATCCACTATCTAAAAAATAACGAGAAATATTTGCATCAATTTCTTGCATCGGGCTCAAGTTGTAAAAGTAAACAAATTGATGATATAAATTGTGATTCTATAAGCAAGTACATGAGGCAAACTTTGTTCTGCACTTAGTGAAAATAAAAGAAAATCAGGCAGCGCACATAGTACATGCATAGCATAAACAATGTTTTTTTTTCTTCTCTGCGTGTAGATTGAATTTAGATTTACACCTATGGGCGTATGCACATAGGTGTAAAACAAAACTTTCTCATACATGCACAGCTAGGCACCTATCTAGGCGGTAAGCGCTGAAATGACTATTGCTATATTGTCCTTGAACTCTTGCAGGATCCATCCATGGGGGTGGCGGCTGTCGCTGTCGCTAGGCAGCATGCCGGCGGCGCTGCTGATCTTGTGCACATTGTTCTTGGTGGACACGCCCAACAGCCTGATCGAGCGCGGGAGGCTTGAGGAGGGGAGGGCGGCGCTGAAGAAGATCCGGGGCACCGACAACGTTGAGCCGGAGTTCAACGAGATCGTGGCGGCGAGCCGTGTGGCGCAGGAGGTGAAGCGCCCGTTTCGCAGCCTTCTCCGGCGACGGACCAACCGGCCGCAGCTGGCCATCGCCGTGCTTCTCCAGTTGTTCCAGCAGGTCGCGGGGATCAACGCGGTCATGTTCTACGCGCCCGTGCTGTTCAACACGCTGGGGTTCGAGACCGAGACGTCGCTCTACTCGGCGGTGATCACCGGCGGCGTCAACGTGCTGTCCACGCTGGTGTCCGTCTACTCGGTGGACCGGGCGGGGCGGCGGATGCTGTTGCTGGAGGGCGGCGCGTACATGCTCCTCTCGCACATGGCCATCGCCGTCGTGTTCCGCATCAAGGTGACGGATAGCTCCGACGACCTCGGCCATGACTGGGCCATCTTGGTGGTCGCCATGGTCTGCACCTTCGTCTTCTCCTTCGCCTGGTCATGGGGCCCGCTCGCTTGGCTCATCCCCAGCGAGACCTTCCCGCTTGAGACTCGCTCCGTGGGGCAGAGCGTCGCCGTCTGCGTCAACATGCTCTTCACCTTCGTCTTCGCGCAGACCTTCCTCTCCATCCTTTGCCACCTCAAGTACACCATCTTCGCCTTCTTCTCCGTGTGCGTCGTCGTCATGTCACTCTTCGTCCTCTTCTTCCTCCCTGAGACCAAGAACGTGCCCATTGAGGAGATGAAGGAGAGGGTTTGGAAGCAACACTGGTTCTGGAAGCGCTTTCTCGATGATGAAGACAACAACCATGTCGTCGTCAATGGTGGAAAGAGCAAGTGAGCCAATTTAGAGTGATTTTCATGTCAAGTCCGGTGCTGTATATGAAGAACTCAATCAAGAGGGTGTAAAAATACAATGTGCATTCTCAAATTAAAAGTTCCAAATTGGGGCATTAATGAATCGAAGTATTTAAATCAATCACCTCAAAGCTAGGTTTCCAACAAAAAAAAATCATAATGCAAAGAATTCATATTTATATTCTTACTCACATGTATAAACGAAACTGATGTTCAGAACTAGAGACACATGTCAGAGCCTTCATATTTTTGAATTAGTACAGAGCAGCTAATTGTTGTTTCTAACAGTTATGATATCAAATCGATTTTGAGCCTCTAGCGAGCCGTATCTTTTGTTTGGGCTCGCACAATTGGGCCTCCACTCTGGATCCCAACCATTCGTTTCATTGCTTAGTGTAAATCATGGACACGTGTCAATTCATTCGCAGAGAGAGAGAGAGAGAGAGAGAGAGAGAGAGTTCATAGCTGCCGGGATGGTCGCCGGCGGCGGCCGAACAGCCAAAATGTTCCCCATTTCACCTCTTCGGGTACCAATCTGCGTCCACCACGAGAACGCCCTTGAGGATTCCGTGCGATTTTCCTTTCCTACTCCTACTTTCGAGGATCGTGGATCGCCGGGGAAGGTGGAGGAACCGCGCGCCCTGGTGGTGCGGTGCAGGTGTCTAACCCTTGTCAGCACGAGGTGTTTGTGGAATTGTCCGTAGACGTGCGGTCTCTTCCCCGCGAAGCAACGGGATGTGGATGTTCTTTTTGTAGAAAAAGAATCAGGCCCATCGCCTTTTCCGTGTGCATGGGACACGAGCGCAAGGTGTTCGTGCAAATGCGGCAGACAGCACAGGTAGGCAGTTCTTGTTTTGGATGTGGTAAGATCGGAGTACTGGGTTTTACTGGTTTGCCAATGCCACGTGATTGCAGTCAGCAAGGTCATTTCACTGGATCTCTGTCTCAACAATATCGGGATACATAGTATGAGCTAAAAAGATGCTGAGCCAAAAAGCGAATCAGAAGCGTCTGTTGTATTACTCTCTGAGGTAACTCATTCCCTCAAATGCATGAACATGGAATCTTGTCCATGATGTATCTCCTAAAAAGGCAACACATCCCATGGAGATTTAATATATACTCGTATTATGCAGAAGCATCACGTTTTATTGTAATATTAGCACTTAAATAGTTGAAGTATGAGCTAGGAGGTGTGGAAGACATTAATTAGTGGGCGCATTGTTGGCATCAGTTAAAAATGGCATTTAGCTACTTTCTTACTTCGTTTTCAATCTTCTTGTTTCTGCTCCTTTTTCTTTCTTTTCAAAAGTAAGATATTGTTTCAAAAAAGAAAAGTAAGACAAAGACAATGGGGGCCTGGACCAGGATAGTCTTGATGGCCAGATTTTTTTTGGTTTCTTATTCATCACCACCTCATATATATCATTGTCTTGTCACGAATCGTGATGATTGAGCAGGTAGTTCGTATGGATTGGCTCCAAAACTAGTTAAAAGAATCCACCAGTTAATTCACTTAAGTCCTCTCTGTTTTACAACAAGACCTGGACCTGGATAGTCTTGATGCCCAGCTGTTTGTATTTTAGGCACTTCCTCTTCCACCTCATATATATAAATGCTGCAACAGGAGTAGGCTGGGGTGGTGCATCATCAGATATCCCCTCATCCTTACTAAATTCCTGACTGAGCGAGCTGATTGAAGATCTGCCAAAGTAAGCTAGAGTTGGGGAAAAAGTGAAAATAAGAAGCTAGCTATCTCCTGCTAATTACTTAATGGCATGCATGCTTAAGTTTTCTTTCTGATCCATATGATCATTTAGTATATATTGTGCTGCATACATGTTCTTGTTTAGAAAGGATTTACAAGTACTGTTCTGACATGCACCTTGCTCTGTCTACACATGTCATGGCATGCAGGATATTAATCAAATATGATTATAGAGGCGTGTTGCTGCCTGGGGTTTGCCGCGAATGTAGCGCAGCTGGCTGGCTTGGACGTGGCCAGTCTGGTCAAGGAAATCAAGGAGCGTGTCCAGACAGTGAGCCAGAACAAGGAGGACTGTGAGCTACTCGCCGAACGTGCAAACTTGATCCTTGATCTGCTCGGTCGGTTGCAGAAATCCAAGGTCATAGAGGACCCTGACATGTGGAAACCAACAGAGAGGCTCAAGTCAACTCTTCGTAGGGCGTGCGAGGTCATCGAATTCTGTCAGGAGAGGAGCTGCACGTACCGTTTCTGCAAGAGCGACCATATCGCCAAAGAGTTGCGCAAGGTGCTCAAGGCTCTGAAATTTTGCGTTGCCCATCTGACGGCACTTGCCACCATCATCAATGGTGATCAAACCACACGTTACTTTCTGGTCCAGCAGAATCCAGATGTTGTTAAGCTGCAGGTACATCCATACTACACTGTTATTACTACAAGTCTACAACAGCTAAGATCAAGCTTCATTTGCTAATAACAGTGTACTGTGCAACACAAATCTTTTGTGCATTCCCTACAAATACACTCTAACGTGCAACTGCCAAATTCCTAAAGTAGGATAATTCAAACAATCTATCGATTTTGTGATTCTGAAGTTTGTTCTAATAATATGAGAGGCAGTGTATGTGTGCCAATAAATGCCTGCTTAATCGGTTGAGCCTAACTTAAGTTGTTATTTCAGGATGGCGTACAAGTACCTGCTCTAGGGTTATCTGCTCAACACTTCAAATATAGTGACCGGTGAGATACTGATCACATTATGTATGTGTATCTAAAGGTTTGATATTAGGTGATTGATGTACATTTTTGAAAAAGCTCAAAAGTCAACGATGCTATTATATTTGAATGTTATTTTTTGAGTTTTTTTTCCGCCCAATACATGCAGCAATGATAGGGGAGAAACACTGGGTATTTCAGGGAAAGCTCAACTGGTCACAGAGCCTTCCTCTGTTAACGAACCAGGTACTTCACTTTTATGGGCCAATCTACATATCATGGAGAGGTACCTGTAGGTTCTTTTCTTGATTTTGTTTAATTTTTATTTTCCTTTTTTTTGTCACGATCCGAAAATTACCCTCCATGGGAAAAGAAAAATGAAGAAATAAACTTTAGTTTCTGGCAACCCTATTTCATATGAATTCTTATATTTCTGCAAAGTTTCCCAGCAAGGGTTATCTTCACAAACGAAAACAAGCTAAATGAACAAAAAACTTTCTTTTCCTTGAGTGCTATTCTGTGTTCTTAAAATATTGATGCATTTAGGCATTTAGCACAGTAAACTTGAATCACCTTTTTCTACAGTCCTGCATAATACTGTTGAAGAAACATCAGCACAAAAGAAAATATCAAGATGCTGTTGGTGGAATCCCTGGAAGAGCATTGCTACCACTTCCAACACTGGCATGCTTGTTGCTCAAAATGAAACAGGTAATGATGAATGATCAATAATCCAAAACTTAGCATTGTAAAATCATGACTGCCTTTCCAATTCGGCAATTCCATTTGTAATGCCAAGGGAAGTTTCGAAATTACTAAATGATTCATGTTTGTCTAAGTGACAGGCCTTAAAAGGTTCGCTTTCTCTCAATTGAAGGTTGCTACAGACAACTTCTCTCTGGAAAACCAAATCGGTGTAGGTGCTTTTAGCATTGTTTACCAGGTAAGGATTTGATATGCTTTGCTCTTTGCCGGCTTCTGCATTCAACAAAATGTGGCGTTTGAAACATCTTCTCTTGTACTAAGATATTAGATTCTCTTTCTGTGATGAATTTTACCATTATTGACTCGCATTTGGTGTTTACTCCTAGGGGCGACTAAATGAAGGACTCGAAGTTGCTGTGAAAAGAGCATCATATGTTGACAAAATTCCATTTCACCAGCTTGAGAATGAGCTTGTTCTAATCCCAAAGCTTCAGCATACAAATATAGTTAAACTTTTAGGATATTGCACGAGAAAGAGGGAGAGGATACTGGTCTTTGAATATATGCCTAACAGAAGCTTGGATTCATTCATAACCGGTAGGATTCAGTTCAATTAGCACTATCAATCTCAGTTTTGAGACCAAATTATCCTGTTTATATTGATGTACCCTCCTATTCGTACACACTTATATCCATACATGCTTCTCGCATTTACAGGTGAACGAGCAACAAAGGAACCATTGGATTGGCCTAAGCGCTCCCAAATAGTTAGAGGGATAGCTCAGGGAGCTGTATATCTACACAAGCTATGCGAGCCACATATTATTCACGGGGATTTGAAACCAGGCAATATACTCCTGGATGCTTCTCTGGAACCGAAGATTTGTGACTTTGGCATATCAAAAGCACTTAAGGCAGATGCGGATAAAGACTGCACTGGTGTCGTGGTCGGCTCACGGTAAGGCTAGGTTTTGTACGGTACAGTCTTTAATGTTTAGACTTTGGAGTGGTTTTACGGTCCTCGAGTAGGTGCCATAGTTTTTAGTGTTAATTTGCGGTGCTTCTTGGTAAATTAATACTGAGGAGTTACCAAAAGGCAAAATTCACTAGAAAAATGTAGTACATCGTCTAGGACCTTAAAATATCTCCAATATTTAACCACGTTTGATCTGCTCTTAGTTGTGACGGATTAATTTTTCATCTTTTTCAGTGGGTTTATGGCCCCTGAATATAAACAGGGAGGCTGTCTTTCTCTCCAGACAGATGTGTATAGCTTTGGCGCTACGCTTCTTCAGATCATTAGAGGAAAACACATCTCTCCATCTTCACTGGCGCATTCTGATGAATCACGCAACTACGGGCCTCTAAATAAGTGGGTAAGTGAACTTTTCTGAGTGCTACTCCGGAGGAGGAATTGAAGGGCATGCAAGCCTGACACATTATTCAGAGTTGATCACTGATTAACCAGCAACAATTTTCCTACTCAGGCGTGGAACTTGTGGAAAGATGGAAACTTGATTGAGTTCATCGATCCGTCGCTGCACGATGTGAGCCATGCCGCTGAGATAAAGAGATGGGTTCAGATAGCGCTGCTGTGCGTTCAGCAGAGTCCCGAGGAGCGGCCAAGCATGTGGGATATTCTTCTGATGCTGAGCTGCGACAGTGTAATCTTACCAGACCCAAAACTACCAGCTTACTACTAAAACGTACTCCTACAATGATAACACACATTGCAGCATGGGGTGTGCTAGAGAAATTTCAGGTCGCTGAAGCCTGCAAACTGCCTCAGTGTTGCCGCATCATGTGTGTTACCATTCATTGAAGTGTAAGTAAATAACGAGACTGCTGCAGAAGTGCAGATGTCTCGTCTTTAATGGATCGTAGAGGGAGGCGTTGTAAACTACAGCTACAATGTCTACCAGTTGTATTTGCAATTTGTCAAAACTGTGATTTCTGCATAGCCGCGTTGACTACCGTTTGACATACTGAGTGACAACAGACGATACTGTAGCAGTTGGCCTACTGGGCCTTGATATGTACAGCCCATTCGATCGACGTGTGCAATATTTGGGCCGGATCAAGAACTGCCGTTGACCTTGGTTGGGTCGCACCTTCAGGTCAAGCACCAGAAATCAACCGAATCCTGCTGCACCTGCATGCTTGGCAAACAAATACTACATAAATATTTCTGATACATAGGCAGCTTCATGAACGCGGGCACTGTAAAATAAGTGAGTAGTACTTAAATCAAATGAGCCTGGATTTGTTTTGGGATCCAAATCCACGCGGTTTCAGTCAGTTGATTTCTCTCCGTTGAATTTGGGGAGGTGGTACTAAGACGTGATATGTTAATTGAGCTTGGCAAATTTTTCAGATAATGGAAACTTTTATTGAACTCAGTTAATTACATCAAGGTGATACAATTTTCCTGAAAACACTTTCAGCCTCTGCATAGCTAAGATGTACACAGCCGAACACACAAAACCACACTCGAAACGAAAAAAAAAGAATGATGTGGAGTATTGAGGGCCATCAATCCAAAGACTAAATCGCCACCCATAGACAACTCCATGACCATCTCCTTCAAAAGCACGGAGTATTAAGAGCCACCAATCCTAAGACTAGATCGTCACCTATATCTTTGGGTAAAAAACTCCTTGACCACCTTCTCCAAATATACATACCGTAACCACCATATCCCGCGAACCAAACTTCTGTAAGACAACCCACATACGCAGTCAATGGGTAAGAGAATATAAAACCTGTAATAGTGAAGAAATGACTTTTTTTAATCAAAAACCTCATTATTCCTGTATAGCCAAAGCGACCAACTAGTAGCAGACGCTCCTAACAGGACATGTGCTTTTAAATTATTATGGATTCCAGCAAGCTAGCTCCCAAACATATGTGCTACAGAATGCGGTGGAGGAAGTCCAGATGCTACTTGGATGATGAACCAAACATAATGGGCAAAGCGACATTCGAAGAAAAGATGTCTAATTATTTCGTCATTGCAACAAAAACAACAGATCTTATTGCCTTACCATTTTCTTTTTGTCAAATTATCCTTTGTTAACACCACTCCACGACGCAAGTACCAAAAAAATCTTAACTTTTAGGAGTATCTTTAATTTCCAAAGATACTTATTAATATTAGGAACATTGTTGTGAATTAGAGCTAGATAATGAGACTTCACCGAGAACTCCCCATTTGAGGTTAAGTTCCAACAAAACTCGTCTTGCTCCTGAGTTAATTGAAAACCAGTGATACGTGGTAATAAATTATTCCACGTCGCTCGTTTTGATCCTATAAGATCTCTTCTCCATAAAAAAGATGGAGGATTGGTTTCGAAGACTTGTGCAACTGTAGCCTGCTTATGCCTAACTATGTTGTAAAGGCAAGGATACTATTCTTTCAATGTTGAATTGCCCAACCATTTATCTTCCCAAAACCTGATTTGGGAGCCATCTTTAATTATAAAGGATCTAAAATGGAGAAAGTCCTGTCTCACCTTCATGAGGCTAGACCAAAAGTATGAGTTCTTCCACTGAGCTTTAGAAAGAGATTTATCACCTAGATATTTATTACGTATCAACTGTTGTCAAACCCCTTCCGTGGAGAGCAATTTGAATAACCACTTACTAAGTAGAGCCATATTCTTAATATCCAAATCATGAATTCCCAATCCCCCTTGTTCCTTGGGGCGGCACAATATGTTCCATTTAGCAAGACGATACTTTTTTTTTTATAACCATCATTGTGCTAGTAAAACCTGGAGCAAAAGTAGTCAAGCTTTGTAAGTATTCCCCTTGGTATGGCAAAGAGGCTACTTAGCACTGAATTAATCAATGTTAGCTGTCCTCCAGTGGATAGGAGTTTTCCTTTCCAACTGCTTAGATGTTTTTCAAAGCGTTGTACCACCTCTTTCCAATCGGTATTTCTTAATCTCCTATAATAAATAGGAATACCTAGATACCGAAATGGAAATTGACCAGTGGAATAACCATGCACTCGTTTTCAAACTCTTTCGCTTCATCAAAGTAAAATAATTCGCTTTTATGGAAATTTATCTTAAGACCGCTCAAAGACATAAAGCAACAGCTTTAGGTTATGAGCTTTTTCTAGGTCATGATCCATAAAGAAGCAAAGAGGGAAGCTTTTTCTAGGTTACGAGCCTGGCAAATGCAAGAAGTAAAGAGGCAAGTACCAACCATTACCGGCGAGTAGAACAAGCCGGGAATATTGCCTGAATTTTCCGGAGCTTTTCTCGCGTATGACTTTGTGGAGCCCATTTAATTTTGGGGAAATCTACTGCAAACCATACGTTTGCAAAGGATATATGGTTATGTACGAAGGTTCGTTTTTCACTTTTATTTGCTATTTGCTCTCTTGTCATTCAGTCACCAAAACCTTGCATATAGTATAGTCCGTTAATTCTCACATAATAATGTATATGGTGTTATTTCAGCTTTTAAGGCTACCCACATGCAACCAAGTTGCTTTCTTTGGGATGTTAACATAGACATTGGTCTGAGCTGTGCAGCAATGGTAGCTGAATCAAGTGATGTCTGAGCTGCTGTGTAGTTCTGGTGCTCTCTAGTGTGACTGTGAGGACATGGATAGATGCATTTGCAAACTCAATTAATATGAAGTCTATGAAGTATTATGAGCATATAGGCCTTAAAAACTTAAAAGTATAACATGATCTCCACCATAAAATCAGTTTATACTTATATTCCTTGTCCTCCATTTCCAGGTAACTATTCCTTGAATGTTCAATCAAAGCTAGCAAGTATTTAGGGCCAAAATAAATATGATGCTATCCACTTCACCTCTCATAGTCAGAACTCACAACTACTTATCATTCATGCCCCTACTTTTATTTTCAGTAGTATAAATTATTCAAGCATACACTTCACCGGTTAGAACTCAAAACAAATTAATCCGCCATACTATATTAACAATTTGGTCTATTGTGGAAAAGAAGTATGACCCAGGATTGCTAATGTTGCCAACCTCAGATATTTAGCAAAAAGCAAACATAACCATTGCAGCCTAGCCATTCTCTGTTTCTTCCACTGAAACAGACGGCCTTTATACTGGTATATACCTTTTTCATCAATCTTGTGCTTGTTTTGGTCGACCTTCAGAATTGAGTTGATGAAGTTCGTCGCAGTGATATCTTTGTAGGCATCACTAGTGCAGCTACCTCCTGTTTCAGCTGTCCAAGCAGAACAAGTGCTCATCCATGAATGATCAAATATGCATTTCGAAAGTAATAATTTATTATCAGCTAATTAATTAGTGATGTGAAGATCACTTGTGAATTTGAATTAGTGATGAGTACCTCTTTGCATTGCTTCTTGAGGTTCAAGTTGTCATCCACCAACCGGTGAACCTCTTTCTCTAGCTCTTCAACGTACGCCTGGATATATATACCAACAAATTACTTCACAATTAATACAAATTCTTCAGTTGTTCATACACCTATCTGCTAACAAAATAAAATTCGTTATGAAATGATTCTTTTGGATTCATTGACAAGTAGGCAGCCTGATTTTTTTTTGGATGCTTATTGCCTTTTTGGTAGGTACAAATGCATGGTTAGTTATGAAATGACAATTAATTATCTACCTCTAGAGTCTAGAGAGGTTAGACGGAGATTGTAAAATAACTCTTCACTAACAAGCTCGGCTTCAATTCATAGTGCACTCCTATTCAGACAGCCTTTATACTAGCATATACCCTTTTTCGTCAAAAACATCTATGTGACAATAATATCCCAAGCTTTATAATTTGTGTAAAACAATGAAATTTGCCATTGCAATATTCAGTTGTGGTCAGCATGTAAGCGTAATACATACTTGAGTTTAGACAGAGTCATACATGAAATTAGTAATCATTGGATCAAGCAATTTGATAATGCGACCAGTTCGGATTCTCTTGGATATTATGAAAGCCTAGTCGCTTCTACTATTAAAATGACAGGTTAAGCTATGCAATGCCTTATGCGTGTAGATATAAGAGGCTGAGTGAAATTATCAACTAATGTACAACTAATCCAAGGCTTTGCCTATCTCGCTCGTCTGCCTTGCGGCTGATGTGCTTCACTATCTGGTTGAGTTCCAGCAATCAAAGTACTATCAATCAAACCAATGAAAAAAAAAATCCAGTCACCTCGTCACATTAATGTGGCCGTTAATGTCTCCGGGGGCATCTGCGAGGCTGCGGGTTGGCAGTGGACGGAGATTGGGATCGCTCAGTGGTGTTTTTATTGATGACGGGCGGTAGATGGATGTGACCTAGGAGGCGCAGGGGTCTTGGTGGTGGAGGCGGGGTGGGAGCGCGGTGGCGGAGCGCAGGTGATGGGGAATGGGCACAGTGGGTTGATGTGCACGACGGACAGGACGGGGGCGCCGCGATGTGCGCAACAGCGGATGGGACAGGTGCGCGGCGGCGGCGATGTGCGCGACGACAGGGGCACAGGGGCGCCGCGATTTGGGAGGCAGCGCAGCGGTGTGCATTTGCTGAGTGAAAGGATCACGTGTGGGAGGATCGTCCCAGTAATCTCGTTCATAGGATCTCACGGATCGAAGGGTTAGAAATAACAGTTGTAGGAACAATGACCACCATTACGGTCTTTTTAGTTAGTAGAGATATAACGCAGACTGTGCATGGTACGCGGTCCATGCATGCTGGTGTCCATCTACTCGGTGGACCGCGAAGGTCGGTGTATACACATCTGTCTGGAGAGAAAGATGTGTAGCGCAAGTCATGCTCTAATGAAAGCATGCTCGGCTGGCGGACCTTTCCATAAGTAAAGGACTTGCATCGATTTTTATCTTAATCGCTTGGGAAATATGGAGGGAAAAAGACGGGTGAATATTCAGATCGGAGGAGAAAACAGCTGAGCAAGTGACAGATCGTATAACTGATGAAATGCGATGCTGGGCGATGGCAGAAGCAAAGCATATCGCGAGAATTTTGCTTTAATTTTTTCAGAATGCCGGCAAGCATGTTTAACATCATGATAGTGCAACTTTTTCGTTTAAGCCTTACGGTTCGTTGCATTTTATTTTATCCTTCTAATATAAATATACGTTCGTTAAACTTTGCTAGCCTTTCGGGAAAAAAAATAATAATGTCGATCGAGCGAATACAAGTCTTGCATGTCAGCATCACTTGTTACAAGCCTGGAAGCTGGAACTAGGAAGCAAGAACCTTGTAGGGAATACGTGGGAGGCAAGAAAAGGAAAAGTCTAGGCTAAAGCTAGGTTAGTGCTCGTTGGTTGTTACAACCAAATTAAATTGGTTTTGTTTATGTACTTACTTGTAAGCTAGTATAATCGTAAGCTAGAACTTATTCGTTTAGGCCGGCCAGCTAATCAATCTGATGCTCACTTGATCTGCAAACAAATTGTGCTAGATGGATCGATCTACGGTGGTTGGCAGATTGTGCTCGTCTTCGTGCACCGCCGCGTTCGTTAGTGATATGCCCTAGAGACAATCCTAAAGATGATTGTATCACATACTATATTTACATATTTATCTGATATTATTCCTTAAAATAGATAACTCATTATTGGCTAATGAATATGTGATTCATTTATCAGACTCTTTATGTTATATGTTGCTATTTCTAAAGGATCCTTGATGAAATATCATATGTGGAATAAATATGGTTAAATAATCAGCACATGTATTGATTGATGATCATGTCTCATGGATCATAGTATGGAGATACCAAATTGATAATGTGGACACAGGTTGGGGAATATGTTGTTGGATAGACCCGACATGAGACACTGCAAGAACTATTTGTGTAGTGCCATCAGTGGTCTCGATTAGTGTTGGTATAGAATTCTTAGACCTGAGATTATCATGGTTTCCAACATGTGTAGTTACTTACTTAGGGATTGCTAAACGCTATTCTGTAACTGGGTAGTTATAAAAGTAGTCTTCGGGTGTGTTATGAAATATGTAGTGGGATATGAATAATCAAGATGGGATTTGTCCCTCCTATGGAGAGATATCTCTGGGCCCCTCGATGTTATAGATTATGGAAGTGCATGGCCATGCCAAAATTGATTGAGGAGTCAATCGCATGTTATATAATCTATCACAGGATCGAGTGAATGATTGAGCTATTAGAGGATGACACATATCTAGCCTTGAGCTTAATCGATATCGTGAGGCAAAGGGGTTCATACAAGCAAACGCTAAAGGTTCAGCCGATATGATCTTTATGTATGCTCGGTGGGTCAATACGTTCTGCTAGGGGCTGCTGTTGACACGTGGACCGAAAAGGAGTTTTTGGGTTGCACCCGAGTGTGCATGAACCTACAGGGTTGCACGCTTAAAGGGCTGGAATAAAGGGATTGGATGGAGATCCAACATGCACTCAATTCGGATAGGGATCCGAGTATGAGTCCTATGGGCCTTGGAGGTCCGGACGTGGTTCCTATATATACGTGAGGGGGTGTGGCCGGCGGTATTAACATATCACGCCACGTGAAACCCTAGCCGCCACTCCTCTCCACGAGCAAACCCTAACCGCGCGCGGGTGCTAGCACATCAGCGCATGGTGTTCCTTCCCTGGACGTGTGGATACCGGTGGAGGCGCCGCTGTCTTGCGGTGCTGATCAGCGTGGGAGCATGGCGAGGAGAACGCACGAGGAGGAGAAGGTCGAGCCGCTGCGATCGACTACTTTACATCGGCGCGCGCTACATCGCGAGGATTCCTTCAACTCCTTAGCGCATACTTCCGCTGCGCAGCGCGTCGAGTGGTAATGATCTATAATCTCATACTTGCATGGTTCCTGGTTTACGCGGTAGAAAAATTTTGTTTTATGCTATCGTAGCCTACGCGTATCCCTACACTGTTGCCTCGTGCAAGCTCCGCTTGGTTTTGCGTAATAGAGACGGGGAGAGAAGAATTAAGCGGGGTTTGTGTCTGGACAGAGATAAGATAAGAGAGTGGCTTAATTAATTGTACGGTGTCCAGTGGCAGATTCCCCTACTACCAACGCTAGGACTATGAGAGCCTCCTAAAATTTTCTATCATCCATTTCATAAAAAGTGGAACCGTCTACATTGTTCTACCCTTCACTACTACAAAAGTGATTTTTCTGTACCAGACCCCATGATTTTTGCAAACGGACAATAACTAGTGGCGTCTGCAAAAATCGAGGGTCATTTTCCCATACGGCTGCTTAAGTGACCCGTATGGAAAAATCGATTTTCCCATACGGGCCTCTTAAGAGGGCGCATGCAAAAATGAGCTCATTTTTGCATGCGGCTCACTTAAGCGCCCGCATGGAAAAATCGAATTTTCCATACGGGCCACTTAAGAAGTCGTATGCGAAAATAAAATTTGAAAAAATGAAAATTTGAAACTAGTTTATCTCATTAATATAAACTCCAAATTAGATGATTTTTTTCCCTAAATGTTTCTAAAATTATGCTTTTTCATGTTATTATATTCTTACTGCTATTATTTTGACCATTTTTTCTTGTGACTTTGTTTTGTCAATTAAAAATTTAAATTTCAAAACTTCAAATAATATTTTGAAGTAGTAAATGATTTCAGCTGAAAAAGTCATCAACAATAAAGTTTTATAACTCATCAAGATCTATAACTTCTATTTTGATCATTTCTTCATCCGATAAAGTGATCATAACATATTCTTAAAATTGTATATTTTGTGAACAATGTTACAAATCACTTTATCGGATGAATAAATGACCAAAATAGAAGTTATAGATCTTGATGAGTTATACAATTTTATTGTTGATGACTTTTTCAGTTGAAATCATTTAGTATTTGAAAATGTTGTTTGAAGTTGTTATATTTTGAAATTCAAATTCAAACTGTTCAAACAAAGTCATATATAAAAATGACCAAAACAAAAGTTGTAGATCTTGATGAGTTATACAACTTTTTTATTGATGCCTTTTCCATTTGAAATAATTTACTACCTGAAAAATTATTTAAATTTGTTATATTTTGAAATTCAAATTTTATATAGTTTAATCAAACTCGGATGGAGAAATTACCAAAATAAAAATGGTACAACGTAATGAGTTCTGCAACTTTTCTTTTGACAACTTTTTCATTCGAGTTAATTTAGTACCCCAAAAATCGATTTGAAGTTTAAATAGCCGCACGAAAAAAAATTCGATTTTTGCATACGGATGCTTAAGTGGTCCACATGTAAAAATGCTCCATTATTTTTACATGCGGTCCTCTTAAGATACCCGCATGCGAAAATCAATTTTTGCATGCGGATATATTGAGGATCGGCATTCCCTATCCACCGGTTCAAATTTTTCACCGGTCTCTCACTAATTTTATCCCCTTAGTCCTCTCCTCTCTCAGTCCTCTCTCTCTCACTCACTTTCTCTCTCTCTCTCACTCACCGAGAGCGACGCGGGGTGGGTAGTGGCGACGGGCGGGAGCGGCGCGGCGGCGGCGCGGCGCGCGGTGGGCGGGTGCAGCAACGGGATCGACGGCGGCGCGCGTGGAGGCCGGCGGCGCCCCCACCTCCCTCCACCATCGCCGGCGCCTGATCCCCCACGAGGAGGCCAGCGGATGAGGCGTCCGGCGACTCCCCCGCGTGGATCTGGGGACGGCGGCCCTCCTCCGCGCGGATCCGGGGCCGACCGCTTTCCCGCCACGTGGATCAGGCGGCGGCGCTTCCCCGGAGGCGGCGGTGGGCGAGGGCCACGGTGGGGGCGGGCGTGGGCGACGGCGGCGGCCCTCCCCCACCCGGATCCGCCGATGGCGGCGGCGACTAGAGGACGACGATGACAGTGGGCCGCGGATCTGGCGCGGAGGATAGTGGGGATCGCGGCGGCGACGGCGACGACGGCTGCGCCGAGCTCGGGCGGCGGCGGCGCTAGTTTTTTTTTTATTTTTTTATTTTTTGAATTTTATTTTTTTTCGCGATTTTTTCTCTTTGCATGCGGTCGGCTTAAGCGTCCGCATGCGAAAATTGGATTTTCGCATGCGGTAGCGCTGGCCGCATGCAAAGATCGTAATTTTCGCAGACGATTTGATGCATGCGGTTGGTGCAATCGCCTGCGAAAACCTTTCTCGCCCGTTTGCAAAATGCCTTTTTTAGTAGTGCTTGTTATTTTTTCCTGTATCCGCTCGTACCAACATAGTATATGGTGGCATAGTTTTTGTCATCCGTATATATTCACCCATTTATTCCGATATATGTAACGCCCCGGCACTCGTTAACCGACGACACCAGCTAACTCGTGCCGAAGTGCTACGCATTTAGTACCAGTCCCAGGATACACTAGCTGGTACTCACAGAATAAACATGGAACCAAAGTAGATTAATATTACATCACTGGGTTTTAGTCCTTACATAAGTTGCCATCCCGGACAGACCCAAGGATGAGCAACGCAACAATACAAAAGTCCATAAAGCAAAAGACAAAAGCAGCAGCGGCTAAGCGTCTAGGCGACCATCTCGATCCACAGGCGACGGCTTGGGGCTAGGCACGATCCTTCTAGAAGTCTTCGTATTCGGCTTGCCCCTGGAGACATCCCTCGGCGGTCGGGTCGACGTCTTCATCTTCAACTTCTATAGATATATTATATAGCAAGGGTGAGTACTTCACGTACTCAGCAAGCCGGGGAAAGAATGACATGCTTGGTTAAGACAAGGAGAGCTAGGGTTTTATTTGCGAAAGCTGCCTTTTTGGCAAAGTGATTTATTTTACCAAAACTCCTAGTGAGTGAATCAAGTTTTAGTTGTCGGGAGGAGGCTCACGCCTCGACCCATTCCACAAGTTGCTTTGCAACAACTCGTCACGATTAACGAACAACAATTGATTTGTCTCCTTTATTGGTTCCTTCTCACTTTCACAACCACACATAGTCCACACAGTTATGTTAGCACTGCAACGCCATCATGGCCCTAACAACACCTCGGTGTCGGACGACACCCCAGGTCACACAGACCCGTTCCTAACCACAAAGGTTAGCCGTTTGCCACACAGGCAAACTCTGGAAACGAAACCCTTCCCACCAACCATTTTCATCAAACATTTGTCAAACAAATCTACGCTATGAGAAACACCTTACACTCGCCCTTGACCGTGGGCACGGCTGTTCGAATAGTTCATTAAACTCTGCAGAGGTTGTACGCTTTACCCACACGACACGAAACTGACACCGTGTACCCGTCGGTAACGGAAGTTCGTGACAAGGCCTTTCCAAAGCTAACCCATGAAAATCGCATGCCACCTAGTTGGGCTAAGATCCATAGCCGAGTATCAGGCAAAAACAGCCGTCGTCCACTCAGGAAATACCGAGGATGCCTCCTACTCCTACTGGTACCATGCCACAATAGAGGCAAAAAGACACCCATGATGGGCAATAAATGTGTAACACTTCGTCTCCTCATCCTCGGCATTCCACAACCATTGGCACACCAACTCCCATGTGATAACAATTTACTTAGCCAGAGGCATCCCATAAATACCCGTGTGGTCGCACTATAACGTGTTCGGATGGACTTCCCAAAGGAATCGGTCCTTAACAATGACACGTAGCCAAACCACAAAGGCTTGACTCCGCATCATCACCATTTTCGCAACACACTTTATTTCACAACACCTCGGTACAACGTACCGGATTTTTAAGCGTAAAATTTGGAAATACCCAAGTTTCCCACACGGCAACAACGTAAGCATGGCTAAGCGAAACTACTTCGGTAATCGTATAACGATACCGGCGCCAATATGTGTGGAGCTATCAAAGGTATGGAAACATCAACCTATGTAATATAAGTGCGACTACTAGGTTGGTCCGTCGGTTGTATAAACAATCCGAGGCCTAAACATGTTATTCGTGTGTGCTAAGCAATGCATTTTTCAATCAACATATCATTGTAAATATAGGGGCAATGTGATCAAAGGGGCTTGCCTTGCACGAGGTGCGGGTCTTCTTCTTCGAATCCGGCGTCCGGAGCGTCCTCGTACACGTGCTCTATACGCGGAACGGAGAACAAGTAAATAAAAAGGCAATAAAATAAGCTCAAATCAAATAAACAAGTGTGCCACTGTGTAGATCTCATTTTTAGAAAAATTTAGAAATTTGAACGGGGTCAAACGGAGTTACGGTTGAATTTCTATGAATTTTCAAAGGTAGAGGGACCTTTCTGAAATTGTTGGGGATTTTTATTAAAAGTTAACGGAATATTCCGTTAAGGTTAGGGTTAGGGTTAGGGTTTGGGGGGGGGGGCCCACATGTCAGGCCGGGAGAGAGAGGGGGAGGGAGTGGGGCCCACCTGTCAGGGGGGGGTTCTTCCTCCTCACCGAGCTAGCTCGGGCCGGCGGCGCCGGTGAGCCGCGGCGGCGGGGCGGTCGGGGAAGGGGGAGGGGAGGGGGCGGCGAGGGAAGGCCGGCGGCCGGGGAGGCGGTGGCGGCGGCCGGGAGCGGCGGCGCCGGGCGGGAAGGGGAGGCGGCGGCCCGGGAGGCGGTGGCCGGCGAGAGAGAGAAAAAGGGGAGGGCGGCCGGCGAGGGGAGGGGAACGGCGGTGAGGGGCGGCGAGGAGAGGGGCTTCGGCCCCTTTTATAGGCGGCGAGCGGCGCGGGGAGGAGCGGCGACGAGACGGTGGAGCGGTGACGGCGACGGGCGCGGCGGCGCGGGGCTCGAGGCGGAGGGGACGTTGGCGCGGCGCCGGCCGGTGAGGTGACGCGGCGTGAGGCGCGAGGCAGCGCGGAGCCCGGGGCGGGCGCGGCGCTCGGGACGCGGGCGCGGGGCGCGAGGCGCGGGGCGCGGGTGGCGCGGCGTGCGGCAGCGCGGGCGGCGGGTGGCGCAGGCGCGGCGAGGGCGCGGCGGGCGGCGGCGCTAGCGCGGCGGTGGCGCGGCAACGGCGAGCGGCGGCGGTGGGCGCGGGCGGCCGGAGGTGGGAGACGGTCCACAGTAGTGGGCCGGGCCGGCGCGCGGGGGAGGAGGCCTGTGGGCCGGAAGAGAGGGGGAGAGAGAGAGAGCTGGGCCGGGAGAGAGAGAAAGGAGAGGGGGGATGTTGGGCCGGCCTGCTCGGGGAAGGGGGAAGGAGAGGGGGAAGGGAGTTGGGCCGAGGGAGAAAGGGGCCCAACAGAGGGTTTCTCTCTCTCTTTCTTTTTTTTTTTTTGACATTTTTGGAATTGGATTTGGGGTGAAATATTTGGGGAAGTTTGAATTGGATTTTGACCAAAAATTAGGAGGATGATCAAGGAGGGAAATTTTGAGATCTATTTGGCACAAAACAAAAACCAATTTAAATTTCAAATTTTTAATTTTTTTTAAAATAAATGAGAAAGGATAGGGTGCTACAAACCTACCCCCCTTAACAGAATCTCGTCCCGAGATGCCGCAACTACGCGAACAACTCAGGGTGCTCGGCACGAAGGTGATCCTCTTGTTCCCAAGTAGCCTCTTCTTCCGAGTGATTACTCCACTGAACCTTGTAAAACTTGATCACTTTTCGTCTGGTGCTTCGTTCCTTTTCATCAAGAATCCGAATCGGTCGTTCCTCGTAGGTCAGATTCTCCTGCACGTTGATTATCTCAAGTGGAACTTGCTCTTCCGGAACTCGAAGACACCTCTTCAACTGTGACACGTGGAACACATTGTGTACACCGGCAAGCTCTGCGGGTAACTCAAGCTGATAGGCAACTTCTCCACGACGTGCAGTGATAGGATAGGGTCCGATAAAACGTGGCGCTAACTTTCCTGCCATTCCAAATCTTTTCATTCCACGTAGAGGTGATACTCGCAGGTATACATGATCTCCAACTGCAAACTCTAGATCTCTTCGGCGATTATCTGCATAGTTTTTCTGCCTAGACTGGGCCACTTTCAAACGTTCTCTGATCACTTTCACCTGTTCTTCAGCTTCTCTTAGAACATCTGGTCCAAAGATTTTCTTTTCTCCGACATCCGTCCAACAGAGTGGCGTTCGACACTTACGCCCATACAAGGCTTCATTCGGGGCCATCTGTATACTTGCCTGATAGCTGTTGTTGTAGGAGAACTCTGCGTAAGGTAGGCACAAATCCCAAGTACCGACAAAATCCAAGGCGCAAGCTCTTAACATGTCTTCTAAAATCTGATTCACCCTTTCTGTCTGTCCATCGGTCTGAGGATGGTAGGCTGTACTGAAGTTGAGATTGGTACCCATGGCTTCATGTAACTTCTTCCAAAAATGGGAGGTGAACTGGGTACCCCTATCTGACACAATCTTCTTTGGGACACCATGTCGGCAAACCACTTTCGTCATGTATAGCTCTGCCAACTTCTTACCAGAGTAGGTAGTCTTTACCGGGATGAAATGGGCAACCTTGGTTAATCGATCCACTATTACCCAAATGGAATCATAACCCGAAGATGTCTTTGGGAATCCTGTTATAAAGTCCATTCCTATTTCTTCCCACTTCCATTCTGGGATCTTTAACGGTTGCAGTAAACCTGCGGGCTTCTGATGTTCAGCCTTTACCCTTTGACAGATGTCACAAATGGCCACATACTCGGCAATATCTCGCTTCATTCCAGACCACCAATAATGGCTTTTGATATCTTGGTACATCTTGGTACTTCCGGGGTGGATAGAGTATGCAGACTCATGGGCTTCTTGCAGTATCAGGTTTCTTAACTCCTTTTTGTTGGGCACACATATGCGCTTTCCAAACCAAACGATTCCTTTATCGTCTATGGAGTATTCTGAGGCTTTATCTTTCTTTATCAACTCCTTTATATTCATAATTTCTTCGTCGCCTTCTTGGGCTTCACGGATTTGGTTCTCTAGGGTTGGTTGCACCACTAGGGTTGCTAGAGTTCCTGGCTTAACCATATTTATTCTTAGCCTTTCCATTTCCTTGCATAATGCTGAATGATGTGGCGAGGTCAAAAGGACATTGCAGTGCACCTTTCGACTTAGAGCGTCTGCGACAACATTCGCTTTTCCCGGATGGTAATGTATTCCGACATCGTAATCCTTGATCAGTTCAAGCCATCTTCTTTGTCTGAGGTTGAGCTCTGTTTGAGTGAAGATATATTTCAAGCTCTTATGATCCGTGTATACTTCACATCTGTTCCCGATCAAGTAATGTCTCCATATTTTTAGGGCATGAACAACTGCGGCTAACTCAAGATCATGGGTAGGGTAGTTCACTTCATGTGGCCTTAACTGCCGTGTGGCATAAGCAACCACCTTTCCTTCTTGCATAAGTACACACCCTAAACCCTGCCTGGATGCATCGCAAAAGACTTCGAAATCTTTCCTTATGTCCGGTAGAATTAAGACTGGAGAAGTCGTTAGCCTTTTCTTTAGCTCTTTGAAACTCTTTTCACATGCTTCGGTCCAAATGAACTTCTTTTCTTTCTTAAGCAATTCTGTCATAGGCTTGGCGATTTTGAGAAACCCTCAATAAATCTTCTGTAATATCCTGCCAAACCAAGAAAACTCCTGATCTCGGTAACTGTGGTTGGAGACTTCCATGAAAGCACATCTCTTACTTTCCCTGGATCCACTTCTACTCCACGAGATGAAATGACATGACCTAGGAATGCGACTCGGTCTAGCCAAAATTCACACTTGGAATATTTTGCATAAAGCTGATGTTCTCGCAACTTTCCCAAAACCAACCTCAAATGTTCTGCGTGTGTCTGTTCGCTCTTGGAGTAGATGAGAATGTCGTCTATAAATACTACGACAAACTTGTCGAGGTGTTCCATGAATACTTTGTTCATGAGATTCATAAAGAATGCTGGAGCATTTGTGAGTCCAAAGGACATGACCGTATACTCATATAGACCATAACGAGTTGAGAAGGCGGTCTTTGGTATGTCTTCCGGTCTGATTTTCAACTGATGGTATCCAGATCTTAAGTCAATCTTGGAGAAGACTGAGGCTCCTTGTAATTGATCAAACAGGTCATCAATCCGAGGTAACGGATACTTGTTCTTGATGGTTACTTCATTTAAAGCCCTGTAATCCACACACATTCTCTTTGTTTTATCCTTCTTTTCAACTAGGAGCACTGGAGCTCCCCATGGTGACGTACTGGGTCGCACAAAACCATTTGCTTCCAATTCTTCTATCTGTCTTTTTACTTCGGCCAATTCATTAGCTGCCATCCTGTAGGGTCTCTTGGCAATTGGAGCTGTGCCAGGTGCAAGTTCTATGGAGAACTCTATTTCTCTGTCTGGTGGCATTCCGGGTAATTCATCTGGGAAAACATCTGGGTATTCATTGACTACAGGCACTTCTTCCAAAGGGGTGACTTCGATACAGTTCAGCATGAGATGACCTCTAGGGTCCTTTGACGGAGTAAACTCTACTTCACTTCCAGATGGTCCTTTCATTGTGATAGTCCATGTGGCACAATCTATCTGACCCTTGTACTTAGCTAACCAGTCCATGCCTAGAATCAGGTCCAGACCTTGCGACTCTAGGATAATAGGGCTAGCCATAAACTTAACACCTTCTATGACTAGACTAACCTTCGGGCATGATCGATCAGACCTAGTCTCCTTTCCCGGGGAGTGAACGATCATCGGTACCCTTAGGTTCTTAGTAACCAAACCATGTTGTTCCACAAAAGCTCGAGAAATGAAAGTATGCGAAGCTCCCGAATCAAATAAGACAACAGCAGGTACATTATTAACAAGGAACGTACCTATCACAACATCTGAAGCCTCCTGGGCTGATTTCGCCTGAACATGGTTGACGCGGCCTCGTCCAAAGCTCGGAGTAGTACGGGAGGCCTGACCACTAGCCTGAGTAGTGGCTCGCACTTGCCCTGACGCTGGCACTCTGGCAGTACTGATGTTAGAGGCTCCTGAAACAGCGGGACCTTTCTTCTGGGGACATTCCCTAGCAAAATGTCCAACTTCTCCACAGCGGAAACATCCATTTCCATTTGTATTCTGGGGATTCCTTAGCTGAGTGTTGAAGGATGTCGGGTTACTTCCTCCTGTGTTGCCACTATAGGCTCTTGGCGGAGCTGGTGCAGATGAACGGGGAGGAACTGGGCGGGTAGGGAATCCCTGATGCTGTTGCGGGGCTGGCTGGCGAAATTGAGGAGTTGGGTTGGTCCTAGGGCGTGGACCCCCATGAGACTGGAATCCGGTCTGAGCCATCTTGCGTTTGCGAAAAATCTCCACTTCCTTCCTGGTATCTTCGACTATTAATGCCCTATTAACCATGTCTTGGAAAGTAGGGAAAACATGAGCAACAAGCTGAAGCTTTATCCCGATGTTCATTCCTTTCAGAAACTTTCTGATCTTTTTCTTGTCAGTATCCACCTCATCTGTGGCATAACGGGCCAAATGGTTGAACTTGCTGAGGTACTCATTGATGCTGGAGTTCCCTTGCTTGAGATTGTTGAATTCTTCCCTTTTAATATCATAGATACTTTCTGGCACATAAGCAGCTCTAAAAGCTTCTGCAAACTCTGCCCAATCAATTGTAGCTGCATCCTGGTGAGCGGCACGATAATTCTCCCACCAATTGGCGGCGGGTCCTCTGAGCTGATGTGCAGCATAAAGGGCCTTCTCTCTAGGAGAGCACTGCACAAGGTCTAGCTTCCGCTCTACGTCCTTCAACCAATCGTCGGCTTCGACAGGCTCGGAGGTCTGCGAGAATTCTGGCGGACGGGTTCTCAAGAAATCAGTCAACTTGGAGTGACCATTGTGATGCGGAGCTGGATGATGCTGGGGATTCAAAGCAGCAAGAGTCTGAGCTATGCCCTGCAGTATCTGAGTCTGAATGGCCATGATTTGCTGGGGATCCAAACGAGGGGGTGGAGGTGGAGGTGTTCCTCCTTGGGTAGTAGCTGTGGCAGCATGTGTCCCTTGGGTGGCGGCCGGTTCATTTTCTGACACCTGATCATCCGCTTGCTCGTCTTCCTGGTCTTCGGCATTCTGAGTGGCGTCGTTGTCATTCTGAACTTGGTCCTCATATCTGAAGCGGGCTGGGGTGCGAGCATTGCGACGAGGGCGTCCTGCCATCTGGTTTATTTGAAAGGGCGGGGTAAGGGGAAGGCAGTTCATAGATGAAACTATTTTTCGCAAATCGGGGAAAATTCGAAAGACAGGGACATGGCCAGCCCAAAGCTTAGCCAAGCTTAGCTGGACGCACATCAAGAAACAAGTCAACATTACATAACCCACCAACACACTAGTTTAACGAACACTAAGTGCCACAACCCCTAATGGGTTGGCAACGATACGACAGGTCTGACGCACAACAAACACTACACTTCTAAAAACTGAGGGAAGATCGGCGGAGTCAACGTAGCGTGATCCGTCTAAAGTTTAAATGAAAAGGGTTTGGTGAGTATTTTAAAAAGAATCCTATAGTAAAGAGAAGAGTATAAGCATTATCTAACTTTTGCAACTATATATAAGTTTTTAAAATAGTCCTTAGGGTCACATCTAAACGAAGGTTTCGTCCTAGGGCCAAACCTATGCTCTGATACCACCTTTGTAACGCCCCGGCACTCGTTAACCGACGACACCAGCTAACTCGTGCCGAAGTGCTACGCATTACCTGTGATATAGTACCAGTCCCAGGATACACTAGCTGGTACTCACAGAATAAACATGGAACCAAAGTAGATTAATATTACATCACTGGGTTTTAGTCCTTACATAAGTTGCCATCCCGGACAGACCCAAGGATGAGCAACGCAACAATACAAAAGTCCATAAAGCAAAAGACAAAAGCAGCAGCGGCTAAGCGTCTAGGCGACCATCTCGATCCACAGGCGACGGCTTGGGGCTAGGCACGATCCTTCTAGAAGTCTTCGTATTCGGCTTGCCCCTGGAGACATCCCTCGGCGGTCGGGTCGACGTCTTCATCTTCAACTTCTATAGATATATTATATAGCAAGGGTGAGTACTTCACGTACTCAGCAAGCCGGGGAAAGAATGACATGCTTGGTTAAGACAAGGAGAGCTAGGGTTTTATTTGCGAAAGCTGCCTTTTTGGCAAAGTGATTTATTTTACCAAAACTCCTAGTGAGTGAATCAAGTTTTAGTTGTCGGGAGGAGGCTCACGCCTCGACCCATTCCACAAGTTGCTTTGCAACAACTCGTCACGATTAACGAACAACAATTGATTTGTCTCCTTTATTGGTTCCTTCTCACTTTCACAACCACACATAGTCCACACAGTTATGTTAGCACTGCAACGCCATCATGGCCCTAACAACACCTCGGTGTCGGACGACACCCCAGGTCACACAGACCCGTTCCTAACCACAAAGGTTAGCCGTTTGCCACACAGGCAAACTCTGGAAACGAAACCCTTCCCACCAACCATTTTCATCAAACATTTGTCAAACAAATCTACGCTATGAGAAACACCTTACACTCGCCCTTGACCGTGGGCACGGCTGTTCGAATAGTTCATTAAACTCTGCAGAGGTTGTACGCTTTACCCACACGACACGAAACTGACACCGTGTACCCGTCGGTAACGGAAGTTCGTGACAAGGCCTTTCCAAAGCTAACCCATGAAAATCGCATGCCACCTAGTTGGGCTAAGATCCATAGCCGAGTATCAGGCAAAAACAGCCGTCGTCCACTCAGGAAATACCGAGGATGCCTCCTACTCCTACTGGTACCATGCCACAATAGAGGCAAAAAGACACCCATGATGGGCAATAAATGTGTAACACTTCGTCTCCTCATCCTCGGCATTCCACAACCATTGGCACACCAACTCCCATGTGATAACAATTTACTTAGCCAGAGGCATCCCATAAATACCCGTGTGGTCGCACTATAACGTGTTCGGATGGACTTCCCAAAGGAATCGGTCCTTAACAATGACACGTAGCCAAACCACAAAGGCTTGACTCCGCATCATCACCATTTTCGCAACACACTTTATTTCACAACACCTCGGTACAACGTACCGGATTTTTAAGCGTAAAATTTGGAAATACCCAAGTTTCCCACACGGCAACAACGTAAGCATGGCTAAGCGAAACTACTTCGGTAATCGTATAACGATACCGGCGCCAATATGTGTGGAGCTATCAAAGGTATGGAAACATCAACCTATGTAATATAAGTGCGACTACTAGGTTGGTCCGTCGGTTGTATAAACAATCCGAGGCCTAAACATGTTATTCGTGTGTGCTAAGCAATGCATTTTTCAATCAACATATCATTGTAAATATAGGGGCAATGTGATCAAAGGGGCTTGCCTTGCACGAGGTGCGGGTCTTCTTCTTCGAATCCGGCGTCCGGAGCGTCCTCGTACACGTGCTCTATACGCGGAATGGAGAACAAGTAAATAAAAAGGCAATAAAATAAGCTCAAATCAAATAAACAAGTGTGCCACTGTGTAGATCTCATTTTTAGAAAAATTTAGAAATTTGAACGGGGTCAAACGGAGTTACGGTTAAATTTCTATGAATTTTCAAAGGTAGAGGGACCTTTCTGAAATTTTTGGGGATTTTTATTAAAAGTTAACGGAATATTCCGTTAAGGTTAGGGTTAGGGTTAGGGTTTGGGGGGGGCCCACATGTCAGGCCGGGAGAGAGAGGGGGAGGGAGTGGGGCCCACCTGTCAGGGGGGGTGTTCTTCCTCCTCACCGAGCTAGCTCGGGCCGGCGGCGCCGGTGAGCCGCGGCGGCGGGGCGGCCGGGGAAGGGGGAGGGGAGGGGGCGGGGAGGGAAGGCCGGCGGCCGGGGAGGCGGTGGCGGCGGCCGGGAGCGGCGGCGCCGGGCGGGAAGGGGAGGCGGCGGCCCGGGAGGCGGTGGCCGGCGAGAGAGAGAGAAAAAGGGGAGGGCGGCCGGCGAGGGGAGGGGAACGGCGGTGAGGGGCGGCGAGGAGAGGGGCTTCGGCCCCTTTTATAGGCGGCGAGCGGCGCGGGGAGGAGCGGCGACGAGACGGTGGAGCGGCGACGGCGACGGGCGCGGCGGCGCGGGGCTCGAGGCGGAGGGGACGTTGGCGCGGCGCCGGCCGGTGAGGTGACGCGGCGTGCGGCGCGAGGCAGCGCGGAGCCCGGGGCGGGCGCGGCGCTCGGGACGCGGGCGCGGGGCGCGAGGCGCGGGGCGCGAGGCGCGGGGCGCGGGTGGCGCGGCGTGCGGCAGCGCGGGCGGCGGGTGGCGCAGGCGCGGCGAGGGCGCGGCGGGCGGCGGCGCTAGCGCGGCGGTGGCGCGGCAACGGCGAGCGGCGGCGGTGGGCGCGGGCGGCCGGAGGTGGGAGACGGTCCACAGTAGTGGGCCGGGCCGGCGCGCGGGGGAGGAGGCCTGTGGGCCTGAAGAGAGGGGGAGAGAGAGAGAGCTGGGCCGGGAGAGAGAGAAAGGAGAGGGGGGGATGTTGGGCCGGCCTGCTCGGGGAAGGGGGAAGGAGAGGGGGAAGGGAGTTGGGCCGAGGGAGAAAGGGGCCCAACAGAGGGTTTCTCTCTCTCTTTCTTTTTTTTTTTTTGACATTTTTGGAATTGGATTTGGGGTGAAATATTTGGGGAAGTTTGAATTGGATTTTGATCAAAAATTAGGAGGATGATCAAGGAGGGAAATTTTGAGATCTATTTGGCACAAAACAAAAACCAATTTAAATTTCAAATTTTTAATTTTTTTTTAAAATAAATGAGAAAGGATAGGGTGCTACAATATACTAGTTCACGTTTTCAGTTTTGTAGTGTTGAAAGTGTTTAGTCTACCTTTTTCATTGTAAGTGTTTAGTCCACCTTTTACGGCCAATGGCTCAACATGCAACAAATCACATGCTTTCTAAATCTACAATTTTCATGCTGAAACAAAATCTAGCTTGAAACATAAAAGAAAGGTAGTTTGTGAATTCGTACAAAGATAGCAGTGGCAAATATACAGTGGAAAGCACCACTATGGTGGAAAACCATGCAAACAACATCATAAAAAGTTCTCAAAAAATCTAAAAAACTTCACACATATAGGTAAAATAATATTAGAGAACCATACAAAATTACAATTACAAGAATAACTCGACTTTATTTGTGAGATATAAAAATAACAAAAAGAGAAAAAAAACACAAATAGTGTTGTTTCATAGCCGTTAGTTTGTTAATTTTATATCTCACGGTTGAGTTTGGTCTTGCAATTTTGTATGGTTCTATAATATCATCTTACCTACATGTTTGATTTTTTCTATAATATCATCTTCCCCACATGTGTGATTTTTTTAAAGATATTTTAAGAACTTTTAAACAAAATTTCTAAGTTTGCACCAACGATGTAGTTTTGACCACATATTTCCCCAAGATAGTAAGCAAGAAATTCTATTCGAATGAAACATATGTAAAGAAACACATCGATGAACTTATAAAAGAATAACTAAGCTGAGCCCGTTCTTTTCTTCAACTTCTCAATTCAACTTTTCTCGTTTTTCTTTACCACTTTTTTCAAACTATTAAACGGTGCATTTTTTTAAAAAAATTTTCTATATAAAAATTATTTTAAAAAATCAAATAAATCTATTTTTAAATTTAAAATAACTAATACTCTGATGAGCTTTCTCGTTTCGCATGCGCTCAAAATTCCTCTCCACATGTTGTAGAAAGGTCTACTAAGCTTGCCAGCAACTAGATGCATGGTGTTTGGCATAAATCAGCCGGCCGGGGAGGAAAGTTCCGCCTGGCAAATTTTCGCACTCCACTTGTGGAAGCAGCTCGATGATCAGTAGCATTGCCTGGGCCGATCTGCGTCTAGGGACGTAGTAATAAAATTTACCATAAACAACGATGTGTAAAATGTATGAACCGCTTATGCGAGATCGGATGGTTATCTTAGACCCATATAATCCGGTTTTCCGGGGGTCTTAACCAAAATTCAATTCAATATAAAGGAGGGTTCGCTATTGAAAATGCCCCCTTTACCCTTTCAATTAAAACAACTGAATGATCTGATGGTCTTTGTTGATCCTGATAGGATCGCTAGCCTTCTGGAGGGCTAATTGATTACTGCACATAATGGGAGGATTTCTTAGAGAAACTTCGATCCACCACGTACCAAATGGGATAATCTACGCCATCCATTCGTGATTGGACAGGTGTGGCGATCGAGAGGGAGGGAATTGATTCGATGTGAGGCAAACAGCCCATAGGAGATAAGTTGGATGTGAAGCAAATTAAATCGATTCGACTCTAGCTACTAAAATAATGATGCCGATCACACTGAATACAAGTCCTGAAGGAATATATATCATCACTTGTGACAAGAGCTGGGAGAGCTAGCTGGAGCTGGGAAGCAAGAGCCTTGGTGGGAGGTAAGAAAAGAAAAGGCTAAACCTAAGAAGCTAGTGCTTTCTAGTACGTTTTCTTGCATGCTTGTTCGTTGTTGTTACGACCAAATTAAATTGGTTTTGTCTCCTTACGTAGTAACATTCGTCAGCCAGATTGCACTACGGGTGGTGGGCAGGATGGCCGATCCAGTGGGAATCGTGGGTCTCGTGCTACAGATTATCACTGATATTGTGCCAAAGATCATGGAGGAGGTGGATAGGGTTCGCCAGAATAAGAAGGAGTGCCTTCGGATCAAAGGCCGCGCGGAGAGGATCAGCCATACGCTTTCACCGTGCAAGAGCAACGTTGAGCTGATGGAGCACCTGGATGCGAGTGAGCCGCTCAGGGCGCTCGGCGACATCCTCCGCGAGGCCCTCAACACCGTCACCGACTGCCAAGCGCAGGAGGGGGACAGATCGGCACAACACCTACTCTGCTTCTTCTGCAGGGCTCGCAAAATATCCAACCGCTTGCAAGAGATTGCTCATGATATAGCCGACATGCACGCGGACGTATCCCTCGCCATCCTGGTATTCTTGGTGGATTTCCTCGTCAAAAAACTTGCTCATCGTCTGCAACCAGAATCATCATCACAGGCACGTATGATTATTTATTTCCTACACGTACGGTATTTCCTCTTCGTAGTATTAACATTTTTTTTTGGATGGTATCCTAATGTTTAGGTGACAAATAGTAAGCCTGCATCATTCATGGTCTACCAGATATCGAAACATACTCAAGATACTAATCATCCTCCGCGCCGAGAGGTATGATTATTTGCCTAGCTACACGGTACTCCCTCCATACAACAATATAGGGCATATAATTTTCAGTCTCTTATACTAAGAAAACTTATCTTTTTTTTTTACCAAAATACCCGTGATGAATATATCAATATTCTCTATCCATTTATAACCTATTAAAAGTAAGGGTATTACGGGTAAACAACCCATAAAATTAAGGTGCTTCGGAAAACACATGCGTCCTATATTTTCCTATAAAGAGTCTTAAAGAAAAATGAGCCCACCATTTTTTCTATGGATAGAGTATATCTTATTAATTAGTAGTGCTTTTTTATGACATCATAGTGCATAGATGAAAGATAGCATGCGAGAACCTCTGATACTAGCCGAAAATAAACTAAATGTGGCAGCGATCCTCTGACCACCTCTCAAACACTAGAGGTATTATTATGATTTTGCTACTAGAACCAGAGGTCTGTCATTATTTTCCTATATAGTTGTGCCGAGTGAGGAACTTCGTGGAGCGTACTATGGTAAGCATATTTTATGGCGAGATACTAAGTGATGTCTGTGCTAAAAATATACTAGGTTAGCTCAGATGTTGGGACATGCTGAGTGCAGCAGATGGAGTATCTAGTTTCATCATGATTAATGAAAAAGGCGTGCGTTTCTAAAATTAAATTCCATGAGAACACTAAAAAAAGAAAGTAAAATCTCTCAGCCAGGCGGAAGCTATCAGTTCATTAACATGTGTGCTGTATCATTCATTACTGTCTACCAGATACAGGGACAAACTCAAGCCAGTGGTGGTTATCCTCCATCCCCAGATGGTATACCAGCTGATAGTAGTCAAATGATTCCTGTAATGGAACCAACTGAAGATAGCCATTATTCGCCGCCTCAAGAGGTATGAACACATATTTTTGATATTATAAGTGATTTACATCTCTGACCTTTACTATTAGGTACAAAAGCAATAAGTTTTGATATAACAAATAAAGAGACAAAAGGTGATGGGACAAATCCTATCTCCCTTTAAAGGATAACCATCTAAATGATATTAATGATATAAAAATTATATAAATTCCATTACGTAATCATATAGTTACATAGAATAAAAGACCTATGACTACTTATTCTAAGAGCATAGTACCAAGAGGTATGAAATAATGATAATATGCCTGTAAATATGCAATATAAGAAAAACATTATCCAAACATCATGCAGTAGTACGTAGGAAAAAAATTACGAATATACTTATTTTTTCAATAATTTACGTTTATATACCTGTATGGGGATTTGTATAAATATACCTGTCCCGCGGGGTGAAAACGCGGGACCGACGATCCCGTGGGATGGTCGCGTGGCACCGTGACGGTCCCGCAGCTCCAAAAAGCGGGACAATGGAGGTCCCACGGCTCCAAAACGCGGCACCGTGGTGGATAGCGATAACGCGCGTAACCGAAACGGTCCCGCGGTTCCATTCCGCGCAATCACCCAGTGCTAAACAGTTTTTTTAAACAGGGAAACAGTAATGAACAGTACAAACACAGTATTATATATGTGCCACCATACGAATGCATGCTCAGTGCAGCGCGACCATCCGGCCGGTCCCACGTTTTGGAGCAGTGGGACCATCCCGGTGCCGCACGACCATCCTGCAGGACCGTCGGTCCCGTGTTTTCACCCCACGATACGGGTATATTTATGCAAATCATTCCCATGCAGATATATAAACGTAAATTATTGAAAAAATAAGTATATTTGTAAATTTTTTTGGTAGTACGTATACTTATAAGTGCACCTATACACTCCACCCACATGATATGGCAACATATGTGCGCCCAGCAATACAAACTCCGAGTCTATATGTATATGCACGGCCGGACCTTTTGGTTCTTTAATTGCGTTACTAAGGGAATCATCGACTTTATTTCCTATTTCTTAATTCAATGGCACTAACTGCCCATCATCTAAATGTAATGTAGCCCGGTTAGGTCATTGATTCATTTAACAGGTAACATAAACCCATTATGTAGTCCAGATAGGGTCTCCACAGGTGTGAAGTGAACATTATGGAGATCAAAACTACTAATGGGCCAGGAACCGAGCATAACTCGGTGGTTAAGGTCTTGTGGTGAAATTTCCTACTATTCCTAAATTTGGCTATCAACAGCTATCTTCAATTTGTCACACACATTAACGTGCTTTGTATAATCTATTTTGTGTATACTATTTGGCCCCCTTATTTATGATAAGGATAGCACTAATTATATATGCAGCCCACCACTCCTGATGGTAAGATGGCTGATCAACCGCGCAGCCCTGTGGTTCGAATTGCCGTGCTTGCTCCCAAGATCAAGGCGGAGGCGGAGCAGGCTCGCCTGAATAAGGAGGAGTGCATTAAGATTGCAACGCGCTTGAACAAAGTCAGTGAACTCCTTTTGCAGCTTGAGAAAACGGAGATGATGAAGGACCCGGCGATGAGCAGAGCACTGAGGAAGCTTGATGAGACCTTCAGCCAAGCCCACATGCTCATCACAGCCTGTCAGAGAAGTAACATCATCACCATGTTCCTCCCCTGGCCGGCTAAGAAACTGTATGAACAATTGCATGAGGTATTCGATCAAATGGTGCTTGAGCTCAATGATGTGATTGCCGTCGGTGTCCGCACCATAGGTATGGTATGATAAAGTGGTGTGCACTTATGTTTAATTGGTTTGTGGATACTTATCTAAACCGGAGAGTATTCTGAATCATGCACATTTCCTTTTTCATAGTTTGTGTTGAGTTTAGTAAAGCTTAACTTGAATTTTCCAAATTAATATGATTTACAGTATTTTATTTGGGCCCAGCATATTAAATTATGAATCTCTCGACTTTTCTGTAATTCAAGTTATCACATAGGATAAACTGTGATGTAGCAAGGGAGTAAATAAAGAAAGAGGACAGACATAATGAGAGAGAAGTAGCATTAAATTTGATTATGAATTATAATAGTGTTTGCATTGGAAAAGTTGTGTCTAATAATAGTTTCTTCTTGATATGGAGAATATGGAAATCATTTATAATGTCTTGCATTGTGATTGCCCTTAATGGATTGATTACTTGATCTATGTTGTTCGCACTCCCTCTTTCTTATTTTTTCCCTAAAGGTATTTGTTCCCTGCTTCAGTCTTTGGTTTCATGGTATTTTCCTAACTTTCTTCTGACTCTACGCTTGTTATTTTGGTTTGCACCATACCATTCTGCTTCCAATGCCCAACCGACTGCACTAATTAACTTACGTTAAAAAAAAACACTGCACTAACTCTGAAGTGATGGGCATGCATTTAATCAACGCATACATCTCAGCAGAAAAGCACAAGGAGAATGGAGACAAGCCGATACGATGGGCCTAGCTATGTCGTCTCGACAAGGCAAGCTGTGTACTTCATTCATGTTGATCCCATTATAGAATTATTTATTTATAAAATCTTTCTTTAAAGAATATTATCATGACCACTTCACTGTTTCTCATTAAATCAATATATACTTTTATTTGAACGCCTATTATCTTGGTTGGCTGCGGCCAATAATGTTACATGTGAAGATATAACCCACACAAAGAAAAAAAAGCTTACCAACTCCTTTTGTTGGCTGATAATTTGTAGTACCACCACTAATGGTTCTGATAATCGGACGGAGACAATTAGCAGTAGGGAACCTGGGCAAGATATATATACATATATACAATATACGTATGTGTGTGTATATGCAAGTAGTAGGAAAAATGAAAACATATGTCCCCTCATCACGCAGTTGCGCGTAAAATAAAAATTAGCCTGACATTTAAGTCTGCGTGAGAAAATTAAACCGTGTAATTCAAAGGTACTCTGTAGAGTTAGAAGGAAACAAACGTGGATTTTCAATCGATCCTGTGGCACATGGGCTATAAATATGGGTTAACATCGTGTAATATTGGACCTCACCAAATTGATTTATTAAATTAAATTTGGTCTCGTCAACGTACGTAAACGCTTTATAAATGCATGTCAAATCTTGGAGATTGGAGCAGTGGTTCAATCTGTGGTTTTATCCTTGAATTTTCCTTTATTTTCTTCCTGAATTTTGTACCCATAGGATGACATGCTATACGAACTTATGAAGCAGAAGTAATATCTGATGATGCAACTTGTAGGATGCCTCTATGGACTAGTACGTACGGGGCTGCTGGAGGAGGGATGGTGGACGACGATGGAATACCAGATTTCATCTCATAACAACAAATGTCATGCGTGGCTAAATAATATTATACTACCTGCCGATATAGTCCGTACATAAATTATGTCTGTACTCTGTACAGTGTCCTCTTCGAATGTGAAGATCTTTTACATTTCCCTCAGACGACCAAGGGGGATTTGATAACTGTTACTATTATGTCCATGTTGAGATGTGACAATATTTTTTATCAGTAAAGTGCATCATCATTAGTACCCCAATTTACAAGGTGGATAAAATTTAGTCACCTACCTTGTAAATTGCTCAAATAAGTCACCTAATTATTTTGTGACTGGTTGCAAATCTAGCAAAAGTAGGCCATGCATTCTGTTTACACCAAGTTGGACGCCACACTAGATTGTACTTCACCTCTGTCTTCCTCCAGGTCTGCCTCTCCATGCTCCACCACCTTAGGTACACCATCTTCACCATCTACTCTCACTACAACGGTAACCCACATCTCAATCAGACGGCAACCCACATCTGTGTCGGATATGGCGCCTGACACAACGTAGAAGTCAGTGATGTGAGAACTCATCTCAAACGGGCATAAGTCCGTTACGGATGAAGTTATCTCAATCGGATCTCAACTAATGCCCGTCACCAATAGCTTTGACCCAGACGACCAGTCAAACAGAGCCCGTCACGGATGACCTATCTCAATCGGGCTACAACTAGCTCCCGTTACGGATGACTGCTCTCTCAAACGGGCCTAAACAGAAGCCCGTCACAGATGACTATTATTCTCAATCAGGCCCCAACTATAGCACGTCATAGATAACTATATTCTCAATCGGGTCTTAAATTACAGCCCGTCACGGTTGACTATAAATCAATCGGGCTTTAACTTATAGCCCATCACCGATGAGATGACCAAAAAAAATAAATATTGTTTTTTGGCTAGTCTCAGGTCTTTGCTAGCCATGCCCGCTGCAAAATAACAGAAATAGATATATTCACATATATTCCCAGCATCCCCATTCACATATCCCATTCACATATATTTTACATAAATAACATCCATATTGCTCACAAATTTCTCACATGCATATTGCCCAAGTGGTAAGCATCATAACCTACAATATTTATCTAGGAAGAATTTACATAGAGACAACAAATATAATAAACATCAATGTTACATAATAACATGTGTTTGACAATTCAATTAGGATGTTAAAAAATGTTCATCAATTAATCTTAACCCTAAACATTCCTTTAGGGTGAATAATTTCGCGGAGGATGAAGTTGTCTATCTCCTCACGAATATCCTCAAAACTGCTACCCGGATCCTTTGAAAATTTGTCCTACATGTACATAATTTGTCCTACGACTCCGTGCCCTTGACGACCCACTAGTTGTCGTCGATATTGGTTCACCTTGCTGAGACATCGTCTAAATAACTTACAAAATAACAAAATTAATTAATTTTGTAAACAAATTACGTATGTACGTACTAACTATATTATAGACCGTTGGCACTGGAAGCACAAAAGTCCGTAAATCACTAAGCCCTAAAATCACTAAGACCTAAAATCACTAAGTACTAACATAGCTACAACCCAAAGTCCTAAAATCACTCGCTCGAACTAAACTATTCTACTTTACTTGATTCCTGGCTCGACCTCGCTTCTTTTTACACGTTTCTTAATTATCAAAAAATGACAAATTACGAAGTACTCTGGTTGCCAAGGTGTCTTGGATGGTTCCGTACATGTACTGACCCAACCAAACTAACTTGGCACCCGGAGCACCTCGTATTCTATGATGATTTGATAATCTAGGAACAAAGTCCTTACATAAATGAGTAATTATCAAAAAATAACAGAAACCGAGGTGCACTGGGGTCTGAAGGTTTCTAAATCGGTGTTGTGAGTGCACTAACTCGACCAAACTAACTTCAGACCCTAGGCACCCCGGATTCTGCGATGATTTGATAATGTTCGTACTATCTACACTAAAATCAGTCCGCCATTTCGAGCCTACACATATATTTCACATTTCGAACTTTAATATTATAGATCATTAATTACCAAAAAATGACAGAAACCGAGGTGCACTGGGATCTGACGGTGTCTTAATCGGTTTTGTGAATTCACATATAACTCAATCAAACCAACGTCAGACCCTAGGCACCTCGGATTGTACGATGATTTGGTAACGTATATATCTAACATTTCAACTATTGCACATGTATATATGTAATATTTCAAACTTCACATATATTTCGCATATTACAACTATTGCACATATATATATCTAACATTTCACCTATTGCACATATATATATCTCATATTTCAAACTTTACATATAACTCGCATATTCGAACTATTGCACATATATATATATGTAATATTTCAAACATCACATATATTTCGCATATTACAACTATTGCACATATATACATCTAACATTACAACTATTGCACATATATATATCTCATATTTCAAACTTTACATACAACTCGCATATTTGAACTATTGCATATATATATATATGTAACATTTCAAACTTTACATATAACTCGCATATTTGAACTATTGCACATATATATATGTAACATTTCAAACTTTACATATAACTCGCATATTTGAACTATTGCACATATATATATATCTAACATCTCAACTATTGCACATATACATATATCTAATAATTCCATTACTGCACATATATATGTCTATATATTTTCCATTTGTGCACATATATATTTGTATTATTTGAAGCTTACCGGCTTGGAGAGGAGGCAGGCGGCGGCGACTTGGCGAGGAGGTGGCAGTCGGCGACTTGGCGAGGAGGAGGCCGGCGGCGGCGACTTGGCGAGGAGGTGGCCGGCGGCGGCTTCGCTACGAGGTGGCCGGCGGCAACCTGGCGAGGAGGAGGCAGTTGAATGCGGTGGCCGGCGTCTTGGTCATCGGCGGCGAGCTCTCATTGCGTGGCAGCGGTGCTAGGCATCTGTGACTTAGAAAAATTTTCGATCCAGATCCAGATCCAGCGTGGTTATCTTAGTACGGCAGTGAACATCTCAATCGGGCGTAAACAAAAGCCCGTCACGGATGACTCATCTGTGACGGGCTCTAGTGTAGGCCCGATACAGATGACTACATCTCTATCGGGCCTACACTAGAGCCCGTCACAGATGACAACATCCATGACGGGCCCTATTTTAATGCCTGATAGAGATGACGTGTAACACCCTGAAAACTCCCGACAATAAAAATCACTAAAATTTCGAACTTTTTAAAACTTTTGCATCATGCCGGATGTTATGGTTGCTATTGTTTGCCAAAATGTAAATTGTCACAATGAGAAATCAAATTGAAGGTAAACATCTAGGTAATAAATATAATTTATAAGAAAACATTACTATTTATTAATCCTATAAATATTTGTGCATATGATAACAAGCCAAATATAGAACAAGTTAATTATTGAGTTCATATAATATAAATTACAGATCCAGTATTAGATCATTGAACCATGTCGATAGCTCAATCTCATGGGAATGCTAGGGTTAAACTCTAAATAGCTAGACGTAAACACACTACATGCACTGACGGTCATCTAGACTGTATCACATAAGATGATAAGCCCTCGGGAATATCTCATGAAATATAAGTACACATGAAATAATAATCATTCAAATAAACTAAGCTCTATTTATAAAATAGAATTATGGGAGTATCTAATTCGATATATAGATCAATAACGCACCAAGTTCCAAATTGTATTGGGAGATTGAAATTAAATAGATTAAACCCCTCCCTGTAAAATCAACTAACCTATAAATAAATTGAAACAAATGTGCTATTATATTAACAAAGGCCACCTTAGAATATTTAATTTAGTTTTAGAAATATCAGAAGCCTCCAAATTATCTAGACTAATTTTGGGATTTAACCTCATTTGAATAACATAATGGAAATATATTTGTGCCATCACAACTTTTGGGTAAAATTTAGACTTTTAGACACTAAGTATTAAATTTGGTTGCCTAGAGAATTTACGGATCAAACCCTCTTCTTTTTCCTATTTAAATTCCTCCCTAACCCTAAAAACCCCAAAATGAAGGAAATTATTAAATCTATCATAAATTTTAATATTGGTCAATATTAAATTTTGGGCAAAATCACATTGGAATAGTTAAAACTTTCACTCAAATGCTTAGGTGAAAGTACAAATTTAAATTACATTTTTCCTCAATTTTTAAATCAACTAAAGCCCTAAAAAATCTAATAAAACTTAAAACGCACTATTCATTGCACACAATGTGCTCAATCTGTGCCTGCTGCCATCCCGCGCCGCGCGCGCGCCGCCCACGCGTCACATCACCGTGCGCCGCTGCCCCCACGTCGAGCCCCGTGCGCGCCGCAGCTGTGCCGCCGCCTTGCGCCCCGAGCCGTCGCTGCTGGCCGTTGCATTGCCACTGTCTCCCGTGCGTCGCCGTCACCCGTCAGCGCGTGTGCCGTCCCCGCTGCCGCTGCCGCGCCCCTGCTGCGGTCACACCGCCGCTGCCGTGCCGTCCCATCGAGCTGCGCACGCGTCGCCGTCGCCGTTCCCGCTCGCGTCGCCGTTGTCCCGAGCCCCGTGTGCCGCCTGTCGCATTGGCCATCAAAGCCGGCCCCTCCCCGCCCTATAAAAGCGGCCACGCCCTCCCCTTCCTTCCCCCACACCGCCGGAGCCCCCCTTCCTCTTCCCGTACTCCTCCTCCTCCTTTCCCCTCGGCGCCGCCCGCCGTGCCCCACAGCCGCTGTGTGCCCTCGCCGCCCTGCCACCGCGCCGCCCCCCCAGGCCGCCGCCGCCGCCGGTAAGTTCCCCCCTCCGCTAGCCCTCGCCGCCGTGCCGCCATGCCCGATAGAGAGACAGAGGCGGTAGGGAGAGAGAGAAGAAAGAAGCAGGGAAAAGAGGAAGAAGAAGAACGAAAAAAAGAGAAAGAAAAGAAAAAGAGATAGAGAAAGAGAGAGATATGTGTTAGGTGGGCCCCACCGAGGTTAGTGCACAGTGACATTTCACAATTGGATTTAATTCAAATTGAAATGTTTGAACAAGCATAACTTATTCATTTTAGCTCCGATTCGAGTGAGACTTGAACATAAATTTATCTAAATTCATGCTCTTTCCAATGGTATATGATTCACTATTTAATAAAATATATTTATATTTATAAAATCAATCAATAATGTAAAAGTTAACCTAAATAGTGTGCTAATAAATAAAATTTATATTGTATAGTAAAATAATTATATTTAACCTATTTTATCACCGTAGCAATCACATAAATTAAATTATATCTAGTGTTTCGAATTAATGGGAGTATAGAAAAATGCTAGTGCTATTTATTATTATTCAATGGTCGTATAATTAAGTTCATGATTTAATCGTTATTCAACTAGAGAATTAACTTAATAGGTTTATAACTAAAATCTAAGTATACTCGTATGACATATGTAGCACCCAAATTTTATTTAAAATTTTCTTTCAATTAAAAACTTTGGATTTTAAAAGTTTGGATTTTATTTTGTTTTGTGCCAAATGGATCTCACATTTTTTTCCCCAAATTCCATTTGAAAAAAAAAAGGAGGAAACCCCCCCTTGTTCTTGGGCCTCCCCTTCCTTTTCTCTTTTTCCCTCCTCTCGGCCCAACTTCCTTTTCCCCCTCTCCCTCTCTTTCTCCCCCGAATGGGCCGGCCCACCATCTCCCTCTCTCTCCCTTCCCGGCCCATCTCCCCCTTCTCTCTCCCGGCCCACGGGCCGTTTCTCCCCGCGCCGGCCCAGCCCACCCGGCCGTCTCCCTCCTCCCGCCAGCGCCGCCGCCGGCGCCGCCCGACAGCCGCCGCGCCGCACGCCGGCCGCGCCGCCCGCCCGCCGCACCGCGCCGCCCGGCCACGCCGCCCCGCGCCGCCCGGCCACGCCGCCCCGCGCCGCCCGACAGCCGCCCGCGCCCGCCGTGTGCGCTGCCGCCCGGCCGCCCACGTCGCGCCGTCCCCGCGCCGCCCGCCCACGTCGCCGCCTCGAGCCGCTCGTCGCCGCGCGCCACCTATAAAAGAAAGGCCGGAGCCCTTCTCCTCCTCACCGCCTCCCTCTCTTCCTCACCGGCCACCACCGCCGCCACCGCCTCCCCGGCCGCCGGCCTCCCCTCCCCGCCCCCTCCCCTCCCTCTCCGGCCGCCCCGCCGCCGGCCGAGCCGAGCTCGGTGGGGAAGAAGACCCCCCCGGCTGACAGGTGGGCCCCACGCCCTCCTCTCTCTCCCTCTCTCTGACAAGTGGGCCCCACACCACCGTTAAATCTAACCCTAACCCTAACGGAACGGAATATTCCGTTATGTTTTATTTAAAAATTCCCAAAATTTTCAGAAAAGCCCCTCTACCTTTGAAAATTCATATAAATTCAACCGTAACTCCGTTTGACCTCGTTCAAGTTTCTAAATTTTTCTAAAATTGAGATCTACACAGTGGCACACTTGTTTATTTGATTTGAGCTTATTTTATTGCCTTTTTATTTATTTGTTCTCCTTTCCGCGTATAGAACACGTGTACGAAGACGCTCCGGACGCCGGACTCGAAGAAGAAGACCCTCATCTCGTGCAAGGCAAGCCTCTTTGATCACATTGCCCCTATATTTTGAAATGATATGTTGATTGAAAAATGCATTGCTTAGTTCACACGATAACATGTTTAGGCCTCGGATTGTTTATACAACCGACGGACCAACCTAGTAGTCGCACGTATATTTCATAGGTTGATGTTCCCATACCCTTGATATCTCCACAAATGTTTACGCCGGTATCGTTATACGATTACCGAGGTAGTTTCGCTTAGCCATGCTCACGTTGTTGCCGTGTGGGAAACTTGGGTATTTCCAAATTTTATGCTTAAAAATCCGGTACGTTGTACCGAGGTGTTGTGAAATAAAGTGTGTTGTGAAATAAAGTGTGTTGCGAAAATGGTGATGATGCGAAGTCAAGCCTTTGTGGTTTGGCTACGTGTTATCGTTAAGGACCGATTCCTTTGGGAAGTCCATCCGAACACGTTACAGTGCGACCACACGGGTATTTATGGGATGCCTCTGGCTAAGTAAATTGTTATCACATGGGAGTTGGTGTGCCAATGGTTGTGGAATGCCGAGGATGAGGAGATGAAGTGTTACGCATGTTTTGCCCATCATGGGTGTCTTTGTGCCTCTATTGTGGTATGGTACCAGTAGGAGTAGGAGGCATCCTCGGTATTTCCTGAGTGGACGACGGCTGGATTTGCCTGATACTCGGCTATGGATCTTAGCCCAACTAGGTGGCATGCGATTTTCATGGGTTAGCTTTGGAAAGGCCTTGTCACGAACTTCCGTTGCCGACGGGTACACGGTGTCAGTTTCGTGTCGTGTGGGTAAAGCGTACAACCTCTGCAGAGTTTAATGAACTGTTCGAACAGCCGTGCCCACGGTCAAGGGCGAGTGTAAGGTGTTTCTCATAGCGTAGACTTGTTTGACAAATGTTTGATGAAAATGGTTGGTGGGAAGGGATTCGTTTCCAGAGTTTGCCTGTGTGGCAAACGGCTAACCTTTGTGGTTAGGAACGGGTCTGTGTGACCTGGGGTGTCGTCCGACACCGAGGTGTTGTTAGGGCCATGATGGCGTTGCAGTGCTGAGATGACTGTGTGGACCATGTATGGTCGAGAAAGTGAGAAGGAACTAATGGAGGAGACAAATAACTTGTTGTTCGTTAATCGTGACAAGTTGTTGCAAAGCAACTTGTGGAATGGGTCGAGGCGTGAGCCTCCTCCCGACAACTAAAACTGGATTCACTCACTAGGAGTTTTGTGAAATAAATCACTTTGCCAAAAAGGCTGCTTTCGCAAATAAAACCCTAGCTCTCCTCGTCTTAACCAAGCATGTCATTCTTTCCCCGGCTTGCTGAGTACGTGAAGTACTCACCCTTGCTATATATAATATATCTATAGAGGATGGAGACGAAGACGTCGACCCAACCGCCGAGGAGTACCTCCAGGAGCAAGCCGAGTACGAGGACTTCTAGAAGGATCGTGCCTAGCCCCAAGCCGTCGCCTGTGGATCGAGATGGTCGCCTAGACGCTTAGCTGCCGCCGCTTTTGTCTTTTGCTTTATGGACTTTTGTATTGTGCGTTGCTCATCTCTGGGCCTGTCCGGGATGGCAACTCATGTAAGGACTAAAACCCAGTGATGTAAGAATAATCTACTTTGATTCCATGTTTATTCTGTGAGTACCAGCTAGTGTATCCTGGGACTGGTACTATATCACAGGTAATGCGTAGCTCTTCGGCACGAGTTAGCTGGTGTCCTTGGTTAACGAGTGCCGGGGCGTTACAACATACCTAGGCCCTAATTATGAGAAATAAAGAACAGAGCTAGTGTGATTAAAATCATCTATACAAACTTCATTAATGACATATGTTGTGAGGGTAGCATAAATATATTATTTGGTTAACAATCATTAATTAACAAAACAGAACCATCTAGAGCATACATCCAGTATGACTTGTATTAAAAAGCTGTTGTACAGTAGAGTAAGCTTGAGGATGATTGTTTTTAACATGCTTTATCACCGTAAAACCCATGTAAACTAATTATACGCATTGTTTCAAATTAGTTGAAGCCTAAAGAAATACTAGTGTCATTTATTAACATACGTCCATATATGGTTACATCCATGACCTATAAATTATTTACGTGAAGTCTAACCTTATCAGTGCCGCAACTAAAATAGGGATACTCATGGATAAAACCATGGTTTGTTTACGAGATATAATATCAGAGCTAGCTTGACTAAATCACCTACACAAAGTTAATTAACTACGTTCCCTATACCATAGTACATGTTTAGGTTGGTAAACAATCCTTAAGTTAATAAACAGTACCAACTCGTCAAATCCACTTATACCACATATATTGTATAACTTGTAGAAAATAGTTCATGTTCAGCAAATAATCAAACCCTCGTATATTCTCGAACTCACACATACGGTATATCTCATTTAAACTTTACAATAGAACACTAACCTACCATTTGTATGTACTAAACAAAGAGCATGAGACAAACGTGAATATTAGATAAATAATAATTAACCCTGACCTCACATAATTTCAGTTTAACTGTAAACACTAAGGTAGCTCCTTACAAAACCATACGGAGAGATAATGTATAACTATAATATTATTAACTTCATGAATCTAACATATAGAGCTTGGATAATTACTAACCTTTTATAATATCGGGTAAAATCTATCCATAATTAAAATAATGGCTCTATTGATATAGTAATCAAAATAATTCGCCGAAAAGACCCATTGATCCGACGTTTCTACTATGACCATTGTATTTAGATAGAAGCACGAGTAGTATGAGCAACCCTAGGTACGACTCCAACATTTATATTTGTTTGTGCATGTTTGATTGTTGGTTGAATATTGGTTTTTCTCGCGTATTATAGTATTGGTGTATCAATTAGTCGTGAGGCAACGTGTGCAGCTTCCAGGAGGTAAAGGTTGACCAAGATTATAGAGTAAAGACTATCCTGAGCAAGGCAAGTCATCACTATTGCTTGAACATGTTGATCCCAATTGCGAAATTATTTTGTTTGCAAATAAAGTTGCATGCAATGACGAATATCCTACTTGTTGTTATGCCATGCCTTGATTATTGCTTACCCCCATATTCCCTTGTAACCATGTTTACGTATGAGTCCCTAGTCAATTATGACAAATGCTTAGAGATGCTATTCTAGAATCATGCATACTCATATTTATTAAAATGCTATATGCTTGGTGAAAGTGCATCTAGGACCCCTAATTGTTTTGGTGTTAATGACAACACAAATAGAGATACACTAATGCTTTGTTGAAATGGATGCAAGGATGAAAAGGAATGAAACCGTGATTAAGAGCTTAACGGCGTCATATTTGTGGTAATCATGTTGTGATCCTTGTATTTCTTGTATTCTTGTATTTAGGATGCCGTACTACTAAGAGGGATACCACATGCATATGATTGGTACAACACTAGTGCTCAAAATCTTTTTTTCTTAAGTGTTGCTGAATTTTCTTATCGGATTATCCGATGTAAAGTCGGACTATCCAATCATCAGACTATCCGAAATGTTGCAGAACTTCACTCTCTGTCTGTGTACTGAGCACTGAGTTAAAAACATCGGACTATCCGATGTGAAGTCGGACTATCCGATCGTCGGACTATCCGATCGTCGGACTATCCAAAATTTCATAAAACTTCACTCTCTGTCTTGAACTGTTGTTTATTCTTCTTGAGTGAATTTTTTTTCTAAGTACCTATCGGACTATCCGATGTGATCGGACTATCCGATGAACCAGAAACTCCGAAGTTCAATGGAACTTGAGTCTCTGTGAGAGGATGAAGTTCTTGGTTCAAAATTATCGGACTATCCGACATGACTTCGGACTATCCGATGGATCAGATAGTCCGAAATTTCTCAGAACTTTGCTCTCTGTCTCTGGCTTGCTTGGGGGTTAAAAACATCGGACTATCCGATGTAGTCTCGGACTATCCGAGGTGGGATGAAAAGATTCTCTCCCAACGGCCACTTTTTGGGGGATCTATAAATACCCCCCACCTAACCCTGTTCTAGGGTTACCCAACTCATTCATTCTCATTCACATCCGGGTTGAGCTTGGTGCTAAAGTGATTTTGGATCTTTGAGCTCTTTCTCCCTCTCTCTCAAATCCCTCCTAGTTCTTTGTGTGGTGAATCGTGGTGGTTGTGGATTTGGTTGTTGAGGGCTTAGTGTGTGTTTCACTCGATCTTGAGCACTAGGGTTGTTCCAAGAGTTGTGTGGTGTTTGTTACTCTTGGAGGTTGAGGACTCCTAGATGGCTAGGCGTCTCTCTTGAGCCACCGATCTACTTGTGGTGAGCCAAGAGAAGTTTGTGAAGGCCGGATCTCGCCTCCGAAAGGGAAGAGATACCTCTAGTGGAAGGAGGAGTGCTTTGTGCAACCTCTTGAGGAAAGGGTTAGCAAAGACCCGGCTCTTTGTGAGCTCCTCAACGGAGAGTAGAATCCCCTCAAGGATTTGAACTCGGGGAACTACTTCGGCAAGAAATCTCGATGATATTCGATTTCCTCTCTACTCCACTAATTGCCTAGTTGTGTCTCTATACCCTAGTTGTGCCTGTTCATATACTCTTGCTAGTATTGAAGTTTTGAGGTTCTTGCATTCCCTTGGAGTCAAACAGTCTGATCCAATATCGGACTATCTGATCACATCGGATAGTTCGACTGTGGATCAGACTATCCGACCTTGTTTTAGGTTTTAGCTTCCGTTATTTAATTTTAAGTAGCCTATTCACCCCCCTCTAGGCTCAAATGACCCTTTCACTTGGGCAATTACCTTTGGGAAGGTAATTGAGATGCGGCATGTGGAGACATGAGCGCCACATTGCCATGATATTGATGACATGATTTGTGAAAGGAGAAATAAAACTAAACAACTGTTTTTCAACTGGGGCGGATGGTGGATTTGGGTGGTATCTGGAAATGGCTAATACCGTCCTTGGTCAGTTAAGGACCGAGCCATGAAGTTAAGCATGAAACGACCCCCGTACAACCGTACTTCTCGAATGGGTATAGACCTAGCGGATTAGATAGCCGAGCGGAGGCAGTATCCTTGCATAGATAGTTCACCACCGTGTGTGAGGCAGGTGCGCTACGGTGGGGCAGCCGTTGAGGTAGGGCCGCGATGCGTGCTCCTACATCGGTGTCGCCATTGGTAGGACTGCCATGTGTGTGAGAGTGAGAATCTAAACTTAAACTATAAACTTTACGTGCGTGTGAGACTTTCCTTCCCGGGAGCGCCAGAACTCCTCTCACTGCTAGAAACAGATACGCCTAGAGTGTATGAGGATGATAGTTCATGGAGCAGGTACTGCCAAAGTGAGGTTATCGAAAGGCTTTGCCGTGACGCATCTCATGTGTTGGGACGAGGCTCATGTGTTGGGCAGTCGCGGAGTACGGGTAAAGTGTACATCCACTGCAGTGTGAGTAAACCAAATATATTCGAATAGCCGTGCTCGCGGTTATTGAGCACCGGGACATGTGTTACACTTGGCTAGACTCTAAATTCTTAACTTGTGTGGGATGCGATGATGCTGTTGACGACCAAATTTGGTAATTCAAGTATCGGAGATGAAGATAAGATCAAAGAGAATCGAAGAGATTGGATCGTATCCGAAACAGAGTGAGAATCGGCTGTAGTCCGAATCGGCTGCGGACGGGATCGGCAGAATCAGAGTCGGACAGGGTTAGCCGATTGAGCTGATTTTGGGAATACAACTCAGTACACGTCATCAGGTTGAGTTTGGATGCTTTGTACGAATTGCCATGCACGGACAGAGTCCTGAGGAGGCAATTGTATCTATTAATTACGTTATTTTATGTAATTTCCTTATAGATATTCTCAGTAAGAGTCTGCCTAAGGGACTTGTTCGTTAGTTGGATTTGTATTAGGTTAATATGAGTCGTGTTCGTGATGGACAATGTTTGTATTTTCGGGTATAAATATAATCCTGAGGTCTTGTAAATAATAACAACATACGTTCAATCAATCTCGGTGCATCGTCACCTTTGTTTTCTATTTTCCGACAAGCTTGTGCTTTCGAGTCGTGCTGCATCAATTTGATCTTCGGCGAAAATATATATCCTGTCATGGCGGTTTGCAGAGTTAGTGCTTACATCTTCATGACACTCTAACTCTATCTTGTAAACTTCTGAGTTATCATATATGTCATATAGCTTAGATCAACAATGCTATCTTCTTGCATCGCCTAGATCCTTTTTAGGGTTTTGTCGGTATCGGCTAGTTTATTTTGTTGATTCATGTTATATGATATATCTACCATCTTGATTTGATGACTATTGGCTTGTTTTTCTAGATGTTATGCTTCTTTTATGCTTAATGCTGCATTAGTTAAGTCCAACCTATTGCTGCTTGCTTTATGGTTGTTAATAAGGATAGTATCGGAGTTTCAGCCGATCTTATCTGGTTAGAATATTTGACATGGTTTTGTGCTTTGTTTAATGTTCTATATCTAATTCTCATTGCTTTATCATAATATTATATCAGAATTATGACCGATATGCACCTAGATCTAGATATCGGCTATGGCATTAGTGTTATGTAGTCATTATTTCATGTTGCAATAGATTTAAGCAATTTATACTGTCTCGGTTCAGTCCGATCTATACCAATTGCTTGTTTCTAAAGTAATATTGATTCCTTGATTACATAACATTGATATCTACAGCCGATATACTAGTTTAATGGTTATATTCATATTTGGTTATACCTTACAGCCGGTTCATGCTTTATTGCATCGGCTAGGTCACATACGATATGAAATCGGCTTTCTGGCCGATTTACTATCGTTTACTAATATTCTTTGCATATTTCTTCTTGTTGATTGCAGGATCAAATCAACTGGCACGCCCTTGAACCTAAAAGCTTAATTTTGGACCTGCACTAGAGTAAAGAAAATCTCTCAGGTCAGTGTGTGTTTTTTGCATCAACAGATGCATGATGATTTTTATGCTGATGGGGCAACTTCCTGAGAGGAGGGAAGGTGGATGTCCTCAGAAAACCATGACGACCCAATAACGGGAAGCTATCCTTGGGATGACAATGGATGGTGGACAGAACCGTCGTTGATTAATCAACTATGGTATTAAAATTTGATTAGTCTATGCTAGGTCTTAGGCTTGTGAAAAGATTTACAAAACTTGCTTTACGCAAAAAGGACCGGAAGCCATTCCATGAAATACCCTCTATCATATGCATTTTTGTGTGGTGGCTTGTTGAGTACTTTTATACTCATTGTTGCTCTATATATATCTTTTAACAGAGTGCTTCAGGAGAAGCCCTTGTTTGTACGCTTGCATACTTAACAAGGTGATCGGAGTGCGGTCCCGTTCTAGGTCTCGTTCCCCAGTCGACTGCCTGCGGCATGTCAATCGGGCCCTTGTATTGTTTTGTCTTCCGTTGTTCTTCTCTGATAGTTGTTGGCCTGCCTGGCCCTAATGTAACCACTTAACTCTTTTAGCCTGAATTCATCCGTGATATGTTGTGATCCAGCTATGTACGTGAGTACCAACTACTGATCCAGGGATTGGTACGGAGAAACACATAAGATCTCCGATTTCCAAAATCGAGGGTCGACATGACGTCATCTCTATCGAGCTGTAAACCAGCGCCCGTCACGGATGTTGTCATCTGTGACGGGCTCTAGTGTAGGCCCGATAGAGATTGAGTCATCTATATCGAGCCTACACTAGAGCCCGTCACAGATGACATTTGACTCCTGTTCATCGTTGACCTGAACTGAAAATAAATAACTGCAATAAAATACTTCACAATGAAAATTCACTAATTTTACTAAACTCACAATAATTAACTTATTATCCCAAATAATTAAGTGAAGTACAATAATTCACTAAATTTACTAAATTCGCAATAAAAATTATGACAATTTGCACCAATTTACCTAAGCTTTTTTACTAATACAAAATACTTCACTAGTATCCAAAAACAACATAACAAATAAGCACAACGGGATCGGTCACAAGGTTATGCCTTCCATATGATCTGATCGAGTATATGCCACAGGCTCTTGTGGATCATCTTCAAGGTCAATTTGAGGTCGTACGTGAAGTTTCTGGTTGTATTCTTCTTCGTCGACGATGTTGTCAACACCAACAATTCGGCGCTTGCCATCTCTCACGATGTGCATCTTCTTGTTTGTGGGGTCTTTTATATAGAAAGTCTGCTTGATCTGTTTCGCAAGTACGAATGGTTCGTCGGCATATCCAACCTTGGAAAGATCTAGTAAAGTGAAACCTTCCTTATCGACTCTAACACCAGTGCATATATTCACCCAACGGCATCGAAACAAAGGAACCTTGAACTTCACGTAGTTCAGCTCCTAGATCAGCTCAATGCGGCTGTAGTATGTATTCGACCCAACTTGATCCTTGAAGGCATCTATACGGACTCCGCTGTTTTGCACTGTGCTTTTGTCATCTTGCCGATTACAGTCGAACAGCTGAGCGAGGAGCAGAAAGAAGAAATGCAGTAGATGCTAAATCAACTCCAGAACCAATATCTGCACTCGTTCACAGTCACTCGGCAAGGCACAGTTGTACAAAGAACTAAAGTCAAGCTGCCGACGATCGTGAAGCAAGACCCAAGTACTTCCGGATCAGGAGAAGAAAAAGACAAACAAACCAAGGTTGAATCAAATGACGAAGAACTCCATACACTACAAGACCGCATCGATTCGGCTGTACATCATGCTTTAGTCAACCAATCCGGAGTACTCGTTAACACTTTGACAAATATGATCAAGTCGGTGGTTGATGGAACGATAGTCGAGGAAAAGGCTAAGGGACCTATATGTTTACCAGACGGCACGTTCCCAGGATAAAGAACCGTCAAGACAGACATTGACGGGAGTCAAAGGAGTCAACAACTGCTTCAAACCCAGGCTCCATCGGCTCCTTACTCAAGCTCAAATATTCCACCAATTTTGAACGGGTCTCAGCCGATCACTGGGGGCAAGCATCAACTCAATTAACACCAGAACAACTAATGAGTATTCTTTACCCAAAACAGCCAGTCGTCGACACTTCCTATCAAATTCCTTCGGTTCCACAACAGCCGATTGGAATTACTCAACCGATAAGCCAGCAATACAACACAGAACAACTCCCATACGTACCACCTCAAGGCATATCGGCTGGTTTAAATCATGTCTATCAACCTCACTCACCACGACCTCAGCCGATTCAGTACGGCCAGATGGATCCACTTCAGCATCAATTCAGTGGAGCAACACCACATCAACCTTGGGCCGATATGATCGCTGACGTCATGAGGGAGCAGTTTGGACTCAAGCCAAAAGACAATGGCAACATGTATCGGCACCTGTATCCTGAATACTTTGATCGGGTACCATTGCCAAACCGATACAAGGTGCCAGACTTCTCCAAGTTTTCAGGACAAGACAATGTGTCTACTTATGAGCATGTTAGCCGATTTTTAGCCCAATATGGTGAGGCATCGGCTACAGAAGCTCTTAGAGTTAGATTGTTCCCACTCTCATTATCTGGATCGGCATTCACTTGGTTTTCATCTCTACCTTACAATTCTATCAAAAGTTGAGCCGATCTGGAGAAACAGTTTCACAAATATTTTTTCAGTGGTGTTCAGGAAATGAAGCTATCAGACCTCACAGCAATCAAGCAGAAATCAGATGAATCAGTTCCAGACTATATTCAACGATTCAGAGATGTGAGGAATAGGTGTTATAGTTTAGCCTTAACGGATTCTCAGTTAGCCGATTTGGCCTTCCAAGGTTTGTTGGCGCCGATAAGGGAGAGATTTTCGGCTCAAGAATTTGAGAGTTTGGCTCATTTAGCTCAGAAGGTGTCGGCTCATGAGACAAGATTTCAGGAGGCTAGAAAATTCATCAAGAAGACAAATAATGTTAATAATGTCTACGGTTATGATTATGATTCTGAAGATGATGACCCAAAAATCAATGCAGCTGAGTGGGCTAGAAACAAGAAGACAGTAATCTGCCAATGGGTTAAGAATTCAGGAAAAGAGGAAAGATTTGATTTCGACATTACCAAGGCCGACAAGATTTTTGATCTTCTTCTTCAAGAAAAACAGATTCAACTGCCGGCAGGACATGTCATCCCATCGGCTAAGGAATTGAAGAGAAGGAAATACTGCAATTGGCACAACATGGGATCCCATAACACTAATGATTGCAATATTTTTAGGCAATAGATCCAGTCGGCTATTGAACAAGGCAAGATCAAGATAGATGAATCCAAGAGGCCGATGAAGATAGATGGACATCCTTTTCCAGTCAACATGGTGCATTCTGGATATAACCGGAATACAGCCGATGGAGGTGATGTCATCCACTACAACAAAAGGGCAAAGAGGTGATGTCATCCACTACAAACATGGTTTTTATGTTGCCAGCCGAATATGCAATTGAGCAAGTCATCGAACAAGAAGAAAATCTTCCATCGGCCAGGTTGATGCTATCTCCATAGCAAGATGTTTTTGAGAAGCCCGAAGGAACTGATCATCGGCACCTCAAGCCATTGTATGTTAAGGGATTTGTCAATAGCAAGCCGATATCAAAGATGCTAGTTGATGGAGGGGCAGCTCTGAATCTAATGCCATATTCAACATTCAGGAAGCTTGGGAAGAATTCAGATGATTTGATCAAGACCAACATGGTTCTAAAGGATTTTGGCGGGAATCCATCTGAAACCAAAGGAGTTTTAAATGTGGAGCTGACTATCGGCAGTAAAACAATTCTTACCACGTTCTTTGTTATTGATGGGAAGGGTTCCTACAGTCTGTTGCTAGGAAGAGATTGGATCCACGCTAATTGCTGTATTCCCTCAACAATGCACCAAAGTTTGATTCAATGGCAAGGAGACCAAATTGAAATCGTGCCAGCCGACAGGTCAGTCAATGTAGCTAATGCCGATTTATCTGTTTGGGAGATGGAAGGAATTGATTGTTTATCTGGAAAAGTTTGGCAAGGAGATTACTTAAAAGTTTCTGATTATGCCATACAGCCAACAGGAGATGGAGAGCCCCAATTCTTGTTTTGAGGGCACCGTGGAGGATTCCAATTTCTACACAAAGGACATTGTTGATGATCTCGACGGCAAGCTAGGACAAGGTTTTATGTCGGCCAATAAATTAGAAGAAATCGACATTGGACCAGGTGACAGGCCTAGGCCGACATACATTAGTAAGGGTTTATCAAAAGAGTTCAAATGTAAATTAATAGCACTCTTGAAAGAGTGTAGAGATTGTTTTGCCTGGGAATATTATGAAATGCCAGGACTTAGCCGATCGATAGTTGAACATCGGCTCCCTATCAAACCAGGCTATTGGCCGTACAAGCAACCTCCGAGACGTTGTAAAGCCGATATGTATGATGCTATCAAGGCCGAAATTACAAGATTCAATGATGCTAATTTTATTAGACCATACCAATATGCTGAGAGAATTTCTAACATAGTACCAGTCATCAAGAAAAATGGCAAGCTTAGAGTTTGCATTGATTTCAGAGATTTGAACAAGACTACACCGAAAGATGAATATCCAATGCCAGTAGCCGATCAACTCGTCCATGCAGCATCTGGACATAAAATCATCAGCTTCATGGATGGCAATGCTGGTTATAATCAAATTTTCATGGCTGAGGAAGATATTCACAAAACTGCTTTCAGATGTCCTGGTGCAATCGGCTTGTATGAGTGGGTGGTTATGACTTTCGGGTTGAGAAGTGCTGGTGCTACATATCAGAGAGCTATGAACTATATATTTCATGATCTCATCGGCATGTTGGTAGAAATATACATTGATGATGTGGTGGTTAAATCTAAGGAAGTTGGTGAACATATAGCCGATTTAAGACAAGTCTTGGAAAGAGCAAGGAAATATGGGTTGAAGATAAATCCTACTAAGTGTGCTTTTGGTGTATCGGTTGGGCAATTTCTTAGATTTTTGGTACATGAGCGTGGGATAGAAATTCCTCAGAGGAGTATCGAGGCAATCAAAGATATAAAACCTCCAGAAGATAAAACCAAGTTACAATCATTGATCGGCAAAATAAATTTTGTTCGGCGCTTCATATCAAACTTGTCTGGCCGAATAGAACCATTTACTCCATTGTTAAGGTTGAAAGCTGATCAAGAGTTTGTCTGGGGAGAAAAGCAGCAGCAAGCATTGGACAATATCAAGGAATATTTGAGTACTCCTCCAGTTCTTATGCCACCACAAAAGGGGATTCCGTTCAAACTATACTTGTCAGCCGATCAGAACTCTATCGGCTCAGTTTTGATCCAAGAGGTTGAGGGGAAAGAAAGAGTTATATTCTATCTCAGTAGATGACTTTTGGATGGAGAAACAAGATATTCACCTGTGAAGAAATTATGCTTGTGTTTATATTTCTCTTGTACAAAGTTGAGGCATTATCTGCTTTCCAATGAGTGCATCATAGTATGTAAAGTCGATGTAGTACGATACATGCTATCAGCTCCAGTCTTGAAAGGGTGAATTGGGAAGTGGATTTTTGCTTTGTCAGAGTTTGATCTCAGGTATGAATCGGCTAAGGCAGTTAAAGGACAAGCGATAGCCGATTTCATAGTTGAGCACAGGGATACCAGTATTGATAGTGTTGATATTATGCCATGGACTTTGTTCTTTGATGGATCTGTTTGCACTCATGGTTGTGGTATCGGTTTAGTAATTATATCGCCTACGGGGGCAAGTTTTCAGTTTGCTTTTACTATCAAGCCTTACTCTACAAACAACCAAGCAGAATATGAAGTTGTTCTCAAAGGATTGCAGTTATTGAGGGAAGTTGAAGCCGATGCTATTGAAATCATGGGAGATTCATTATTGGTGATAAGTCAATTGTCTGGGGAATATGAGTGCAAAAATGATATTTTGATGGTTTACAATGAGAAATGTCAAGAGCTGATGAAGACTTTCAAGATAGTTACTTTAAAACATATCCCTAGGGAGCAAAATGCTGAGGCTAACGATTTAGCTCAAGGTGCATCAGGCTACAAGCCGATGTTACAAGGGATTGAAGTGGAAGTGACCTGCGTACCAGCCGATGATTGGAGGTTTGATATTTTTGAGTATGTGAAGAATCCTTCCAGATCGGTTTCAAGGAAATTACGATATAAAGCTCTCAAATATGTTATATTGGATGATACATTATACTATCGGACGATTGATGGAGTTCTTTTGAAATGTTTGAGCCTGGAAGAAGCAAAAATTGTCATGTGTGAAGTTCATGAAGGAATTTGTGGGACGCATCAATTCGCTCATAAGATGAGATGGTTAATTCGAAGAGTTGGATATTTTTGGCCGACAATACTGGAAGATTGTTTCAGATATTATAAAGGTTGTCAAGATTGTCAGAAATTTGGAGCAATTCAGAGAGCACCAGCATCGGCTATGAATCCTATCATCAAGCCATGGCCGTTCAGAGGTTGGGGTATTGATATGATCGGCCAGATCAATCCATCGTCAAGTAAAGGGCATAAATTCATATTGGTTGCAACTGATTCTTTTACTAAGTGGGTTGAGGTAATTCCTTTGAAAAAGGTTGACAGTAAAGATGCAATTGAATTTGTCAAGGAACACATTATATACCGGTTTGGTTTGCCACAAACGATTACAACTGATCAAGGTTCTATCTTTGTGTCTGATGAGTTTGTTCAGTTTGCCGATAGCATGGGGATCAAGTTGCTGAATTCGTCACCATATTATGCACAAGCAAATGGGCAAGCTGAAGTATCCAACAAGAGCTTGATTAAGCTGGTTAAGAGAAAAATAGCCGAATATCCCAAGAAGTGGCATACTGTTTTAGCCGAAGCATTGTGGTCCTATCGGATGGCTTGTCATGGTACGATTCAGATACCTCCTTATCAACTGGTTTATGGGCATGAAGCTGTGTTACCATGGGAAACCAACATCGGCTCCAGAAAGGTTTCTTTACAAGATGAGTTGACAGCCGATGACTATCATAATTTGATGGTGGATGAGTCAGAATATTTGGTTCAAGCTAGATTGCGAGCTCTTGAGAAAGTTAGGAACGTTGCCAGGCATTATAACAAAAAGGTTGTGCCCAAATCTTTTGAAGAGGGTGAGCTTGTTTGGAAATTGGTGTTGCCGATAGGGGCCAGAGATAATAAATTTGGCAAGTGGTCACCAAATTGGGAAGGGCCGTTTCAAATACACAAATGTGTTTCTAAAGGTGCCTATATGTTGAAAGGGCTTGATGGAGAAGTATTTGGAAGAGCACTTAATGGAAAATACTTGAAGAAATATTATCCAAGTGTTTGGATTGGATCATGATCGGCTGCGTTATGTCGATTTTATTCATGGCCGATATAGTTCATATCGCCCTTAGATTTTTTGTCATAATCGGCTATTGCTGCCGATGTACGTTGGCCGATATTGGATGTATCGCCCTTAGTTATAATAAATTTTGCCTTTATTTATCAGCATGCCAAAATTAGGGGGGCATATATCAGACAACAGACAACAAATGTAAAATTTCAAAGCCAACAATATGGGATTTCAAAGCAAAATATGGGATTTCAAAGCAAAATATATTAATTGGCATAAAGGATATCAAAGTATGTATGGTACAAATGAAGTTTGTTCTAGCCGATTACAAAGTCGATTACAAAATTTTTCTAAGTCCCTATTACATGACATTATTGAGAGAGGTAGCGCTGGATAGCCGATATCGCCCTCTGTCGAATTTCTTCAACTTCTGCAATTGCTTGGGCGTCTTGTGCATCGTTTCCAGGAATGATCTTGAGGGACTTGGTCATGTTAGCAATATTTTTTATAGCCGATCTCAATTTTGCTTTTTGTTCTCTAACAGCCTTCGGGAGATCGGCTAGTTTCTGCTTCTCTATTGCGATCTTAGCATTGCATTCCTTGAGCTTGGCTAAGAGATCGATCATTTCGGCTTCTAACTGATCTACAGCAGCTTTAATTGGCTCTTCGGCTAGTTGATCAAGCTTGTTTTTCTTATCATGCACGAGCTGTCGATTTGCTTGAATTGTAGCTTCAACATTTTTCTTTTCTAGCCGATCTGCTATTCTCTGTCTAGCTTTTTCCAGCTTGAATTGATGTTGCTCGAGATATACAGCTGGAGTGATGGCATTGGATAGGTCATCTGGGATAAGAGCTTGGATTTCTTGGAGTCTTGCACGAAGAGAACTACAGTCAACCACCAAGCTATCAAGGGATGCTTCTAGCCGATGAGAGATGTCCTTCAGATTTCTTTTCACATCATCGGCTAGAGGAGCTAAGGCCTTGCTCGTTGTTTCTCCCTCTGCTTCTTCATCAAAGTAATCTTTAATATCAAAAGAGAATAAATCAGCTAAGATCTGCAAGAAAGAGAAACGAAGAGGATATAAGTAACAGAGAATTTTGTATAGCCGACTTGAAATTTTTAAGGATGTAAGACTTACAAGAACAGCAGGAGCAGCAATTTCTTCCTCCACAACGTGCTGGCTGCCTACAGCCGATGCAGTGTGTTCACTTGAGACTGGCTGTGCTGGAGGCGATGGTGGAGAAGGAGGCTGACAAATTTTGAATGTTTGAACAAGTATTAGCTGGTATCGCCTAAGAATAAGTTTGAAATCTTAAGAGTTAAGAATTACCGGAGGAGTTTGAGCAGTTGGTGTAGCAGATGTCTCTTTAATGGATCCTAGAGGGAGGCGTTGTAAACTACAGCTACAATGTCTACCTGTTGGATTTGCAATTTGTCAAAACTGTGATTTCTGCATAGCTGTGATGACTACTGTTTGACTTATTGAGTGACATCAGACCATACTGTACCAGTTGGCATAATGGGCCTTGATATGTACAGCCCATTCGATCGACGTGTGCCTTAGTTGGCCCGGATCAAGAACTCCCGTTGACCTTGGTTGGGCCACACTTTCAGGTCAAGCACCAGAAATCAACCGAGACCTCTGCTGCACCTGCACGCTTGGCAAACAAATAGTCAAATACTACATAAATATTTCTGATACATAAGCAGCTTCATGAACTCGGGCCCAAGAATTTAAATCAAATGCAGCCTGGATTTGTATTGGGGTCCAAATCCACGCGGTTTCAGCCAGTTGATTTATCTCCGTTGAATTTGGGGAGGTGATGCCAAGAGATGAATGTGTTAATTGAGCTTGGCAAATGCAAGAAGCAAGAGGGACTGTAGCAACCAACCGGCGAGGAGAACAGGCCGGGACTTTTGCCTGAATTTTCCTGAGCTTTTCTAGCGTACGACTTTGTGGAGCCCATTTGATTTTGGGGAAATCTACTGCAAACCATGCGTTTGCAAAGGATATGTGGTTACGTACGAAGGTTCGTTCTTTTTCACTTTTATTTGATGTTTGCTCTCTTGTCATTTAGTCACCAAATCATGCATACAGTATAGTCCGTTCTCATATAATATAATGTATGTGGTGTTATTTTAGCTTTTAAGGTTGTGTTCGGATGGATAAGTTGGGATCCACTCATCTCTGCACATGAAACTGGTTGACTTATTAACGCATGATTAATTAAATAATAGCCATAAAAAACTTGAAAAATAAATTAATATAATTTTTTAAAATAACTTTCATGCATAGAACTTTTTTTTATTAGAAAACACAATGTTTAGCAGTTCAAAAAGCGTGCTTATAGAAAATGAGAGAGTATAATAGTAACCACCTCTGCCGAACACAACCTATTGTCTTGTATTCCTTATAAATATTTACGCGCATGTTCTTTTATATTTGTACACTTTCTAATTTACCAAAGTACAATTATTTAATTTCAAGTTTAAAAGTTAGTTGTTTCATCCTAAAGAACAAAAGAGATAAATAGCCAGAAATGACATTTTTGAGGATGTAGGTAATTAGACGGTAAAATGTTGATATAGTAAATGAACGAAGGAATAGATGTTACTGGGGAATGTCAATTTACAACCAAGATACACATGCACTCATCTCTTTATCTCTTGCATATCATTTGCATGAATCATGATCATGAAATTTTTTGAAAGAAAGCATTACAAGATCTTATATCACTTCACAAAAAATGTGGTACTAACTTTAATTTACATAATTTGAAACAAAAATTGGCTGTAAATAGTGTAAACACCCTTTATGACCAGATTTGTCTTTTTTTTTTCTTGACGTTGTGTAGATTGATTTTGGACTTCAAAATTTTGCAAGATTTAAATTCCTTTCATAGTTTGTTACATTTCATATTATAAGTCGCTTTGACTTATTTTCTAGTCAAACTTTTAAAGCTTAACTAAATCTTATCGAAAAATATATTAACATTTTCGAACCTAAAAATGTTTGAAAAAAGAAAAAGTTAAAACAGCATATAAATATGAAACGGAGGGAGTATTTGGGAAGTGGGAAACAAATGAGGGTGCGTTCACTAATTCACTTGACTTAAAATAATCCAAATCAAAATCCAATGTTCCAGTTTATTTTTCTCGCTAACCGCGTGAGCTAGACTTCGTGCCCGGCCGAGTCCACTCCACTCGCCGCTCGACGACACAACCCACCATAAAAAGCTCGTCGTCGAGGTGGAGTGGCGGCACAGCGAGCGATCGACGACGACCGGAGAAGCGACGACGAAGCTACCTACCATCGGGGAGGAGTAGCGAGAGCTCTGCGGCATCGGCGACAAGCCATATATCCATCCATCCATCCCGGTTTCAGGTGGCGCGGCCGGCGAGCGGCGAGACGACGACATGAACCCGAAACGTTCGCCGCCGGCACCGGCACACGGCGCGCCGCCGCCGAAGCGCCTGCAGATCGACGCAGCCCGGAACGGCGTCGAGGCATTCGCGCAACGGGCGCCGACGTCGTCTCCGGTGAAGCGGCAGCTCCGGCGGAGCATGCTCGTCCTCTTCTTCGTGTCCGTCGCGCAAGTGTACGCCGGCTCGCTCGCCTCCTGTTTGATTTAATTCCTCCGTGGGAAGCTCGTTGTCTGACCCGCGTGCTTTGCGGATGCGCAGGAAGGAAGAGCGGAGGAACAAGAACAACGCGCGTCCTGGTCGAGTGGTGAGCAGCTCTGCATCGATCGATTTCTCGTTCTATAACTGAATCAAACTAAATATTTTCCCCCATCATTTTTTGCTACTCGTCTGGTAGCTCATTTCAGTGTCCTGTGATTGCGTAGATACATGAAGAGAGTTCTACTTCACAGAGAAAGGCACCTGAAGATGATGCCTTTCAGAAAGGCATTATGGAAGCATTTGATAATGCCCTTCCGAATCATCTTAATCCTATTTACCGGTAAAATCTCTACTCGAGGTGAAAGTAGGAAGTCAACAAGTCATAAAATTCCATTCCTGAACCAGCAGAGTGGTCAAATAGGATAACGAATTTACCTCTGTACTTGCTCACATATAATTGGTTCACTTCTTTGTTGGATCCAGAAAACCGAAACCAAATGCACTTGAAATCTGATTTAGGGTCCTAAACTCCTAATTAATGTATTTAATTTTCATTGTATTCTTTTTTTTTTTGGTTGAAATTGCTCATTTGCTGTTCTTTTTGTTGGTAAGCATGGAACATGCAAATTTCCTGTTTAATACATCTAAAATATTTGTTTGTACAAGCACTTATTTGGTCATTTATACTTTTATAGCTCCGTTATAATGTTTTTATGTTAACTGTCAAGCTGATCAAACATTAATGCTGATGTAACACATGCAGCAGACCTGATCTATGCAGATACTACGAAATTAAATCACACTTATTCCATTGATCTTAAAATGTTCAGTTTTATGTATTAATCAATATCTTATATCTTTCTCCGTGTCCTAGAAATATGACTTTTTAATAAAAAAAATAAACTAACTTTTTTTCTTCCACTTGTTTGATTGCAGCTCCCTTGAATACCTTACCAAGCAAACTGGGACTCTTTCTGAGCGAATTGATTCTCTCAGCCATGAAGTGGTTAGATTTCGGAATTCGGATACTTTATTACAAGGCCACTACTTTATACTAGTTTAATTAACCCCTTTCTGATGAGAAAGCTTCTTATATTGAGTTTATCAGGAAGTTACTTGGTCGAGTAAAATTAAAACTGCAAAGTGTTTGCTTACATTTTATTATGATGAAAAAAGTGTTTGCCTGAGACAACTTTTTGTTCTTATGGCATAATGATTCTCATCTCAACTTGCAGGGACAAATAAAAAAGTTGATTTCTAACCGTGATGCTAATGAGTGCTACAAGTATGGTCTCTGAAACTATTGAAAATATGCATCTCTGACTTCTGTTATTTCCAGTATGCAATCTTACATATCAATGTTTCACACACACTTAGTTTTATCCTATTGTGCTGATCAGTTCTTATCAATCACTTGAAGTGACTTCTGAACTACTGTCAATTGTGTATTGATGGCACTATATATTTATGGCGATGTTCGTTTCATGATGTTGTATATTACATTTGTGAATTTCAGACAATTTAAAGTACTGCCACATGTTCATATAACACTATAATTAATACACAATGGTGTTTCATATTATTTATGTCTGTATTGTAGATCAGAGCCAGATCAAGAGAATGCTGCTGTCACTGAGGAAGTGAATCAAGAACAAACAGCTCTCAGATTTGCAGCGAATGAAGTTCATGAGGGTCAAGGAGTTGAGTTGAGGTTCCTCAATAAGCTGAACGACCATCTTGTTTATACAAATGAGAAAATTACAGCAGAGGATGGTACAGCTATCAAAATTGCCATATTCAGGGATAACCAGATAGTTACAGCCGGCCATCTTTCTTCATCAAGAATTGAAATTTTGGTTCTTCATGATAAGTTTTATGATGCTGCCCCTGATAACTGGACTGAATGTGAGTTTGACGCCCACATAGTAAGTAGTTCAAAAGGTGCGGTGTTAGGAGGAGTTCTTCAAGTGAAGCTGAAGAATGGGGAGGCCTCCCTACCTGACGTCTCTTTCAACATGCCATCTTCGAAGACTGGAAGTAAAAAGCTCATTCTGGCAGCAAGGGTGCTTAGCAGCGACAAAGCTGGGCTTCAGATTAAGGAAGCCGTGATGAATCAGCCTGTTGAAGTGCAGGTTAATCGAAACAAATGTAAGTTTTTCTTCAGAATTGTAGCTGGTGTTATTCAGTAGATTGTTTGCATGATGTTTCTATTTTGCAAGTATTCTCCACATTGTTTTTCGGTACCTCCCAAGTCCCAATGACTATATAAAAAGTCTTCCTTCGTAGGATTATCTTTGAAATTACAGGTTGCATACTCGAATCAACTGGATTTGTATGGTCTGTTGGCATTTATCTCTTGTTTCTTTTTTGTCCAGCAAATAAAAAGAGTAACTGTCCAAAGCTGAAAGATGAAGTGCATCGTTTAAAAGGAATTTCAGGGAAGGGAAATCGTGCTAAGTGGCTTAAAAATAATGGCATCCATACCGTGGCAGACTTCAAAAAGGCTTTAAACAAGGATGAAGAAAAGATCTGCACTGTAAGGCTCCTGGACTCCCAACTAATCTCTCTCTCTCTCTCTCTCTCTCTCTATCTCTCTCTCTCTCTCTCTCGTGTACAATGTAAGCCCTTACAGAAATTGGCACTTCTCGCTGTGTTTATTTTAATTGAAACTTATTCTTCTATTCAGGAATATCATGTTAATTTACCTTTCATTTCAATGAAACAATTGAAGCTAGATAAATTAATGTCTCAACTCCACTATTGAGTTGCATGCATTATATTTATGAGGAAGAACAACAATTCACTTAAACTTCAACATCAATTTGTAGGCTGATATAGTTACTATCCAGATATTTTACAGTGCACCAAAATTTTGTGGAATGTCCATTGTGCTTTTATCTGAGGGTCAATATTCTCTTACCTCATTTAGAATTTTCGGATCATATTTAACCTTTGTTCCTCATAACATTAGTTTGACATTCAAAAGTACAATATTTTTAGTAAAGTATGAAACTTTGTCGCTTACTTTTATTTAATTTTACATGTACCATAGAGAATTTCATGTTTTATCTAAAAAAATACCCAAAAATAAATATTCAGTTTTTTTATAAATATGTAGGACCCCCAAAATATTAGGTGCCTCTTTGGTATGTTGCCCTTGCATGCAACGTTAATTTTTTAATGATAATTTTTGTCCATTTAATTTGGGCTGTGAAATATTAATGGAAGGAGCACATAGTTTTTTTATTCAATATAATAAATCATGAATAATCAGCGGTTAGGATGACTAGTATACCTCTTACCTCTATAGTAGTAAGACAGAGCACCTTAAAAGATCTCTCTATCCAGTAGTTTTGACAAATGAATTCACTTATGCATTTCGTGGAGTTCAGGAGTGTTTCAACATGAAGAAGGACAACATGCTTTGGAAAGCTACTGTTGAACATGCTGAACAGTGTGATCTCGAAGGCAATTACAAACTGAAATCATATAGAGTTGAAGAGAAACATGTTATACTCTTCTTTAACTGTGTACACGACCTCGTTGGAGCAACATTTCGTGGTCGCTATGTTGCAAAGGACAATTTCAATTCAGGTGAGCAGGTATATGAAGATAATTGATACCAGCATTGTTCTACAAATCCAAACCTTGATGTGAACTTAGAACTGTATACACTTTTTTTTTTTTGCAGGATGAAGTGAATTGTTTGAAAATACAAGCATACGATGAACTGGATAACATTGTCTTTGATCACGAAATGAAAGACAATTATCCAGTACCTTTGTCTTCAACTCTGAACACAGGACTAAATCCTTCCGATTTGCATGTTACATGTCAAGGTAAGGCATTGGTCTTGTCCTCTTGTCTTTCATCAGACACAATGAATGATGATTTAATTAGTTGTTTGCATTTGACAGTTCAAGATACTACGGCAGCTGAGACTGCTCGTCATGCTACGTTTGCTGATGCAAATCAACTGCCTCAAACATTTCTTAACAACAATAATGCTTGTGGGTTCATTATAGGATCAGAACAAGTTCCTTTTGATCCATCATTCTTCAATGGCTATCGAGGTTGGTTCTGCATTTGTTTTGGCTTTTGCATGATTTGTTTTGAAAAATATACTTGTCTTAACACTGAATATTTGGATAATTTTCAAATGAAGGTAATCAAGCAGGTACTGTGAGACAGATCGACATGACTGCTATTGGGTACTGTTTTGCTCAATCATCTGAGGCTCTACCAGTAATAGCTGAAGTAAGTGAAGTTTCTGTTCAGTCATCGGCTCAGCCTTGAACATTCTTTCTGTGGAACAGGGACGAAAATATTGTCATGTTACAAGTTCAACATAACTCCCAAACTAGTCAAACCGTTGATATTTTTCATGCCAATAAAATTGCAGCTATAACATGTTGTATGCATGCCACGAATGTGGGACTGCCTCTGATCACTGAGATCACTGTATTGTGCATCTTTCTCCTATATATATACCAATTGCATGTTAATGAGTCTTCTTTTTTGTAGACTACTTCTGTAGGAAATAACTTGAGTGGACTAATGAATATGGACGAGAATGTTAGCGATGACAGCGTTGATGCTTTGGCGTTGGTTAACAGCTGGATGAATTCCCCTCCTCCGTCGTTTAAATGAACCAGAACGGGGAGCAAGCTCAAAACTCTCACAACGAGAGGCCTCATTGCTCTGCATATTCTGAAATCTGAATAATTTAACTGAAGGCTCTGCTGGTAGCCAGTAGGCTTGCTGGCTAACTATCTTGTTATTCTTTTTCTGCCTAAATGAAAGATAGGTGTATTAGTCAGTGGAGAACTAAATTTATATTTCAAAAAAAACTTGGACTGTACTATGTATATTATGGTTTCGGAGCTTACGTTGCTGATCAGATCATCGTTGAAACTTATGAAGTTATGAGCACCTGTAAGCACACTGCAAATTAAGTACTAGTACTTCTGTTCTTTTCTATTTAATGTTTTAGAGCTCCAAAATGTTGAAGTTATGAGCGCCTCAATGTGTTGGCTGCTACTATGTCTAAAATAATACATTGATTAAGTATTTGAGTGTGTGAAGGATGCATTGAGTATTTGAGTGTTAGTGTGCATTTAGGCCAAACAGCGTGGGCCTTGTACGAAGCTGAGAGGAACAGACGGCCCGGCCCATCAGATCACCCTGAAAAGGAAAAAACCGCCGGAGTTGCCGGCTGCCCGCCGTCCGCCGCTGCCGCCGCCGAACAACCGAGAAGGCATCGCCGCCGCAGAATCAATCAGGAATCGACAAGGTGCTCGCTCTTTCTGTCGCCAGGGAAGTTGCCGCGCGATTCGAAACCCCCCGTAAAAGGAAATGTACCCTTGCTTATCCACGTGAAGGCAAGGTGCTCGACGAAATTCTCCCGTGTCCGCGAAGCAGGTGTCGGCGCAAGGGCGGGAGGGGGTTGAGCGGGACGTGTGTGTTGGCTGTCGCGATGCCACGACCAATGGGAGCCCTACCTGTGTCGAGGCGTGGACTCTCTCGGCGGGAGCTCTCTCTCGTCGAAGCCCTTTTGTCTTGAGTTGAACAAATTTGGGGGCGGAGACATGGAGTCTCCGTCGTCTGGCAGACTGGCATGACAAGTCGTCATGGCAAGGAAGATTGGGTTGGAGGAGACACGGTTTGGTTCTACGGTTGGCTTATCTTCTTGATTTCTTCGTGTAATTTTCCACTGGTAAGAAGCCAAGAGTGAGTCGTACATGTCGATATCCTTTTTTTTCTTCCAATTTTTAGGGGGTGTTTAGATTTAGGGGAAAAAAAATTTGGTAGGTCACATCGAATATACGGACACACATTTGAAGTATTAAACGTAGACTAATATCAAAACAAATTACAGAATCATCGAATAGACGAATTTATTAAGCCTAATTAATCCGTCATTAGCAAATGTTTACTGTAGCACCACATTGTCAGATCATGATGAAATTAGGCTCAAAAGATTCGTCTCGTGATTTACACGCAAACTGTGCAATTGGTTTTTTTTTCATCCACATTTAATGCTCCATGCATGTGTTCAAATGTTCGATGTGTGAATCACCTGCACCGCAGGTAAGAACTTCAGGCAGCCTCCTAATACTTTTAAGTGCAGTGTCACACCTACTCCTCTGTTTCTCAATGAGGATTTATGATTTCTACCTAGTTTCGAAAAGGTCACGATCATTACTTTGGCCTCAGCGTATGTGTAGGACCCCGTTTGGACGACTGACTGACTGACTGAGTGTATTACCTTTGGTCTGGACTGGTGTCTGATTACTTCCGTTCATACACAAAAGATTTGCATTATGTTTGTATTAAGAAGGCAAAAGCATGTGAGGTATACAAGCAGCGCCTGAGGGAAATGATACATAGACCAATAATAGAAGGGAAGGACAGGGGAAAAGGAGAGAAGCTGATTTAAAATCTCGGAAAAGAGGATTACGACCTAATACAACTGTTCAAGGGTACAAGCTGCTAGGTGACCCATCTAATCAATAAGTCTTTGCTTACTGGGCAGTGTGCTTTGGCCAACTCCCCCCAGGTTCGTTTGTTTCTCTCTTCCAGATCGTCCAAGTTACTATGGCCAGCAGTGTGGTGGTTTCTTTGCCACGGTTTGGGCATGAGGGCTCAACTTGCTTCTCTGTGTCTGATAGGATTAGTGATCCATTAGATGATGAATGTTATTGTTAACATCTACTTGGCTGGAAATTGATTCATCCACCTAACTGGCTGGAACTTGTTTCACAAAAATTGCTCTTGTTATACTAGGATGGCACATCTCTAGCAGCAACAGTCTGACCTGATCATTAGCCCTGAAAGTGAGCAGCCAAGCAGAGAGAAATGGATATCACGCATCTTGCAGGGTTGGATGCGGTTAAGCTTGTCAGGATGATTGTGCAGGCAACTCAGAAGGTTCGCCATAACAAGAAGATCTGCCAGCAGCTTGTCCATCATGTGCAGATAGTCGGTGACCTTCTGAAAAAGCTTCAGACTTCAGAGATGATGCAACAACCAGAGATCAGGAATGGACTGAACGAGCTCGAAGAGATCTTGCGTGAGGCATACATGCTTGTCACATCCTGCGGAAGCAGCAGCTACATATACCACTTCTTCATGGGTGGTCAGCTGGCTGATCAGTTTCGTGTTCTTCAGAGTAGAATAGACTCCTGTCTCCAAGTTTTCCCACTCATCAGCCACATCGACACCTCAGATCGCCTAGACCAAATTCTGGAAATCATACAGCCTCGATGCCCACAGGTATGTAATTAATTATCTATGGAGACAAATCTGATGATTGCATCGACCACATTTAGTGGATGAAATAGAATTATTTGTTCCATTAAGGGCATGGATTAGTAAGAATGAAACATTGAAAAACTAGTTGTCTAGAAGCATGAAGGTAATGAAAGCTCCTGTAGGGTGTTCTTTTCCTAACATATGCTTGAGACATTGTTAAAACTTGAAATTGAAAACAACAAAACTGGTTGGCCCCATCATTCCTCTTCATTCCTAACAGAAAAAATAAAAAACCTGATTTCATCATTACTTTCATGCCTACACATTTCCAAGAAAAATAATGTAGACCTTCCAGAAATAAGAAAGGAGACCAAATGAAAACAATGCATGTGGGGGGAAACAACTTTTTTTCTATATATGGTGTGATTACATTATTTCATAGAGTAATTCTTCCCCCTAGCTGTAATTTCCAATGAAGCATGATGTAGTAATCTAGTACTACTCGACTTATCCATGGATCCAGATCCTTAGTATTGGCACACAGATATGATAAAGATTATCAATACACCTTTTCTGCTATTAAGAAATTTCAGGCTGTAAAAGGGGGGCCAAGGCTGTTGAATGTTTGTGCAACATCTAGTTCTACTGGTTGCTTCCCTCCTGATGCCAGGTGAGATTTGTGAACACATTTCTTGTTGCCATTTTTTCTCAGTGGGATGTGGGATTCCTTGAATTTAAAGCTCCAACGGTAGTTTACATCCATGGTGAGACTTGAGATTCTCTGGTCGACAATAGCTACATAATAATTATAGTCTGTCACATAATTCAGGATTTCGTTAGATGGTTTCCAGTGTTCAGTGAAAGATCCATGTAAAAATTTTATGGCATCTATAACCCTTTCGACACTGATCTTTAATATCCAAAGGCTACATTTTTCTTCCGTGAATAGTCATAATAGTGTTGCAATCGTAGGATTGAAGCACATCGTGAAGTTGAAAGGTGCTCACTGCAATCGTGTTGTACAGGTATGTCCCGTTAAACAGTAGAATGGAGGGAGACAATAGAGTTCTATGGGTGCCAAATAGAATGATTTTTTGAGTCCCAAAACTCTCTTTGATTTCTTAACAGGGTCTGTCAAGTTCTATTTGTCCCAGTTAGTTGATGCTACAGAAAACTTCTCCGACGAAAATAAAATTGGACAAGGTAGCTTTGGCTGTGTTTACAAGGTACTCTCTTCAATAGAAAAAAAATGTCATCCTAGATTGTTTTCAATCAGCTTCTATTCATTTTAATGAGACATTATCTAGAATATGTAATTTGGGTTTACCAAAATAACATGATTATTTTTTTTTCCATATACATCTTCAATGAAGAGAAGCCAAGCAAAAATAATTGGTTGAAGTGAATATGCCTGCTTCACAAATTTTGTTTTTTCGCCGGGACGGCAAGGAACGCCGGCCGTAGTATATTAAGAACTTGGGAGAATGTACAGAGTGGCGAGGCTTCGCAGCCCGCGCCTAATTACAGAGCACCACAACAACTACCCGGGGAACCCGTCCCACACAACAGAAAGACCTCTCACAGCTCCGCTAACAGACCAGCTACCTTCCATGATTCCCATTCATCTTCAATTGCCGTGCAGATCAGAGACGGTGAGGCCGCAGCGCCCTCGAAGACATGAGCATTCCGCTCCTTCCAAATTAGCCAAGTGATTAGGATTACTCCCGCGTCGAAGGTTCCTCTATCGTGCTTGGCGATCTTCATGCGCGCTTCACACCACCACCCCGTGAAGTCCGAGGAGGGCATCGAACAGCGGAGACCGAGGCGAACCCGCGTGGAGGCCCAGACCTCCTGCGTGAAGGCACAAGACTGGAAGATATGAGTACACGACCCTGAATCGCTAGAACAGAGATGACAGATCGGGGCTAACTGCCACCCACGGCGCTGCAAATTGTCAGCAGTGAGGCAAGCGTTCTTCATGGCGCAGAACATGAAAAACTTGCATCTTTCTGGAGCGCTTCACAAAATTCGAAACATATCATTTGCTTTTCCTGCTGTTATTCATGTGTTTACTGTGATTCGAATTCATGCTAATTATCTTCGAGGATATGGAAAAAATCATAGCTATCAAATGACAATGGAATGTGTTGTAACTTTAGAAACTTCATTATTATATAATTGGTTTCTTCTTTAGGTCAACTGCATTTTTTGTTTGCATTCAGGGTCAACTGCACGATGGGCTTGAGGTAGCTGTTAAAAGATGTTTTGAGTTACCTTCTTCACGTAATCAAATGGATTTCCAAGATTTGGAGTTCCAAAATGAGATTTGCTTCCTTGGGAAGCTTCAGCACACAAATGTAGTTAAGCTTCTGGGATACTGTATTCAGGGAACAGAGAGGATTTTGGTCTATGAGTATATGCTGAATGGAAGCGTTGATACCTTCATATTTGGCATGTGTTCAGTATTACTTCACCTCAATTTTGGATCAAAAGTTCTGTGCAGACTGTGCTTAATTAATGATCTCATTTGTGTTACCATTTTATAGGTGCAAGAACAAGAAGGTTGCATCTGGACTGGTCTACACGCTCTCGGATAATTAATGGGATAGCTGAGGGATTGCTTTATCTCCATAAGCACTGCGGACTACATATTGTACATGGAGATCTGAAGCCAAGCAACATTCTTCTGGACTCCAACATGAATCCCAAGATCTCTGATTTTGGCCTGGCTAGAAGGTATAGTCCAGGTGCAGATGAAGAGTACGCCGATCGCATACTGGGGTCAATGTAAGATCTTATCAGATCGATATCACAATTTCTGACATCCCAGCGGGCTCTTTTTTCCTTCTTATTGTTTAAGCTCTTAATTTTTGTTTCCATATTTCAGTGGTTTATTGCTCCCGAATGTCGGGAAAGACGACTTTTCTCAACGAAGTCTGATGTGTATGGCTTTGGAGCATTGGTTCTCGAGATCATTAGTGGAAAGCGATGCTTTTCACTTGCGAGTGGAGATTCTGGAGACGACTATGGATTTCTGAACAAGAGGGTGAGTAGAAGTTATAAAATTTGTCTCGAATTTTGAAGATAACTGGTGTCCCTGTCATCTTTTAGTAACTTGCACTACCAAGTGCTAATTTAATGACCAATCTATATTAGAATTTTTTTTTTACCCACTTCCTCAGGCGTGGCACTTATGGAGAACAGGAAGATTGATCAAGCTTGTCGATTCACCCTCAGGTGATGAATTCGAGACGAGAGAGATACTAAGATGCATTCACATAGCACTGCTGTGTGTGGAGGAGAACCCTGCCAACCGGCCCACCATGCAGGAGGTTGTTCTGATGTTAAGCTGCCAGACTGCTCTGCTGCCTAAACCTCGTTGTCCAGCTTACCTAAGAGCGGAAATCGTGTCGACGCATCCATAGCAGTATAGCACAGCGTTTACCACAATGATGACTTATGGAGCTTAGGATTCATGTGCATACATTCAGCTGTCAGTTTCAGGGCACACAGCACAAGTATCGTTTTTCCAGCAGTAGCCTTTTTGATGAGGATGTCAAATTCTTGAGGTTTTGCCCACAAACCCAAATGGATAAAACATGGAAAGAGTCCATATTTTTGGAATCTTTCTTCAAGATCGTGTTTGCTTTCCCTATGGGATATGAGGCCCCTGTTCTAGCACTCCGAATTTATGGGCAAAACCTCAAGAATTTGACGAACAGATTTGCATCCCATCCTTACCACCTTTGTATTATATAGGAGTATATGTCAAGAGGTGAACAGTGTACCATAATGATTCACCAGCATGGTAGAAGCATAAGCATGCATGGATGTTCACACTTCTCGTAGGGAACAAAATTCAGCTGACTGCTTTGTGATTTTCAATCATACCATGAGTCTCTTACTGCCAGGTGAATCACTGGCTGGTCTTTCTAACCGGCTAAACTGGGCTCTGTAATAATCTTTGCTCAGTGGTGTGTCGGTGCTTGTTTGGATGTATGTCGATTAAATGCATATCTTTTTGGATGCGAAATGAAGTTATATAATCTTTTTGGATATATTGAAGTACAACCTTTTCGCCGTCAAGATTAAATGCAAATCTTTTAACCGTCAACCTTGTCATCCGATAGATCATTCTGCTTGGAACTACAATGGCAGCGTGCGTGTTTGATTTGGTTTTCTTGGTGGAAATGCAATTTGCACTTCCTGAATTACATTGCAGTTTGGTTGCTGACAAGATGAGCCGGAGGTGTTTGTCGAAATGCCACAAGGAGGAGATAGTCCTCGTCTTTGGATCTTTAGAGCCGAGGGGATGACACGTCCAATACAGTTAGGCGAGCACTGTCGTCCTGCGTTTCCAGTCTTTATTTAGCTTTCAAGAAAAACAGGATACGGTGGTTTCACATCTTCTGACCTCTGCAGTTTTGGTGCTGACGAGGTGCGCAGGAGGTGTTCGTCTAAATGCCACAAGGGGACAATCCTTGTCTTTGGTGGCGAGGGCATGATACGTCCAATACAGTTAGGTAAGCACTGTTGTGCTGCGTTTTACCGTGTTTACTTTCAAGGAAAACAGGATACGGTGGTTTTACATTATCTGTCGCCGATATGGCCATCTGCTGTCACATCGCTGGAACTTTCTTGGATGTTTCCTATCTAGAAGAAAACAATAAATCTTGCTCATGTAGGGCCCATCTACTGGGAGCTCCTTTGAAATTCCAACAGCCTAAGTTAGTTCCTCTTAAGAAAAAGAGAATCCTGAAGAATTCTAGCTATGTAGATAGTGGTTGCTTGTGTTTAAGCTAGGAACAAACAGAGAGAAGTATGGCGTTATGGAATGGCTTGGGTCAGGTGGCCAACATTGCGCAGCTTGCCGGGGTAGATGCATATGGGCTCATCAAGATGATCGTGGAGGCTGCACAGACAGCTAAAAGGAACCGGGAGGTGTTTGCCATGAAGATACCTGCTCACTCTGCCGACGGGAATACGAAGATTGCCACCACCTGTTTGTATGCTGCCCTTTTACAGCTGCAGTGTGGTGATTGATGAGGCAATGGATCAATGTTAACTTCTTGATCCCCAGCGAAGAGGACAAACCACTGTCGGATTGGTGGTTACAGGCAAGACTGCGTTTTCGGCCGAGCTACAGGGCCCTGTTCGACAACATGTTCATGTTAATATACTGGAAGATTTGGAAGGAGAGGAATGCGAGGATTTTCGAACAGCGGTGCAGAACACCCGAAGTACTAGTTGAAGACATCAAAGAGGAGGCCATTATCTGGAGAAAAGCTGGGATTTTCCCCGATTGTAGCGAGTAGTCCGTTTAGTTCTTCAACCCCTTTATGGGTTCTTTTTCCTCTTGCAACCCTTAGTCTGTGATCCGGCCCAGCCTAAGCTCAACATCGTCATGCCGTGTAAATCAGCTTTGTACTTTGAATTTTCTCCCTGCTCTTAATGAAATTGGTCGGCCACCTTTCGGCCGACCCGGCGAAAAAATGAACCGCGAGACCTGCTAGCAGCTAGCACGGCGTATGAAGATGATCGGCAACCTGCTGAATCGACTCCAAAGCACAGAGCTTATGCAGCATCCGGAGATGAGGAACCCGGTGGAGCAGCTGGAGGAGATACTCCGACATACCTACATGCTCATCTTGTCCTGTCAGGATAGCAGCTACCTGCAAAGCTGTTTCATGGGAGGGAAGCAGGCTCACCAGCTGCGCGATGTGCAGAGCGATATCACCTTCTACCTCCAGCTCTTCCCTCTTGTCAGCTTCGTTGACACCACCCGTACCTGGGAGCGGCTTCTGAGCAGACCTCACCCTTTTTGCACTGAGGTACATGGTTTGTCTTTCTTTTCTCTCCTTCAAGCAAGTCAGTGGAAAGGGGATTAAAATTTATAAGTTCGATGATGTATGTTAATCAAAGATTTCATTTAATAGGAGACATCCTCAGATTAGTTATGATGCCACTACTGAGAATGAGAAGCACCGAAAGAACTCTGGTTCTAGAGATCCAGTGAAATGTACTTTCCTCTTAATGTCAAAGTTTATACCAGCTCCTTGCTGGAAAATGTTTCTTACCATGCCAGTTCCTTGCTCTAATTTGTTCTGATTATCTTCTTAACTATCTTTTCAAGAGAAACTTAATTTGTCCTGGGGATCTTATTCCTATCTTCATTACTTTTTGTTTACTCTCACAGGATACTGCAGATGAGTTACAAAAAGTACATCATTCAGAGCATGGAATTAGGTACGTAATATCAATACTGCACCTTTTTTTATACCAAGCTCATGTTGCACTCGATTTTCCTGTGCTTTTAAGACATCGGACGCCAACTTTTTTTTCCTCATTATTTCATTCAAGATGTAGATGAATGATGAACAAAACGAATATTTCTTTTTGCACTTTTACTCACAGCATGAAAAAAGAACTATTGGGCAACATGCTCTCTTCGAATTATCGCCAATCACAGATTTTATGATGATTACTTTATATCATCCTTATGGCTTATGATTACTGTTCATGTTCACTTAATGATGCAGTACATACATGTTTCTCACATTTGATTACAGGTGAAGAGTTGCCTTTGGACTGGTCTAAGCGCTCCCAAATAGTTAAAGGGATAGCTGAGGGAGCTGTATATCTACACAAGCAGTGTGAGCCACGTATTATTCATGGTGATCTGAAACCAGGCAACATACTCCTGGATGCTGCCTTGAACCCAAGATTTGTGACTTTGGTACATCGAAAGCACTTAGGCCAGGTCAGGATATGGACTGCACTGGCATTGTGGTGGGATCACGGTAAGACTGGGTTTTTCACTGCAAAATGTTTATCCATCCACCTCCTGCGCCACGTTTGATCTGTTGCTATTTTAATTTTGTTTCATCTTCTCAGTGGGTATATGGCCCCTGAATATAAACAGGGAGGGTGTGTCTCTCTCAAGACAGATGTGTACAGTTTTGCCGCTACGCTTCTCGAGATCATTAGAGGAAGCCGCATCCCTCCGTCTTCACTGGAGCTTTATGATGAATCGCGCGATTTTGGGCCTCTAAATAAGTGGGTAAGTGCACCTCTCTGAACTTCACAGGCCAACCACAATATATTCAGAGTTTGTCACTGATTAACCAGTAGCAATTTTCATTTGCTCAGGCGTGGGAATTGTGGAGAGGGGGAAACCTGATGGAGTTCATCGATCCTTCGCTGCGCGGCGAGACTCATTCTGCAGCCGAGATACAGAGGTGGGTTCAGATAGCGCTGCTGTGCGTTCAGCGTGGTCCAGAAGAGCGGCCGGACATGTGTGATGTTGTTCTGATGCTGAGCTCGGACAGTACTGTCATCTTACCAAAGCCCAGCCGACCAGCTTACTACTGAAACGTGATACTGATATATATGTATAGGATGGCACCAGTTCATAGTCAGTTCTCCCAGCTTGTAAGTATAATAAGCTGGCTCAGTTCATAGGCAGAAGTTCAATTCATCCATGAACTTTGTTTTGTTTGTTTGCTGCATTGTGTGTTCACTCGGTGTACTACAAGTAGCTAAATAATGAGACTTCTGCGGATGTCTCTTCCTTTATGGATCTTAGCAGTGTATAAAGTACAGCTACAGTGTTTGAGCAATGGATTTGCTATTTGTCAAAAACTATGATGTCTTGCATAACTGTGTTGACTATTGTTGACTTGTATCGAGGGATAGTAGTAGTATCAAACGATACTGTAGCAATTGGCAAATAGCCTAGTGGGCCTCGATATCTGCTGGCCCATTCGGTTGACGTGTGCCTTATTTGGGCTGGACTAAGAACTACCGTTGACTTTGGTTGGGCCACATCTTCAGAGGTCAACCGCACATGCATCCGTGGCCATGCATATCCTACAAATGCAGCATCATTAACCAAAACCACGCGGTTCAAGCCAGTGGATTTGGTGAGGCAATACTGAACACATTGATACTAATGATAATTGAGGTGGCCAAATGAAGGAAGCAAAGAGACTAATAACCTGATCTTAATTTTCCGGAGCTTTTCTAGCGGACGACTTTGCGGAGCCCTTTTTTTGGCTGAAACCTTCTGCAAATCAAATGTGTTTGACAGGATTAAGGCTGTGTTCTTTGCTCAGAGTTCCTAACTCATCTCACTATTTTTCAACTATTAAATGATACATGTTTTGAAAAAGATTTCTATAGAAAAGTTGCTTTAAAAAATCATATCAATCCATTTTTCAAGTTTTTTATAGCTAATACCTAATTAATCATGCGTTAATCCATTACTCTGTTTTGCGTGCGGAGGGTAGATGTTCCTAACCCCTCCAAAAGAACATAGCCTAATTAAGTCGTAGGATACAGTTCATTTTATTCTCACTTTTGTTTACTACTTCTTCATTCTCAAAATATAGCAAATTAGAATTGGATAAAATCTATCCTACGAATACGAATCTAAACAGAAAGTGTTGCTATATTTTAGAAACGAATATATTATTTGTCTCTAAAGTTTTATCTTGCCCTTTGCCGCGTGAGCTGCGCGGGTGGAGTCGTGCCGTGCGTCGACTTGGCCTCTCGAGTCCACTGCTCTCCATAAATCGAGCTGCCGAGCTCGAGGTGGAGGAGCGCAGTCACAAGAAATCGGCGGCCGGCCGCCGGCGAAGGCGGCGAGAGAGAGAGAGAGAGAGTCATGCACACGAAGCGTCCGCCACCGGCACAGCCACCAGATGGCCTCGCGCTGGTGACCTCTTCGAAGCGCCAGCATCTCGATGCTGCCGGCATCGGCTCCGGCGCGGTGGCGGTGCCTGCCCAGCCGGCGCCGACCTCACCGGCGGGGAAACGGCAGCTCCGCCCTGGCATGCTCGTCCTCTTCTTCGTCGCCCAAGTGTACGACCTCGACCTCGTCCCGTCCGTGTTGTGTTTGGTTTAATTTCTCTCTGGGAAATTTGTTGTCTGATCTGTGTTTGTTCTGTTGTTTGCTGATGCGCATGCAGCAAGGAGGAGCTGAGGTACAACAGGCGACTTCGTCGAGTGGTGAGAGGCTCTGCAAATCTCTAGCTCCATCCATCTCGCATTCTGTTTGATAGCGTCTTGGATCAAAATATTCAAATTAAATCTTTTCCCCAGCAATTTTTTACTACTCCACAAGTACTCTTTTGGTAGCAACTTTCAGAACTGTGCTTGTGCAGATACGTGAAGAGAATGCTATTTCCCAGAGGAGGACACTTGAAGTATTTCAGAAATCGCTTGATAACGCCTGTCAGAATCTTGTTAAACATATTAACTGGTAAGATTTCACACTCTCTGCAAGTTGGATTGAAGTTAAGAAGATATAAAAAACCATTCCTGATTTTTTTTATTTTATTTTACAAAGAGGGATCTTCTCCCATTTCCATTTTCAATTAGTACTAGAAATGATCGAAAAACAGAGTTCAGTTTTACATGTTAAGGGTGTTGTAATAGTGTGTATGTACGAGTAATTTTCAATCTATTGCACTATATTTTGCTTATTTGAGCCCATCTCAATGCAAGTTTTTGATCCCAAATTCACCTTTCCCTTCTAAATTCACATTGCAAGGCTAATTAACGAGTGCCATTGAACCATTTGTGATGCCATTTCATTCCTGATCTAGCAGAGTGGTTAAAATAAGATCGCAATTACCTCTCTGTTTGCTCAGGTAAAAATGTTTTTTTCTCATCCCTTTGTTAAATCCAGAAAACCAAAAACAAGTGCACTTGAAATCTGACTTAGAATCCCAATTAAATTAACTTAGTTACCTTTTATGGTATATGTTGCAATTATTTATTTACAGTTATTTTATCAATACGCATCAAGCGTGTAAACATCCTTTTTCATACCTCTAAAATGCTTGTTTGGGTTGCTACTGATTTTATCATTTATAGTTCCTCATAATATTGTTATGTTAACTGTCAAGCTGATCAAATATTCGTGTTGTTCGACCACATAAGACAAATCTAATCTATGCTGGTGCTATGATATAAGTAAATTAAATCACACTCATTGAACTGATCTAAAAATCACCAACCTTATCTTTATCTATGAGCAAGAAAGTTTTAGTTTGTTTTCTATTCAAACTAACCTATTTTCTCTTCCACTTATTTGGTTGCAGCTCCCTTCAATCCCTTACTGAGCGAACTAATATTCTCTGCCATGAAGTGGTTAGATTTCAGATGTTACAACTACTAATTATTTATAGTTCAATCCCCTTGTTTGACTCGAACTACAAAGGGTTTGCCTTCCTTTAGTAAAGAAAACAAAACAAAATGGTGTTTGCCTGAGAAAACTTCAATTCTTAGCTCATAATGATTCTCTACACAACTTGCAGGAACAACTCAAACGTTCAAATTCTAATCAGCGTTACAGGTATGGTATTGAAAGCCATTGAAATATGCATCCCTGACTTTCTGTTATTCCCAGTATGCAGTGCTAAGTATCAGTGTTTCATGACATAGCTTCTGCATATTGTTCTGACCAGTTCTTATCAATCACTTCAAATGACTTGTGAACTACCGTGTATTTGATGGCACTCTATTTATGGAGACCCCTTAAATAACTTACGCAATGTTCTTTTCATGCTATTGTGAAGTACTAAAGTTGTGAATTTCGGACAATTTGAAGTACTACAAGATGTTGAAATGACACCTAGAATTAATACACAATGGTGTTTCATACTATCTGTGTATAATCGTATTGCAGATCAGAGGCAAATCGAGAGCATGCTGCCATCATCGAGGAAGTGAATCAAGAACAAACAGTTGTTAGATTTGCCACAAGTGAAGCTCATGAGGGGCAAGGAGTTGAGTTGAGGTTCCTCAATAATTTGAACGAAGATGCCGTCGTTTATACAAAGGACAAAATTACAGCAGATGATGGAAACGCTATCAAAATTGCCATATTTAAGGATAACCAGATAGTTAGATCTGGTCAACTGTCTTCAGCAAGAATTCAAATTTTGGCTCTTCATGGTAACTTTAATGATCATGTCCCTGAAAATTGGACCGAAGGTCAGTTTGATGAACGCATAGTGAAGAATACTAAAGGGCCTGTGTTAGGAGGAGTTTGTCAACAAGCGAAGCTGAAGAATGGGGAGGCCTCTCTTTCTGATGTCTATTTCGATATACCGTCTGGAAAGACTGAAAGTGGGAAGCTCATTCTAGCAGCAAAAGTTCATTGCAGTGACAGAACTGGGCTTCGAATTAAGGAAGCTGTGACGAATCCTGTTAAAGTGCAAGTTCACCGAAATAAACGTAAGATTTCCTTCAGAAACCTCTTCCTTTTCATAGGATTATCACTGATACTACAGATAGCATTATTTGCAGTTTTGCACTGTATGATCTATGGCATTTCTCTCGTCTCCCTTTTTTCAGACAACAGAAACAGTGACCGTCCAAAGCTGAAAGATGAAGTATATCGTTTAAAGGGAATTTCAAGAACGGGAGGTCGTTTTGAATGGCTTAAAAATAATCAGATTTACACCGTGGAGGACTTTTTAAAGGCTTTAAATAAAAATGAAGAAAAGATCCGCACTGTACGGCCTTTGGGATACTTCTCCCAATCACTCACAAATTATTATTATTATTATTACTACTACTGCTGCTGCTGCTGCTACTACTACTACTGCTATTATTATTTCAAATGCCAGAGCACACGCACAAATTAAGCCCTTACAGAAATTGGCACTGCTTGCTGACTTGCTGACTTGCCCTTACAGAAATTAAGCCCTTACAGGATTTTTCCGCACAATTTTGTGCAACACTAGTTGAATTAGATTTAATATACAATTCTTAGCTCATATTTTCATATGTGCAATTGATATACAATAGATATTAAAGTAGAATTTGATTTAATGTACATCTCTTATCTTCTGTTTCTATAGATACAACTGTATTTTGTATACAACTATTGCTATCAATCTACACTGTTATAATTTGGTCCCAACACAATTGAACGACATAGATTTTATGGTTTTCCACAAATATTTTTGTAATTTCTAGGCTTTCATAGTGATCCTGGTGGCTTCTTTTTGAGCTATAGTATAACAGACTAGAAGCATACATAAATGATATGTTTATCGTTCAGTTAGTATTATTTTTTATAATGAAATAACTTATGCTTTTATTGGAGTTCAGGAGTGTTTCAAGCTAAAGAATAACAGCAAGAGCAAGGATTGGAAAGATACAGTTAAACATGCTAGAGAGTGTGATCTCGAAGGCAATCGCAAGCTGAAATCTTATAGCGTTGAAGAGCAAAATGTTGCACTCTTCTTTAACTGCGTACATGATCTTGTTGGAGCAAAATTTTGTCATCACTATGTTACAAAAGACGATTTTAATTCAGACCAAAAGGTATACGTTGATACCGGTTAATTGACAGATCCAAACCTTGACGTGAACTTAGAGCAGTAGGTGCAATTTTGTTTTTCAGGATTTAGTGATTTGTCTGAAACAACAAGCATATGATGTTCTGGATGGTATTCACTTTGATCACAAAATGGAAGAAAATGGTCCAGTGTCTTTGTCTTCAGCTATGAACACAAGCATTATTGGTGGTGATGCTTCTGTTCCCTTCACAGACACAGCAGGACAAAATCCTCCAGATTTCCATGTTGCATATCGAGGTAAGGAACTGGTCTTCTTCTCGTCTTTCAGCAGACACCACGCTTGATGATTTGTTGTTTGGTACTGCAGAAGTTGAGACTGCTCATCATGCTAACATTTATCAAGAACATGAATTGCATCAAGCATTTCGTAACAATAATAATGCATTTGTAACACCAAGTTTCCAAGAACAAATTCCTTGTGAACAATATGGCTTGCCGGCCTTTCAAGGTTGGTTCTGCATCTGTTTTGTTTCTGGAAGATTTGTTTTGAAGAATTTTTTTTATTGAACACTGAAGAAATTTGGAAAATTTTCAAATGGAAGGTAATCAAGCAGATGCTGTCACTCAGATGGACCCTGGATATCCCCTGAATATTACACAGACATCTGAGGCCCCACTGGGGATACCTGAAGTAAGTTATGTTTATGTCCAATCGGCTAAAGCCTGTATCATTCTTACTAGAACAGAGATGACATTATTGTCATTGCTCTACATTATCAATTTTATGGAGGATTTGGGGATTTTAGGAATCAACAGTTTCATTGACCTGGCCCTAAAGAGCATATATATCTATTTTGTACATGACATGAAAAATGACGAAAATACTCCTAGGGTACAGCACACTATTACACTAATACCCTTAGCATACATCACATTCTTTGCAGTTTTAAACATATTGATCAGTGCATGCCATGAACACGAGTCTGCTTCTGATTATTGAGGTCATTGCATTGCTGCATGATTCTCCTACCTCACACATTGGATGTTAATGCTTAACGAGTCTTCTTTTTGCAGGGTACTCCTCTTGGAGGCAATAACATCATACCAACGAATGTGCCACTGCCACGGAACGTCAGCGACGACATATATGGAGGATTACTTGACATTATTATCGACTCCCTGAACTCTTAAGTCCCATCCATATATTAATTCAATTTGTTTAGAAGGAATTGACCTCTCTCATCTGTATAACCCAGCACATCCAGGACCAATTTACTGAAGGAATTGTTGCTAGCTAGTGACCTATCATTATTGTTGATTGATTATTTGTTTTATTCTTGATGAATGCATTAGCATTTGTTAATACAGAAAATCGAACTGCACTAGCACTTATGTTTCAGAAAAAAAAAGGAAGTTAATTGTTGTGTCACACTACGGTTTCAGAACTAGAGCACTGTTCATATGTTAGAAAAAAAATCTGATGTATACCTGGAGAACTTGCCGTGGACGCCGTGGAATCTGCGCCCAATCACCATGGCCGCCGTTGCCGCCACGGCGCCACCTCATGAAATCGTCGTCCCTCTGCTCTTCGCTGACGACGACGCAGCCGCCATTGGCGCGGTAAAATTTGCTGTCTTTTGCCACAGCGTGGGCTTTATATGGGCCTTAATCGGCTCAGAGCTTGATCAGCGCGGCCAACATACTCCAGAGGTTATGTTGAATGGACTAGTAACTCTATTGTGTTACAAATGAATGGAAACATCTTGATTTCCATTTATAGGTGTATCATTTTGACATCTTAATTAATTTGGTATTATATCAGACTCGGCAAAGAAATTCTCGATGCGACTGAATTAGGTGATCAGGGCATAACTCAATCTCCAACAGTATTTGAAGAAAAACGAAGTGAACGAACATCAAGTATGTCAATTCGCAACAATTAATTTTGTTTTATCTTGTCAAGTATGATTAACAAGATATAGTTGTCACTACTGGAGAAATCTTTACCCGAATGGTAAAAATCACATTAGTCCCGGTTTGAAAATGAATTGCGACTAAAAATTATTTTTAGTCCCAGTTAAAAAATCCAAAGGAACTTTTTGATCTTTAGTCCCGGTTGGTGACACCAATCGGGACTAAAGATCATTTTTAGTCTAGGTTTATTTTTTGTCAGGCCGCCGGAGATCTTTAGTTCCGGTTCGTGTTACCAACCGGGACTAAGGATCACCCGGTTGGTAAAGCATCGATAAAAACGTCGTCTCTCTCCTCTCTCCGGCAGTCAAAATTTTCTAAGTCCCACCTCTCCTCTCCCCTCCCTTCCCCTCCCCTCTTGTCCCTCCTCCCCTCTCCCCTCCCACTGGCGGCGGCGGCTACCGGCGATGGCGGTGGTGGCGCACCCCGATGCAGTGGCTAGAGGGAGGGGGGAGGGCGGTGACAGCGTCTCCCCTCCCTCCCTCCCTCCTAGATCTGGCCGGAGGGGAGGGAGGAGGGCTGTGCACGGCGGCGCTCCCTCCCTCTTAGATCCGGCCGGCCTCCGGCCGCCGGCGGCGATAGCGGTGGAGGCTGGCCACCGGGCGGCGGCAGGTGGTAGCAGCGGCCGGCGGGCGCCCGAGGTGGCGGTGCACGGCTCGCAGAGCCACCAAGGCCCTCCCCTCCTCTCCGCCATCTGTGGCAATTTGTGGATAATTTTGTTGTAGATTTTTAGATGTTTTTGAGAATTTGTCGATTATTTTGTTGGTGCATTCGATCTGTGATGTTAATTTTGATGTTGTTACATTCAATATGTGGCATTGGAAAAAATAATTTTAATGTTATTACATTCGATCTGTGATGTTAATTTTGATGTTGTTACATTCGATCTGTGGCATTGGAAAAAATAATTTTGATATTGTTGCATTCGATCTGTGGCATTGAAAAAACAATAAAAAACAATATGCAAGCAACAAAAACAAGGGAGAAAAAAACTTTAGTCCCGATTGATATTATCAACCAGAATTAAAGATAGATCTTTTATCCCGGTTGTTTCAACCGGGACTAAAGATGTTTCTTTAGTCCCAGATTGGGTGTCTGGTTTGTAACTCAGGACTAAAGAGGTTGCAGACCAGGACTAAAGAGGGTATCCCCAGTAGTGTGTCAATGTATCAGTCAGCAGTGTGAATACGAAGCAACCAGTAAGTCTTGATGATGTAGGAAAAGGGGTACTGTAGACTTTTTTCACAGATATTGGCTGCTACAAACAATTTTTCAGGGAGATCCTTAACTGGAGAAGGTGGATTTGGGTCTGTTTACAGGGTAGTTCTCTTCAAAGATAAACCTTAGGATGAGGGAAAAATCCTTCATCTCCTAAGAAATAGTAATATTAGAGTTCTAAATTTGCAGTTCTTATCACTCGCTGGATCAAATGAAAAACTTTTCAGCCTGTGATTTGAACCTCACCCCCATAACTCATTTTTCTATAATAATTTTTGTCCAAAACAACAGTGCATGAATAATGTTGATAGGATATTTGCAAAATTTTCAGATCCTTCCATGATCTTGCTTTACAACACATATGGTCATGTCAGCTCCTTCTAACATGCACAACATCATGAATATTTTTTTATTCAATTACTACAAAATCCATGAATGCTTTGAGTACTTTGTAGTCTTCAATTGGATAAAATCCAGAAATAGTTATGGACAAATTGGGCATATGTGATTTTTTTCTATCCAATGTTGAGATGTGCTTTTGTAATTTAAATCCAATTTTTGCCAGGGAAAACTTCCCAATGGAGTTGAGGTTGCTGTCCAAAGGCGCGATATTTCTTCACATCAAGGTGAAGATGAGTTCATGGCTGAGATTGATGTCATACCAAAACTTCGACGAAAAAATATAATTGAGTTGATTGAGTTTTGTGCACCAGGCGAAGAATGTATTCTTGTCTATGAATACATTTCAAATGGAAGTTTGGCTTCTATCATTCGTGGCAAGTTTTCTATTTTAACTAAGACCAAAGCCTCCATTTCTTTTCTCGGTCATTGTTTAACAAGTTCTCTCTAAATGATCTCTGATGTTTTTGTAGATCAAACAAAAAGGAGATTGAATATATATAACTTTAAAGCCTATAAACTATATATCTCATGCGAGCCCGACATGTAGATTGAATATATATGACTTTAAACTCTATATGTATGTGAATGTGTACTTTAAATGTGGATATATATATATATATATATATATATATATATATATGGATGTGGAGAATATGTATGACTTAGAACTCTATGTGTATTTATATGTCAATAATGAGTCAATGTAAACGTGGTTGTGAACTGGTAATGTGATTGTTGTGCATGTGTTGGAAGAAATTACCCTTTTTTTTAGGGTGTAATGATGAGGAAAGCTGGATTTTCCTTTTTTAGCGTATTCTAAGAATTAATGTAGGCGATTGTCTTAATAGAACCGCATGAGAAAAATGTATTTTTTAAGTAGGTGTTGATGCAAAAAAACACACACTGGTATGAGAGATTTGCTTTACTCTAGTGTAGGTCCAAAACTTGCTTTCGGGTTCAAAGGGCGTACCAGTTGATTTGATCCTGCAATCAACAAGATAGAATGTGCAAGTTTATTAGTAAACGGTAGTCAATCGACCAAGCAGCCGATATCATATCGTGATGTAACCTAGCCGATGCAATAGCATGGATCGGCTGTAAGGCATATTCAATGATAAGCTAACCCTAAATTTGATATATCGGCTGAAAATATAAGTTTTACATAATCTATATGTCGATATTCTTTAGAAACCAGCAATTGGGATAGATCGGACTTAACCGAGACAGTATAAATTGCTCAAGTCTAAAGTAATATGAAATAACGATTATGTGTACTCATGTCATAGCCGATGTCTAGTCGGCTATAGCTCCGATACAATCTTATACTAGGATATTCTCTTCCAACAAATATATTCAACTATTACCAATCAGATTGGCAGTAAGTCTAATATATTTATATTAAATTAGATCCTGATATAAGGGGCAGATATAGCATATTAAACAAAGCATGAAACTATGTAAAACAACTATACCACATAAGATCGGCTGAAATCCCGATACTATCCTTATTAATAACCATAAAGTAGGCTAGAGATTATGATTGTAAACACGACTTAATAGATCAAACTTAACTGATGCAACATTAAGTATGCAAAGAAACATGATATCTAGACAATCAAGCCAGAATTAGAGTGTCATAAAGATGTAAGCACTAATTCCGATAATGCAAACCGCTATAACAAGACTTACCTTTTCGCCAAAGATCAAACTGATGCAGCTCGACTCGAAAGCAAGAACTCGTCGAAAGTAAAAGAATAAAAAGGTTGGCGATGCACCGAGATTGATTGAACTGTTGTTGTTTTATTCATAATACCTCGGGTCTATATTTATACCCGACAATAAAAACATTGTCCAAGATGGACACGACTCATATTGTCCTAATACAAATCCAACTAGCAAACAAGTCCCTTAGGCGGACTCTTATCGAAAATATCTATAAGGAAATTACAGATAATCCTAATTAATAGATACATTTACCAATTCTGGACTCCATCCTTGCCTGGCAACATCGTCGTAAACTTTTCCTCGAACCCGATATTGATCATGCATGCAACATCGGTCATATCGGCTATCCAGATCAGACTCGGTTCCAGCCGATACGGTCTTCTAGTTGATGCGCACTCTGTTTCCGAAAATTCCGCATATCTTCAATTCCGCTTCGAATTGGACTTCGTTTCCGATTCATATGCTTGCTAAATTTCATCGTCAACAGTAGGTTATTAAAATATTTGCTTATGTAAAGATTTTTCATGAGTGGTTTCCTTATACACCTATATATAAATGAATTATGCAAGCTCTCAACTAGAGGTGGGTCGGAAAAGGCCCGTATAAACGGGCTACTCATCGCTTGTAAAATGATTCCAGTACTGGTTTACCGATAAATATTGTACACAAACTATGTTGGTTTATAATTTTATTAATATTATGTTAGAATGAAACTATATTATTTTACATTAATTTTTTGAAATTATTTGGCATGTTTAAAATTACAAATAATTTAAGTAGAGGGCTAGGTTATAAAAATAACTTACTAAATTCTAAAAATTAATGAAAAGTATATGTGTGTTAATGGAAAAAATTGATAAGATATTGGGAGATAAATATAAGTGCGAAGAGGATTCAGTGGAGAATATATAGTTTCCAAAAACAGCATCTTGTTGGCTGAAGCTGCATCGGCAGAAACCGTATTGTATAAGGAACGCTGACACAGATAGTTTGAGTTCGTATTGGGTTTGAGGGAAGCATTGACAATTTTGACAAATGAAGATTGAATCCATGATGGGGGGAATTGTATCTATTAATTAGGATAAGAGTCTGGAAATCTTTGTTAGAGTCCGTATTGGGCTTGTGTATTTATTTTGTACTTAGGAAAGTTCAAGTCGTGTTCGACATGGACTAAGTATGTATTTGTGGGTATAAATATGACCCAGGATCTTTGTAAACAACAACATATACAGCTTCAGTGCATCACCACCATTTTATTTTCTATTTTCTCAACGAGTCCTTGTTTCGAATTGGGCTGCATTGGTTTCAATCTCCGACAAGAGGTAAAACTTGTTTTGGCGACTTGTATCGATGAGATTAGGGCTTAAATCGTTCTTGACACTTTAATCTAGTTTATACATCTGCCTATTTATCATATATCTTAGCTACGCTAAATTGGTAGCTTTGTTTACTTGTATCGGACAGACCTTTTCTAGGGTTTTATCGATATCGGCTAAACAATTCTTGTTGATTTAGATTAGCTGGGATATACACCACCCTAAAAATCAATCAAAAGATCGATTGTTTAGACTTTATGCTTTCTTTCATATTTAATGCGGCATCAATTGGGTTTGTCCTACTAAGTCGTGCTTGAATCATAAAACTAACTTGCTCCTTAATTACCAATAAGGGTAGTATCAGAGTTTTAGCCGATCTTACTTGATATATCTATTTTTCTTGTTTCTCCTATATATAATCTTGCTTAACATGTTATATCTGTCCCTTACACACGAATATCACTCGTTAAATATATTAAGCTTGTAATTGATCTTGATCTCATATGATTTATCTAAGAATGATGCTTGTTTAATATATTTACTTTAGATTGATATTTTTGTATAAGGTTGTATCGGAGCTATAGCCGATACCTTATCTTCATCTACCTAAACGGTCTCCTCGGCTATGGTACAAATACTTATAATATTTAGTTCATCTAATCTTGAATATAAGCAGTTTATATTGTCTCGATTGGGTTCAATCTTTAAGAAAATATTGAATTATGGATTACATAATGTTGGTCTCTACACCCCACCTAGTGGAACATGTTTAGGCTCTTTCATATTTACCTATCTTTTCTATACCTGTAACGCCCCGGCACTCGCTAACTGATATCACCAGCTAACTCATACCGAGGTGCTACGCATTACCTGTGATATAGTACCAGTCCCAGGATACACTAGCTGGTACTCACAGAATAAACATGGAATCAAAGTAGATTATTATTACATCACTGGGTTTTAGTCCTTACATAGGTTGCTATCCCGGACAGGCCCAGGGATGAGCAACGCACAAAACAAAAGTCCATAAAACAAAAGACAAAAGCAGCGGCGGCTAAGCGTCTGGGCGACCATCTCGATCCACAGGCGACGGCTTGGGGCTAGGCACGATCCTTCTAGAAGTCCTCGTACTCGGCTTGCTCCTGGAGGTACTCCTCGGCGGTCGGGTCGACGTCTTCGTCTTCAACTTCTATGGATATATTATATATAGCAAGGGTGAGTACTTCACGTACTCAGCAAGCCGGGGAAAGAATGACATGCTTGGTTAAGACAAGGAGAGCTAGGGTTTTATTTGCGAAAGCAGCCTTTTTGGCAAAGTGATTTATTTCACAAAACTCCTAGTGAGTGAATCAAGTTTTAGTTGTCGGGAGGAGGCTCACGCCTCGACCCATTCCACAAGTTGCTTTACAACAACTTGTCACGATTAACGAACAACAAGTTATTTGTCTCCTCCATTAGTTTCTTCTCACTTTCTCGACCATACATGGTCCACACAGTCATGTCAGCACTGCAACGCCATCATGGCCCTAACAACACCTCGGTGTCGGACGACACCCCAGGTCACACAGACCCGTTCCTAACCACAAAGGTTAGCCGTTTGCCACACAGGCAAACTCTGGAAACGAAACCCTTCCCACCAATCATTTTCATCAAACATTTGTCAAACAAATCTATGCTATGAGAAACACCTTACACTCGCCCTTGACCGTGGGCACGGCTGTTCGAACAGTTCATTAAACTCTGCAGAGGTTGTACGCTTTACCCACACGACACGAAACTGACACCGTGTACCCGTCGGCAACGGAAGTTCGTGACAAGGCCTTTCCAAAGCTAACCCATGAAAATCGCATGCCACCTAGTTGGGCTAAGATCCATAGCCGAGTATCAGGCAAATCCAGCCGTCGTCCACTCAGGAAATACCGAGGATGCCTCCTACTCCTACTGGTACCATGCCACAATAGAGGCACAAAGACACCCATGATGGGCAAAACATGCGTAACACTTCATCTCCTCATCCTCGGCATTCCACAACCATTGGCACACCAACTCCCATGTGATAACAATTTACTTAGCCAGAGGCATCCCATAAATACCCGTGTGGTCGCACTATAACGTGTTCGGATGGACTTCCCAAAGGAATCGGTCCTTAACGATAATACGTAGCCAAACCACAAAGGCTTGACTCCGCATCATCACCATTTTCACAACACATTTTATTTCACAACACCTCGGTACATCATACCGGATTTTTAAGCATAAAATTTGGAAATACCCAAGTTTCCCACACGGCAACAACGTAAGCATGGCTAAGCGAAACTACTTCGGTAATCGTATAACGATACCGGCGCCAATATTTGTGGAGTTATCAAAGGTATGGAAACATCAACCTATGTAATATAAGTGCGACTATTAGGTTGGTCCGTCGGTTGTATAAACAATCCGAGGCCTAAACATGTTATTCGTGTGTACTAAGCAATGCATTTTTCAATCAACATATCATTGCAAATATAGGGGCAATGTGATCAAAGGGGCTTGCCTTGCACGAGGTGCGGGTCTTCTTTTTCGAAACCGGCGTCCGGAGCGTCCTCGTACACGTGCTCTATACGCGGAACGGAGAACAAATAAATAAAAAGGCAATAAAACTAGCTCAAATCAAATAAACAAGTGTGCCACTGAGTAGATCTCATTTTTAGAAAAAAAATAGAAATTTGAACGGGGTCAAACGGAGTTACGGTTGAATTTCTATGAATTTTCAAAGGTTAAAGGACTTTTCTGCAAATTTGGAAATTCTATTTAAAAGGTAACGGAATATTCCAACGGAATATTCCGTTCCATTAGGGCTGACGTGGGGAGGGCCCACATGTCAGCCGAGAGGGGAGAGAGAGATGTGGGGCAGGGCCCGCATGGCAGCCAAGGGAGAGAGGGGGAGGGGGGCCCACCTGTAAGGGGGGGGTCTTCCTCCTCCCGCTGCCTTGTCCGGCTTGGCCGGTGGCCGGTGGCGGCGGGGAGCGGCGGCGACCGGTGGCGGTGGTAGCCGGAGAGGGGAGAGGGGGAGGCGGCGGCGGCCGGTGGCGGTGGGGGAGTGGCGGCGGCCGGGAGGGGAGAGGGGGAGAGCCGGGAGAGAGAGAGCCGGGAGAGAAAGAGCCGGGAGAGAGGGCTCGCCGGCGGCAATGGTGGAGGAGCGGCGGCGGGGGAAAAAAAATAAGGGACTTCGGGGCCTTTTATAGGCGGCGCACGGTGCGGCGAGCGGCGTGGTGATGTGACGGCGGCGCGGCGCGGCTCGGGGCTCGGTGCGGCACGGCGCGCGGCTCGAGGATGGACGGGACGGCGACAAGACGCGAGCGGCGATGGGGACCGGCGCGGCGCAGGGCTCGGGGTGGCGGTGCGGGACCCGGGGCGGGCGCGGCGCTCGGGACGCGGGCGCGGGGCGCGAGGCGCGGGTGGCGCGGTGTGCGGCAGCGCGGGCGGCGGTGGGCGCAGGCGCGGCGAGCGGCGACGCGGGTGGCGGCGATGCCGGCGGCGCGGCTTGGCGGAAGGTAGGAGAAAGGGGAACAGTAACGGGCCGGGCCGGCATGGGGAGAAAGGCCCGTGGGCCGAAGGGAGGGAGAAAAGAGAGAGCTAGGTCGGGAGAGAGAGAAAGGAGAGGGGGGATGTTGGGCCGGCCTGCTCGGGGAAGGGGGAAGGAGAGGGGGAAGGGAGTTGGGCCGAGGGAGAAAGGGGCCCAACAGAGGGTTTCTCTTTTTTTTTTGACATTTTTGGAATTGGATTTGGGGTGAAATATTTGGGGAAGTTTGAATTGGATTTTGACCAAAAATTAGGAGGATGATCAAGGAGGGAAATTTTGAGATCTATTTGGCACAAAACAAAAACCAATTTAAATTTCAAATTTTTAATTTGAGAAAATTTTTTAAAATAAATGAGAAAGGATAGGGTGCTACAATACCTTAAAGCCGATTCAATTCAGGTGTATCAGTTAGGTCTTTACGAAATGTCATTGGTCCACCAGTCGATCGACTATCGTTTACTAACATGGTTTTACCGTTTATTCTTGTTGGTTGCAGGATCAAACTAACTTGCACGCCCTGAACCCGAAGCAAGAACTCACAGGCCGCCGTGTTTTCGCATCAATAACGTGACAACGAAATATAAGTTTCTCCTAAGAGAGAATTCACAAATTTTTTAAAAAAATGTTTTTGAATTATTGAAAAGTATTTGCTCTCTCAAGCAATATGCTTAAAAATATACATAGTTAAACTTTTTTTTCGTTGACTACAAGCACGACCCAGCCGGTCAACCAATTAAACAGCTATCCGGGACCAGTTTCTGACGTCTGACCACGTCTAAACGTACGATTGGATCCTTGGAGGAAGGAGAGGAAAGGAGAGTAGGAGACACGTACATTCATGTCTGCTAACTAATTGTTTTTCAGTTCTAACTAATTATTTCTCTTGGGCTGTGTAAATCCAAGTTGGATGCAGAGGCTAGGTTTTTAATCCCTAAAAGACTAATTAATCCTCAGTTTGAGTCGTCTCTCTTTGCTAGTGTCTTAAGAAAAACAGAAGTCGTCTCTAGGAGACGCGGCATTGTGATTTTGATTATGCAGGACTTAAGTGGGAGCGCGTCGGGAGACTTTGCCCCTGCTGACTATTAATAGTTCCTGCGGTGCCTATTACGCTTGCAAGAAGCAAATTAAGGGAGTAGAGCTCTCAGCTCGAACTCTACTGCTGTACTGCATACTGATCACCGCTGGGAGACCAGGAGAGGGGTAGCTAGCTACGATAGAGCTAGTTCAGGGAAACGTTCGATCAGTAAGTTGTTACTAGCATGCATGCACTAGTGTTTATCACGAAGTTCTTCTTATCTTTAATTTTACAATGATCAGCCGATGGTAATAATTGAGTAATACACTTAGGAACATATGGTTTGCATATAAGTTTTTTTTTACTTGCCGTGCATCATCTAACAAATTTCACATAAAATTATAGAAAGAAATATATGCATCCAATAGAATTGAACCTATGCGTAAAGTCTCGTCTTTAAATTCACCGTACGTATGTAGATGAAATGATAAAATTTTGATATATTTATTTATAACAATCGGGTTTACTATCATTTTTTTTAGCTATAATATAGAGAATTTGAATTTGGGACTTTACACACATGTAATGCCATTGGAAGTACAAGTATGAATTTTTGTAGAACTTTTTATGTTATTTATTAATCGGTGTGGATGTGTATAGTAGCCGAAGATTATGTGCACATGATTCGTTCCCAATAAACTTTGTAAAGCCTTTAACTCTTGAAGTGCATGTAGAAAAAAATTAAATGGAGTTAGGAGGAATTAGGAGATAACATGCATGCATGCATGCATGGATTAATAAAAATATTAATTGAAATTGTAACTGTTTCCATTTTTTCCAATGAAATTAACTTACCGAAGAGGCGAAGACCAACACCAAGTGGACCGCTGCATACGTTCGGGTGCGGCAAGTGCCGTAAGACTGATATCGATCGATATATCAAGATGCCGGCGGTGGAGACGATGGCTCTGTGGGTGGCCGTCGTCACCCTCGGAGCTCAAATCAAGGCGATGGCGGGGACAGGGAAGCGGGAGAGGGAGAAGGTTCGCCTGCTTAGAGAACAGGCGGAAAACACCAGAAAAATCCTCAAGCTGCTGGAGGATAAGCACCGGCCGACATCGCCGGACCCGACGATGGCCGGGGTGCTGACAGGCCTACGAGGCGCCCTCGACGACATATCCAGTTTGCCGGAGAAGAAGCCCGGCGAGCTCCACGCCCTCGACCAGCGGATCTCCTCGATCCTGCAGCAGTATCACCACTACCACATCGCCAACAACATCCACAGAGATGCTCCTCCAAACATGACGATGCAGCTGCCTCCTCCTCCAACCTTGATGCCATGGCACGGCACACCAGCAATTATTCCAGTAGGATCAGCCGTCGGCGGCAGTGGCAGTGACAATACTGGCGATTGGGGCCATGTCGTAAGGGAGATCGTGGAAGACGCACGGGTGACCGTGCAGGGGGCGTGGTACGCGAGGCACAACATGGAGGAGGTGCTTGGCGTGGCGCAGCTCGCGCAGCAGGTGGCCGACCTCTTGCAGCGCCCGCACGCGGCCTCGCGGCTGATGATGCGTGACCCGGAGATGTCGTGGCCGCTGCTGAGTAAAGATCTCAGGGATGCTCTCCGAGACGCACGCTGGATCGTCTGGTACAGCCAGTGGCATCACTTGAGCACGATGCCGTTATTCCCGTCGGCGCCCTTCGCCGGCCAAGGCGCCATGACGGCCGGCGGCTATCCTCCGGTGCAGCCAGCCCAGATTCTAGATGCGGCCGTGATGAAGATCAAGTTCTGCCTCCAGGTCCTCCCAGCCGTTGGATAGCTAGTAGTAATAAATTAACGTGTCATTTTTCTTAATTTAAGTGCAACCACAATATGGTGTAAAAGCAGATAGCAATAAAATAATTACTATCCACCAACAAGTATTGTGAAAGCCGACAATAGCAACTACTAGCTAGTATGGCTACTACCAGCAATAAGTAACTTAACTATATTATTTGTACGTGAAAAGTGTGGGTGCAGGGTATGAGAGGCTATGGATTGATCTTTTTTTCTCTTGTAGGTCCTATCTACTGTTTACCTTTAGCATTCACATATTGTGGCACATTATAGCTACTACCCACTAATTTTTGGGTCTACCTTTATTACCAATTTGATCAGTCATCCCTCCGTCTTAAAATATAAGGGATTTTAGGTAGATGTGATATATCTTAATACTATGAATCTAAAAAAATCTGTAATTTGTAATACTAAGATGTATCAAATTCACCCAAAATCCCTTATATTTTAAAACGGAGGGAGTGATAAACATTGTTGTTATCATGCCCCACGTACCCGACAAAATAAAAAAAAAGGAATCCCTTGTACTATGTAGTGTGTCAGACTCTCAGTGTCTGTAACTGTAAATGAATACCTAAAGTACTTTTGAAAAATGTGGTGGCAAACGGTGTACGTTAAGTACTTCCCTTTGGGAACTCGTTGTTGGGAATTCATGGAGTAGCCAACGGTCCATCGGCCACCCAATTCCCGACGATATGTTTCCAACCGTACGGTATACCTTTAGTCATTTCTAAACCAGCGTAAATACCATAACTCACACTAATTAGAATAACTGAGAGCTTAAAGTTAATAATTTATTTTGTTTTTGCAATTAACAAATAACATCGTTTCGTTGGAACTAATTGCTCGAAGGATCTTGGATCTTGGTATGGACTCCCTTACCCTAGAGGTCCTGGTGTCATTTTGTTGGAACTAATTACTCGAAGGATCTTGGCATGGACTCCCTTACCCTAGAGGAATCCTGGCTAGTGAACCTTAGGGTGAGTTTGAATCTTCCTCTTCCCATCTTCTATAATCTCCTTTTTCATGTACACATTTTCCGAACGGCTAAACGATATATTTATTTTTAAAAAAGTGTATAGGAAAGTTGTTATAAAAAATCACATTAATCCATTTCAAGTTTTTTAACTAAAACTTAATTAATCATATTTTCCGTGCACGGGGGAGAGGTTCTCAACCCCTCCTCTCGAACAAATTCCTAGAGAGGATGAGAGTTGGGTGGATGGAATGGATCGGGACACTTCTCCTCTTTGCTCCTTGGGAGCTTTTTTTATTCATATGTAATGGAAAAATGCATCATTTGCCCTTGGCTCTTCACATGGGAGGCATTGCCCTAAGGACTTTTTAGTCCTTTATTACACTAGTCGAGACAACATTCTAGGAATAGGATTTACACTACTACAAAACCTCTCATAGGTATCGGCTCATAGGTATCGGTTAATTTAAAACCGACACCTATGCACCTTTTTGCACCTCTATGTGATGAAAAATATAGAACCGACACCTTTGGGCAACTATAGGTATCGGTTCTAAAGTAAAAACCGACATCAATACTATAGGTGTTGTTTTTTAAAAAAACAAAACGGTACCTATAGTATATTATAGCTGCCGGTTAATTAAAAACCGACACCTATAATATAAGTAAAATAACCGGTACCTATACAAGCCGAACCGGAGCTGGAGCGTGTCCTTATTCACAATCTTCACTGCCACTCACCTGCTCCCCTCTCTTTTTTCTCTCCCCCTTCTCCTGCATTCTCCACCGCCACCACCACTTGATCCTCTCCCTCCCCCACTCCCTCGCTGCACCTCCTCCCCTTCACTCTCCGTCCGCCGCCCCTTCCCCACTCCCTTGCCACCTCCCCTCTCCCTCCCCCACTCCCTCCCCGCCTCCCAACTCCCTCGCCACCTCCTTCTCCCTCTCGTCCTTCCCTTCTTCCTATTCCCTTCCGGCGGCGGTGGCCAAGGGCAGCGACCATTGCGGCGGCCACGGCGGTGGCCAAGGGCGGCGTCCACGGCTGTGGCGGTGGCGGTGGTCGAAGCGAGGCGGTGGCACGACAGCGGCTCTCTCCCCCTCCCCCTCCTCCCTCCCCGATCCATTCCCCCCATCCCCTCTCTCTCATGTGTTCATGTGTTCTTCATCCGCGGTGCAAATGAGGTGCGATTCATGTGTTCCATCTTCATTTTAGGGGATTTGGGGCATCACTTTGGGGATTTGGGCAAGATGAATTGGCTCGATTTGAGCCGGTCGCATTTCCTTTGTGTTATCCTTGAAAACCAAAGGTGTCGGTTCTATACTTAGAACCGGCACCTATAATCTCTATTGGTGCCGGTTCTAGAACCGTATGCGGTTCAGCTTTGGTACCCCAAATTGGTACCGGTTAGAAAAGCGGCATCTATGATCGGTTCCCAACCGGTATTCTGTAGTAGTGTTATGCCCCAACGATAAGAATTCTGTAAAATCTTTTGCAAAATTATTATTACCAATATGTAGAATGAATGACTCATTTCCGAAAACTAATTTCATGTAGAAAACTACCACTCTCATACAACATAGATTCTTTATTAATTTAATTTATTCATCTGAGAATAAATCATGTCCATAGGAAACTGACAGATCTGAAAGTGAAAAAGGTTTCACTTGTCCATAATGTAATACAACAACAAAGGCGGTTCATAGATTATATTTGCCTATGATACAACAACGCAGGTGGTTCATAGTTTAGATTTTCCTATGAAAACAGTTTCTACAGACAGATGTCCCTGTGCAAAATGTATACCATAGGTGGAGACTATAGATATCCGCATGCGTAAATATATTTTCCCGGGTGATTCTCGGTGCATAGGTAAAATTTCATGAATTTTGCATATCCTTGGGTGAGGTGGGCTGGAAAACGCCCGTGTGAACGTCTTATGCACTGTGACTAACGTATTCTGCATGTAGTGATTGTTGCCACAAAACTGATATTTTTTTGTTTCCTTTCCTCCATCCCCTTAATAAATTATCCATAGTGAGAATGCTATTCCTTAGCATTAACCATCAGAACACCTTGATTTTGATAGGTAATTTTGAATTTTCACAGTTTTATGTGTGGGAATCTCACCGCTCGCAATTTACACATGAAGTTGGATGAGGACAAATTATAGCCCTCAGAAGAGATTTTTTGAATGTCCTTTTCCTTTTAGATTTTTCAAGGACTTAAATATTTGTTACAACCTCTAGATCTATTAATTTTAGAAACAAAAATTTGAATTTCTCAAAGACATGTTCTACACTAAAGTTGTAGAGCTCAACAAGATTGATATCTTTGTAGTTGATCACTTTTTACTTGATGTCATTTAGGGTGCCAAATATGCAGTACAAGTTTTATAGATGTAACGTCAAGAGAATAGCTTCCATCTCATAGTCATGAAGAGTGTCATCAGTAAGACGGTAAGGAGGCTAAACGTAGTCAAAGGTCCACGGTTCAAGTAATATAGAACGTGTTTGCATATATTTCGTGTATATTGAAACAATTTTTCAAGTTTTTTTTGTGCCTCCAAAAAAATATAATTTTTTTCTCAATTGCTTTGTGTACTCCGTCTATATAAAATTGTTGATTTTTAACGACCCTAAGTCATAGGTGGTTCGATAAACATCTACATGAACTGGTTGTCACCCGTCTACAAAAATAGTTTTTCTATTAGTTTATCCACTACTTCTTTTGTCCTAAAATAAATGCAGCCCTCTAGTTTAAATTTCAACTACACTTATTTTGGGACGAAGGGAGTAACAAATAAAAACATGAGTTCATATACAGTCTACCTCCGTATGATTTTTTTTAAGATGACCTTATTGGTGATGATTTATTAATGATACAAATTCAAGTCTCTATGTTAATAGTACGCGAAAATTTGATCAAGCATCTCTCAGTTCAGATGGGTGCAGGTACCAGCCGGCAGGGTTTAACTTTTTAATTTCGAAGAAAAAACCGTGGTGAGTTTACCAAAATCTGATAAAAACCGATAACTTCCGGTCAACGTTGTATGAAAACCGGCTAATAATGCCAACCGGTTTTCACAAACTGATACCTACCGGTTCCATGAAAGCCGACCGGTTTTCGCGAAATTCCATCAGTTTTGTGAACCCTGCCAGCCGGTCCCCAACAGTACACAGTCACTATCCGTTGGAACCGTTCCAACACGCGGTTATATATTTAGTACATGTACTAGTCATTTGGGAATCTCTTAGAGTACACTTATCAGTTGACACTTTATATGCTACAAGCCTACCACTTGACCTGTCAACCTCCAAAGAATGGTCTTTACAATTGACTTATTCCTGATACGCTGTATTAGCTATTTTACATTGCAAATTTCATAAAGAAATGGTAGATGCATATTGTATGAATATTCTCAATGAAGTAATTTGAAAATTTGCCACAAGTTTAGCCTCCTTTCTCCTCCATGTTCTTTACCATGTCCTTTCCCTTTTGCTAAAAAAAACAAATGCTCCCTGGAGAGAGAGAAGGGCGGAGGGTTGGTCATAGCTTTTTTTCTGTTTTGCGTCTTATTTTTAACTTATTTTCAAATACTTTTTGAAATGTGATTGTACCTGTAGGTATGATTCTACGTTGAAGTCGATAACAAATGTGTTTATCATAATATCTTTATATAGTGTGCAGTCGAAAAATACATAATAAGTATTAAATTTTACATTGTAAGTTTTAAATTTATGGTGTAAAAAATCAATTGTTTTTCAAAAGTATGATGCTATAAATATAGCTAATCTATTTTTCATTTTCCTTGAGAATTGAAGCAGGGGCGGTTCTAGAGGGGGTGGACCACCCTCAATTTTGATCCAGAATGATCCTTCTATCAAATTCGACCCAAATTCATCTTATAGATATGACCTGTTAGACTATTTATATTGTATTGTTATAATTTTTAAACTAAAAACTATTTATATTGTATTTTTGTAATTTTTAAACTACAATATTAGTTTTAGTGAAGTATTTGAGGAAATTTTACATGTGTAAATTGAGTTTTTGACGTTTTAAAATGTTGGAGCGTGAAATAGGACCACCCAAGAAAATTTCCTAGAGCCGCCACTGAATTGAAGTACGGAAAGGATGTATGGAGATATCCCTGCAAGAGGATCAAACTTACAAAACTGTTTTATCATAATTTTCCATATACACATTTTCTGCAGCCTCTAGAAGCTTCGTTTCAGTCGTATACACAGTTTGCCGACAAGAAGACGAAGACCTAGGGTGGACGACTTTCGCTGGCAGTGGTCCCAAGCCTTGCTGAGTCAATCCATCGAGACGACGAGCTACTTCTCCCTCCGTTCTAATTACAGGTTATTTAGCAAAGATTAATTAAATTAAGAGAATGATTCCTTTCCGGTTACCTCTCTCAGTGAGTAGACTTTTAGTTTGCATTGTTTGATGCCTTTTCTAAGCGTCTGATTATCTAGATTCCTGTGCATTTTGAATTAGTGAAAAACGTACTTATACTGATATTATGTATATAACTAGCATGGTGGCCCGCGCAGATTACGCGTCTAGTATCGTTATATTTTTCTCATTTAATACCTTAAATATTTTCAAATTTTATAACTAAATATATTAAACGGCAACATAATTTAAAATTATGTACTAACTTGACCAAACTAACCCATGCATAGTATTCATATTGTACTATATGATAGCTATTAATTATTTTTAATTTTGAATTTTAGTTATTTCTAAAATAATTTCTATATAGACCCTAGACGACTCTTTCAATATTCTTTATTTCTTAATTTCATATTTCTGTTATTTATAAATTTTATTTATATATAGAATATGGACTCCTCTCCCAATATTCCTTTTTCTTAATTCCAAATTTTAGTTATTTGTAAATTCTATTTCGAAATGGACTATAAATCTTCTTTCAATATTCCTTATTGTTTTAATTTCAAATTTGTTATTTTTAAGTTGTATTCCTATATGGACTTTAGATGTTTTTCCAATATTCCTTTTTTTAATTCCGAATTTTAGTATTTACAAATTGTATTCTTATATGAACTCTAGACTTTTTTTCTAATATTTATTATTTTTTAATTCCGAATTTCCGTTATTTATAAATTGTATTCCTATTTGGACTCTATACCCTTCTCCCAATCTTATTTATTTTTATAATTCTGAATTTTAGTTATTTCTAAATTATATTTATATATGGATTCTAAACTCTACTTTTAATTTTTCTTTTTTTTTCTGACTTCCAACTATTTCTAAATTCCTATATGAACTCTAGTATTCCAATATTCTTATTTTCAAATCCAAATTTTTGTTATTTTTAAATTATATTCCTATATGGACTCTAAACTCTTCTTCTAATATTACCTATCTTTTATTTCGAATTTTGGTTATTTATCAAATGTTTCCTATATGAACTCTGGACTCTTTTCCCAATCTCCCTTGTTTTTTTAATTTAAAATTTTAATTATTTTCAAATTGTAGATAGACAAAAAAAACTCAAATTTTATTTTTTTAATTCCGACTTTTAGTTTGTTCTAAATTCCTATATGGACGCTAGATCTTCTTCCAATATTCTTATTCCTTTTTAATTCCAAATTTTTGTTATTTCTAATTGTATTTCAATATGGACTCTAAACTCATCTATCCATATTTCTTATTTTTTAATTCCGATTTTTGGTTTTTTTCTAAGTTATATTCTATATGTACTCTCTTTCAACATTCCTTATTTTTTTAATTTGGAATTGTAGTTATTTCTAAATTGTATTTCTGTATGGACTCTCACCTCTAATTTTAATTTTTTTATTTTTTAATTCCGAATTTCAGTTGGGTCTAAATTGTATACATGTATGGACTCTAGTCTCCTATTCCAATATTCCTTATTTTTTAATTCCGAATTTTAGCTATTTTTAAATTGTATTTCTATATGGACTCTATTTTTTCTTTTTCTCTGATTAATGTGAGAATTTCTAGACCATGAGAGTAAACATGGTGACTCCTTTTTCTATTAATTTAATAAGTTAATAGATTTAGATTTTAGAAATACTTATATTTCGGACACAAAGGGATATCAGCACTTATTACTAGCTAGCGTTTACTTCTCTTAGGGAGAAGAGGCTGGTCGCTGATACTGAAAGATAATTAGTTCAGAGGTACATGAATGACACGGACAGCAAGAATATGTATAAATAGATCTGCTTGCTCGCTTTGCCAGAAGCAAGGAAAACGATCGAACTCGATCTGATCCATCATAGGTTTAGTGCTTGGGAGAGGCAGCTAGCTACGAGTTCTGATCGACAAGGTCGAACGCTGGTAAGCTACTCATTATTGTTAATTACTATATATTACTTCTAGTTTATGATAAGTAAGAGCTACTAGTTCCGAATATTTCTGATAAGGAAGCCCATTAGTTAACCTTCTAGATCTACTATTATTTTGTTGTCTCAGTTTACAAATGAACGATATTACAGATGGTCCTAACATATAAAATATATTATAGTATAGTTAATACTGACATATACTAGTAAAAACAATATTTTTCCAAACGGTCAGATTCGATTTTTACTTGTGGTTAAGTTGTCTCCGAAAGTGTCTGCTACTCGAGGCCACCTTCAGCCTCTGCTAGTAGGCCTCCGCTAGTTGGCTCAGCCTACGTATTACACCCTATATGTGAACCAGCTTAATTCGACAGTAGGTATTTAAAACATGTTCACTGATTAACCTATTTGTATCAAATTCTTTGGTACTACCATTTTAAGTTTTAAAAAGACGACGTCATGAAGATCGACACGCCTCTAATAGACATGTTTTATTATTACATTCTCAAACCGCTACCTAAGGCACAAGTTTTATTTTTATTTCGTAAAACCGCTACTAATGTTTTTAAAAGGGCATCGTTTTGCACATTGATATAATCTTCAATTTAAATGTTTTATTATTATTGTTGCAATCAGTATTTATCAATACAAAATAACAACTGACTCAATCAAAAAAACATAGCTACCTTTAGCTTAAAATTCGTTCCAAAATATGAAAGGATTTTTATGGCAAATCAAGTAATATAACTTTCATATTTTAAATCCCAATACTTTTCATCTAAAAAGATATCAAGATTAATTTGACCACATCTATTCTCAGACGTACAACGGAGGTAGTACTATATATATCTGTAAAAACAATTAAAACTACACCTATATGAAATAGTTTTTCATCATAAATCTACTAATAAAATTTTCACATTCTAACTTTTTATAAGTTTCATCTCTTTATTAAGGATTTAATATTTTGATAATCGTTAGCATCTATTAACTTATTAAAGTAATAGAAAAAAGCATCCATGTATGCTCTCATGGTCGAAATTCTCATATTAATTGGAGAAAAAGAAAAAAAATAGAATCCATATAAATTATAATTTAAAATAACTGAAATTTGGAATTTAAAAATAAGAAATATTGGAAGAGGAAACTAGAGTCCATATAGAAATACAATGTAGAAATAACTGAAATTTGGAATTAGAAAATAAGAAAATTAAAAGTAGAGGTTATAGTCCGAATATAATTTAAAAATAACTAAAATTCGAAATTAAAAAAAAGGAATATTGAAAGAAGAGTTTAAAATACATATAGAAATACAATTATAAAAAATGTAAATTTGAAATTAAAAAATAATGAATATTAGAAGAAGAGTCTAGAGTCCATATGGAAATACAATTTACAAATAAATAAATTCGAAATTAAAAATAAAGAAAATTAGAAGAGGAAACTAGAGACCATATAGGAATACAATTTAGAAATAACTAAAATTCGAAATAAAAGGTAAGAAAATTAAATATAGAGGTTAGAGTCCATAAAAAATATAATTTAGAAATAACTAAAATTCAAAATTAAAAAATAAAGAAAATTAGAAGAGGAAACTAGAGTCCATATAGGAATACAATTTAGAAATAACTAAAATTTGAAATAAAAAGTAAGAAAATTAAAAGTAGAGGTTAAAGTCCATAAAAAAAATACAATTTAGAAATAACTAAAATTAAAAATTAAAAAAATAAGGAATATTGTAAGAAGAGTCTAAAGTCTATATAGGAATACAATTTAGAAATAATTGAAATTTAGAATTAAAAATAAGGAATACTGAAAAATGAGTTTAAAGTTCAAAAAATAAGGAATAATGGAAGAAGAGTCTAGAGTTCATATATAAATATAATTTACAAATAACATAAATTCGAAATTAAAAATAACAATATTCGAATAGGAGTTTAGAGTTTAGAGTCCATATAGGAGTATAATTTAGAAATATCTAAAACTCGAAATTTAGAAGTAAGAAATATTGAAAGAAGGGTTCAGAGTCTATATAGAAATAAAATTTATAAATAATAAAAAATTAGAATTATAAAATAAAAATATTGGAAGAGGAGTTTATGGTCCATGTAGGAATATAATTTAAAAATAAGTAAAATTAGAAGAAAAAATAATTAATAACTATCAATATATACAATACAATATGAATATTAGTTGGTCAAGTTATTATAGAATTTAAAATTATATTGTTATTTTAATATATTTTAATGATATAATATAATAATATATATGATATTTTATAGGAGAAAATATAAGGATACTTGTCGCGTAATCTACGCGAGCTACCATGCTAGTTTCTCTTTTAAAACATTATCTTTTTTGAAGGGAGGCAGTATTAATATTCGGAATGACCTTTCTAACAAAACTCCAGAATGGGAAAAAAAAGGTAATCACGTTAGAAATAACATTTCACGAACCTTACGTGAGCAATTTTTTCTATGCGTCCACTAGGAATAACAGTCACCAATTATATTTCAGTTGGAAAATTGAGTTTTTTTTCAGATCTTTTTTATCGTATATATATATATACTAGAAAAACTGCCCGTGCGTTGCAACGGGGAAAAACGAGAAAATTAAGAAAAGTTACGAAAAATTTACATTATATAATTAATTAAAATACAAATTTTTCGGAATAAAGTAGGTAGGTATAGAATTAAATTAATTTATATGTAAAGTAAAATAAGTGTGAGAAATAAAATTACATGGCTGGATTTAATTTTTATTAAATTATCCATGATTAATCACACTATCTGAAATTTTCTCTGAATTTTAATAATATAAACATCGTTTCAATATTTATTTAAATAAAAATCTATATAAAACCCCTTTTTTTTCTTTCGTGGCCACGTTCGGTCCAGCAAGCTCAACTCGTGACCAGCGAGTAACAGGAAGTCTAATTTACCTCCTCTCCGGCCTCTCTTCTCCGTTTCTCCGTCTCAGCCCGCAAGCGTACGTTCAGCTCGGAGAAAACCGAAGGTCTAATTGGGTTCCCTGACGGACGAAAAAAAGATAACGAATAAAATGTTACTAAATTTTATAATAGTGTGTGTGTGTGTGTGTGTGTGTATATATATATATATATATATTTTTTTGACTGTTTCGCAGCCACAGGTAGGTATCAAGCTGGTTATTCAATGGAGCCAGTTTCGTTGGTGGGGACCCTAGTGGCCATCGCTGGCCAGATAGTGCAACTGGCAAAGACGGCGAAGCGCAACAGGAGGAAGTGCGATCAGCTGAAAGAGCGCGTGGAGTTGATCGAGCATTTCCTCCGTCAGTTGAGTAAGCTACAGTGGACGCCGGACCCGGCAACGACGACCATGCTGCAGCGTCTGCAAGACGCCCTACGCTGCGGAGAGAGACTCGTCCAATCCTGCCAGCGCCGGAAGAAGGGGTGGAACCGCCTAAACGTCTTCAGCGGCCACCAGAAGTCCGGCGAGTTCGCCGATCTGCACAAGAGGATCTCCAACATCATGCAGCTCTTCCACATCTCCAACCGGATCCTCTCTCTCAGTATGAACAACGAGCGCTTCTTCATGAACGTGCTCGATAAGCTGCTTCAAAATGGTGCTTGCGAGCGCTTACCACACGTACGGCTTACTCGTTCTTCTTTCTTCCCCCCCCCCCCCTACCCCCTCTTATATCATTGCTTAGTTGATCATTAGGCAGAAAAACGGTTGGGAAATTTTATCCTGCTACCACGTTATATTCATGCTCCAAGGTACAATAATCTCCTGCTCCATGCCCAACTATCTACATAACAGTATTATTCACATTTTCTAGCGTAAATTTTGATACCTCTAAATATATATCTTAGATACTAGGAAATATTAAATTTTACTTTAAAAATTTTGGTAACTCTCGATACCTCTCATGGACTATAAATTCTCTTCTACTCAACTCTAGTGCTGAGGTAAGATCAACTAGATTGGTGGTGGAACACAAGAGGAGAGTTACATGGGCTGCTGGGCTTTAGAGGCTGTCAAAAAAGTTTAAGGCTCGCGAGTGCTCGAGCTTGGCTCGTCCTAGGCTTGATTTGAGCTTAGCTCGAGCTCCAAACGAGCTAAACCCAAGCCTTAGCAAAAGCTAGCGAGCTTTATCGTGCTGAGCACAAGTTTCTACCGAACTTTAACTCTGTATGGTCTATATTTTTTGTTTACCTTATTCATTTAATAAACTAATAGATAAATTATATATTAGTATTATTTACACAACAAATTAGCATGTGTTAGCATAACATATTTATCATAGTCATTTTCTACTCTTTTGTTAGTATGATTAATTAAAAAATAATTATACTTATCGAAAGATTATCATTAAAATATATATTATACTATGTACTTATAGTGAGCTCGAACCAAGTTTGCCTAAAAGCTCGAAGGTGCAATAAGCTCAGCTCGAGCCTGGGTAGACGACTCACTCGAACTCGGTTCATTGACAACCCTACTATAATTTAAAGGGTAGACGACTCACTCGAACTCGGTTCATTGACAACCCTACTATAATTTAAAGGGATAGTAAAATGGTAAGGTGTCAGTCAATGAGGGCAGGGAGGAGGGGGTGTTATTAAGAGGAGAGTAGTCATGCAGTACAAGTGAAAACGGTTGGAATCGGTACCATCTCTTTAAAATTATAATTTCAAATATTAAGTCGTAACATATCCTTCATTAATTAAAAAAATGATCACAAGCGGGTTGGACGATATTTATTTAATGAGTGGAGATGTGATTAATATATAACAAACGGCCGTCAATTTTGCGTTACTGTTGATTTTAATTAAGCTGACTGTCATTAATTGTTCTATCAGGACCAAAAAGAGGATCTGAAGGCCTCTATCCGTAACTTGACTAACTGTGAGCATTATGTCACCAGAAGCGAAAAGGGTTCTGGAATTGATAAGGAGTAAGCTAAGGTGAGTGCCGTGCATATCTTTCTTTATGTGACGTTGTGTTGTGCTCTCTTCAGAAAATATGAATAATTGTCTGATCCAATTATGTGGTCATCAGTGATGCAGTAATTAAATAAGCACGGTATAAATAACTTCCCTTAATTACGTTTATTTCTGTATTGGTAATTCGTATCGATCCGCAGTGGTGCAGCGAGTAGTACACCGTTATCTCCGGGAGGAGGAGGAAGAGGTTGGCATCCGGGAAACGATGAGATTACCTCAATCGCTCAAGATATCGTTGCGGAGGCGGAGACGGTGAAACACAACAAGGACGAGGCCCAATGGCTTGCCCGGCTCGCGCAAGAGGTGGTCTACCTCATGCAGGATCCGCAGGCTCCCCTGATCCTGAAGCATTCCTATGCGTCGCGACTGAAGGACGATCTCAAAGAGGCTCTCGAGACCATCAGGTCCAAGGATATGCACAGGACCATCCCGGCGATGATGCACTGCGGCGGCGGCGGGTACGGCGGCCCGGCCGGCGGTCGCTATTCCAAGCTGCATGCCATCGAGATATGCAAGGTTGGGTACAAGATTGAGTACTGCCTCCAGGTCCTCCCCCTCGTTATCATAAACACTTAACATATATCTGGTGGTGGTTGATCAATAGTTCAATACTAGAATTGATGCGCTATATATATTGTATAATACTATTGTCTTATATCCTATATATATATATGCATATATATCTATACATAAATAAATTTTCATGCACGTTCACTTTGTACGTACTACTCCGTTTCCTGTAAACGGTATTGGGTTATTCAAGTTTGTGAATGCGTAATATTATACTCCTCCGGTTTTTAATAGATATGACACCGTTGATTTTTAATGGAGACCGTTCGTCCTATTCAACAGATGTATCCTATAAACACTCCTAAACTGTCATGTAGTACTTCTACAAACATTTTTAAACAATTGTGTACATAGGTGTACCGTTTAATCCCAGAGACAGACATATGTAGCTACTGTTAAGCTTGATGTTTAACTCTGATCGATGCTCATATGTTAAGCCGTTTAGTTTAGGCAGTCGTCAACGTGCATGCTTGTTGATTGCAGAGACAGGCACGCTGATGTATTACCGAGCTTTTGATGCACAAATTGACCATTAGCTGCTCCAGGGACGAGATACAAAATACATATGCTTGCAGACCAGGTTGGAATCACATGTAAAGTTTTGCAAGACACTACTATAAAAACCCTCATAGGGACCGATCTTATCGGTACCGGTTCATTTAAAACCGGCACCTATGAGCCTTTTCCCACCTCCGCACGATGAAAAAATATGAAACCGGTACCTTTAAACACTATAGGTGTCGGTTCTATTAAAAAACCGATGCCTATTTAATAAAACCGGGTCAGACCACCTATAGCGCCGGCCTTATCCATCCATACCCCCCACACGCACAGGGCCCACCTTATCCATCCATCCATCTCTCTCTCTCTCTCCCCTCCTCTCCCTTTGCGCGGCGACAGCGACTGAGTAGCGGTGGAAGCCGACGGAGAAGGATGGGCGGCGGCCCTCTCCCTGCCCGGGGGCCCTCCCCCCTCTCCTCCTCCAGGGCGGCGCGGCGGTGGAGAAGGCTGGCCGACGTGGGCGAGGTGGTGGCGCGGCGGTGGAGAAGACCGACTGGCACGGGCGAAGTGGCGGCGCGGCAGTGGAGAAGACCGACCGGCGCGGGCGTGGGCGCGGCTGGCACAGCGGCTAACGGCTGGAGGAGGCTCGCCCCCCTCTCGCCTTCCTCTCCTTGCGGCGGCACGGGTGAGGTGGAGGCCGGTGCGGCGAGCTGGCGGCGCGGTCACTGGATCTCGCCGGTACCCTCTCTCCCGGGGGACCTCCCCCCTCTTCCGGCGCGGTGTTGGGTGGCGGCTGACGGTGTGGAGACAGGCACATCTAGGTGGCGGTGTGGAGGCCGGGCGAGGTGGTGGTGGCGGCGGTGGAGAAGGCCGGTGGCAGTGTAGAGGGCCATCTTTTTTTATTTTTTTAATAGTATAGGTGCCGGTTTTAGAACCGGTACCAATAAAATTGAGGCGAAGGTGCCGATGAATAGGTGCTGACTAGGAAACCGGCACCTATAGCCAGTTCCCAACCGGCACCTATAGGAGTTTCTGTACCAGTGAGAAAAAATGAAAGAACTCATGGCCCATGAATGCATTGTACAACAACTAATTTCCCTCTCTTATTCAGGGATGAAAAAGCACATCTGCATAGGGCCCTGGCCTGATCTGGAAATTGCTCAACCGTCTATCACTCTGAGACAAGAAATGGGCACACATCAGCTACATTTGAGATTTGGCACACCTCAACATTTTTGTAAAGCAGGCACTCATAGTGAAAGCAGCAGGCCAACCACCACTCCTATACATCCAATTAGAGTTCACCAAGTAGTGAGACATAGAGAGATCTAGAGGGTGCATGAGAGATCATAAGAAGAGGTGAAGCAGTATAGACCATCATGCCAGAGCAGAAAGCAAATAACCTTGGAAACAAAAATGAGTGGTGAGAACTAGCTAACTAGGATCATCGTCTTCATTATACAGTTCCAAATCCACATCCACCAATTTCACTTCATGTATATATAAACACTCTAGAAATTAGAGCCTAGAGATGATCACCACCTACATGGCGATTTAGACAAAGCTGAGATCCATGGCTGAGCTGGTAGTAGGGTACGCCTCCAGCGCGAGGGGACTGATCAAGATGATCATGGCCGCCGTGCAGACGGCGAAGACGAACAAGAAGCAATGCCGGGAGCTGGAGGAGCGTGTCAGGATGGTCTCCGCCGTGCTGAGCCGCCAGCGGGAGACGCAGCCGAGCCCGGAGACGATGACCCGGCTGCCGCCGGGGGCGAGGGAGGCGGTGGACGGGCTCGACGGCGTGCTCCGTGAGGCGCACGAGCTCGCCGTCACGTTCAACCAGAGCGGCGGCAAAAAGATGCGGCGGCGCCTCCTCTGCTGGGTGCGGCGGGTAGTCGGCGCCCAGCGGGAGGCCGAGAGGCTCGCCGGAGTCCTGAGCAAGATCGACTTCTACCTCTCGCTCTACCCTGCCATTGCCCACACAGACATGGCACATCGCCTGGACCGGCAGCTGTGGACGACCACCATGAGTTTCATCGTCTCCGCCGTCGCCTTCGCTGGGTTTGTTGTTGTCTCCATCTCCATGGTTTCACGCAAGAAATAATCTGGATCGATGATCAGCCGATCTGATCGACGGACAATACGTACGTAGTAGTGCAATCCCTGGCTGAAATATGTTGGTACGTATTATGTGTGCAAAAGAACTTTCAGTGTAGTCATTTTACCCGAGTTGCATGTTCAATTATGGGATCATCTATATATTCGGCTTTTTTATTAGGATACGACAATGCCGATATTTCTGATGAGCATCTCCGAGAGAGATACAGCCGTGACGATGTGATCGATAGTGATGATAAGAATGTTGTGGAGGCGACGACCTCATCTTGTCATCGAACAGGTGAGGACGCAACGTGACCGGAAACAGGTCCAATCGTAACAAAGACGATCGAAGAGATCAGAGGAGTAGCACTACGGACAATGCACCCGATGCACATGGGATTCACGGATACGCTGCGGCAGGGCAAACCCTGTGAGCGTAGTGTGATGCCGTGAACGTGCATGACCGAGGACGACGAGATCATGAACGGTGAACATAAGGGTTATGACTGTGGTATATGCACAAGCACGAAAAAATATGTGTAAAGTATGACTATATATACCTGCACAAGAAGTATATAAGTGAGGTTAGTAGGTGGAGTTCAGTTGAAGACTAGTCGAGCTAGCACATGGGGCCAATTGGCCCCTCCTTAGGTCAGTTGGTTACCCCTATGCTCGGTCGGCCATCTTACCATCCATTAAGACGGTTGTGACTTCAGACGGTTTGGCTTAACTCTTGATGTGGATTGGATGATCTGTTTGATCAAATGGTCAGGGCCGGCTGGGCAAGAGATGGGCCATCAACCTGTGCAATATGGTTAGTCAGCCTAAGTGGCTAGGGGGGCAGATCTAACATAGGGACAGTGGGGGATCAAACATCCACTAATGACAATAGGATCGTGGTAGCTCCCGTAAAGTCCTCACTAATTTTTTTTCATATATACATACATATGAAAGGAAGTTTATCATCTACTTTATTCAGACTCCCTATTATTTCTTCGTGATCTGGTAAAGAAAGCCGTCCTGTAACAGTCACCCTTAGGATGCAGGCGAGCATGGTGAGGCCGGCCGGTCTGAGTGGTGGGACCCTATGGGAATTAGCTTGATGCATTCTAACTCGTTAAAACAATCGCCTACCGGAACGTGTACTACATGTTTTGATCCCTGAGACAGAAATGTTTGCTATTGTAAAGTAGGATGCAAATACGCAATCCTGCTACCGGCATAGCAACGTGCTTAGTAGTTTATTTTCTATTTTCTACTATAAAGTTTAAAATGGAAAAAGTAACTAGAATTATGATAAGCGCAAAAAAAAAAAAAACGCTTCGCCACGCTTGCTTCCGTACTGTCATGCTTTGTGATTATAAACTCTGATGGTGACATGTTAAGCCGTTGAAACAGTTGTGTACAGTAGCCCGGAAATAATGCGAAATAATTTATGAAAAAGAAAAGAAGAGAGTTGGACCATGTTGAGCCAGTGGGCTTGGGCTGCTTTGGTTGGCCGAGCTAGCTAGCAGATGGATCATGCGTGCATGCGGCAACCCGGCCTTTTTGTCCTTGGCCCATTCCGCCAGCAGCAGCAGTAGCAAAGCAATCAGCAGCAGGCAACGATTTTTTTTATTTTTATATTTACATTTTAAAAGATCTAAAAAATAAATTCTCATTTCAAAGTTTTAAAAAAATATACATCTTCTGCCATACAATAAGGTGCACGCACTGCTAACATGGAAGGAGTAAACCTAGGACGCAACATATAAATCGTTCTACGGTAGAACAATTTATATATGACGTGGCATCTTATTATATATGACGTGGCATCTTATAGGAGGGTTATGTTGTGGTAATTTTGTAGGCAACCCCTTCTTACCAATCCATAGGACGATTTATTATTTGAAGGAAACCGCCTACAAAATTACCATATTGCGTTCCATATATATCACTAAAAGCAATATCACCAAACTAAATCAACCATATCACGTCCCAGTCCCATGTATGACTAGAAGCAATATTACCATACAGGAGGGTGAGAATAGGCCGCCTTCAAAATTACGTCTTACGGTAGAACAGGAGAAGTATATTTTTGAAAACTTTGAAACGAGATTTTTTTCGTAAATCTTTTAAAAATTAATATAAAAGTAAAAAAAATTCAGCAGGCAACACCACAACAGTGCTGTGATATTTGTTTTTAGACTGTGGGAGTAGTTTCCTAGTCACGGTCACCACTGCGTAGAAAAGAGGTCACGATCACGGGTGTCGAATGTTCAAGTGGGTTATGGCACCTGTCACCCTGACTTTATCACTTCACTTCTAATTTTCCCTATTGCCAGCATAAATATAGTAATCCTTCCATTCCAAAAAATATAAGATGGATTACCTTAATACTGCTAAATATCTTAGAAAAACTGCAACCAAGAAGAAATATCTCAAGCTGGTATGGTATTGGTATTATCACATCAAAGGTAATTAAACGCTGAAAGTAGGGAGACACGCGGCAGTATTTACACATGGAAGATGTTTACACACAAACACTTGGTTGTCGCTAGCCCTTGATATACACTGAAGCCAGGCTAACTGACACGTACCGGTCTGGTAGTACTAACAGCAAGCTACTGAGAACAGGGCAACAAGATAAAGATAGCAACGTAGCCTCTCGGACAGCAACGGCGTATTAGCTATAGATACAGTACTTATTAGATAACCACGAAGACCAGCAAACATGGCGTGACAGAGAGAGATCGAGCAGCATGCAATATTCTATCATCCGATGGGATTATTCAGTTCAGCGATGGCTGCTCCTGGTCTCGTCGCTGTACAGCCTGGATGATGAGAAGATATGATTCAGTTTAATTTACCAATCATATTCATATATATGGAGATAGATCGATGAGTACCAGTCGTAGACGGTTGGAGAGTTGGGTTGTGGTCGGTCGAAGAGGTTGGCGCCGAGGCTCTTGGTGGCAAGGTTGCTACCCGGGTGGAAGACGCTCCTCCACACGTTGCTGCCCCGCGGCGTCGTCGCCGACGACGGAGACGAAGACGACGGCGTCACCGGCGTCGTCGGGGTCGTCGGCATCGACTGCGTCCGCTTGTACGCTCCCCCGCTCGCCTCGCCGTCACCATCTAAGTATTCACGTTCAGTGATGGAGTCAGAAATTGCTAAAAAACAGTCTAAGATAAAGTTTAACTAATGAGGTGTTAGATTTCTACGAAATTTACATATAGTAATTAAAAAAAGCATGATTTTGAAGGTACAAATGGAACAATCCGGCCGGCCAGAGTCCAGATCTTAACATTCATTAATATATATAAGCAATATTTCTGGTTACGATGCTCTTTTAAATTTGTTGCAGCCCCTGCTTATTTGCTTAATAAAGGTAATACTCTCTGTTTTGTATTATGAGACCGTTTTTTTACTTTGAATAGCTCGTGTATATACTTCATATATGCGTCCAAATTTATATTGATGTTAGTGAATCCAAATGAACGATGAAACGACCAAAACGTCTCATGATTTGGAAGGAAATTATATTAGCTTGCTAGTTAGGAGTAGTAAAGCAAAGATACAACGACATAAGCTAGCTACGCTACCTTTGCTGATGACAAGGGGGCGGGTTGTAGCGGCCTTGCGGAGCTTCTCCAGGCCGGTCTCCGGTCGAGGCCCGGCCACCACGTCGTCCCACAGCTTCTCCAGCATCTTCCTCTGCTTCCACCCAACAGAGATCTCTCTGAACCCCTCTTGCTAACTTTACAACAACTCACACTACCTTCGGCCTCTCACTGCCTGCAGTGTCCAAGTAATAGAGCTTAGCTAGCTGTGTGTGTGCCCCTCCTTAAATCATTGAGTGGATATGACCAGGCGTCACGGTACCGGCAGGTCGACTTACCGCAACAATCACACCTAGTACCTTCCACGCTTTAAGTACGATCGAATTTGTAATCTTCTCTTTATGCAGTAAATATGATCACAAGTTAACTACAGATGAAACTATTAAGTAGTATCTCCGTACGAATGTTTAAAGTTGAATATAGTTAATTATTAAAAATAAATAGAATTAAATATAAAAAAGTAGTAATTGAATTAGAATTGGAGGTATGTGGGTAAATTGAATGGTGTTGGATTATGATCGGTTGGGAAAAAATGTTGGTAGAAAAAATTGTTATATTTTAAGATAAGTTCCTAAGTATAAAGATTATTATATTTTGATATGCATGGAATAATTATTTTTCATACGTTTAGGAGGTGTGTATATTGATTTCCAATTTAGATTGGGGAAATAGCTAGTACTGTGCTTTCAGAATGCTGTATATACCAGCGTGTTGGCTTGTTACCGCTCCATATAAAAAGAGACTAAGGCTGCGTTCGCACGTCGTTGTTCCCAGCCCGCACTGATTACGGAAAACGGAACGATCCATTAGCGCATGATCAATTAAGTTTTAGCTTTTTTAAAAAAATAGATTAATTTGATTTTTTTAGTAACTTTTGTATAGAAATTTTTTTAAAAAATATACCGTTTAGCAGTTTGAAAAGCGTACGCGTGGATACGAGAGGTGAGTTGGGAAAAGGAGAAAAAGAACAGACCCTAATGATGGGTTACTACTGTGGAGTGGACACCGTCCTCTGGAAGTTTGTTAATCACTGTCGATGTGGTTAGCTGCACCCGCACGGTGAGCAGACCGAAAGCACATCATCTTCAATGACTCATCGTTAACGGATAAGGATGAAGCGTTTTAGCTCTGTTGGGTCCCACCCCATGGGGATGGCCCACGGCCCGAGAGAGTGATGTATCCGATCTGAAAAAAAAAATCCAGTATTTACGGGGAAACCATCTTCAATGCCTCTCGTTTGCTTAAAAATCATTTAAAAAGTTATGAAAAATTCCGGAAAAATTTGACAACACTCACATACCATATCTATATAACTCCATAAAATCTTAAGTCCAAACTCAACTCACACGTTCCGGAAAAGTTTGTTTTGATCCAGCTAGGAGGATCAATGGAGACCCTCAGCCTGGTAAGCGGCGTGACCACCATCGTCAAGCTTGCGAACGACATCGCCGGCGCGCTGAAGGCGACGAGCCGGAACAGGAAGAGCTGCGAGAAGCTCGCCGAGCGCGTGGGCGACATCGGCGACCTCCTCAAGGGGCTAGACACCTCCTCGCCGTCGACGGTGGCGGCCACGAGGAGGCTGGTGAGCAGGCTGGAGAAGGCGCTCCGCCGCGCGCTGCTGCTCGTCACCTCTTGCCAGGCCAGCAGCCGTATCTACAGCCTCGTCGCCGGCGGATGGCAAGCCGACCAGTTCGACAAGGTGAACGCCGAGATCGACCGGTGTCTTCTCGACCTCAGCCTCTCCAGCCTCGCCCTCGTCTCCAGCATTGATCACAAGCTCAACGCCGCCGCCGCCGGTGAACGGAACACCGAGGTCGTCGCTGTGCAAGTGGCGCCGGAGCATTGCAGTCACGGTCACGATCAGGATGACGGCAAGGACAAGATGGCCAGCGGCGCTGGTGAGAAGAATGGCGCGCCTATCTGCTACGGCGGCGAGCAAGACGGCAAGACTGAGACGGACGCCGGCGAGGTCCCCACCACCATCGGTGTGCCGGCGACCACGGCATGCGCGCACTACCAGCTGTCGCCGCCGCCGCCGCCGCGGTGTTATGGATACCACTTGCATTGTTGCCACTGCACCCATGGCCATTGTCACTGCGCCGGCGGCCACTACTCGCCGTCGTGCCCGTGGTACTCCGACGACAGCGCTGACGTCCGGCTCCGGCATATGTTCAGCGATGAAAATCCCAACGCTTGCTCCATCATGTGACTGTATATATGTAGAACAAATAATTATTAACATTGTCTCTTCCCTTGCAAGTGCATATGCTGGGTGCTGCTGCTGCTACAGGTTGGGAGCTGGGTTGACAAGTGCATTATCTTTTCCCTTGCAAGAATTGCAATCACTCACCTTCTCACATTCATAAAGCATCATAACATTGGATATAAGATACATATTCCAACGAAAACAGGGGGAAGCAGGAAGAGTATGTGATGTAGGACAATGCATTGAACTATTGGAGATTTTATTTACGCTTCCACATGATTTCAATTTGTGAGAATGACACACAATTCAGAGATGAATGATAATCAATTGATGCAGTGAAAGCATGTAATGGCCATTCTATCTGAGGAATTATTAGGTTGCTAGAGCATCATCCAAGTGCTATTTTCTTTTTCTTTAGATAAAAAGCAAAAAAGTTTACCCCTCTTGTCCTACCCGAAGTGTGGACAATTAATACACTTACGTCAGGGTGTGTATATAGTCAAATATAGTCACCTTTGACGGACGTTTAGATGGTACCCGTTACCGTGACTCAGCCGTGAGACCAAATCTTCAACAAGTTATTTTTCAACCTGTCACAAGTGCTGCTATGACGGGCTGCAAGATGGACCGACGAGGATGATAGGTTCTGTAGTAGTGGTCGTTGTTGTATGCCACGGTTATTGCTTTTTCACTCTCCTATAGATCGATGAGCATAATACCACCTATATTAATATATTTTTCTCTATAATATGTGAATTTTAATTTAGAGTTTAGATGTTGCCGCATTATATATTACTATAGATGATGATTACTTTTTCGCCGGGCCGCTATAAATGATGTAAACTGCTCTTGAGTAATTGAACGGTCGTCGTTATCAGCGTAGTAGAACCGCGCGCCGCGTGTGTACGCACACGCACTCGACGTGTTTGCGGAAATGCCAGGCCAGCCGCCAGCGCCGCGGGGGATAGTACGCCTCTTAGGTATACCAGGAAATTACGTAAAAATTACACAATGGCTGCTCTAACGATTTTCGAGATTTTCATAGGGCTCATATATACGGTCGGATTACTGTAACACGTACTGTATATACTGCCGTATATATATATGCGATAAGTACTAGGATTATATATGATAGTCAGAATTGACGTGTCAATGAAATTACTAGTAGTAACTTAAAGGCCCCTTTGAAACAGATTTATTTACCGGATTATTATCTTACGTGTTATAAGAACAAATTAAATGTTTTTCAAAATAACTACTTTTAGGAAAAAATAACTTATAAAATAGCTTAAAACAAGTGGTGAAAGATTTACGAGAAAAATTTTAGAGATGTGAAGTAAATAATCCACAATAATAATTTGCTAAAATGAAAGTAGCTATCTTGAAACGTATAGACTAGCTCTGGGAGGCTGGCAGGTTGATTTAGGAATAATTAACTATTTATCACTCTTACAAGTGATGATAACAGATTTGTCACTGAATTCACATGTCATAGATACATGAGCATCCACAAATCATAGATAGCGAGTGGTAAATCTATTATCATCACATCTTTTAAGAGTGGTAAATAATTAAAATCAGTGAACCACATCCTGCCATTTTCCTTCTGATTGCGACCTTTTCTTTTGCTTAATCAGTCTCTAACTCTTTATACGCGCGTTTTATCATTTTTTCTTCTACCGCATCGCGTGGACGGTGCATCAGTCTCTCTTGGAGTTAGTCAACATGTTTGTGTCACCGCTGTACATGTCCTATAGTTTATTAGATTTATGATGTATTACTTATATGAGCAAACAATTATATAATTAATAGAGGTTTATTTATGTGCAGTTTATACGCGTAAATTTCAACACTAATTCTAGATGTGACTTAATTACGAAGTAAGCTGCAGAGTGACCATCAGATAACTCTTTCTTGCAAGATACTACTACCAGGCAAATTACCAAGAAATTGATAGCAGAAGGCATATCGATCTCTCTACGTACGTATATATGCCAATATTTTGTTCGTTGTGTACTGTACATTGATTGTTCCTGCAATTTAACCTGTTCGAATTCAATTAGTCTCAGGAGTTAAGTTAGGATCAGCAAACCAAAGCAGGTTAACGATGCAACTAGAATTAATGGAGGTCCTAAGCTTGGTGAGCAGCGTGACCACCATCGTCAAGCTCGCGAACGACATCATGGACGCGGTGAAGGCAGCGAGCCAGAACAGAAGCTCGCCGAGCGCGTGGAAGGCATCGGCGAGCTCCTCAGGGAGATGGGGGACGCCTCCTCCTCCTCGCCATCGACGGCGGCGGCGGCCACGGTGAAGCTGGTGAGCAGGCTGGAGAAGGCGCTCCGCGGCGCGCCGGTGCTCATCACCGGCCTCCTGCCAGGCTACCAGCCGCATCTACGTACGGCCTTGTCGCCGGCGGCTGGCAAGCCGACCAGCTGTTCGACAAAGTGAATGCCGAGATCGACCGCTGTCTTCTCGACCTCAGCCTCTCCAACTTCTCCCTCCTCTCCAGCATTGATCACAAGCTCAACCCTCAACGCCACCGCCGCCGGTGCAGTGCGGTCACGGTCATGATCAGGATGGCGGCAAGGACAAGACGGCCAGTGGCGCTGCTGAGAAGAATGGCGCGCTTATCTGCTACGGCGAGCAAGACGGCAAGACTGAGACGATGGACGCTGCGGCCGCCGGTGAGGTCACCACCATCGGTGTGCCGGCGGCCACGGCATGCATGCACTAGCTACCAGCTGTCGCCGCGGCCGCCACCGCCGTGTTACGGTTACCACTTGCATTATTGCCACTGCACCCATGGCTATTGTCACTGCGCCGGCGGCCACAACTCGCCGTCGTACTCGTGGGACTCTGACGACAGTGCTGACGTCCCGCTCCGGCATATGTTCAGCGACGAACTTGTATACACTACTACCTAACATCACACTCGTAACACCCTTATACGTACCGGTTCCCTTAAAATCAATATCTATGAGGAATTTCCTCTGCAAATGAACCTTAACTGGATCAAATTAAGAATCGGCACCTATAGTACCGGTTCTTATAAAAAATTAGCACTTATATATGAGTCATTAAAGCTGGTTCTTTTTTAATCAAATTTGAAAATATACTAATCATTCATTTTATTTTTAGAAAAATTCGGGATTCAAAATTTTTTACAAAAATATACCGTCGATGTCGCGCAATCATTACACGAAAGTGAGGTGGCGTGACGTTTGCGGACGGTATCACGCGGGGGAAGTGCGAGACCGCGCGGTCTCGCGAAATGAAAGAGCGAGACCGTTCGGTCCCGCTGTACCAATCAGCGATACCGGATTGGTTTAGTGATTAATTAGTATGATTAGCGAATTAATTGATTAATTAATCACTAATTATTGTTAATTAAATAGTTAATTACATCATTAGTCACTAATCATTTTTCAATTACACCCACTGTCGCTCTATGCAAGAGCGATACCGGCCGCGCCTGCACGGTCGTCGTCGCGCGAGACCGCGCGGTCTCGCGCGTTCAATCCGCGGTACCGTGAATATTTCTGTAAATTTACCTCGCGAATATTTTTAAAAAAAAGTTGGATATATTTTCAAATTTAATTCGTAACGAGCCAAGCCGATAAGCAAGCACCAACGAAAATATCACAACAATGCCTGCCTGCCTGGTACTTATATTCAAACTACTCCACCCCATCCTTTTTTCCCTACCCTCTTTTCTTCTCCCGGTATCCTCATCCCCTCTTCACCTAGCGACCCGGCGATGGCAAGGGCACACCCTCCACGGTAGTGGGCCACGGTGGCCTCCCCTATCTCGTGGGCAGCCTCCACGCAGTGGACGGCCTCCCTACTGCAGGGCACGGTGGGCGACAGGTGGCCTCCACGGCTGCGTGTAAAGAAGGAAGGTGGTGGCATTTGATGGAACTTTGAAAACCCTATAAAAAAAGAACCAGATAAGACAAAAAACTCTAAAAATGATAAGATCTGTTTTCGAAAGGTACCAAGGATAATGAATAGAAGTTGTTGCAAATCAGGCATGCAAGTAAAAGGGCAGCAAATGAGTAAGGAGCGGCGACATGTATAACTTTTAAAAACTATAAAAATTAAAAACCTGATGATGATAATTTTTTTTGAAAAACCATAAGACAATGATTTGACCATTTAACAATTTTTAAATAAATCATGTCTACGATAATTTTGTATGGGTGTTAGCCGCGCAATTGCGCGGACCACTCTGCTAGTTATATTAATCGAAAAAAATAAATATCTTAAGCGTTAGATCATGGTAGGTCCAGATTATAACGATATAGTCCGATCAATACAGTTGTATGCAAAAAAATAATTATATCTATAAAAATAGAAGTTAAGAGTTGTATATGAAATTTGACTGTATAGAAATATAATACAAGAGTTGTATATGAAATATCGACCTTATAAAAACATAAGCTAAGAATTGTATATGAAATTCAAATATACCTCTATATTATGGCACTATAAACTATAATTTTAGAGTTATATATTAAATCTAAATCTACGTGAATAATCTAGTTCTATGCAAAACTGTTGGAGGTTGATTTTCAGCACATGTGAAACGAGAAAACTCATTAGCAGATAATTAATTAAGTATTAATTGTTATAACTTAAAAATTAGGTTTATTTGATTTTTAAAACAACTTATATATATAATTTTAGAAAAAACATACCATTTAATAGTTTGAAAAGTGTGCTTACGAAAAACTCTCAAGACTTGATTAATCAAAAAGGCGACACCATGTTTGATGTGAAGGCTAGAAATTCCAACATTACTCGAAGAAAAATAGATCTTAACTGTTAGATTATGGTGGGTCCAAACTCCGGATTATAACGTTACGCATTAATTAGTATAGTTGTATACAAAATATAATTATATCGATAAAAATAGAAGTTAAGAGTTGTATATGAAATCTAGACCTTATAGAAATAGAAGATAAAGTCGTGTATGAAAGCCAAATATACTTCTACATATAATGGTACATATAAAAATAAAAGTTTAAGCTGTATATTAAATGTACGATTAATTCGTACTTAATTAATATATACTCGTGGGCTAACTCCGGGAGGCTTGGCATGCATTTGCTTAGAGTAAGTTTAATAATATAGCTCAATACTTACTATAAGTCAATCAATGTTAGCCCTAACATATACAAGGGCAAGTACTATAAGCATCAAGTACAATCTCCTAGATATCACGTAAGCTTAAATAGTGAGCTAGAGGAGAGAAGAGATTAAATAGATAATGAGTCACCCCTCATGCAAGAGGCAACCACTATACAAAATTGAAGACAAAAGAAGAGATAGGAAGAGTAGATTGAACAAATAAGCATTGGGGCTAGTGTATTAGAATTAGTATAAATGCAATATATTATACATGTTACCTCTATATTATTAGTTGATGATGTAGTTAAGATTGGAGGTAGCACCCACCTCTCCTATAAAACTTACTCTAATAAATTAGCTATAAGAGTATCTTTATTTTTTTCATCCTCTCTCTTTCTCTCACTATGAATTTAATGCATATTTCCTTGGAACTTGTGTGGAGCTAGCTCTTGCATGAGAACCGGTACTCTCCACTTTTCTTTATCTCTCTTCCGGATATGGATTTTCATCTCTCAAGGGGATGTCCCCTCGTTGCTTGCATGTCATCTAAATAGTTATCAATTTTTTTAAAAAATTAATAACATAAACTAATATAAAATATATCGCTTCACAAACATGCAAGACTAAATTTGACTTCTACAATTGCAACAAAAAGAACAAATTAAACTGAAAATAGTTATCGTACATTCACAATTATATTTTTTATTTTTATTACAACCTGTAAAAGTTGGAATTTTAACTTGCATGTTTGTGAACTAGTATATTTAATATTAATCAATCTAACTTGCACGAGAGATATCCCTTTGAAAATGAAAACACTTTCCCCTCTCTTCCACATAAATATATAGCTTACTTATAACTCACTATTTTCCTTGCTTAATCCGAGAGCCAGCCTGTCATTTTCCTTCTGTTTACGACCATTATTTATTTCTAGCTACCACGTCGTACGTGGACGATGCCATCAGCCTGTCTTGGAGCTAGTCAACATGTTTGTGTCACTCACCGCTATACATGTCTTGGAGTAGTTCATTAGATTTATTTACGCGGTGTGTAAAGTATATGATCGAGCAATTAATAAATCAATTTGTACATGCATGCAGTTTACACTTGTAAAATTTCAACACACTTGTCCTCGATGACTCTATGCCTATAAATATCATATATGTCAGTATGTATTTTGTTCGTGTACTGTACACACATCAATTAATTGTTCCTTCAAATTAGTTTGTTTTGATCTAGCTAGGAGGATCAATGGAGGCCCTGAGATTGGTGAGCGGCGTGACAACCATCGTCAAGCTCGCGAACGACATCGCCGGCGCGGTGAAGGCGGCGAGCCGGAACAAGAAGAGATGCAAGAAGCTCGCCGAGCGCGTGGAAGGCATCGGCGAGCTCCTCAGGGTGATGGGGGATGGCTCCTCCTCCTCGCCGTCGACGGCGGTGGCCACCAGGAGGCTGGTGAGCAGGCTGGAGAAGGCGCTCCGACGAGCGCTGCTGCTCGTCAACCCCTGCCAGTGCCAGGCCAGCAGCCGCATCTACAGCCTCGTCGCCGGCGGATGGCAAGCCGACCAGTTGGACAAGGTGAACGCCGAGATCGACCGGTGTCTTCTCGACCTTAGCCTCTCCAGCCTCGCCCTCGTCTCCAGCATTGATCACAAGCTCAACGCCGCCGCCGCCGCCGCCGCCGATGAACCAAACACCGAGGTCGCGCCGCCCCTGCCGCCGGTTCAGTGCATTCACGGTCATGATCAGGATGACGGCGAAGACAAGATGGCCAGCGGCGCTGCTGAGAAGAATGACGCGCTTATCTGCTACGGCGGGCAAGACGGCAAGACTGAGATGGCCGCCGGCGAGGTCACCGCCACCATCGGTGTGCCGGCAGCCACGGCATACATGCACTACCAGCTATCGCCGCCGTTTTATGGATACCAATTGCATTATTACCACTGCACCCATGGCCATTGTCACTGCGCCGTCGGCCGCTACTCGCCGTCGTACCCGTGGTACTCCGACGACAGCGTTCACTTCCGGCCCTGGCATATGTTCAGCGACGACAACCCCAACTCTTGCTCCATCATGTGACCGTCAGGCGCACAGTGGCGGAGCCAGGATCTCTACACGCCTAGGGCTCAAATTGAAGGCTAAAACTATCCATGATAATTCATACACTGAAGTACAATACAAGTGCGAAAAAATTACAAGACTAGAATACAATTTGTAACAATACACCGAAGTACAGTAAATATGTAAAAAAAATACAAAACAAAACTAAAATTCTCATTAGAATACACGTATCTTCATAATTTTCTCTCTTCATCAACAATAGGTAGCGAACTTGAAGCTGAATCTGAAAAATGATATTATATAATATAAGTGATGCAAATTATGAGAACTTAATTATTTGTATATTTACAAAGCAATGCATTACATACCTCTAGAAATAGGTAATTTATGCTTGCGCGTCCTCAAAGCATGATAATGTTCTATAATTTGACGATCTTCAATGCTAGTAAAAACATCTCGCTTAATATAGCATATCATGCAGTGATTCATCCATTCATCATTCATCTTCATCTAGCAAATCAAACCAATTTCTAATTGATTAACTGCTACCAAATGCAAAATAAACATACAAATAAATGAATAGAGAGGACACTGTCACACTGACCTTGATTTGGAGAAAAATGGCTGAGCGGGGGGGCGCTTGCCTCTGCACCGCCGCCGCCGGTGGGCGCCGCTGCCGTGCACGCCGCGCCGCCGGAGGGCGTTGCCGCTGCCGCCGTGCGCGCCGCGCCGCCGCAGGGCGCCGCCGCTGCCGGTGCGCGCCGCGCCGCCGAAGGGCGCCGGTGCCATGCGGGCCGCGCTGCCGAAGGGCGCCGCCGCTGCCGCCGTGCACGCTGCTACTAGTGCACGCCGCTGCTGTGCGCGCCGCTGCCGTCGGTGGCTCGGTGCCGATGTGGCCTTTGGGAGAGAAGGAAGAGAAAGGATAGGGTTAGCTGTTAGGGTTAGTTATCTATTGGGCTGGATGGGTCTTTTTTTGGGCTACGAGATGTGGGGTTAAAATAGGCCTGTGTGGGGCTGGGCCAGACGAGTAGGGCTGGGCCATAGGGATTTGACAAAATCTGAAAAATATGTGGGTACTAGTCCACTAAATTTTTTTTCACGAGTGGGGCTCGGGCCCAAGCTACCCTAGGCCCAATTCCACCCCTGGTCAGGCGTGAGCTCTCAATGTGATAGCCCTGGCAAGACCAATGTTTGTGTCACCATAGGTAATAGGAGTATGACCCATTAAAAAGAGTCACAATCATAATGATATGTACAATGTTTATAGCTAGAAAAGTAAATAAGGTGGGTCCCGCTGAGCCCTACAAGAAAAAGAAAATGGCAAAAGGTCCCACATGGCAGTCAAATGACTACAAATAAACAATTCAGTGGAATGTTGTACTTTATTAGTATGAACTAGCTGGGTGGCCCGCGCAATTACGCGACTAGCCCGCGCAATTACGCGGCTAGCACCCATACAAAATTATTTATTTTTTACATATGATTTAACTTAAAATTTGTTAAATATCTATGTCGTTGTACTAGGATTCCAAACTTTATCATCCGTATGTTTTTAATTTTATAGTTTTTAAAAGTCGCTTCGGTCGCTACCCCTTACAGATTTATCACGCCTTTACTTGTTTGTCGATCTATCACTATTTCTATTCATCTTACATGAAACCTTTAAAAATTAGACATTTTAGTTTTTATAGCTTATTATCTTGTTGGGTTTTGTTTTTATATTTTTTTAAAGTTCCGTCAAACACCGCCACTATACTCCTCTACGGCCCCTCCGCTGCTTCCTCTCTTTATTATTATTGAGATTTTATAAATCAAACATAATTATTGTTTGGGTTCATTTTTTACTTTTTAGAAGTCATGCTAAACCTTCAGCGGTTTTGCCATTATACTCCTCTACACGCGACCCGCCCACTGCATCCCCTCTTTCTTGTCATTGAGATTTTAAAAATTATACATGATTATCGTTGGGGTTTATTTTTTTACTTTCTAGAATCCCCCCAACTGCCGCGACCGTGCTATTTAATGGTTTGTCCGTTGTCCCTCCTCTTAATCATCATTGGGATTCTATTTGGGGTTTTATTTATATGTTTATAATTTTTATATGTCGCATCAACTACCACCACTTTACTCTTTTATATGTCTATTGTTTTCACCTTTTTATTATCATTTGATATCGTTGGGTTCTAGATGAACTATTCTTTTCGAAAAATCCATATTTTTCATTTTAATATTTTTTTATTTGTGAATTGTATTCCTACTTGAATTCTTATAATTATTTTTCTATTTTCAAAATTTATTTTATTTGTTATTCGAATTTTAATTAATCTCGTCATATGTTCTAGATGGTCTATTATTTCAATACTTTTTATTTTTTTACAAATTTTAGTTATTTATAAATTGTATTTCTAGTTGAACTCTTATTTCTATTTTCTAATTTCTAAATTTATTTTATTTTTTATTTCGAATTCTAATTAATCTCGTGTTGTGTTATAGATGGATTAACTGTTGTTTGAATGATATTTTTATTATGAATTTTATTTACTTAAAAATTATATTCCTACTTGAACTCTTCTTTTTCTTTCCTAATTTCAGAAATTAATTTATTTTTTATTCCGAATTTTATTGGGTTCTTATACGGACTCCTGTTTTAATATTGCTTATTTTAATTCCGAATTTCAGTTATTTTTTAGATTGTATTTCTACTTGAGCTCTTCTTTTCTTTTTCTCCGATTAATATGGGAATTTCTAGTCTCCACAGCGAACGTGGTGTCTCCTTTTCAAGCTATCTTAATAATATAATAGATAGCAAATCCTATATTTTATTGTTTGTGACCACACCTTAAGCTTAGGGTGCATTTTAGTTTGGTGATGCTTATGGTGCATCTCCACAAATGGTCAAGGTGCAAAACTTAGTAGCATTAAATGTTTAATGCTACCTTTTTTCCAACATTGTGGATGCCCCATATTAGTATATACTATAAAGCAATTTAACAAATTATTTCACTTAGAACTGAATGTAACCATAACCTCTTATTTTAAAGAAGCAAAGTTGACAGCAACCCAAGATTAGAACAGCATGATTTCTATTGCAAATTCTTCTTTTTTTTCATTTCCTCCATTAACTTCAGTTTGGACTTTTAGGATTAATCAATTCAAAGACTATTTTGTACATTGTTGTAATTTCTGCACAAATTTAAATTACAAGCATGTGCATAGACACCCTAAGAATAAGTCATACAACTACTTCACAATACACTAAGTACACATCTCTATAGAAAACAGTCGGATGAAACACCTATATTTATACCTATAGATTATACAATTATTATTGTTTTAGATTTGGTCGGGAGCAAAATGCTCACCTGAATATTATTAAACATTTTTTTATAGATGGCCAAAATAGATTTTTGCGTGCGAGCCTTGGCCCGTTTGCACCGAAAGGTACACAAAAAATCACCTTTTTTTTTGAGCGGGCGCTTAAGCTGGTAGTCTAATAAAAATTCCAAAAATCCCTCAAAACCCTAGATCCGCCACCACCCGGTCACTGCCATAACTCGAAACCTAGCCCCCGATTCATCCCTAAACCCTAGCTCCCGAAGCCAACGTCGTTGTCGTCGCAGCCATCACCGCCACCGTCATTGTTGCATCAACCACTGTCTTCGTCGTCGCCTCCATCGTCATAGATATGCTGCTTCTGAGGCCACCGCCGCTCCTCCCATGGGCGGGGGCGGCGGATGAGCCCCAAGGCTGCCGGATCCACACACCCCCAAAGCCAATGGCTGGATCCACATGCCCCCAAGCCGTGGCCATCTCCGCACGTCATCGGCGCCCGCTCCCGAGTCGTCGTCTCCACGCGCCCCCGAGCTAGCGGTCGTCTCTGTGCATCTTCGACGACCGCTCCCGAGCCATCGTCTCCGCCATGTGCTGGTCGGGAAGTGGAGGAAGAAGGAGAAGCCCGGGGAAAGTGGAGGAGGAGGAGAAGGGAAGTGGAGGAAGGAGGAGGAGGCCGAGGAAAGTGGAGGAGCTAAAAGGGAGAGTGGGCGGTGGGTGAGGAGGAAAAGGGGAGAGTGGGGGGCGGTGGGAGAGGATTTTTGCGTGTGGGTGAGTCAAGAGGGTCGCATGGGAAAATACCCTTATTTTCGCATGCGGATCTTTTAAGAGACTCGTTCGGAAAAAAATGATTTTTGCATGTAGATTTCTTAAGGAGTCGTATGTGAAAATGGGGATCGAGTTTTGCAGACGTGAACACTTATGGCCCATCTACAATCTATTAGGGTGCTTGTCCAGAAAAATTATTTTTGTAGTAGTGATTTTCACCGGTCTTATACAGGGTATGAATTGACTACGCAAGCGCAAGAGCCTTATAGAAGAACTTGAGAGAATACACTAGAAGCGAAAACACCACTCTCGAACGAGCACATGAGACAAAAAAAAGAGGGGTGCTTGAAGTTCTCCACCAAGCATGTAGCCAAATCATACAAAAGCATAAAGAAGTACACAAACCACGCATCAAAATCAGATATATCCGTTCATTTTATTGGGAATGCGATACGCCCAAACACATCATCTTTCATGATCTGGCACGATTCAATAATTAAAAAAAAGTGTTACTGTATCTCTTCTTATATCATTTTCAAAATATAAGTTAACTTTTCGCAATTCGTTCTATTCAAAAAAAATTAGTATAAACATCATTTATTTCGTTGTAACTTGTTTTATCATCAAATAAAATACAATCTTACCTTATATATTTACATACTTATACTAAATTTTTTAATAAAACGAATGGTCAAACGTTATACAAAATAGAGAAGTACATATCTACCACACCTAGCAAGTATAAATAATAGGAAAGCACATGAAACCTTAAAACGAAAGCGCCACACCTAGCTTTGATTCTGAACTTGGTCTCCCCGTGATTGAACAAAACATATTAAGGTGTGTGGGGGGGGGGGGGCGACTACCTCGGAGACGGTAGCGCCACCACGAAGCGTAGCCCCGCGCCGGCGGCGGCATTTTCCACAGCCATCGCTGATGGCTCCGCCTCCGCTCCTCCGTCCGTTGATTGTTGGGTGGATTGGCTTCAGAAGGAGAAAGAGGGACGATTATTGGGCCTTGCTAGTACGTGGGCCTGCTCTTCTTAACGGGCTAAGTATCGGCCTGGGTCCAACTCGAGTGACTGACATGTAGGCCCACAAGTCGTTTCTACGTGGCCACGTTTGAATGCCATAGTTTCCAGGGTCAAACTTATAATACTTTTTCTTTATGTTCAGAGTTTGACAATGGAGTCAAACTTATAGTACGTATCTTCATGACAAAGTATGACAATGGGGTTATCCTTCGTATTTTTATTAAATCCTACATAAGTTCATATAATTGGACCTTAAAATTTCCAAGGAAACCATTCGTTACGTACCTTTTGAATAGAAAGCGACAGCATCCATATAATTAATACAATCATTCGTTACATTTGATATAGTCGCATGAAAGAAATTCATCTTGTCGAGTTCATTACCGTGTCCTGTGGCAGTGTGGATAGCTAGCTAGCTTTGGTTACATTTGAACAGAAATCGACATCATCCATATAATCATTCTTACATTTGATATAGTCTCATGAAAGAAATTCAGTGCAATCCTTTTGCACGTTCGCGAAAAAAAATTCATCCTATCGAGTTGATTACTGTGTCTAGTTTGTTACCAGTCCTAATCAAAAGTACATAATGGAACGAACAAAATCCATCCAGGAGAGCGAGGTCTCATAAGTCATAAACAGTGGTGGTCAATACTCAATAAGCAAAAACTTACTTCTTGATTGACTTAGCTAAGGAGGAGACCCAAGATTACGCTCTCTTCTTCTCCACCTCCGGCCAGCCACACCGCCGGCGAGCCAGCGGTGCCACACAGATGGCTAGCAACGCGGTGTCCATGGCAGCGAACATAGCGCAGCTCACCGGCGTGGACGCGCTGGGGCTGATCAAGATGATCGTGGAGGCGGCCAAGGCGGCTCGCCGGAACAAGCGGACCTGTCTCGAGCTCGCCAAGCTGGTGGAGCAGGTCGGCGACCTGCTCCGCGCCCTGCAGGAGCAGCCCGGGGTGACGGTGATGGAGCGGCCGGAGACGAGCGCGCCGCTGAGGGAGCTTCAGGAGACGCTCCGGCGAGCGTACGAGCTCGTCGAGTCTTGCCGGCGGGGCAGCTGCCCTCGCCGGTTCTTCGCCGGGAAGGAGCAGGGTGACAGCCTCCGCGAGGTGCGGAGCAAGATCAGCATCTACCTCCAGCTCTTCCCGATCATCTGCCACATCGACGGCACACGCCTCCTCGTCCGCGTCATCGCCGACGGCGCCGCCGCCCGCTCGCCACGCCCCGAGGTATACTGTATACATGCATGCCTGTATAACATTGTGTATATATACATGTATAGATTGTGAATACGTGTACAAAATTACAAATATTTGGTTAAATTTGTGAATTCAAAAAGGATGAAGAAGATGAAGTGCTCATGTCGCTCACCAATCGCCCAAATCCTCAAGCTAGGTCTCTATCTGTCTTTTGTGTGTGTTAGTATATATGATTATGTGATGGAATTATGGAAATATGAAATCACAAGTGTTTAGTGTTTTCTCTCACTGAATTCAGGTTTGAGAAGTTCAGTTATTTTCAGCTTGTGCATGCTACAAATGACTTTTCACTTGACAGTCAACTGGAACAGGGCACCTTGGCCACTTTATACAAGGTATGATAAAAATAGCTAGGTAACCCCTTCGTTTCATATTATAATACGTTTTGATTTTCTTTCTACATCAAACTTATTTATGCTTAATCAAGTTTATAGAAAACTTAACAATATTTCTAACATAAAATAAACATACTATCAAAATATATTTAATGAAACTAATTTGGTGTTATAGACGGTCCATTGACACTTTGCCTGAAATTTTTGGTTCATCAACAGTAGGCTATATATAGTCTTCTGAAGTTTTTATAGCCGAGAGAATCATTTCTTAACTTGTACATGTGTACACATTTTCAGGGTAAACTTCATGGGAATGATGTTACCATCAAAAGACTTTCACTTCTAACTTCAGGTCAGAGGTTACCAGAATGTATGAGTGAGAATGAGTTATTCAAAAATGAAATCAAGATTCTTCCAGAACTTCAGCACAAAAATGTAGCCAAACTCGTGGGATTTTGCACCGAACGAAGCGAAAGGACTACTGTCTACGAATGCATGCAGAACGGGAGCTTGGAGAACATCATCTTTGGCATGTCTTTTCACTACATTTTCGTTAATTTCAAGTTCATTCATGGACAGATTTTGATGATGGTTGCCATCTTGCAAGCATTTGCAGGACCAGCGACAGCAAGGTCGATGCTTGATTGGCCGACACGGTTCAGAATAATTGAAGGGATAGCACAGGGTCTAGGTTATTTACACAATTATTCAAGGGTACGTATTATTCATAGAGATCTGAAGCCAAGCAACATTCTTTTGGATTCAGATATGAATCCAAAATATCCAATTTTGAGTTGGCTGAAATGCTAAGTTCAGGCACTGACGAACAGAAAACGGATAACGTGGTAGGCTCAATGTAAGATGAACTAGTGTTAATTTTATTACATTTCAAATATTTCATTTCATTCAACTTCACTTCACTCATTTTTAACGGTTTTAAAATTGTTTTTTCTTCCCTGATCTAGTGGATTCAGTGCTCCAGAATATATGCGTAAAGGTATTTTCTCAGTCAAAACCGATGTCTATAGCTTCGGTGTCATGGTTCTGGAGATCATAAGCGGAAAAAGATGGACTCAACCAAATCAGACACGGTTCCACAAAGATTTATTAACATGGGTATGTTGAAACCATCCACACACAGGTTGCTTGTATATGACTATGATCCATCTAAAAAACAAAATTTATGTTTTGCATTTGAGAAAAAACCGAAGTATTCTGTCACTAGAAAATCAGGCAATGTGTGCACCTAGTAAACATGTTTGCCAATCTTTTCTAGCTATGAAACACATTAAGCATGCCAAATAGATGGACATCTACGGATTTTCTTTTTGATAAAGAAAGCTTTTGTTGATCTTAGACTATTAAATCAAGTTGATAGAATACTCCCAGCCTCTGCACAATTAAACGAGGATGCACACAGTCGAAACATACACACGCTGACAAAAGAGTTTATAACATGTGAAAGAAAATGGCAAAATCTAGGGAGCACCACTCTTCAGACTATACCACCACCCGCTCTAAGCACTGACACGCCATTGCAACCAAATCCCGTGAATCAGGCTTGTACAGATGTACATAGGTAGAAAATTATACTTTCTCATGCCATTCAGATGCAGTAAGTAAAAGCCTGAATTTTTCAGCCCAGCGAAAAGAAAAAAAAATCTGAACTTTCAGACGCGGAAAGTCTGAACTTACATGTACCCATGTTCTATGTTCAGGCATGGGTGAGATCATCGTGCTGCGGCGCGCGCGTGTCGCGGAGGCTGAAGGAGCTTATCGATCCGCCGCTGCACGCAGTGTCGTTCCGCGGCGGGGCGCTGCCGCGCTGCCTCTCGTTCCCGGCGAGGCGGCGCGCGCTGTCGCAGCAGCGGGAGATGCGGCGGTGCGTCCGGGCTGCGCTGCTCTGCATCCAGGAGAGCCCCAAGCGGCGACCCGCCATGCCGGAGGTCGTCCACATGCTGCGGCCCAGGAGGAAGGCCACGCCGCCGCTGCCCGGCCGGTCTCGATTCACCACGGCGAGGGCGAGCTCGCTCCACGGCGGCGAGAAGAGCAGCTGATGGATTGTTCATCATTGGAAGAGAGCAATTTGTGGAGTACTTGTTGGTATTCATGAACTCAAAACAGTTCAGAGTTTTACAGACGAACACAAGAGCACTTAACTGAATACCTGAAGAGGTACAGGAATGATCAAATCCTGATATATGTAACATTTTGGTGGGTTTTCACTCATTTTCACTGGTGTAAACTAATGCCGACAGGTGAAATGCTGATATGAAATCCTTTTGTAGTTGCAGTAGTGAATTATTTTTACCATGTAAAGATTTGCAGATTGCAGACATTGCAAGTACAACAAGAGACTTAAATCCTGATCTGCAACAAGAGATTTATTTGTAATTATACAGGGAGTCAGTTGGTATGGTCTCCTGTAGATACAGCCATCTTTGCCTCTGCCTGTGTCTGTAATCTAAAATGCAGGTTCAAGTGTCCAATTTAAAACCAGCCAAATCCTTCATGGTCAGTATCATCCAGCAAAAACAAAAATATTTATAGATCATTGATTGGCCGACACGCTTCTGAATAATTGAAGAGATAGAACAGGGTGTAGCTTATTTATTGATTCGGATACGAATTATTGATAGGGATCTGAAGCTGAGCAACATTTTTTTGGATTCAGATATGAATCCAATAATATCCAATTTTGAATTTGGCTGAAATGCTAGGTTCAGGACCAGACGAACAGAAAAAGGATAATGTGGTGGGTCAATGTTAATAGGATCGATGGACATCTACCTAGGTTAAAAAACTTTTTAAACGTACTTTCTCATGCAGATAGATGCAGTAATATATCCATGGGAAAAATCTGAACTTTCAGTTGCAGACAAGCAGTGACTGAAATCGTGTGCTGGTACGGCCCATCTTTACTGGGTTGGCATAATAGTCGGTTTGGAACAATATTTCTATTTTGTGTGGCCCAAGAATGGGAGTGGGCCTTACTTGAGCAGAGATTTCGGCTTACGTGCGACCCAGTTATTAGGCCGTAGCTGTATTGTGACTCACGTGAGGCCCATACTAATTTAGGCCGGCACGGGATTACAATCACGTGCGGCCCAAGAAAGAGTATAGGAATGATCGCAAAGCTCAGTTATAATTTCAGTGTCTATGGACTATGATAAGGTTAAAAGATTTGGGGAGTGAACTCAAAAGCATCAGCAGTGGACATCTCTGAACATAATAATCAAATGCTATCAGATGAACTGTATGCTCTTAAGTGTCTGAAACTGGAAGTAGGAACTAGAACTTGTATGTATACAGCTACAACAAGAGATCTTTATCCTGTATGGAAAACCTGTAAATTGCAAATCTACAAAAACTCCACATGTCTCTGAAATGACCATTCCCGTCTAGGTTCAATAAGAAACCAAAATCCATGGTCCAACATAGAACTAGTCAAATCCTCCATGGTCACAAATTACCATGGAGCAAGAAAACAAAAACAGCTGTGTAGCTGCTCACTATTGACAGATTAACAACTCCTGCATATAAGCATGAAGTTTCCTGGAACTCGCTTGATTCTGCCTCCATCCTAATCTTTGTTCAAACGTCAATAATGGAGACCTATAAAGAATCAGGCATAGCCACCACCTCCTAAGCAATTTAGTCAAAACCAGTCACATCATGCCAGATGCTCCAAAGATATTGAAGACGATGAGTGATTGATTGAGTCAAGAAGAAGTCTACGTTTTCTGCTGTGCCAAATCACTGCATTTTTATAAGCAGCTCATCTAGTAGCCGCTTCTTGCATTCTTGTTCTTCTCCTAGGACAGTGCCATCCAAGTATCCAAATATCCAACGAAGGCAAGATGGCTCTGGTTGCTCAGGCCGCTACTGTCGCGCAGTTCGCCGGAGTGGACGCCTACGGGCTGATCAAGATGATCGCCGAGGCAGCGCAGACGGTGCGGCGCAACAGGGCGACATGCCTGCAGCTCGCCCGGCGCGTTAAAATGATCGGAGATCTTCTCAAGAAGCTCCATGGCGCGCAGCTGATGCAGCAGCCGGAGACGAGGAACCCCATGGAGCAGCTGGAGGAGACGCTCCGGCGAGCGTACCTGCTCGTCCGGTCATGCCAGGGCCGAAGCTACGTGTACCGATGCTTCATGGGAGGCCGGCACGCCGACGAGCTCAGGGAAGTGCAGAGTGAGATCACCTTCTACCTCCAACTCTTCCCTCTCGTCAGCTATGTCGATGCTACTCTCAACTGGGTGAGGCATCTGAACAAAGCCGATCCATCCTGCAAAGAGGTACATCAAGCTCAAAGCTAGTTCTGTTTCTTTCTGAATTTTACAAGCAGAAACGAACCAAATTTTCAGTTTTGGAATCTGTGGTCAACAGAGATAATAACAGCTTAATCTGTGTACATAAATTCCTGGATTTGCGTTACTCTGAAAAAATTGAGATGTGAAAACTAGAAGCAATTATTAGTGTAATAATATTGTCTGAATTTTCTGATGTGATTATTTTTGTGGAGGAACTTATGCTTTGTCATGTGTTTGTTTGTACAGGCACCTTTGGTAAGACCATATTTTGTGCCACTTGTGATTCTCTCATGGGATGGATCGTGCTTAGCAGTTGTTGAGAAAGTACACCTTGGTATAGTGTACATATGGTTTATATCTCTTACCTTAATATCTACTCAACTATCTGCAGATCTTTCGTGTCTGCAGGAGTTGAATTGTTGCCTAGCTGACATTTATTTTTTGCGATAATTTCATTCAAATGATCGATCGACTGGCATCTAGCTAGTACACTAATTCTGAAAGTGCTAGCTAGTACACTATTGTGGTTCTCTTTTACCAGCTAAGTACTTTTGCCTGTGGAGAATTTGGCCTAGAGTAAAAGTTCTGGTGTGCCCTTGATCCGAACTACACACTGTAAGTCAATCATTGATGTGTCCCGGATAGGTATGTTTTGTTATCTTCTTTTACCCATGGAAGAACAGACCTGATCTGGCTACTAACTGACCAACTCTTGGATATTCCCTTCTATCATCCATGTCTCTCTCAAGATCTCTAGTTTGCATCCAAAGCTTACATTTTCGTTCATCAGAATTACAAAGTTCCAGGGTCAGAGCAGCAGTTGCCGATACTGTTGAATCGGTCCATAAGCTCTACACCAGTGAGCGGCAACCAGTAAGAAGATATCTAGATGCTCGAGTCATTCAGGTTCCAGAGCTAGGTTTGTACATTTTGTCACATAACTTTGCTTAAAGGTTCTCTCATGTTCGCATTGCAAAGGACGTACAGTTTCTTTGTAAATATTAAACAATATAGGGGATCTTGGTTTAATTGATAATAGCATACTGCAATAATTATGTATTGTATTTCTTTATCTTTAACACTTATAGTCCATGAGGAAATGAGTTGTCTTACAGAAATATTAACTGCATGTATTGCAAACTTTTCTTTTAATCATTCGTCACCCTCCGACCTTCAGATTTATCAATAATCACTATGGAGGTGAAAGCTGCAGCAGGAGCTCAAGTTCAGCTCGCTTTGGCTTGTGCAGCTGCTTCAAAGTCAAGAGTTAAAAGGATAGCAAACAGAGTTCTTACCAGAAAGAAAGAAAGAAAGATAAAACCATGAGTGACTGCAGAGGGCTCAAGTTTAGCTCCTTCTGCTGCTTCAGGTTCAGAGTTAAATGTAGCAGCAGGGCTCTAGTTCTGCTCGTTATATAAGATAGTTGAACCAGATTCCTACCAAATTCCTGGGTTTTGCCGGGATAGAAGAAAAACCCTGATATCTAATGAAACCAATACAAAGTTGTCAGCATTTCTTTGAGCTATTTTTTAAGTAAGAGCAGAGATAATAATAGTATGACAATGATGGTTTTTATGCAATTTTCTGCCTCATATGTGCAGGATGGTTGTCGGTTGATGTACCTGAGTTTTGATTTGTTGAATTTGTACAGCTCTTGTTTGTATGATGTGGCTTTGATTGGGTATTCATACACAATACTTACTAATTTACTATGAATGCTGGAAATTCAGGATGATTTGCTCGCACATTGTTATTTATCCAACGTTATAGAGATGTAATATGTGTGTATCATGTATTGACTCCATACTATATATTTCTTTCTTACCGAATATATATAATTTTCAATGAATTAATCATATATTTCTGTGAGAACTTTTAACATATATATATCGGTGAATTACATAAAAAACATATATATCGATAAATGTGGAAAAATATCCTGGTGTATTACATAACCCTCTTATGGGGTATATAGGAGTACATAGAAGGTAGAGACTTAGAGTACAATACACGTAAGAGTAGATTTATCGATTCTATCTCTAGGACTATTTTATCTCTAGAATTCTATCTCTGGGACTATTTTATCTCTAGAATTCTATCTCTGGGACTGTATCTTATCTCTATATTTATATTTATCTCTTATCTCTAACTAACATATTTGTACTTCTAACCATAAAAACTTTTCTTTTCCAATCAAATATATCTAAATGTGCAGCATCTCATTCTCACCTATTCTAGGTACTAATTGTTGCATTGAATCAAATGCAAATATAATTAAAAGTAAATGAAATCAATTATAAACACCATGCGTTTATTTTCCTCCAAACTCTCAAACTCTTCCTTCTTTGTTCTTTTAATACGCCTCATCCCCTTTACATATTCTAAGTCTCAAAGATCAGCTCATCCCCTTTACATATTCTAAATCTTCCAAATCAGAGTGTTTCCTCTCATCGCTACCACTTTTCTGAGTTTTGTCCTTTTATTTTGGTTTTTGCGCCATCGCGATCCCGTGATGTGATTCGTTTACTACGTGAGGGATGAAGAGAGTAAAATAGCATGACATACCAGCCAGATGGTTAATGGCGTTGGAACATGAGGAAAAAGCACCGGATTAGCCGGCGGCGGCGATGATGTGATACGAAATAATTAGAAGAGCTAATCTGCAATTGAGTTGGGATTAACAGAATCAGGGCGGCACAAGTTTTGATCGAACGACTGACAGAGACCTAAAAAGCAGGCGCAGGTGCAGGTGGAACCAGTGATGGCTATCAGAAATCAATCCAACTAATAATGCATCCAAAGATTACATTTTGGTACATCGGGATTACAAATAAGCTCCAGGGTTTAGGGTTAGGGTTAGGGTTTAGGATTACATTTTGGTACATCGGGATTTCAATGTCTTCTGAAAGAAGATTGCAACAGTTGCATGCAAGCTTGCACATCCCTAAATCTGACACCTAGCTTTTTTTAGCGTATTAGTTGGATGAGAATATATGGTTATTTACCTAGCTTTTAAGGAATCAACTATATGATTCTAAAGGGCTATTAATTAATCTATATATCAAGATCAAAAAGCACAAAAATTCAAATACAATAGATAAAAGATAATATGTAGATATTCATATTGAAAAAAAATCATAGGTGGGAAGGATACACCAATCAACATTGAGAATGAACAAAACACAAATTTAAGTACTATTTTAACCTCTCTAACTCCTTATATATATATTTACCAAATCCAATTAGATCGCTCTACCTAAATCATCAATTTTATATCTTTTGATTTCCTCCATTTATAAAGCACATTTTTAAGTACTATCCCAACCTCTCTCACCAATTAAATTGCTGTACCAAATCCAATTAAATGGTATCCTAGCTTTGGTTTCAAAGTCCTCTTCTGTGAAGGCATTGTCACTCAGAGATTCTTTGACCGATTTCTCAATACTATAATTAGGGTGGAATTTCCCATGTATTAATATAATTTTAGAGACAGTAATCAACCATAGTGGAATTTAATTTTGGGGTCAAGATCAGATCGCTTTCTGATCGCCAAAAGTTTGTTTTTTTTTTTTTGGTTTGGGTCATCACGCTCTCCCCCGCACTTAAGCCCTTCTATTCATCCCCATTGCATGGTTCGTGTACAATGCGAGAGATGAGAGAATCAAAACAGCATGACATCTACTAATAGCGTTGGAAAATAATTAGAAGGACTAATTTGCAACTGTTCTGCAATTCACAAAATCTGGACCGCACAAGATTGATCGAACGACTGACAGAGAGAACCAAATTAAACCACGGCAGGGGTAGCAACGAAGCAAGAACGTCTCCGTGCAGCGCCACGCCGGAGCGCCGCCGCATTCTGGCATCCGTCACTTCGCCGGCGCCGCCGCGAGCAATCCACCATGGACCTCGCGTCCTGTGCAACTGCACCTTCACGCCAAAGTCGCCACTGCATGTCAGCATGTGCAGTGCAGGTGAAGCCTATCAGAAACCAATTCAACTAATAATGCAGTTACTATCAATCCAAGAAGAACACACAGCTTCATGATGTTTGTTGCTGCTGCAATAACACTTCAATAAAAGAAAAACACACAATGAAGTGTAGCAAACATTTTTATGTTTAATTGTTTATGCTGGTCACTGATCAGACGCTTGCATGAACTAAATTGCACTCTTGATGGGCATGATGTAAGCTGAAGATATGTTTCAGTTTTAATCTTGGACTTGTAGCTTTTTTTTCATGGAGATTTGTAATTCACACTTTCACATCTTCTTTTCTGAAAAACAATTTCACAAGTTGAGTTGATGGGTTAAGATCAACGCTACACTCAACTCGTTACAGCAAATGTTCATCTCTGGTAATTGCTAATGAACTTTTATTGTCCTCAAACATCACAGCAAAGAAATTGCCAAACAACACGTCACAAGATCACACAGCGAAAAACCGATATATATAGTTTGTTATCATGACTCATGAATACATCGTACAACAGAGTTTACTCCTCAATAACTGTACATTCCTCTGTTTTTTTTTAATTATATGGTGATCTTTATGGCATGTCAACTAAAATTTCAAATACAGTGAATAGAAAACGTAGGGTGAAAAAAAATCATACTAGGATGTATACATGGTTAACACTCCTACGAAACTGCATTTAATTTATTACATTTTTAAAGTACTCCAATAGAAAAATTATATGTAGCATCCATTATTCTCATCCATCTTTTCATAGTTAAAAAGAATTGACAAATGTTCTTCTAGCTAGCCTGTTAGGACAAATCCAATTGAATTCCTCTACTTACCATCAATTTTAATCTCCATCTCTTGATTTTCTCCAATATCACTAGTTTTTTCTATTTTCTGATTTAAATCCATCCATATATAGGATTTCAAACTTACATCGTAGTGTCTCACATCTAATGGAATTTAGATATAAGCTTAAAAACTTTTAAGAGTCCAGAGAGTAGCTATTATTTCTCAAAATTTGCCCTATTTGTTTGGTTTGGCCATCACGATCTCCACCCTTCTATCCATCCCCATTGTGTGTTTCCTTTACTGGGCGAGAGAGCGAAGCAAAATGGCGTGACATCCAGATACCAGCTGAGCTGAGTAATGTGACATACATTGATAAATACCAGCTGGGTAATGCAAACTTAATTCAATGCTAAATTTCAGGTATGTGCTATTAAATTGCATAAACTGAAGAGGTGTTTCAGTTTTAGTCTAGGATCTTCAGCTTTTCCCTGGAGATTCACAAGGCCATGATGGCAATTCGGACTTTCATATCTTTTTGGAAAGAAACTCTAACAGTTGACTCGATGCTCATGTGGGTTAAGATCAATACTACACGGAACTAGGCATGGCAAAGGATTCATCTTCAGAAATAAACTTTTTCTTCGAGTGCTCAAACACCACAGCGAAAAACTTGTCAAACATGTCACAAGATCACACAGCGGAAACCGATCCATATGTTTGCTGTCATAACTCATGAATACATCATACAACAGAGTTTACTCAACTCCAACAATTGTACACGTCCAAAGAAAAATATTCCCTTGGTGATCAACTGATCTTTCTCAATCCACATGCTTTTCTGGCCCCTATTTTATCTATGTACAGTAGCAAAAATTGATTGAATGGATGAATGATAAAACAATGAGCCAGTAACATTCAAGAGGACCGACATTCTGTCTGCCTAGTATACTTCATCTCCAATAGGATCAATATAAAGGCAAAGATGGTCACAACAAGAGTAAAGCTCCCTGGATTGCTTACTTCTGGGCGCTCACTTTACCATTCGGGGCTCTCTTTCCATTCTTGATTGACGCCGATGGAGGTCCGTTGATCTTTTTTTGTAATGGTGCTGCCCTTTTCGCAGGATTCGTGCTTCTGAAGTAATTTAAACCCAGCATAGCTCAGGACAACAATGCACAAAACCTGATAATTACTAGAACAATTCAAGAATAGCAATTGACATACCTGATCTCTGTGCTTTTTGCACCCTTGGGTTGGGCCTTCCTTGCAATTGAGGCACTCCCATTTGCAGAACCTGGAGCTTTTGGTGCACTTGTTGGACGCACCATATCTTGTTCAGACGAGCAACTGGTTGTGGCCTCAAAGTCATCAGAATCCTCTGTTGCGACAGACCCAGCCCAACTCCATTGCGGTTCAGGACTGTTTCTTTGATAGAAGCCTACATCTTGTGTAGCATCAGATCCCAATTCTGGTAGGGAATTGCTGCTACCAAATTGGGAGTTGTTAACCCATTCTCCCAAGGCTGATTCCTTCTGAGAACTAGTATCAAGCCATGAAGATGTATCATTCTCTACATCTGACAATTCAAAGTTTCGTTTCTTCTGTCTGGGAGTGCCATTGCTTCTGGTCTTTTAAATTAAAATGCACAAAATTAGATTGATCCAACCATGTAAAAGAGTTTTGCTGATGCTTACATCTTTTGAGTCATATGAATACAGTATATTTTACAAATGAAAACATATAGAGTTTCTAAGAAAATTCCCAGTGAAATAAGAATAATACCAAGGAATAATTCTTTTTCTATCTTCCATTTAATCTGTTATGAATTTCATCTTGGGAAAGGAAATACCTCTAGATTTCCAACTTCTTCCATTGGGTGCCTCAATGCAGGAGGTGCACTGCCCATCCTCATTCTATATATATCTGGGCTTGATTGTGTGCTTCGTATGCTTTCACATTCGCCATCTTTCCTAGCCAATGCTGCCTTGAGGCAAGCTATCTGCAATACGAGATACATAAGCAAAATTTGCCAATTTAAGAAAATAAAAGGTGGAGCTGGTATGTGAACCTGTTCTTTGAGCTCTTTGACTTCTCCCCCTTCCTTGTTTGACTTAGCTGCTCCTAGCTCAACAGTAGCAACTCGCTCTGCAAACTTCAATGTGCTTATTGACTCACCAATAGCATCTGGTTCTGGGGCTATGTGAACAAACATCAATGTTTTTGCTTGTCCTCCTAACCATGGCAAATAGAAAAACTTACTCCACATGCTTCCAGTTTTAACAAGGTGAAAAATAAGGATGTAGAGGTTTGGAGTTACCAAGAGAATCCTGCAATAACTGAGTAAGTTTGCTATTTCTGTAAGGAACATGTGCATTTTTCTGAGCAAGGGAGGCGATCACATCGCCTAGTGCTGATAATGACTTGTTTATATGTTGTGCCTCCTTCAGCCTATCACCTACAACCTCAGATTTATCGACTCTTTCACTACCAGCTAAATCCACAAGATGCATACAGCCTCTTAGAACTGTTCGTGATGTCAACTCTCTTCCCTGAACATGAACTGTTAGACAACTGCAGAATACAATCCCCGGTCATCATCCAGAAATAAATGGTGCAGAATTTTGTTTGGCATGAAAGGTAGCATTGCAGAATCATACCTATGGGAGCGGCTACTACGGTCATTCATGGCTGTTGAGCATACTGCACGGTTCTTTTGGCCAAGATTCATTAAATCAATCACATCGGATGTTGATGTGACCGGGACTATGTTTGCATCTGGAACTGCTATACCTTTCTGCGAACTATTTTTGATTTCAACTGTTTCTTGAGGTTAAGGAGAACCAATATGTCACAGAAGAGTAATATTCATTTGTGCATCACAATAAGAATTTATGATAACTAACGATAAATCAATATCTGATTTAGTAAGAAATAGGAAAGGATATTTCTTGTTTCCACCATTCTGCAGGAGATCTCTCACTTGTTCATTGTATATCTCAATCATCTGCACAGAAATTTCATAACAAAATGTATCTTTCCTCTGGTCTTGAATGTTGAATAGGTCATTTAATGCTCTATAATTGACACCAAGTCCTTCTTCCGTCAATACTTTAGGACCACTCTGCAAAATAAGTAAAATGATGTTTTGATTTCCAAAAGGACTGATGAATGTGAAATAAAATTGGACAAGTTAGGCACCATTGTAAAGGTCTTCCCTGACCCGGTTTGTCCATATGCAAATATGCAAACGTTATATCCATCAAGCACAGAACGGATTAAAGGTTGCATGTCCGCAAAGACCTGTTCTGCACTAATCAAAAGATTGTCCATCATTTAATTGCCAAAAGCTGTATGCTATTTGAAAGAACTAGTGCAGTATCACAGACTGTATGTACAACCTTGTGTGGCTAATGGCCCAAAGACCCTATTGAAAGTAAAAGATTTCCGTGCATCTTTTCCATATTTTGATGGAGTCATGACGGTGATGGTTCTATCTTCAAGTCCAGCGACACTGCTTGAGGAACTTACCTTTCCAGGTAGGAAAGGTCGCACTCGACAATATACTCTAATATTCCCTGGCAAAGTAGAAAAAGAATGAAGTGCTATTAGCATGTAGCGTTGTCCCATGAAAGATGGATATACAATCCTCTAGTAATTACATCATAAGGATCGAAAAAGGGTACCTCTAAGATCTTGTATTTGGTTGTATAGCTTACGGTTTTCCTCGAGAACTTTATGATACCCAGAAGCCGCATGAGAAAGAGTGTGCACATGCTTCCCTGATACAGAGAAGAAAGAATATGTGATGCCCTGAAAAATTTCGAGAGAATTGTGGAAAATATTATGCATATTTGGAACTCAGAATTCAGTTTACCAAGCTTATCAAGGTCTTCAGAGTACTGCAGTTTGATGTGCTCCATCCCAGACTTCATAGTGGAAAGATTACTTTTCAAGTCCTGCAGAAAATGTCAACAAACATTCAAATGTAGTATGGATGCAGAGTTAAATTCAAAAGAGAACATCTACCATTAAAATACCTGGATGTGTTTCTGTTGCTGATCAAAATATTTATCTGTTTGCTTTGCCTGTATATGCTCTACCACATTTTCACCATTCACTAGTACAGTAGTGCTGACTTCTTCCTTCATACTCACAGAAGTGTGGTCTTCTTCATCCATCTTCACGAGGTAAACAATTTATAACAGTGAGTTAGATACTTTTGTAAGAAAATGTTAGCTATGTCTAATTGGTAATGATTATTCACTGGAGCACATTGAGAACTGACAGTGACAAAAAGTACATACCTTCCCTGTACTGCATGTGCAAGTTGACTCCATTTCTGGTGGTGTATCTGCTCTGGATAACAACTTATCATCACTAGGATCCACCGCGCGTTTCACCTGTAAAGAATTCTCAGTTAGTGGATCTACCCATGTAGTTAGTACAGCCAAAACGAAAAGGTCACTAAAACAAGGCAGAATTTGCAAGACTGATGAATTGAAACATACCGATTCATTCTGGTTTGCAGTACGACGCTCAAATTCGTGAATAACTCTGCTCAATAGTGATTCTACAAGCTGCAAATCACCAGAGTCAAAAAAATATTTATTTCATCAATCACATCGCTCAAAAGTGTCAACTAAGCAATAAGCTTACCGACGGTATTTCTTCTGGTTTTTTATCTGAGAGCATTGTTTGGACAAGCATTCTGATGGAGTCTGGAGTAGTCTACAATCAAGAAGCAGAAGGTAAAGATTACTACGGAGTAAAGAAATTTACCTACAAAGAAAGAAGATCTATAGACAAGACACATACTCTTTCCGCATGCTCTAGTGAAAAATCAAGACCTAAGCTTTGCTCTAGTGATACGCCATCTCTGAGTAACTCTGCTGAGTGGCTTCTCACCATCGCCTTCACAAAAGGCTCAGAGTTCTTGCGGATGAAGTGCTTTCCAGACATTGAAGGCTTTACAATGCCACCATATTTTAATGGAGCTGATCTTCCTACCTGCTTACTTTCACTGAAAGACCTCAGAGAAAGAACACAGTCTACAACTCGAACTCCTTTTCCACCCTGTAGATGAAAACATTAAGTTCACTCAGTCTATAGAAGCTAAATTACTGATTTTTTTTATAGAAGCAGCATCCTGCATTCCTTTTAAAATGTCATGTGCTACAATATAACATCAGTAAATTGTGCCAAAAGCTTTAGTGTTGAACTGTTAAGAAGGAAAAGGAATATCACTAGAAGTCTACAATTAAATGAAAATGGCAGTGTCACCTTTTCTAGATCGGATGCTTCAAATGTTGGGAGACCCAAATCTTGTAGGCCGATGAGAAAATTCCTCACATTCTCGAAGTACTGATATGCACAGAGAGCTGCACCATCTGCGGAGTCCGCAGGGGCCTCCACAACCTAAAGGCATCATACTCGGAATGTAAAATTAGCTAACATAAACAAGACTATATTGAATACCTGAAGGAGAGAACTTTAACCTTGGGCACGCTACCAGGTTGAACCTTATTGAGTGCATTGCAAAGAACAATTCCATTCCTCAGGCCAAGCCGGAATTCCTCCTCGGAGGGCTCTTCTGCAAGGTCCTTTCCACACACTACCCCAACTATCCTTCGCAACCAGTTGGCTGCTTCATATCTTCTTATTGCTGCATTTCTCAAACAAAATGAAGCACCGGTTCATATAACCCCAGTATGTTAAAAACTACAATAGAGTAAACCAGTCCAAATTAAACCCATCGGTTTCTCATCAAGAGATTAAACTAGTAACCACAAAATACACTAAAATCCCAGTGTTGATTGCTTCCAAATACCTAAGGAATCATTGCAGCTAGCTTTTTTTTGCCGAACATTGCAGCTAAATTTAGACCCTGAATGCCTAAGGTACTTCGTGATTAATAGTAGTGTCATTGATAACTATAAAGGATACTTTTATATAAATTTTAGCTGGATTCCTGAGGGTTTATGGGATGCTACAGCATTTCTTTCACAAGGCTGGTGAAGAACGTCAGCCAAAATTTTATTGAGATGTAGAGAACTGCAAAGTAAGCTTAATCAGGGATTTTAAGTGCCTAAGTCTGATAAAATCATAACCTAGTCAATCTTTATTGATTTACTCTTATAATTGTACCAAGTAGGGAATAATAAGAAATTTGCAAATGAAAGAGCTAAAGATGAAACACACAGTTCAACTAGCAGCGATGAGACTAGAGAAAACATTGACAACATTTAGCACACGGCATACTGACTATTTCTTTGATTACCTTTTCTTTTTGTTTCTTACCAAAAACAATTTCTCCTAAATTGCTACATCAGTAAGTAGTAGAAACAAAACGAAAATACTAGTATTTGTTTGTTCACCACAGCGTTAACAGATGGAACCAACCTATATATCTGAAAATTTTGAATTATGTCAGAATGGCACAGCTTACACATTCTAAGCTCTGAATCAAGCACACTAATCTATGCAACACAAAAAAAAAAAACTACTGAATCGCAGAAAATTGAATCCGTCGAGGACAAATCCCATCGATTCGAAACATCATCAACTCATGCATCTCACAATAGCTGGAGCCAGAATCCATCATAGACGGAAGAAATTAACCAAATAACAAATCAAGAACAACTCACCGGCCTCCTCAGCCTTGCGCCATTCCATGTCGATGCTCCTCCCGATCCCAACCACCTCCCCAACCCCACCATCCCCGTTCCCCCGCACCACGTCCTCCACGACGGCGGCTGTCGCCACCGCCGCCTCCCCCTCCGGCGACCCCATACAAGCCCCCCTCCACCGGATCACCCCCAAATCCGGCGACCCGACCACCGCTGCTTCGCCCGGAAAGATCCCGCAACGCGGATATGGAGGGGATCGCCGGTAGGGAGCCACGGATTGGAGGAGAGATCGGTGTTGGACGGGGGGAGCTCTTCTTGGAGCTCTTGCTCCTCCTCCAAATGGCGGGGTTGATTGTTTTTTGAGGTGGGTGGTGGGGAGGTGGGTGGAAATAGGAGGACTTTGAAGGGGTGCATTGCATATATTGGTAGGAGAGATTAGTGAGACTAAAAATGGGGGGTTTTATATGAGAGGCTATTTTTGGGAGCATTTGGAATTAATTCTTGGATGGGTTGGCATTTGGCAATGTGCTGTTTCCAGTTTTCACATGTTTTTTCCATGTTTGGAAGGACAGAAATGAATTTGTGATCTCGAAGATTCTAATTTGATTAAGTCATCGGTTTTTTAGCGCAAAGTTTGATTTTTAGGATATCAAATTTTTATGGCGATGTCAGATTGCAAGTCCATAAATCAAACAAAGTAACATTTACCATGAAATGTGTTTTCTGATTGAAAATGTGAATTATACCTGTATAGATTATACTTGTAGTAGAGATATGAATTAGAGGAGGGTTGTTGTTTAAGGGATACATACGAGAACTGCGTTAATATGTTTAAAATTTTATTACAAATGTTTATGCGTGGGTGATTTTTTTATGGAAATATCTGTTTTACTCTATTTTAATTTATTTGGGATTGCTTTGAACATTGGTAATGATTTTCTTCTAATTAACCTTGCAACATATAAATTGTAAACTAAAATTATGTAACCATGCAGTTTTGAATTTATGAGAGAATATTGTATTACAACCATGAAGTTATATACTAGATGAATACCCGTACGTTACTACGGGAAAACATAATAAATAACTAAAAAAACATGAGTTGCTCTCGTATATATTCTTAATTGCTTAGTGAATACTAAATACATTGAACATGAAGTACTGCAATTTTCAAATCTTCATAAAACAAATACTATAATCCTGTAAGAATCAGAATTTTTCACATCCTGAAAGTTACTTTATCTGCTCATTCCAAATTGTCTCTGGAAGTAGAAAATCAACATGTTGAGAAAAAATGTATGTAGAAGAAAAACATTATTTGCTTCGAAAAACTGACTGTTGTCTACTACAATGTAAATCATACAAAGGACACTCATTTTTCTACATACATAATCAGAAACACATATAGCATTGGATAATGAAACACATGTAGCATGAGGGTCATATCGATTCAGAAATGGTCTGGCTGTAGATATGAAGCACATTAATTATACTGAAAATACTCTGAATCAAAGACACCTAATCCCATAGTGAATCAAATAGAAACTGAAAAAAAGATACCTGATCCCATAGTGAATCAAATAGAAACTGAAAATACTCTGAATGATATGTGCATAGAAAATTACCTATGTACTCCTTCAGTCAGTGTATTTGCTACCATTGGGAACTGTAACAAAAGTAAGCCAGGAAATTGATTGAGATGTTAATCTTCTGGGAAAGAAGCCGTCTTCAATCCAATAATCCCCGTCGCAAAGGAGGCCGGTGATAAATCCATCAGCTATGATGGGTAGAGGAGATTAAGCCCATTTTGTGATAAGTAGCTTGGAATGTTACCCTCACAATAGCAAGGGGCGGAAGGGAGCCAACCAATGCCATACTACTGAAGTAAGATTGGACGACAACCATTCCAATGATATCTCAGCCAGAAATATTTTGCAGATTGAAGATATTTGTCCCACAATCTCCATGTAGACATGTAGATGAAGTTCAATGAAAAATCTGCAACATAATGGGCATAAGGGTTTAAAACCTCCATGATGGAGGCCATGAAGGAGGACTCTTCAGCTGGTTAAGCCAGTTTCCGGATTCCATGGCACTCGAAGAAGATGAACAAAAATGTCTTGGGTGACTGGCCAGCTACACGGTCGGGGAAGCTGCAGACCTGCAGTGGCCATTTCTTCTCCTTTCAGAAGCGGTCAGATAGGTAGAATATCACTCGAGCCAGGCAACCAGTTGGCTGTTATCAATATGAACAACAAGGAATGAGGAAAAAATAGAACATGGCTGGTTGCGAGAGGATAATAGTGACATGCAAGAGATTCATGAGAAATCGGCTGATTTTAGAAACATGAAACAACTATTTGAAGCTCTCAAATAGATGCAAAATCAATTGATCGAGGTGAGGCGACAATCACGAAGGTCTTCAAGACCATATGATAAAGCCAGGATCACAGTCTCTTCGGTAGCCTGCGTCGGTTCCCACTTTTGCATGCATCACCTGAAGGAGGCGACCAGCCATGATGTGGATGGCAGTTTAGTCTTCCGGAGAAGCTGAGAAGGCACATTTGATCTGTTCCTTGGCTTTGTGGTGACTTATTTGGGGGAGGGAGACGAAGCAGCGTGAGGTAGGAGAGGGGGCCATCGGTGCGGCGGTTGTGCTCCCTGCCGCCGTTATCCAAGGGAGTCTCGGCTGGGCAGTTGGTACGGCGGCATCGCTGGCTTGTTTGCCCAAATATGCCCAAAATCCCAAAATACACGACTGGGCCTTCCTGTATATAGAGGCTTTTACTGGATACGTAGCTAGGCAACGTAGTGCACATCAGCGGTTGAGATCTGATCGAACGATTCACATTATTTCAGATGACGTGGCTCAACCACAGAGCAGGAAAATACTATTAACTACACTAAGTGGGGATAAAGTCTTAGATATATCATGTATTACCAAACATCTTTGTTGAGACCATCAACGAATTCGACTGGTTGTTGCCCCCCATCATATGGCCCTTTGTGTTGCTGCTCTAGCTTTGCTGCAGCATGGATCATTGTTTTATTCCAAAGTGGTCAACACCACCAATCAAATTCTGTTGATCGATGCCATGCTCCACCTTGCATCAATGACCCCTGGATATTATGTGCAGTAGTCACGGTGTGGGGCACCGCAATTGTATCTCTATCTTAGATCTCCCGTAGGCTCTAATACCCCTTGTTATAAAATCAGCCCAAAAATCAGTATCGAAAACCAAACGTGGAAGAATGCCATAAAAATACAAATTTGACGATGACACCGAGGGACTATATTTGGTAACTCCTTCCTGATCCAGCATAACTATAGCATATCAGAGTTACATCGACCCTTGACCGGTTCGCCACCAGCCAGCCGTTCCTTCTTGTCCATATTTAGTCGTCATGCGGTTACAATTGGTACCTTTGTATTTAAAAGAGAGCTTAGAATAAAATTCGACTCTAACCCTACCCTGCACCTATTACATGTCCTACACAGTAACTAACTACGTACACATATTCGACACAAAAATAATTAGACACAGGTTTATTTCACTATATTTTATCAAAATATATGATAGATTAATGGTGACCTTGTCTGTTTGCGGTAGTTCAGACTTGGAGTTCAAGAAATATGTGAGAAATAGTTACCGGCGTTTTTTTTAGAGTAGTGGCGAGTTGCGTTCGAACTTAATATCCTGGTCTTCAGTCTACAGTGCAAGTTAACCATCATCAAGAGATATAAGGACTTGAACATAATGTTATATTATATTGGATATTACCGGTTGTTGTTATATGACAATCTTAAATTCCATCCTAATTATTTATCCTCCGTTTTAAAATATAAGCCTTTCTGGCTATCAACCTAGACATTGCTTCTATTTTAGAATAAGCGTATTATGGAATGATTTGTCTGACTACATAGTCATACCAAATTCATGCATTTTGTGTGCATTAATATCATTATTCTTTGAAACGAGTTTTTCATGTGCGTTGTTATATATATATATATATATATATATATATATATATATATATATCTTAAGTAACTTTACTGTGGTCTCTACTGGTTCTCCTACTAGTATTATCACTGGTATAAGTGATCTCAATCATTGATTTAAGAGCTCTACTACGAATAGAAACAATTATTTTACTAGCAGTAGTTGAGCTGATAGTATAAATAGATACGATCTATAATATTAAAAAATATGAACGGTCTAGATTATTTCTGCTATCAGTAGAGACCATTGTAAAACGTTTACAATAGTGGACCATTTTTATTATCAAAGCTTCACTTTGAACTACTCTTTACCTAAATCTTTCACTTTGGACTAGGTAAATTTATCTGTGTCATTTTGGACCACCCAACTCTCCTACCGATTTACATATGTCTCATCCAATATCGAAGATGTTATATACGTATAACTTCAGGAGTTCATTGGTGTGCAAGACCCATATAATTGAGGTCATTGATATACTTGAGAAGAGAGCTACGAGTGGTCTAAAGTGACAGAAAGGCAAAATTTTCTAGTCCAAAGTGAAAGATAGGTTAAAAGGTGATCCAAAGCGATACTTTGGCATTAAAAGTTGGCCAAACTGAAATTTACTCTTTATTATTTATACTACTGTCTCAACTACTGGTAAGAGAATTTTTTTCTACTTGTAGTAGAACCCATGAAGTCACAGTTAAAATCACTTCTCCTGGTGATAATACTAGTAGGACAATACTACTATTGACGGGTGATACCCTACCATGGTATTTGTGGGCGTAGGGATCAGCCAGTGCTAAAGTATCCATGAGATTGTAGCTAGGTGATAACATAGAGAGATTTTTATATTGGTTCAGACCCCTAAGATGGATAATAGCCTTACTCATGTGTATAGGTATATGGTATTTCCAAAGATGTTGTATGCCTTATCTAGGACACTAACAACTACCAATATATACCATTTTAAAGTTACACTAGTACATATCCGGTAAAAACAAGCTAAATGTTAGAAACCCGTAAAAATCATACCTAAAAGTTTTTGAAATTCATAAAAAAATTACTAGATATAGGTGTAGATATAAAATACATTCTCACTAAATCTCAACTAAATCTCAAGTTCAAACTCAACTTTATTTAGAAGTAAAAAAAGATAAGTTTCAGGTGAATAGTAATAGAACACTATTCACCTAAAATTTGTCTTTTTTATCCTAAATGAAATTAAGTTTGGACTTGAGATTTGATGAGAATGTATTTTATATCTACATCTATCTCTAATAATGTTTTTATGAATTTATAAAACTTTTAGGTATAATTTTTACGAGTTTCCAACGCTTCGCTCGTTTTTACCGGATATTTTCCCAAGTTGCACATGTTTTCTAAGATAAATATGATATATGTTGAATTACATGTGAGTAGCATTGAGACGTTTAGCCAGAGATGCACACAGTCATTAAACTAGCAAACTTAAAAACCTACTACTCCTCCATTCCAAAATACAAAATACAAGTATTTTGACTAGAGTACTTAGGGAGTATCTGTTAAGGCTTAAATCTTGCAATTCTCACACAAAGCTTTTGCATGTTCCCAAAAAAATTCTTGCATCTCAAAAAAGAAATTTAGATAATGAAAGCTTTATATTGAACTCAGTCAATTATATCAAGACGATACAAACCAACTGAGAGCACTCTCGGTCTCTACATAACTAGGATGCATATATCCAAAAACACACTCGAAAAAAGTATAAAAAGGGAGATACAGAGACATCAAGAGCGATGGCTATCAATCCAAAAACTAGATCACCACGCATACTTCTGGGTAAAAAAAACTCCATAGCCACATGGTCCAACTATTGACAAGCCACTGCAACTAAGTCCCGTGTTCCCAGTTTGTGAAGGATAACCCAAGTACTGAGCCACTAGGTAACTAAGAAGGTAACCTGCAAAGAAGAAGACATATTTTTGTTGTCAAAAATTATGTCATTCTTACAGAGCTATATAGACCAACAAAGAGCCAATGCTCCTAGCAATTCAAGATTACTCATATCTTTGAGAACTCATAAAAATCAATTCCCAAACATATACGAGACACTAAGCGGTGGTCATAAACCAGACGCTATATGAGAAATGGACTACACCAATCACACTAGACGACACTGAAAAAATAAATGGTTTATTATCTCTTCTTTATAGCAAAAACAACAAGTTTTGTTGCCATTCCACTTACGCTTAGCTAGATTGTTCTTTGTAAGTACTATACCACGACGTAAGTGCTACAGGTAAAACTTAACTTTCAACAACACTTTTACTTTCCAGATGTGCTTATTTATATTTGGGACTCCTGTATGAACCGACGCTAAGTAATAAGATTTAACCGAAAATACCTCATTTAGATTGAGATTCCAACGAACCTAATCTTGCTCATTATTCAATACAATATTAGCTATGCGAGACAATCAATCATTTCACGCCCACTAATTTGGCTCTAATTATATCCTTTCTTCATGAAAATTGTAGTGGATTAGTTTGGAAGACTTGAGAAATAGCCGATTGTTTGAAACTAACGCATTTCAAATAGATGCCCCAATCATGAAACTAACGCATAAGTTACTCCATCTCATAGTAGTAGCATGAGTGCAAAGAGAGCGGACCACGCCCAATTGACATCCGAGTCCTGAAAGCAACGGCCTCAAGTCCAACGAAAACCAAAAATTCAAGTCAAGCTTCGGTCTTGCTTCTTTATGTTGTGGGAATTAACCAAACCCACTCTGCTTACTTCTACCTCCATCTACAATTACTAAACAATATATTTTTTATAAAAAAAGTTATCTAAAAGTTTCTTAAAAATCAAATTAATCAATCTATTTTTCAAGTTTACAGTAGTTAATATTTAATTAATCATTTACTAGTACCTTGTTTTTACCTCGTTTTGCGTGATCATCTTTAGCTCAACCATCTTACACGTTCGAACTCACCCCAAGTGGCCTAACAGGAAGCACTTGATAGAAAGTGTGAATCGAGTTTCAGTCCAAGCTGCACGGAGCACACGGCACGGCGAATTAAATTCCAAGAGAGAATTTTAACAGCCGTCCACACACACTCCGTATATATCTATCTATACATCGCCAAGAAACACAAAATTAACAGACGATAGTACGTCGCCGCCATGGCTATTACACCACCCTTGCTCCTGATACTGGTCATCTGCGCGTCACCTTTGTTAATGGCGACGGCAGCCATGCCGAAGGAGGAGCACCACCGCCGCCGGAGCAACGACACCGACCTCGCCGCGCTTCTTGCCTTCAAAGCTCAGGTCTCTGACCCTCTCGGCGTCCTCGGCGATGGGTGGAGGGAGGACAGCAAGTCATCCTTCTGCCGGTGGATCGGCGTGTCGTGCAGCCGGCGACGGCAGCGGGTGACCGCCCTCGTGCTGTCAGACACACCGCTCTACGGCTCGATCTCCCCATCCCTCGGCAACCTCTCTTTCCTCTCCGTCCTCACCCTCACCAACACCAACCTCACCGGCGCAATTCCAGCCGACCTCGGAAGGTTAGCTCGTTTGAGATACCTTGATCTCCGCAGCAACGCCTTGTCAGGTTCCATCCCGTCTGCCATGGGAAACCTCACGAAGCTCCAATCTCTTATCCTCTACGACAATCACCTCTCGGGGCAGATCCCACCAGAGCTGCAAAGCTGCATCCGCAATCTCATGCACATCAACCTAGGTACGAATTACTTAAGTGGCACTATTCCAGACCTAATGTTCAGCAACTCGAGCGCCCTGAGAGAGATGAACCTGGGCAACAACAGCCTGTCTGGGCCAATACCTGGCGTGATTGGATCCTTGCCGATGCTCCAGGTTCTTGTTCTTCAGGTGAATCACTTCTCCGGCCCGCTACCGGCAACCATCTTCAACATGTCTAGGCTTGAAAAGCTGTATGCCAGTGGAAACAATCTGACCGAACCTATCCCGGCAGCAAATCACAGCTTTAGCCTCCCCGTGATGATTCAGGTGGTGGCTCTCTCTTTCAACAGTTTCACTGGCAGAATTCCACCTGGACTCGCAGCATGCCGGGAGCTCCGGACGCTTACTCTGAACAAGAATCTCTTGTCGGATCATGTTCCAGAGTGGCTAGCGGGCTTGTCCCAGCTCAGGATCCTCTCTCTAGGTGGGAATGACCTTGTCGGTTCGATCCCAGCTGTGCTAAGCAATCTCACAATGCTCAATGTATTTGATCTGTCATTCTGCAAGCTAAATGGAAAGATTCCAGTGGAACTGGGAAAGATGGCACAACTCACGTACTTGCACCTCGCGGTTAATCAGCTAACTGGTGTTTTTCCTACTTTCATCGGTAACTTGACTCAATTATCTTTCTTAGATTTAAATACCAACATGCTGACTCGACCAGTACCATGGATCCTTGGGAACCTGAGATCTCTCATCTACCTTGATATTGGAGTAAATCATTTGCAAGGGGGACTTGACTTCTTTGCCGCTCTTTCCAATTGTAGGCAACTCCAATCCCTCGACATAGATACGAATTATTTTTCAGGGACCATTCCTGCAGGTATTCTTGCAAACCTCTCTAGCAATTTGGTATCATTTGATGCAAGCAATAACAATTTGACTGGCAGTATTCCGGCTACAATATCAAATCTGACTAACCTGGATCTAGTGAACCTTTCTGGCAACCAATTAAGCGGCACAATTCCAGATTCTATCCTGCTAATGGAGAATCTGCAGGGATTATACCTCTCTATGAATAGTATGTTTGGACCAATCCCAACTCAAATTGATAACCTTAAAAATTTGAACGAATTATTTCTCGATGACAACAAATTTTCTGGTTCCATCCCTAATGGTGTTGGCAACCTAAGCACATTGCAGTACTTATCGCTGCCATATAACTGGTTGTCATCTGCTATACCCACAAGCTTATTTAATCTTAGTATGCTTGTCCAACTAGATGTATCTCATAACACCCTGATTGGTGCATTGCCTTCTGATCTTAGCCCCTTGAAAGCAGTGGACCTAATAGACATCTCTGCAAATAATTTGGCTGGTAGCCTCCCAACTTCATTTGGACAACTCAAAATGTTAAGCTACCTGAATCTATCACACAACACACTGAGCGATTCGGTTCCAAACTCTTTCAAATATCTAATTAGTTTAGCTACATTAGACCTGTCTCATAACAATCTTTCAGGTGGAATACCAATGTACTTTGCCAACTTAACCTATCTTACTACTCTGGACCTCTCCTTTAATAATCTACAAGGTCAAATACCAAGTGGAGGTGTTTTCTCAAACATCACTCTGCAATCTTTAATGGGAAATGCTGGACTGTGTGGTGCTCCACGTCTGGGATTTTCACTATGTGTAAACAAGTCGCACTCTATTAGTATAAAACACTTCCTGAAGTTTGTGCTCCCTGCTGGCATTGTTGCATTTGGTGCCATTGTTGTGTTCTTATACCTAATTATTCGAAAGAAAATGAAGAAGCCAGATTTTATAGCCTCTTTTGATATAGCTGATGCAATAAGCCATAGGTTAGTGTCCTACCAAGAAATTGTCCGTGTTACTGAAAATTTCAGCGAGGACAACTTACTTGGAGTTGGAAGTTTTGGCAAAGTTTATAAGGGTCGACTGGATGACGGTTTGTTGGTTGCAATCAAAGTCCTCAACATGCAGGTTGAACGGGCTATTAGGACTTTTGATGCAGAGTGCCATGTCTTGCGGATGGCTAGACATCGCAACCTAATAAAGATATTGAATACATGTTCGAACTTGGATTTTAGAGCGCTGCTGCTTCAGCTCATGCCTAATGGTAGCTTGGAGTCATACTTGCACACTGAAAGCAGGCCTTGCATGGGATCATTCCTCAAAAGAATGGAAATCATGCTAGATGTATCAATGGCTATGGAATATCTACACCATGAGCACTACGAGATTGTCCTGCACTGTGACTTGAAACCTAGCAACGTGCTATTTGATGAAGAGATGACTGCGCATGTAGCAGACTTTGGCATAGCAAAGTTGCTTTTGGGGGACGATAACACAATGGTTTCAGCCAGCATGCCCGGCACAATTGGATACATGGCACCAGGTGCTTTGCATTGGTCAATCTAGAGCCAATTACATTTTTTTTCCTCGAGAAACATATGGTTTCATTTATTATTTTAAACCTTTTTCCCTAAATTTCTGTGACAGAGTACGCACTCATTGGAAAGGCATCAAGAAAAAGCGACGTGTTCAGCTTCGGAATCATGCTGCTCGAGGTGTTCACTGGGAAGAGGCCTACAGATCCCATGTTCATTGGCGGATTGACCCTGAGGCAGTGGGTTTCTCAATCTTTTCCAGAGAATCTTTGCAACGTTGTAGACAAAAACCTACTGCAAGACGAAGAAACACATATTTTCTTTCATCATCAGAACACTTGCTTGGGATCTTCCTCGACTAGAAGGAGTAACATCTTCCTTACGTCAATATTTGAGTTGGGTCTTCTGTGTTCGAGTGAGTCACCTGAGCAGAGGATGGCAATGAACGATGTAGTTGCAAAGCTGAATGGGGTCAAGAAGGATTACTACTCTGCATCTTTGTTGGCAACGCAAATGTAATGCCTCAGCTGAGATCAACCAGTCTATAATATGTATGGCCGTGCGTTTGGGTTTTCCATAGTTCTTCAGAGCAAGACTTCGTCATCATTTATTTTTCCTATCTATTCTATCATGTCTGGCATGATTTCCTTATTGAATTTAGTAAGAGTGGTTGCTATACCAAAGAAAGAAAGATTATTTATTCCACTTGTAACAGTAGTTTATGTTCATTAAATCTGCTATGAGTGGATTGATCCATCAATTAGTGCATTTCAAGGACTAATCTTTACTTTCTATATAATTCATACCCACTAAAAATCATTTATTGCTATAAAGAAAGCACCATATGAAACTACGTCAGCGATTGCATTTTCATGTTGATCAACCATCTCATAGATAGATGTGGCCCATCCCATCTAATTATCACGTTGGCCCGATTGAAACCACCATGAAACCGTTGATTCCTCTCCTCCGCACCTTCGGTTCACCTGCTTGCGCCCCCGCCGTCTAAAGTCCCCTCCACTCCAAGAAAATTAATAAAACGGCCGGAATGAGCATCTAATTAGAGGACCTCGTCGTGACGGCCGTCTAAAGTTCGTCGTCGTGACGGCCGTCGCGGTCGCCGGCGCGGTCGTGTCGCTGGTGCTCGTCTGGAGGACGAGGGGCTTCTACAAGGGCGACATCTACGCCAAGTTCAAGGGCACGGCTGCCGACGATTCGCACGGCGGCGGATCAGCCGCAGGGCGGCGGCCTGAGTCAGAAGTGGTGGAGGCAACAATAGTCAACGGGAGTAAGCAGTAGGGAGTGTCCGTGACAGATGGTTGGGTTGACTTGGTCAAAGATATTACTACACAGTGGAAGTACTATCTCATTTTTATTTTTCAAATGTATGATGTCGTTGTTTTTTCGTGTAATATTTGATCATTCGTCTTATGAAAAAAATTACTATAAAGTTAAGATTATATTTTGTTTGATGATAAAATAAGTCACAATAAAATAAATGATATTTATACAATTTTTTTGAGTAAGATAAATGGTCAAGCGTTGTGCGAAATATCAACGACATCGTACATTTTGAAATAGAGGATGTAAAATTTTAGCAGAAAAGTAGCGCAGAAGTGATGCAAGGGATATTTATTTTCAGGAGAAAAATGGAAAATTAGAAAGAAAATAATTGAAGCACCATTATATTCCTTCACACTACTGTAGAAAAACCTATAAATTTTACATAGCATGAAAACATGCCACTTGATCACACCCTGAATTGAAAACATTACATGTATGATGACATTACAATAACCTAGTAACAGAACACCACATCAGAGACACCATCCTTGTCCTTCTTCCACGACACATCAACCATCAGTTTCCCGCCATCTTCCCATTCAAATGCATCCTCAAAGCCATCCACCAAACACCTCTGAGGCCTCACACTTGAGAACACCAACAGCCTCCCTGCCCCCTTCACCTTCACCCTCACCTCACCTCCATCTCTGCACTCCACATCAATAATGGTGCCACCACAGTTGAGCATGTCGACCAGCCCGATCGGCGCGAACCTCGCACCGACAACGCCGACTGTGGTCACCGGCGTGAATGCGAAGAGCTCGGATGAGGATGGCTGGAGGGTGAACTGGATAGGCTGTGACTGTGGTGTCATCAGGAGCACTTCTTCAGACTGGCACATGTAGACTGCATATTCTGCAGCGTTGGCCATTTCAGAGGTGTCCTCCCTCTGGCTCCACTCGACGTCGGACGGCCGGACTTCGCCGGAGACCGGCTTGTAGCAATGCGGGTATCCTCGGACACGGTGCTCCGTCGGATCCCAACCTGCTCCCTGGCAGTTGAATGCCCCAATGACCCCTCCAAACTGCAAAGTGAGACAATTTCAGAATTCAGATACAAGTCATCTACCAGTACCATTGTCAAGAATAGAAATTCAGTAACTGCACAAAATTACAGTTTCAGAATTCATATATATGTCACCTAGCACTACCAGTATCAATTTTCAACAACAGCAATTCAAGCACTGAACAAATATGCAAATTGAAAAATTGAAAAATTCCATGGCGGAATTCCAAAGAACTGCAAAATGAGACAATTTTCAGAATTCAGATACATGTCACCTACCAGTAGACATTCTCAACAACAGAAATTCAGAACTCAGACACATGCCAGTTAGAACTACCAGTGGAAATTTTCAAAGAACAGTAATTCAAGAACTGCACAAAGATGCAGAATTTGAAATTGAAAAGCCCCATGGCAGAATCTGCTGCAACTAATCCACATAGTAAAGACAGAATAAATGTGACTGACCTTGTTGAGGTTCCAGATCTTCAGGACAGTCTCCTGATCGAAGAGAGGGTTCTTGAAGAGGCAGTCTCTGGTAGGGAGAGCATAGTGCAGGCACCTGGGCACGGTGCCATCGTTGAAGACGAGCCGCCTGAGCAGGGCGAAGTCATGGCAGCCGAGCGAGTCGCTGACGTAGACGGGGCCGCCGGAGACGGCGCGGGCGGCGGCGTGGAAGGCGGCGCAGACGTGGTCGCTCTGGAACATGTCCCAGTCCGGCCGGATGAATTGACCCATCCACATGCTGTTGTACGCGCAGTTCACCATGTGCGCGCCCTGCAGCCAGTACACGCCCATGGCGTCGCCGTTGGGGTCCTCGAACCAGAAGTCGTCGCCGGCGCGCGCCATGGCGACGTGCCGCGTCGCGCCAAGGAAGAAGAAGTCGTTGCACTGCTGCATGCTGGCGATGATCCCGTTGCCGGAGAAATTATTGGCGATGGAGGTGGAGAGGCCGTCGTAATACGCCTTGGCGAGCGCGACGCGGCCGCCGTGGTCGTTGCAGACGTACTCGAGCGTGTGGATGACGTCGACCTTGACGCCGGTGACGCCGGCGCTGGCGAGGTAGGAGTGCATGGAGTCGTAGAGTTCGCCGGCTTGGTCTGGGCGGACTAGTCCGATGCCGCCCTCGATGATGCGATCCACGGCGAGGTCGTCCATGGTGCCGGCGAGCCCCGGCGACAGCCGCGCCGGCACGACGCGGGCATCCAGCGCCGTCGCGCCGGGGCGCACGCCGCCCCACCCGCCGCACAGCGCCTGCCAGACGTACACGTCGTCCAGCCCCGGGAACCTCCGCCTCATGTCTTTCACGAACGCCTTCAGCCCCACCTCGCCGCCGCCATGGCCGTCGTCGCCGCAGAGCTTCGCGAGGATGCCATCTCGCCGCGCGAGCAGCTGGTCGAGCTCTCGCCGCAGGTGTTCGATCTTGGCTTCGAAGAGAGACAGGTCGGCGCCGCCCTGCGCCGCAGCCTTTTTCTTCGCCTTCCTGGCGGCCTCCACCTCGGCGGCCTTGCGCACGACGACCTTGGGCATGCTCTTGTCGTAGAACATCTCCGGCCGGCAGCGGAGCAAGGCGCCCTCCCGGTATCCGCGGAATCGCGCGCACTCGTCGAAGCGGTAGAGCCGCGCCGTCATCTGGTCGCCGCCGAGCACGAGCCCCGGCGCGTCCTCGCCGGGCGGGTCCCCGTCGCGGTTCACGCTCTGCCACCCGTCATCGATGATGACGAACCGTGGCGGCACGCCGGCGTCGGCGAGCTCGGACACGCCCTGCCACACGCCGACGGGGTCGACGGTGAGGTAGAACGCGTCCCACGTGCACCACCCGAACCTCTCCGCCATTGGCGGCAACGTCTTCTCCTGTATCAACCTGCGCGCGCATTTCACGAAGTTAATCACAGCCGTCCGATCACAAAACAAACGGCCAAGATCACCTCACAACCAGCTACAAGCAGCCATTGACATGTGGGCCCCACAAGAAATGTTTGTGACACCAACCTGAATGTGCCAAGGTGCACCCGGGCGGCGGTGTAGGCCTCGTGCATGAGGCGGAAGGGGTCGTCGCCGGCGTGGACGTAGGCGATGCGGCGGAAGTCGGTCGCCGTCACGGCCGTCGAGCCGCTCTCGGCGCAGACGACGACGCCGTCGTCTTCGTCGCCGCCAGCGGGGAAGATGGCGGAGCGGAAGCTGCCCTGGACGAGGGGGAGGAGGAGGACGTAGCCGCGAATCTCCGGGACGTCGAGGAGCACCCACTGCGTCTCCATCTGCAGGTCGCCGCCGCGCTCGCCGGCCCACATGGTGCTCCACCACGTCTTGAACCGGAACACACTCAGGAATCGCCGCCTCGCGCCGGCGCCGGCGCCGGCGAGCTGGCCGACGCGGCACGGCGCGCGGTCGGTGGCTGCCGGCGCCGTGAAGCCCAGGAACGCGCCGCGGTGGGCGGCGGCCATGGCCTGCTTGACGAGCTCCGGCGGCGCGTCGTCGCACGACGAGGAGGGGTCGAACGCCGAGGCGAACGGGGTGAGCGTCACGTTCTCCGGCACGCCGGTGAGGAGGACGGCCTCGCCGCCACCGCCGCCGCCGGCGACGGTGAGGTTGCCGTCGTGCAGGGAGAAGACGTTGGCTTTGGCCGTGCTGGTTTGCTTGGGTGTGTCTTTTGACTCATTCGGTGGCGCCATTGAGAAAATGTGACAAGAACAACAAGAAACAAACTAGTTTGCACAAAAAAATTCAGAGAGAAGTTCAAATAAACAACTCACTAGATTCACAGTTCAGAACAGAACAAAATAAAATCTGCTGAATTAAAGAAAAAACTTAGTACTTTTCAGTGTTCAGAAACCAGAACAAAGATTGGATAGTGTAAAAGAGACAGGGCTTGTGAATCGAAGTAAAAAAGAACAGACACTGAACAATTTAATTAAACAAGACAAGACTAGCTTATGCAAAGGAGATTACTGAATTCAGAGCAGACTTTGACTCTTGTTCTTGAGAAGGTTCAGCTCAGGACAAGTTGAGTAGGCGTGTGCCCTCAAAATTTATAGGCAGCAGAGAACACACAAAGCCACAAAGCTGTAGGCCCAAAATGAATCAAAACAAGAAGTGTGTAGAGCTCTAGGTGCAGGACAGCACAGAGCACTATACTTTGCATCCAGGAGAGGCAAGTCGGCAGCTGAACAAAGTGAAACAGTGTCAGCTCAGCCACGAGACAGACAAAGCAAAGCTACCTGTAGCGACATCAATGGACATCTGGGACATCTAGGAAACTAACAAGTTAAGCAGGAGACAAAAAAAGAAGTTTCAGATCAAGAAGAGAATGAGACGAATCAGAAGGAGAAGAAATCAGAGTTGGATGGGTTCATCGGCGTGTCCGTTCATCGTGCAGCAACATCAGATGGGAGCTTAGCGTGGTCGGCGGCGTCGGTCGCTGCAGTTTAGGACACGAAAGAAAGAGATCCAGATGCAGGGTGTGTATCGATATCAGATTATCAGTACGACTGACTGCTATGCTGCTGTCATCTGCTTCACTGTTTTGTCCCCGTTGCGTTGTGTGATGAAATGGTGATTGCTAAGCAGAAGATGTCATTTTCACTTGTCTGCGTGGTCACAAGTTACCTGTACTATATTTAGGAATCATCAGATTATTTATTCGGAAGTCGTAACTCATCTGAAAGCTCTCTAGTACTGTCGTTCTCAGAGCACCGGATTATTTAAATGTATTATTTGCTCTATATTTTGAGAAATACCTTTTTTTTCAAAAGGTTTTTCTTCTATGCATTACTTAGGTTGTGTTCTTCTCCCCCTCTTCCCAACTCCTCTCCCTCATTTTCCGCATGCACGCTTTTCAAACTACTAAACGATGTGTATTTTGCAAAAAGTTTCTATATAAAAGTTGTTTAAAAAATCAAATTAATCCATTTTTGAAAAAAATTAGCTAAAACTTAATTAATCACGCGCTAATGGATCACCCCGTTTTCCGTGATCACTGTTCAGCGTTGGGAAACTTCTTTGCGAATGCAGCCTTAGGCTGCGTTCATTTCATCCTCTTCCCAACCCCTCTCACTCGTTTTCCACGCACATGCTTTTCAAACTACTAAACGGTATGTGTTTTACAAAAAAATTATATACAAAAGTTGCTTAAAAAAATCAAATTAATCTATTTTAAAAAATAACTAATCTTTAATAAATCACGCGTTAATGAACCGCTCCGTTTTCCGTGTGGAGGAGCTATGTTCCTAGCCCTGGGAACGAACACAGCTTTAGAGTCTTAGGCTGCATTCACCATCAAGGGTAGGGAACCCAACCCTCGTTGTCCGGAAAACGGAATAATGAATTAGTGCATGATAATTGTTAATTAACTATTAGCTAAAAAATCTAAAAATGGATTAATATGATTTTTAAAGAAAGTTTTCTATAGATTTTTTTAAAAAAATATTAGCAATTCGATAAGCATGCGTGCGAAAAAAGAAAGAGCAGAAGTTAGGAAGGAGTATAGAACACACCCTTAAACCACTTAGACTATTTGTTTTAAACTATTCGTTAAGTTTTTTATTAAAAAAATGTAATGTGTCCCTATAATCAACTAAATAATGTGTGGCAATAATCAGGCCGATAATCTAAATCAAATGTGTCCTAAATGTATAGATTGGGAGGTGTTTAGACCCTGTTTGGAAATGTGGGAAAATTGGAATTGTATCCTTTTTAGTAAGATTTGTGTAAGACAGCAGAGAGCACTATACTTTTGCATCCAAATTATAGCTATTATATGCCTTCTGGCTTGCAGGATCACAAAGACAATGATTTTTAATATGGACCAAGAGATAGCCCATGATGTTGATCAGGATAAATACACATGTTATTATTAGTAGCTCCAGTAGAGATTTAAATAAATTTGTTCTGATTCTACTAAAGACCATGAACAGTTGCTATCAACTACTACAACCACAGCAACATAAATTTTCTTAAGGACCTTCCGAAGACAAAATTAAACTTAAATCATTTTGAGCACTATTGTATGCAATTCTCCGGGTGCACCTCATTTTCCAGTGGACTCTAGACTCATCAGCAAAGTGCAATAAGCCACTAAACAACCTTCTACCAATTCTTCCGCTTTGTTTACCCCACCCACAACAAACATCACGCAAAAGACATTGACAAAGCGTATTCTGGAAACAACGTACAAGAGCACCGATTAAACTAGCATTAGTGGGCCATATCATCCACTAACTATTTCAGAACAACTTATTAAGAGAAACTCTTGAGATAAAATGAACTTAAGAGAATGTTTCATGGATAGCACTTTAATTAGGAGTAATCAGTTGTTGACATGAGCCCTACTTTACTTGCCCTTTTTCTACTTTAAAAATGGCCCCTTTTACTCTTTTTACAGTGGCAGACTCCAAATCCAACATCTCAAATGCTCTTCTTATACTTTGCTTCATGCTTTTGAATTCCTTTTCAGAAGTAGAACTACCTGGAAACTCATCTAAATCTTTGTTTCAGTGAGAATCAAAGGTTCCATGCAATATATTATTATCAATACTGGAAGCTCCTAGAGTGCATGGATGGCCCTACTCAGGTTGGGAGACAAATACTTCTACCTGAGCCAAATTATCTGATGTGATGGCTCTGTAAGATCTCATACGCTATTTGCCGCTTAACGAATTATGGAGTTCAATATTTGATTGGAGTTGAAGCTAAATACTGATCAATTCACACTACACACGGAAATTTTATCCATTGCTCAAAACAGACACCGAGTAGAATAGGAAGGTACCTCAAGACTATGGACTTGATGAACCCTTGGCATTTCCTTTATCTCTTCAGAAACAACAGAATAAGCCATGAACACAAGAAGCAAGAGAAGTAAATGTAATGAAGGCTTCGCATGCAAATAGAAAAGGATTTTACTCTCATGCGAAATGTCTGCAGGATCAAAATGTCAAGCACCTTACAACAAGGACAGCATTTGCTTTCATTCAGGCAGTAATCCCGGTGCTAAGGCCAAACCATAAGTAAGAAAGGCTCTCAGGAAGTGGCCTTCTACCAAGACCATATATGTCAGCACACAGCAGTAGGTAGAAGGAAGAGGTTCTCAAGAGGGAATCTTTATGCAGTTGTCGCAGGGGCTACAACCATGTTTGCACCTTTGCCTGTCATACTGCTCACCGAAGTGGCCAAGAAGAGATTGCCTCCGGCATTCTGTCTGCAGGGAAATCCATTCATCAAGTTGTTACGATGCAGCATTTTGAATCATACAATCACATTAGTTGGAAGAATTAAATCATAGAGTTACCTTCAGCTCGCAATATGTTTGCATTTTCTTTGCTTGCTCCATTGCAACCTTGAAGCTCTCACTCTTGAAGTTCCCTGAATTCCTCAGCATGCATACAATTCGACCGAGATCTTTTTTCTGATATAACACAATGCAATGTGCCGGAAGATTGTCTCTTCCTGCTCTCCCTGACTCCTGATAGTAGCTTTCTATCGATTTTGACATGGTGTTGTGGATAACAAAGCGCTGCATGATGAAATATCCAAATCAAAGCTTTGCACCTACCAGCAAAAGAATGGAATTATATCCCAACATTGACTGAAATACATACCACATCAGGTTTGTCTATTCCCATGCCAAATGCTATGGTCGCACAAATGACTTTGACATCCCCGTTGTGCCATTTTCCTTGTACATTGGATCGTTGACGAGCAGCCAAGCCAGCGTGGTAATGTGCGCATTTTATCTTGTACTTCTCCCTCAAGAACTTGGCAGTGTCAGCACATTCATTTTTGGACAGACAGTACACGATACCAGACATGTTCATGAAACGCTCTTTTAGGAGATCACCCAGCTGCTTCTGTGGAGTTTTTGTCTTGCCAATCACCTCATAATTCAGGTTTGTTCTGTCAAAGCTCCTCTTGAGTACCGTTGCATTAGGGATCCTCAATGTCCTTAGTATGTCCTGCAGAGTACATCCAAATTACAGCTATAAATTTCCATCCAAGCAGTAGTGCAGGAACAGGACCAGTGTGGCTAGTACCTTGCAGACAGATGCAGTTGCTGTAGCTGTTAAAGCCATAATTGGCACTCGAGGGAAGTTCTGTTTGAGGCATCCCAGGCCTCGGTAATCTGGGCGGAAGTCATGTCCCCATTGACTGGTTTAAAAATGGAAATCAGTAAAATTGTCAAGAAAAATGCTACTTCTTATACAACTATCACAAACGTGGGGTTTAAACATACCTTACACAATGGGCCTCATCAATCACAAATCTCGCCAGTAAACCCTATTGAAAAATGCAGTTTAACATACACTTCCTCAGCTAAAATAAAGGCTAAGTTAGCAAACAAAGTAACAATTAAAAAATGTAATATGAGATTTATACCCTCTGGTGTAAACCTATGAGGATCCCAATAAACGAGCTGTTTCCAGCCATTCTTTCAGGAGTGACATAGAGGAGTTTGAATGACGGTTTACCACTTCTGCGATGAGATGAGAATATAGGATGAGGAGTTAAAGTAATGTGATATGTTTAAGAAGCATTATGCAAGTTACAACACAAAATTCTTTTAGATATGCTAGAGATCTAATCACATGTTTACCTAAGCTCTTGGATTACTGCAGATGACTGTGAAGATGTCTGCTGAGAATTCAAAAATGCTGCTGGTATAGCAAACTTGAATGTTAATGCCACAATCTGATCCTCAATAAGTGACAGTAGAGGGCATACAACAACCGTAACACCTGGGTGCAGTGTTGCAGGTAGCTGCAAGACAAGTAATTCCAGGTGGAGTTTCTAAGTCTCGGCGTCATGCATACTAAAAGGTCAAACACTAGATGAAAATGCAGAATTTACAGACCTGATAACACAGGCTCTTCCCGCCACCTGTTGGCATAAGCACAAAGGTGTCTATGTTGTCCACTGCAGCCCTACAGGCCTCATACTGCAGGGGCCTAAAGCTTTTGTTGCCAAAGATGACAACATTTGCAAAATTGATGTCATCCAGGCTATACAGCTGCTCATAACTAAGAGTTTCTCTGTTTGAAGTTGAGGTGGATGACTCACATCTATTGTTTCCTCTGTTCACCTTTAAAAGAAAATATGAAATTTGAAACATAAAGATCAACGAATATGGGATTAGCTGCAGAAAAACACATATTTGAAAGTGGAAAAGCATGGAAGTCCAATATTGGTAAATCAGGATAGATAGTTTATAGTAGATTAAGTCGAGATTCTACTGTGCAGTTCAGCGTTTCTAGATCATACCTTCTTCTGGGTACGGACTGAACGATCACAACGGGACTCCAATGTTTCAAAAACATCATCTGTGGAGAACCCGAAGGAGTCCAGATTGTTGCGAGTCTGTCGGGCAGAGGATATTGCCTGTCTGAACAAAGGAGTACTCACCTCAACTTCTTTATCATCAATTACACCGTGCCTCATCATGCCATTCAAATTGCCACAAGCTTCATTCTCTATAGCATTGAGGTCATCCCAATCATCATTATTGTTTGTGGCATCAGCCAATGCGCCGAGGAAATCGTCTCCACAGTTCTCCACAGTAATAAAACCTTGTCCGCCCTCTCCTGTACCAGAACATTTGATTGTAATCTAGTGACCAAACAATCTTTCCTTTCTAGATAATATCAAACAATCTATAGTCAGCTAAGCACCAAAATTTTATAGACTGAAAAGCTATTACATTGCAGCAACCATCAGAGGGAAGAAGAAAGTGGATTTGGTTCAGTGGTGGCATAAGGCTCTGTAGGATGCAGCGAGGCAATGGATGTGAAACATAGTTATGGGAGCAGCAGCTAGAAATGAAAATTACTGAATTGTGCCTAAATGCTATGTAGCTGACTAATAAAGCACATAATACCAGAACAACGTAATTGACTTTCATGGTGTTTACTGATGATTATGAAATAAAGCAGGATTAAATGTCTCCTCTCGCACAAATAGATTACAAGAGAACAATTCTGAAAAGTCATTTTCTTTTATAACAACCATTAGAGGGAGGAACAAATTGGATTTGGTTCAGTGGTGGCAGAAGGCTGTGTAGGATGCAGCGATGCCATGGATGCAAAATATAGTGATGGGAGCAGCAGCTGGAAATGAAAATTACTGAATTAGCGTGACAAACTAATGGCTAAAATTATTGCATTTTTTCAGTCGAAAGAAAAATCTGTTGCATTTTGAGCCTTCAAGGGATCCGAGAAGGCCAAAACTAAAAATTCCCCATCTCACACACACACACACACCGGGGCGTTATCGTAGAGGAAACAGCCGGCGGCGGAGGCTAGAGGAGGAGGGGAACGAGGTCGAGCGGCGGTTACCGTAGAGGCGGACGAGGCTGTCGAGGCAGTCGGCGGCGAGCTTGCGCTCGAAGCCGGAGTCGGCGGCCAGGTCCAGCAGCCGCTTCTTCTCCCTCCCGTACCCCGCCATCTCCGGCGAGCGCGACCACCGCCGCTCCGCCGAAAGGAGGAAACCCTAGCGCCGGTCGCCGGAGAGGGGGAAAAAAGCGCGGGAAATTGTTGCGGTGGTGGCGCGCCACCGCTTCTGAGTTTTCTGACGCCGGAGTTGTGGATCTCGTGGGCCGTGGCGCTTTCTTGGGCCGCAATTTGGCTGAATTAAGATTCGGCCCAGTAAGACACTCAGTCCAGTATATGGATAGCAAAAGCCCAACAGTAAACATATGGCCTGGATACGGCTCAACCACTGGAAACCTACTTAAAGGTAATTACTTGATTTCAAATATAAGTTATTCTAGGCTTATGCACAAGAATAAAAGAAATTTAGATGATGGAAATATTTTACATATCTGGTTTCTGCTGTAATACACGTAGCCATAAATTTTTTTAAAAAAGAAAAAGAAAATAAGACATAAGGTGATGAGATAAATTCCCAACTCTTTTTATTATTAACTTAGTGTTAAACCACATGGATTTTTAAGTTAGTAATTATAATGAAATTATACTACCCATAGTAAAATAAGAAACCCTAGATTATTGATTCCAAAAATATAGCGTCATTGATAAAAAAAATGGATGAAAATAACTTTGTTGCGAAACTAAAAACGTACGGCACTGTGACGTGATTTGATTTATTAAGCACAGTGCACTGTTGTACTATTAGAAAGAAGCTGCAGGTACTCGTAATAAACCATTTGGTAGTAAAGTGGGAGTAATTGCATCAAGCAGGGTACAGGAGTAAACATGGTTTATACTACAGGTACTACTGTACATTTGACTGTGCAAATCAAAGTACGCAGGGTGCATGTAAGATTTTAGATCAGGTACAGTCTTTGATCTGTCCGTATGATTGAGTAGAACCGATGGATGTTGTGTGCTATGAGGTCACAAAACTGATGAAATTTTGTGAAAACCGGTCGGATTTCATGGAACCGTTAGATCTCGGTTTACATAAACCGGTAGGTATTAATCGGCTTTCGTACGGCGTTGATCGAAAGCCATCGGTTTTACCGGTTTTCACTAAACCAGTGAAGAGCAGGTTTTATTTCGAAATCGAAAAGTTAAAAACCGTAAGGAGTAGGATTCACAAAACTGATAAAATTATTGATATATTCGTCCTCCACTGTCCCGGCGTAGCACAATAAACAACACATCGTCTCGCTACCAACACTATATCTTTGGGATCACTCCCAGCAGAAGCTAACACCGCTACCCAGGTTTGGTATACAGTTCTACTAGCACCATATGGAATATTTGGAAAAGACACAACAATAAGATCTTCAACTCTGATCCATCGAAGAAAATTTCGTGGTTACTAGCGTACTTAGCTGACAAACTGCACGGGTAAACCAAATTCAAAAAAAAAAATCAACGTAAATTTTAAAATTTTGATGAAATTTGAAATTTACAAGTTTATAGACGGTTTTCATTATGTGAACGGTGATGTGAGTGTGGATTCGAGGAATCAAGCTAGGCTAAATCACTAAGAGTAAGCACAATGTAGTTTATTTGCTTGGTGCCAGCAATAGTACAAAAAACACATAATAGTTGTTATCGTTATTGGTCTTGTTTAACAGAATTTAATATTGAAGTACTAAGTTGTTCGGTAGTTAAATTTTAAGAATTTGAAAAAATCTTCGTTTCCAACTTCTAGTTTCTAATAGTTTATTTTTAAATTGTACAGATAAAAATTCTTATAATCTAGATGGGAATCCGTACCATTTAAGAAGAGCACAAGATGATATTAAAAGAAGATGAATAGGACCATTTCCTCTTCCTGCAATGCTTCTTGCCGGATTATGAGGATACTGGTTGTCTATATTGCTTAACTTGTTTGCTACCTTAGTGTTACACATTTGTGTGGTCGCACTAACAGAGGTTGTGATGGTGAGATGGGTTCAGAGTGCAATTGTGATAGTAGCGGCGAAAGGAGGAGGACGGACGGCCGGTCATGCACGTCTCCACACGTTCCGTACTTCCGTGCGTGCGAGATGCACGTACGAACGATTGCACGATATAGGAAAGAAGGGAGCAAACAAATCCGACCGTTCCAATACTATTTCAACGAATGCGCTGACGTCCTATTGTCCCAGAGATTGATGCGCGTACCATAATAGGCTTAGGGTAGAGATATCTTTATGTTTTCTATAGGATCACATTACAAACACGGTCGTTCATACCGGGTGCATATTTAGTCCTTACAAATGTACACACGCATACCTTATAAATATATGTTGTATGTATATTGCATTTACCTATACCCTTTTCTTTCCAAAATAAATCAACTTTTAGAGTTTAATTTTTGTTATAAAATAAAAAAATTATATCCTTTTATCTACCACCGGTCCGTACATCGAAGAAATTTTATTCACTCAATATATATCTCTCAACTACTCATCTACCAATACAACTTTCTCACTAATTAAGGATATTTTGGGTTTTTATTTTGTTTCTTAAGTACTCATTTCATTCTAAAATATAAAAGATCTTGAATAAATAAAATATGAGATGTGCTTCTATGCTCTTAAAAAACTGCATGAAAATTAAAGCACATAAGTGGTTGAGATTAGAAGTGGGATTAACTACAAATGGGTAAGTGTTAATCTCAGTCACTAATGTATTTTAATTTTCGTGCAGTTTTTAAGGAGTATACCAGCACATCTCATAAAATATATTTTAATTCAACGAGTCTGAACCGGTTACAAAAACATCTAAAAGTGAGTATTTCTTATGCTAAGGTTTGAGTTTTCATGAGATATGTACAGTAGCTAGGGAAACGGCGCAGAGACGATGATGATGACCCAATGGAAAGTTATGGCCTACTCTACAACGTACTACTACTACTAGCACCTGTACACAGCCACACAGGCGCATGCAACCTCTAGCTGGGAGAGTAGGAGCATATGGGCGGTGTACTACTGGTAGGTGACTTTACTCACCTATACAGGTATTCTACCAGTACAATACCACTAGACGTACGTGTTACTAGTATGATCGACAATTTAATATACTACTACTACGGAGTACTGTATATCTGTATCTCACCATTTAATATACTACTACTACCACTACAATTTAATATACAACAATTTAAATCTTAAAACTTAATTTCTAGAGTTAATTTTTGAGATTTCTTATCTTAGTATTCTTTTCAACATCAACGTTTAAGCAACTAAGAATACATGTATAAAAGTTTTAACTATAAGGGCTCCTTTTAATCAAAGAACACTCTGTAGGAATTTCATAAGATTTAAATCCTATAAGAAATTTTCATATGTGGCCATTTGATTCAAAGGATAGAAGCTTTTCAAATCCTATGAAGCTCCTATGGAATGGCTCATTGCATGTAAATTTTGGAGGAAACTAGCTCCAATCTCTTAGAAATTTTCCCTTGAGTTATCTCTCTCATCTTATTTCTATGGTTTTCCTGTGATCCAATCAAATGTTTTTCCTGTGTTCTGTAATTCTCTATTTTACACTTGCATTTATTTGAGAATCCTGTGTTTTTCCTATTTCTCTATTTTTTCCAATACTAGATTCAAAGAACCTTAATTATTATTTTATCGTTAATACATCGTTTGGTGTATTTGTCATCAATTGAGCAAATCGGGCAGCCATATTCTCATGCATGGAAACGAGCAGCAGCTAGTACAGCCTACAGAGGCACAGAGCAGAGCCAGGGTGGCGCCGTGCAGCGCAGGGCAACCCTTCTTCTCTTGCTGACAAAATTCACGCACTACTCCTACTCTACTAGTATACGTAGAAGTAGCTCAGGTTAGCCACACGCACATCATTACTGTGAGCCGCATCACCCGTACGATCCACCCCACGGTCCCCTGTCTGCGGGGCCCACCGACTCCCATTGGGACCCACATGTCGGTGGCGACCGTTCGTTGGCCCCACCTGTCATTGTAGTAGAAGCCAACACCGCCCACTGTGATAAGGACTGTGCAGTCACGGAGCTCACCTCAGCTGCTCAGCTTGGTTTGGTTGCCTCCCATGGCGATGGCTGAGCCTGAGCAGGCCACGTGGATACATGAGCGGATCTAGAAAAAAATAATAGTAAGACTGAATAAACTAGGAAATGTCTCTAACCCCACATCCTAAGTATCTATGAATAAAATTTTTAGGGAGACTTAGGGGGTCTCCATGATTCCGGGAATGGTAGTGGGGTCTTGAGACCCCCCGTCCCATGGTAGATCCGCCCCTGCGGGAATGGATCACATCTAGGAGTAGGAGTACTCCTGCTGTCCAGCTCTTTAATTTGCCGTCCTACAGTGATCCACCATTAAGGACGACTCTAATCACATCCCACCATCAAATCAACGTGCTGCTAAGACGATGGGTGAGCTTCTGATACGTACTCCTACTAGTAGGAGTCGTAGTAGTAGAAGTGCACATAAATCTCCTTTCTGATGCTCACCTTGGCTCGGCTGACGACGACAGGGGAGGAGAGAATTGGAAAGCACACCACTGCTCCTGCCATCTCCAAAAACGAAGTGAGCAGTGTACTCTACCTGCAATTTACTCCATGAGATGAGATGCCGGTGATCTGACCATGGATGTGACTAGCAACGGCACAGCAAAGAGAGGAATAAACGCAATCAGGCACAGCTCACGTCTTGAAAATGGATGGAATGACAGACAGGTGGACACTGGACAGATAGACAGAGAGGGATGCACACTTGCATTGCAGAGAGAGAGAGGTTGGCAATGCCAAGTGCATGGATGAGTGGCTCGCCTCAACCGCGGGAATTGCCTCCCGTGTCGGGCACACCGCTGTTCCTGTTCCGCTCCCTGCTCCGCCGGATTCGGACTTCGGACTCGGCGAAAGCGCACGGTGGCTAAACTGCTCCACTTTGGGTTTGGAATTTGGTTATTTGGATGCCTGACATGAGCCAAACCGTCCCATTTCCAGCTTATTGCCATCGCTGCAACAAGGCTCAAATATGTGAAATCACTGCTGAAAAAAAACCTTATCAAGCTGAGACTGAACAAAAGATTTTTTTTTTAAAAAAAGATTAGGGGTGGGAATCATTGACAGGTTTTCAAGGAAAAATGGGCTTTAAAATACAAATGTAAAGAATTTCTTCTTGTGAAATTAATGCAGCAATAAGACGAGAGTACAAGAGATATCCTCTAGATTGGACGATGGGACCCGGGCCCATCTGTCAGATGGATCGAGTAGCACGGCTTTTCCAGTACGAAAGAGGACGATCCTGCAATTACGCAATCCAAGAGGGTTCAGATCTGATCACCGGGATAATTAATATTACCACAAAACCCAAAAACTTACCACTAATCACCTTATAACCCCTCAACTCCATTAACACGCTGAAACTCCACAATTTGTGCATAAATCAAGGGGCTGAATCGCAAAACGTCCGAGTAGTTAAAAACTCCCACCGTCCCACTTCTCACTTCTCCCACCACTTCGCTCGCCGCACCAACCACCGCCCCCAGCCATGGCCGCCGCCGCCGCCACCCCGGACGCCGACCACGCAGCCAGCGCCATCCCCGGCGACCCGCTCGCCGGCGGCGGGGTGGACAGCGCCTGCTCCACCCCGTTCGTCAGCGCGCCGTCCAGCCCGTCGCGGGAGCGGGAGCGGGACCACCACTTCTCTTCTACCCACGGTGCTTGCTTCTTCAGCGCGCCGGCGAGCCCCACCCGCGGCGGCGGCGCAGGCGGCAAGGAGTTTGGGTGCCTCGGCGACTTCGACTTCGACTTCTCGTCGCGGTTCCCGTCGCCGTCCGCCGCGGCAATGTCGTCGGCGGATGAGCTCTTCCACAATGGCCAGATCCGCGCTGTTCGGCTTTCCGCGATGCTTCTCCAGCCTCAGCCTCTGGCTCCGCTCGTCGACGGCGACGACCACGAGTCGCATCTGGCGGCGGAGGAGGAGGATGCGGTGGCGGTGGACGATGGTGCGGAGGCGGACGAGCGCGGCCGTATCCGGAGCCGGTCGGTTCGCCGGAAGGCGCGGTCGATGTCCCCATTCCGCACGCGCTGGAGGGCGCCCTCGCCTGCGCCAGCGCCTGCGCCGGAGTCCGTCGAGCAAGTAGCCACGCCGGCGGCGTCTCGCTCGTCGTCGTCTTCGTCCACCGCTTCCTCCGCTTCGTCGACCTCCTCACGAGGCTCCCGCCGCTGGGCGTTCTTGAAGGATCTCCTCCACCGGAGCAAGTCCGACGGCGGCAAGAACCACCACCACCGCGACACCGCGCATCCGCCTCCCCAGTCGAACACCACCGCGCCAAAGAGGAGCCCTTCGCCGTCTCCGTCGCCGTCGCCGCCGGCGGCGGCGGCGACTGCGAGAGGAGGGAGAGGGGCAACGGGGAGGAGCAGGAGGAGATCGGCGCACGAGAGGCTGTACGAGGCGAGGAGGGCGGAGGCGGAGGAGATGCGGCGGCGGACGTACCTGCCGTACCGGCAAGGGCTTCTCCTCTTCGGCTGCATCGGACTCGGCTCCCGCGGCTACGGCGCCGTCCACGGCCTCGCGCGGGGGCTCAACGCCGCCGCCGCCGTCTCATCGAGGTCATGACTCGTGACCTCCATGGCTGCTCCGCCATGGATGCTGCTGTTCTTGGAGCTCGGATGCATGCTGCTCTGCTTGCTCGTCTCTGTCAAAGTGTGTAGTGGCAATGCAGTGTGGAAAAACCTGCAAAAATTGCATAGAAAATAGTAGTAGCTACTAGAAGTTTGCTTTTGCCTAAATACTAGTTTCTTGTATGGATTTTGGTGATGTAAACAAGCTTGTTCATCTGGTGATGGTGATAACCACCTAACAATGGCAAAAATGTGTTCTTTTACTACAGTACTTCCGACTATGCTTGTATTAACTGAAAATCAACTGATCATCTTATCCTTTTGCTATTGTAGAACATGAAACATTGTAGATTTGAGGGCATTAGTTGTTCGCTTCTAACAGTTGGTGTCCGGGCAGAGCTAGATCTCGAACAAAATGTCTGCGTTGCAATAGTAGTAAGGCGTTCACTGCAAAATTATCCTTCCGAACTACTGCTAGTAACATCCTCGCTTTGTTCACTGCAAAATTATCCTTAACAGATCTTTGGCTTCCATTACAATCTTCTCCAAAGCCTTTTGTAGTATCAAATGAGTTCTTTTTGTAGGAACCAAGAAAGCTAACAAGGTGAGTTTCTAGGGGAAAGATGTCGACTCTGAAAACCAAACCAAACAGTACAGAGATCAAGAACAGCTTTTCTCATGTTAGGAGTATTAAGTTCAGAAATTTTTACATCAAAATTTGCTCAAACAGAATCAAAACTACTCAGAAAAAAGGGCTGGATTATTCTCTTCCGCTGGTTTTGCTTAACAGTGGGGTAACATCATCTTTTATTCTCGATTATTATGTCATGCATTCGAGTTGGGACGACAGGCTCAAGTACATCTCACGTGACAGATGACATGTCGTTTATCTTTTGTGCCTCGGGCTCAGTAATTTTATCACGGACAGAACAACGAGCTGTGGTTAATCTATGATAAACTACTGTTTACTTTGCGGTGATTATTTACCTAACCAAGGTAACCGAATAAACGGCCTTTCACCGTCCTGGCGCGACTTGTCCCGAATCGAGATCCTATTCTTTTAGTACTAGTAATAATAAAAGGAACTCACAAAATCACAGTACTAGTACTAAAAGTCACAAGCTATAAGTCTAAACATCAGTACAACACTGCAACCAGGCTAATAGCACCAGGAGCAAATTCCAAACAGAAACATAATTTTATCGTGTTTGTTTTAACCTTAACTTGTTAGGCTTAACCTAAGATAAGTCACCTCTTTCACTTTGTTGGAAGCATGCACTTTGGATGCTTGTACTATAAGTTGTTCAGCACTGCATGCGTGTGCTGCAAAAGTCACACGCTTCGTGTCAAGATCTGTTAAACCCAATGCAACATTGGTGCACTTCTTTACTCTTAACAGATTAACCGACTAATAGCCATCTCTGAAGTATATTTGCTTCGTCCTAAAATAAATTCCTCTCTCACCCACACATGTACACAGATAAAGAGACTAGAATACCGTTATTTTATTAAATTCTAATATAATTATTTCCTATTTTATTTAGTTCCAATACAATTATCTTCTGCTTTCACAAATTATGATAATGATTACTTAAAATAAACTTATTTTAGGTGAACAAATAAGATGAGATAAAGATAAATTTATTTAGAAGGAAGGGAGTAGATTCTTCATTGTACTTTAGAGTAGTGGAAGAACTACTATGCTACTGTACTTTACAATCAGTAATTTCAATCCATTCAGAAAAAAGGAGAGAAAGGGAAAGATTTTTGGGAGAGGCAGCAACCATACCACTTTGAAGTTGAGTTGACAACATGGTAAAGGTCACAGTTGCATGGTAACTTCATCCGGAGTTCCAGACAGTCACCAACACGCAGCAACTGCGCTCTCCCGCACAAGGAAAGCTGAAGGGGAAAAAGATTACGAAGTGAGAATTCAGGCATGTGGATGTGACAATACCAGCCTCCCGTCCATATGTGTTCCTTTCCGAAGCAAGCATGTCACCGTACCTCAAGGCAAACCACAATAAATATAGTCCGATGCAGGATGAAACGAAAGGCGCCATGCCTTGCTGTGTTCTTTCGCTGGGAGCATATGTCCTGGTTCATGCAGGGTAGGGCCATCTCAATGCCAGCTTTGAAAGGATGAAAATAGAGCTTTGTACAGTAGTTGGAAGAATTTAAGAATGTAGTAATGACTAACTCTGACAGTTGACATGGATCTAGAAATTGATTGTTTGATTTACTTGTAGAAATATTGCTACAGTACGATCATAAAGGAAAATCCATTTTTTAAGGTATCTGGAAAAAAGGACATCACTGATTATATTCTTTAAATCTTTTGATGGTGTTCGTTTCTACTCAAGATAGATAAAATTAGGATAAGGAAAACATGAAAATCATCAGCATATAATTAATTAAGTTTTAATTATTATAAACTTAAAAAATAAATATAATATCTTAAAGCAACTTCTATATAAACTTGAAAAAAAGATTTAACTCCTACTTAAACTCTCCTCATGTGGTGGTGTGGACTTTGAGCCCTTCACCTGCAGAGACTTTCACTAACCGTGTGGACTTTGAGGCTTTGAAGCTTTGACTGGAAAAGGAAGCTCATTTTCATACTCTTACCTATAATGATGGATGGCATCTCCAGATACCTTAAATCAAACTTGGTCTGAGGTAGGAGTACTTGCCAGCAACCTTTCCTCCCTGATCTTTATTTTCCAGAGTCGCACAGGAATGCAGCTGTTTCGCACATCACAGCACTGCAAAAAAGATTCAGGGAAAACGTAAATGCCTATCATTACAATCACACTAAAATAAGGAATCCATAAAGCCTTTAAGATTCTTATGGATAAAGCTTGCAAAGAACAGCTTTGCTGACCTCCAATAGCAAGAGCCTCGTGCGCCGAGATCCAATAAGGTCGCCAGGACACTGAAATAACCATGAATAGAAAATGCCGGTAGTACTTCATCATTGGAGCGCCACATCACTAACATTTCATTCCCCTCTTTTCGAAGCACATAAGAATTACTATAAGTTACATTGAATGATTGTTCCTATTTTAATCGACCTTATGATACTTGCGAGAAATTAAGAATCGAAGTGGACGAAATATGCACCGATTTAGGATACAGCAGCAAATCTCCTGCTGGATTCACTATGGCCGCTGTTGAAAGACCATATTACTTGGGGATTATGCTTGCTCCCCTGGACCACTGGCATTTAGCAGCAGGGTCAACTGCTGTTGCAATTGCGCCTCCACCGGTGTCACCGCCGGCCTACACCGCACAACCGGTGCGTCGATCCCCAGACGGAGGAGGAGCCAATGTGGTCCCTTCAGTGTGTGGCAACACGGGGGCCATAGAGTTCCTGAGAATAAAGAAATAGGAGTAGTAGCAACTTGAGGGGCCTCATGGGCAGTAGATAAAACAAGAAACGCCAGTGCCTTCCCCTTACATGTTTGTGGGGACCTGAATGCATCAAAATGAGAGCAGATTAGAGAGAATCCAAAGGTGGGTTGCATGTGAATGTGATTGTGCAAACAAGGAGTATCTCTTATACATCTAAAGAAAACAAGAGTATCTCTTTATCTCCCCATTGGAAGAAACTTGGCAACAATTAGGAAGGATAACACATGGGTCATTGGCTCATTGACACTAATATGTACAGGAATATTCATGCACTCCTTTGCATCTATTATCTGGTAATGCCAAATTTTTGCAGAAGCAAGATCATTGGATAAATTATCTCATGCAGAAATAGCGGAAGAATTCAAAATTTTCTAATATGTGCCCAACCAAGCCCTACATGCTGTTCTATCTGATTTCATTCCCAGCAAGAAACTAAGCAAACAGGCTATACTGTCCGTCATATTAGCATTACAAAAGAATTGATCTTTCTAGATTGAAGTACTAACTTAGGCTCAAGCCTCGAAACAAGTTCAAGTCAGCTTGATAAGTATAGAATGTCCTGATAGATCTTTCTGTTGCTTATTTTAATTAGAGAAAATTATATATCTAACTAGAACATCTTACCTCAAGAACACACAATTGTATGGGATTTCAAGTTAGACATAGATCCATATGTCAGCAAAACCAATGCATAAATACGCACAATGCAATCATAAGATATCAGGTTTGTCAAAACAAATGCATAAATATACACTAGCTAAATGCAAAAGAGCTTCGGCTGGAAGGATAAAGATCAACAATGGTTCCTTTCCCTTTTGCATCTTCCATGCCTTTTTGCGGTTTTTAAGATGAGAGTGGGACAACAACTTACAAGGATCAGTAAGAAAATGAAGACAGGACAAAAATCACAAGGCCCAACACGAAAATTTCTCATGCTTCTAGGCCGCATCCTTTTTATTTGTTTTCTTTTTCTTGGGAAGCTAGTTACACCATTTTGAGTTGTCCATGTTAGAGGAGCCCACAAAAGGAAAATGCCAAGGTTGGTGCCGGTGCCAATATGAATATAGGTCCCTGTGTTAAATTTTGTTTCCGCATGTTTGCTAGTACTCTGTACGTGTTACAGCGTCAGATTACCTTTTTTATGACGACAGCATGCTATAGCCTCTCTCTAGTAGTCTAGTTCCTTTCAGTACCCTTTTTGTGCCGAGCCCAAGTAATAATGCTAAAAGAGTGACCAGCCTGCTGTCTGCATAGACAACATAAACTGTAAATTCAGAACTATGAAAGTTCCCTACGCTCCAATTGTCAGAAGTCTATGATCTTTAGGCAATGTTTTATTTTTCAACTTCTTAGCTGTAGTAAAACTAATTGTTGGCACTTGGCAGAGCAATAGTTATGACTTGTGTTACAACAAAATGAGTAACGGTTTGCTACTATGTATAGATATTATGAATATAAGTATTTTTCATTTTAGGAAAATTAAAAATAAGTATTCATTTATAAAAATGCATATGCAATATGTCAGGAACTAAATGTGTCAAGCCTCTACTAACATGTAATAACGTAAATTGTGCAAGGAAGTATCTGGTATATTAGAGAGAACCATGTTCTAAAAACACTTCTGTTACTAGATATATCACCCACATGTATAGATATATAGATAATATAGGTGACAATTAATCTTTGTTGGAAGTTTTCAATATCTGAACTAATCAAGGAATATGAATCGCATGTGTGGAACTAATAACCATAACTATCACAAAATATATGACAACATGCTTTAGCTGAATTTTATTGCGGAAAAGGTTACCTTCCCCGTATATCATATTATCATGTAGGAATTGACATTTGACATATACATAAGAAACTAATACATATCTGTTCATATTTAGAGTAATAATAAACTCTACTAATGTATGCACATACTTCTTCGTTGTTCCTAAGGCTAGAGGTGCTAAAATATGCATGTACCAGTACTTACTACGTAGTCTGCTGTTCCTTGTGGTGCATTATAAAACAAAGGAGTAAAATCGATCCAAAGAATGCAGAATTCATGACTGTCATATCCAGTTTTCTGTTAGAAGTTTGAAAACTTCACTGTAGCTTTCAGGATGACCACTAGCAATAGGACTTCCCAGAAAATAATGTCACCCCTATCTTGTTCCAAGCAGGTATGACAAACTTTTTATGTCTAATTTTCAGAAGAGGTGTTTGACTAAAATAACTTTGCAAGGTATGGATAGTAGCATACTTGATCAATAAAAAAATAGAAATCAGTATGGATGATGCTTTGTTCAAATTTCAAAATTTTGTGAAAGTAACCAGAACAAGACCATAGAAGTGCAATTCCACCATAGAGAAAATAGGGGACCAACATAGCTCCAATTCCTCTGCCACCCCATGCTTCACTTAACGGAGAACCACAAAATTTACACCCCCACTAGGTACAGTTCCAAATACAGAATAGCATTTGACTCCAGTCTCTGGGACTAAAGGCCGCCTTTTATCTTTATTATCAGTTAATTGTGTAATGCCTAGGATCTCCATAGACCCATGAAACATTAAATAACCTATATTGACTATAGTAGAAGTTGAACATTACATCTTCTATTTCAACTACTGTAACTATTAAGGTATCTAGTGCATCCATGGGCAATAGCTCCCAAATTAACCATGAACTACATCCATTACTGGGAATTAAGTCCTTATTAAAAGATTATTGAGCAAATCTATTGCCTATTCAGTTCACCATTCTAAAGTAAATGTTAAGGGGATACAAAATGCATAAAGAGCAGGAATAGTCACCTGAAATAACCAGCCTTTGTAGACTTCCACATTTCGGCCCTCTGGGGTTGTGTAATTCCACATAGTTCACTGACAATTATATCATGTATTTGTGAACTGAAACTCGGTTTCTTCAATTAAACTCTGCCCTGGAGCCTTTTGCACACTCATCCTCCTCATCAGTCTCCTCACATCCCCTGCCTCCTCCCATCGTCCTATTTCCGCATAAAGATTGGCCAACAGCACATAGTTCCCTGAGTTCCATGGTTCAAGGTTAATAAGTTCTTTCAGTGCCACCTCAGCAATGCTGATCCCAGAATGAGCATGGCATGCGCTTAGAAGTGCACCCCATATCGCAGCATTAGGCCTCATCGGCATCCCCTTAATCAATTCATATGCCTCCTCAAGAAGGCCAGATCTTCCAAGTAAATCTACCATACAACCATAATGCTCAATTACTGGCTCAATACCATGCTCTAACTGCATGCTCTGGAAGATGTCCCTTCCAACATCCACAGTCCCAGCATGCGAACAGCACCCAAGCACCCCCAGAAATGTCACTGCATTGGGCATCTCTCTGTGTGTCCTCATCTCCCGGTAAAGCTCGATGCCCTCAGTCCCATGGCCATTCAGTGAAAATCCCGAAATCAAGGTGTTCCAACTCACCACACTCCGTTGTCGCATTCCCTTGAATACCTCCCTTGCACTATGAACATCACCACACTTGCAATACATATCCATCACTGCATTTGCAACATGTAATTTCCTATCTAACAACCCACTCTTGCGCGCATGCTCATGTGCCCATCTCCCCACCCCGACATTCCCCAACCTCCCACAAACCGGCAGCACAGCAGCAAGGGTCCCATCATCTGGTGCCACCTCCCCCTCCCTGACCATCCTCTCAAAGCACAAGACCGCAATGTCATCCTGCTTGCACCACGCACACCCCGCGATCATAACATTCCAAGAAACCACACTCCTCCTGGAGCGCTTGTACCGCTGCATTTCGTCAAACAGGTGGCGTGCGGCACCCAGACCATCAGCTCGGAGACAGGCCGTGATGAGCGTGTTGTAGGCGACGGTGCATTTGTTCCTCTGCGGCATTTCGTCAAACAGGACGCGAGCGTAGGGGAGAGGATATGGCTTCAGGAGCGCGAGAGAGATGGCGTGATGTGAAAGGAAGCCGAGGCGGAGGAGGAGCGCGTGCAGCGCGGAGAGCAGCGAGAGAGACGATATGGAACCTAGGAAGGGAAGGAACGAGAGGCGGTCGGGCGCGTGGAGGCGGCGGAGGGAGGAGAGCAGCCGGAAAGCGAGTTGCGGCGAGGACGACGCGGTGAGGGCCTTGATGGCGGCGTTGAGGAGAGGCAGCGGAGGCGGAGCGTGAGGCGGGACGAGCCGAAGGAGCGGGAGAGCCGGCGGCGGTGGGGAGGAGAGGAGCAGGAGCGCGGCGAGGAAGTGGTGATGCGGGGAGGGCGGAGACGACGGGAGGCAGTGGCGGACGGCGAAGGCGAGGAGCTCGAGCGGTCGCCGCCGCGCGGGAGGGGAGTGGTGCAGGAGGTGGAGGAGGCGCCGCTCCGCCGTGCGCGGGTGCCACCCGTCCGGAGTCGTCACCCCGGCGGACATCGCCGCCCGCGGCGGCGTGGGCGGCTCGCCGTTGCCGGCGGTGCACGTCATCGGCGGCGCGCGGCGGAGTTCTGAGTCGCGCGGCCACGTTCGCGCCGTGATTCGTGCTCCACCTGATATATTAATTCAAAAAGAAAAATTTCTAATGGGCCGGAAAGGTTCGTAACCTCCGTGAGGCCCATAGAATATGGGCTGGAAAGGATCTTGTGGGCCACATAAGTGGGCGGCAGCGGGATTGCAAGCTCCGTGCGGCCAATAATACATGGGCCAGAAATGGATGGTGAGCTCTGTGCGGGCCAAATAGAAACGAACACCCAGCGATCTGTACATTATTTCTCCAAATTATTGCAAAGTTTTTACCACTACAAGTTCCTTCATCAGTTTATCTGTTACATAAACCTAGTATACAACTTTTGATCAGCAGCTTATGGCAACAAAGCTTCAGAACTCAGAGTCAAAGAACATGGAGCCATGGGAGAAGCAGTGTGATGATGCTCGTCACATTTGGAGCTTGCTGGCGAGGTACCAGGAGTGCATGGCGAGGCTACCGAACGCCATGATGTTGGCCAGAGAAGACAGGCCATGGATCATCCCGAACTTCTTGTTCATGGCCGCCAGCGCCGGGCTCGTCTTCGCCACCTCCGTGTTCTTCGAAAATCCGACCTCGCTGCCGATGCCGAGGTCTTTCTCGATCTTGTGCCGCTTCATCATCATCTGCAGAAAGAAGCCTATGTCAAAACTGTATCCTGACAGGTACAAAAGAGCACCCTGAAGTGAAGCAATTTTGGATTCTAGGGGCTACAGGATGTTTGTTTTCAGCAATCAGCATTCGGTGCAAATTCAATTGAAGAATAAAGGTATATGTCTTACTGTTCTGTAGTTAACACCCTGCGAACTGCTGGCTCACACAAATAATTCAAGACTATGTTCTCGAAATCATCCAAGAGGCAAGAGTACGCAACAGTGAGACCAAAAACATGGTGTTTAACTACATTAAGCCAGAAACTTTTCTAATTTAGAACCATAAATGTTTACTTAATTTCCCAATTCCCAAAGCTATATTGCTAAGCTTATTGGAAACTAACAAGATAAGAGCAAAGTGCCCCTGTGTGAAGCACTTGCATAGTTGCATGTTTATTGAGCCGGTGCTAGTGCGTGCTACCTATGGCAACCACTACCAAGTTACTTCTAAAATGCAGCAAACAAAATCATTTGTTCTTTAGGTCTCACTTGTCGCAACTCAGTCAGACTTTTTAATCAACATGAATTGATCCACCTATACTTTATCACCTTAAAAAAATCAAATCTACATTGCATGGACATTTACTTGCCATGTAAAAGCTTACATACACGCAATGCAAGTAGCATTAGGTGAAAAGCAAAAAATCGTAACATAAACAAAGAAGAAAAAAATGGAAAAAAAGGATTTACCTCAGTGGTCATGGGAGTGAAAACCAGAAGGTTGGAAAGGTCAAAACCAAGGGCGGAGATCAAGAATCCAAGCTGATAACGCTCAATGGTAGATGCCGTCTTCCAAGGATGTAGATACGCAAAAGCTGCCACTGATATAGCTGAGCATACTGATATCAACATGAAGTAGGCTGGGAACATTTTCCCTTGTAGACTCCCAAACTGGTGCCTTGGCAAATACCTTAAAAGAATACATCAACGAAGCAATGTCAGTAGCCTTATTCTGAAATATTTTGGAGTAAACAACTTGCAATTGGTGGGATCGAAACCAAGATAGATGCTGCATTTCTGGTTTTAGGTGATACTTTTTCTGCAAAATCACAAAGCAACATGTACTATGTGGGTATAATAATACAACACTGAAGGCGCATTTGAACAACTGAACAGATGACAGTGCTTTCTGAAATGCACACTACGTATTACTCTGAAACATGCAACTTACACAATAACCCTACTTGCTTGCAAAAGGAACCATGAACATTGGTGAAACCATGAAAGAGTTCTGAAAAGTTCTACAGGCCAAATGCCAAAATGGTGTGCTCAAGCATGACAGTCATAGCAAGTTTACAGTTAATAAGAAAATTTAACATCTCAAATCTCTCCAGAATCCAAACAACCAAATACACAGTAATTCCAAGTTAGGAATTAGTGTTCCATCCCTATAGGTTGTAAATTGTACCAGAGGATGGGATTCTGTGCTTACAAGCATATAAACATGCAATCTTTACTAAAATGAGATACTAGAACCAAAAAGTGAAAATTTGGATGAACGTTTGGGCAAGGGCAACGTTCTAGGGTCAAACCCAAACTGCTTGGAACAAACAAATTCGCATTTTGAGCGCATGGCGAAGACTATGCAAGCTCTCCGCTTAAATTTAACAAAATCTGAAAATGTATACAACATAGTAACACTTATTAGAATCGAACCAGCAACAATAATCGATGTGAAAACCCAAAATTCCACTAAAATGGAGCTGACAGTTAAATCTAAAAGTGTAGGGAAGCGATTAGAGAGCTTTACTTGAACATGACGATGCCGCCGATGAAGGTGACCCAGAGCGCGGCGCCCCAGGCGGTGGCGAAGCAGAGGACGTGCGCCAGCCTCGCCGCCGCGACGCCGGCGCCGGAGCGGCCGGAGCCGCCCAGGAGCGCGTCCGGCGCGAAGAGCACGCCGGCGGCGAGGAAGGACACCGCCGTGAGGAACCGCGCCGCCCACCCCATCGTGCTCCTACCAGGCTAGGGTTCGGATTCCGGGAGATTGGATGCAGGAAGAAGAAGAAGAAGGAAGAAGAGAGCAAAGCTGTGTGCTTGGAAAATGGAAATGAAATTGAACTCCACAGAGTGTGAAGTGGAAGACTAGTCAATGGAGTATACTAATACAAGTACTGGTTTGCAAGGAATGTTCTGGAAGCTCATCTAGAACGCATTAACTTATGAGATTTCCTCATTAATTTTGTAGGAAACAATTAAATTGATTATTGGGTTGATTACCAATTCACACGACAATAATAACAAAGAAAATTTCAAATATGTTCTAAACAGAGGTTTACTTGTACTATTTGTACCACCTTTCTCCTCGATGGCAATTCTCTGAAGTTCAAAGAGTCAGCAAAGGAGAACTTGACTTGTTTAAACTTCTTTTATAGAAGTACTCAGTTGAATAAACACTACATTAGGCAGAAAATTGTTCTGCTTAACCTCATTTGTTTGTCTGGTTTGCCATGACCAAACAAACCTATGGGCTATGGGCTTTAGAAAATACTATTTCTACAAGAAACCTGTGGGCAGTTGGGCCTTGAAAAAAGGGCAACGCATGGTTTTGGACCAAACAGTAGAAACCAAGATTCAGAACTGCATAGGATTAGGAGTTACTAGATAAGTAAACAGTGAACAGAACTAGCAAAAGAACTGACCCTGTTCACAGTAGAACATGGTGTCAGACCTGCAGTACTTTGGATAACATTCATCACAGATCACAGTACTTCAATGCAGGTAATTCATCTGGCAAAATCAACTGTAAAATGGAGGTTATTTTGGACAACTGAAGGAGAACAAGTAATGAATGATCTTATGTATTTCTTCAGTTCAATTGTTTGAACTTGAATACTTGATCAATTCCAATAGCAATGTGATGCCTTTCCAATTGCTCTCTCTACCTTTGTAGAGACAGTGGCACCAACCATAACAAATCCCCAAATCATCATCAACACCCAAAAGATACAATTAATTCCAAATCTTGCTGAATAATCCTATGTTTTTTATGATGAGAGTGGTTTTCTATACCCCTAGCTGCTCGAGCCCGATGGTCACCGTGTGCGTCAGCTCGCCGATGATGAGGCTGTGCTCGCCGACGGGGATCCTTCGGACCCCGTTCCGGTCGGCGACGCTGAGCCCGTCGCACACGTCGATGCCCATCTCCACCCGCGCCGTGCCGCCGGCGGCCACGTGCACCTTCTCGAACGCCACCAGCTGCCGCACCGGCGCGCCGCCCCGGGCCGCCGCCGCCGGCGCGGCGGCGTACACGAGCACCGTGTGCGCGCCGTCACGGTCGCCGATGTTCCTGACGTCGACGTGCACCGGCATGCTCAGCTCCTCGCACCGCGCGTGCGCGACGCGCACGGCGGCGCGGGGGTGTCTGGCCGCCACCGCCGTGGTGTTGAGGGAGGTGGAGGAGACGGCGTGGTGGCCGGAGAGGCGGACGGTGAGCTGCGCCGGCGCGTGGGCGAGGGAGTGGGTGAAGGAGGTGTAGCTGAGGCCATGGCCGAACGGGTGGATCGTCGGGCCGGTGTAGAAGCGGTAGGTCCGGCCGGGGTAACCCTTCGCCGGATTCGCACGCATCGCCATGTTCGTCATCGGCACCTTCTGCAGGTAATCTTGCGGGTACCATGTCACCGGCAGCTTCCCTCCTGGAACATACAACACAACGAGTCCAAGTTCAAATTTGATTCAATTTCACCAAATCAATCTCCTTTTTGTTGAAAATTTGATTCAATTTTGATAAATTGATCTCCTTTTTGTTGAAAAAGATGAGTTAAATCTCACAAACAAATCTCCTTTTTGTTGGAAAACTGACAAAATTTTGATCTTTCTTAATTCAGAATCAAAAAAATAATTAATATTTGCTATTTTAAAATATTTTAATAATAAAATGTGAAAATATATATACTGTTACGTGAAAAAAAATATATAGCGATGGTAGCCGTGCAATCCACCCGAGCAACCGGGCTAGTTTTGTTGAAAAGATTAGTCAAATTTCACAAATAATCACCTTTTTTATGAAAAGAAGAGAAAACTTTGATCTTTTTTGAACGCTCTCTGAATTATGTATTACCTGGGTTGTGGTGGCCGAAGATGACGTCAGCGATGGCCTGCCCGCCGGCCTGGCCGGGGTACCCAGCCCACAGGATTCCGGCGATCTTCGGGTCGTTCTGCGCGAACCCAATGTCGATCGGTCCACCGGACATGAGGACGAGGATCACCGGCCCTTTCGATGCCTTCGCCACCGACGAGATGAGCTCAGCTTGCCGTCCAGGAAGGAGGAGGCTCGCGCGATCCAGCCCCTCGGCCTCGATCTTCTGGTCGAGGCCGGCGACGATGATGGTCGCGTCGGCGCGGCGAGCGGCGTCGACGGCCGCAGTGATCGGCTGGCTGCTTCCCCTGCACGCCACGTCGATGCAGCCCGCCTGGTGCACGGCCTGCGCGGCGTACCTGGCAACGCCCTGCAGCGGCGTCGTGTACTTGCACGGCTTGCCGGCGTAGTTCCCGATCATGGCCACGGTCGCCTCGGCGTGCGGGCCGACGACTGCGACGGCGCGGTGCGTCGCCGGCGCGAGCGGCAGCACCCTGCCGTCGTTCTTGAGGAGGACAATGCTCTGCCTCGCCGCCTCCACCGCGAGCTCCTGGTGCGCCGGGGTGCACACGTGCTGCGGTCCCAGGTGCCCGAACGGCTGCGCCGCCGGGTCGCCGTCGAACATCCCGAGCCGCATCTGCACCGTGACGGTGTTGGTCACCGCGGCGTCGATGTCGCCATCGCCGACCTTCCGCTGCGCGACGGCGCTCTCTGTGTACTGCGCCAAGAACGGGCCACAGTCGAGGTCAAGCCCAGCCCGGAGCGTCGCCGCGACGGCGTCCTCCTTGGTCCGCGTGTAATGCTGATCACTGTAGAACACATCAACAGAATCGCAGTCGGAGACGATGTATCCGGCGAGCCCCCACCGCCGCCGGATGGTTCCCCGGAGGAAATCCCCGTCGGCGCAGGTGGGCACGCCATTGACCTGGTTATACGAGCACATGACGCTGGCGGCGCGGCCGTCGACGACGCACGAACGGAAGGGGACATTGAAGGTGTCCTCGAGGTCTTGGCGTGTCACGACGGCGTTGAAGTGGAAGCGATCGGTGCCGGACCAGTTGTCGAGGTCGTAGGCGGTGAAGTGCTTGCAGCAGGCGGCGAGCTTGAGGCGGCCGCCGCCGGCGCCGTAGGGTTGCTGGAGGCCGCGGACGTAGGCGGCGGCGTAGCGGCCGGCGACGGCGGGGTCCTCGCCGGGGGTCTCCTGGCCGCGGCCCCACCGTGGGTCGCGGAAGATGTTCACATTGGGGCTCCAGAACGTCAGCCCTGCCTGACCGCCGTTGTACATGGCGCGACCCTCGTCTGACACCGCCTGCACATACACGTGCATCGTACAAAAATACGTACATGAATACAGATACGTCTACAGCTGAAGAAATGCATGGATTAATTAATAACAAAAGGAATTTGCTAGATTTCGTACGGCTAAAAATTTTATATTTTTTTAGTCACCTGAATTGCACATTTTGGTTAGCTTGAAATTGCAATGTTCTAAAATGCGCACTTGTATTTCATTTGGACTGTAATATTTGTTATTGCACTATATAATTTTACTTTATTTTTGTTTAAGATTAGATAATTGTATAGTTCTATAAAAAATACTTTCTTTTCAATATTTTTTGATCGAATTGTTTTGAATGATTAATAGTAGAGGGGATGAGAATGATGAGAAACCTGAAAACCAGATAGTCTCCTGACTAGTAAAAATATTCCTAAAATATAAAAAGAAGAATCTTTCTATGGATTGTTCATCATGGGCAGGATGAACCGATGGACAACGGGTCATGGTTTTGATCACAGTGGAGCACGAATCACGAGGCAGGATCACTTAGTATAATTTGCCTCTCCTGCACTGCAATCACATGGCCGTGTACCCTATCGTGTACTCCACCAAGTTACGATGCAACACTGCAGTGCACGTGAATTCTCAACCGTGTTCTATCCCACAATCACTCGTGATCGAATTCCTCTGCAAATTTCAGAAGATCTTTTTTTTTAATGTCTGCAGGTTCTATCTCTTTGGAAACAAGACATGCAGAGATCAGATCATCAGACACAGGTCCAGCAACTTGCCCCGAAGGTCCAATTTGTGACCACTGCTTGGGCCTTGAAGGCCTCAACTACTTCTAACACAGTACTCTTGCTAATCTTGAGAGAGCCATAAATGAGGCATCTGAAGATCGTGTGCTACACGTATACTACCAACTGCTGCTCTACAAACAAGTCAAAAAGTTATGGACTAGTTCGGATTGTTTTTTTTTAAAAAAATTGAGTGTACTATTTTTTTTCCTACTATATAAATAGAAATATCGTACTAGTACGGGTTGTTTTAAAAAGGGGCTTAATTGTACTCTCTTAAAAAAAACTAATTCTGAAGATGAATACAGATATGTGCATAAAAAGCCACACCTTATTAGCGCAGAGCCAAAAACATTTTTAAAAGCAGCGTTGAACTTATGTATGCATCTTGTATCTTCAAATTTTCCATTATATTTTAAGTGAATATAAGTAGGAGTTTAGGAGATAAGCCTGCCACTCTCAAGTCCTAGGCTCCTAGCTACTCTAGACTTGTCTTCGTCCCTGACACCTACCAATAGGTAATTTGGAGTAAAAATGACCATTATATGCATTTACCATGACATGAATGGATTTCAGTTAATATGTCATGCCATACTAGAAAGGCAAAAGGCTTTGATCTACTTTAGCTGAAGCTAGCACTGATTATGGAAAACATAATTCTGCGCAATCAACTTTGGCAGCATTTTAGTGATGAAATGCAATTGCAAAAGAGAGAAATATATGCCAAAAATGAGAGAATAAAGGTATAGCAATATGCTATGACTACAATAACAGCAGCAACATATCATAATTCTATCCTCATGGACTCTTCTGTTGTAGGAAATAGTTTCTAGCTGCCTCCTGCACTTCACCTTGGCCACCTTTCAGAATGGGCATCACCTTTTATTAAGCTGCACCAACTTTACATATTTACACATTCAAAAATATTTTCTTAATTAGCTAAGATAAGATATCAGAATGGGGCTGAAAAGTTTTAGATTTGGCTAGGCTGGATTGCACATGGCTGCACCCTTGTAGTCTTGCAACACCATTGGCCAGCCAGTAGCCACACTAGGACACTACTAGGAATCCCACCATGTCCTTCCTTTTTGGACTTGGACACACTATAGCAAGGTGTGCATCACTCTTGGGGCCTAAAGTTTTGGCCACTTGATGATAATAAACTTTTTAATTATAAATTTAAGTGCATGTTATTGTTTGATCAAATATTAATACATTCTAGTAGTTCATTGTTGATCACCAGTTTTTGGTCATGAAAGGTGATGGATGCATGCATGCATGCTTTTACAGGGTTACCAATGGTAAAATTACAGAATGATTAAGGCAAAATGTCACATCACAGTTAGGCTAATACAGTCAGACTTCAGAGTGTAGAGCAGAGCATGGCATGTGCACTGCTAGGTTGTCATTTTGCAGCTTTGCCAAGACAAAACAATTAGTGTCTACAGTCTACACATTACATTTAGACGCAAGCTTTAATGTCTTATCTACAAAAAGATTAATAATCCACACATATACCATTTGTGTGTGCGGCTGAAGTCATGAAAATAACAAAAATAGCTAGTAAATGGACCTATGTAGGAGGAAATTTGCATAGCAAATCAGTTTACCACTAGTACCAAAAATGCCTAAAATCAAAGTACCCTTGAAAGGTTAAAAGCAGTCACTTGCAAAAAGGCCAAAAGGGCATATGGATCATTAGCCTTTTCTTCTTTGTAATCACACATGTTGTAGGCTCCACAGAAAAATAATACTAGTACTCTATCCATTGCACCAACCATGATCCAGCAGATGCTATTTGCTGGCCCAGTGTCACAGTGCCCTCTGCTCATGCAGATATTTAGGCCAATTCATAACTGAATAAAACTTGTTCATGTAAAATTTCTACAAACTTTTATCTTCCAAACATTATGTGCTTGAAGTTTGAGAACTAACATGCATACCAAAAGGTTTTGTTCACTACATCTTACACTTGTTCACCAAAAAAAAATGGATGTAAGATTGAAAATTTTGCTCTCTCAAGACATTTTCTGTTTTAAAGATTGAAATTTTGTGGACACGCATCATCATTAAGCAAAGTGGTGGCAGGAATGCTAGTGCTCTACCTGACTATTATGGACCATGAGATATGTGCTTTAAGATTCGTACCCAAAATCATTGGCACTATCAAGAAAGAGAAAAACTATAGAAAAAAAATGGAGACAGGGACACAACCCGAGACAAGCGCGACGCACAGTAGCGAGTGACACACACAGACACAGACAAGGACACCATGGCGCGCACAGACATGACGAAGAGGCATCACATGCACGCATAACAACAAACGTCGACAAAAGCAAAAACGCGCGCGCGCGCGCCGCCACGCGCGCCGCGGCGTTCCGTGTCCGCGCCGCGCGCGCGCGCTGGCGACGGCGACAATGCCGGCGCCGGCGTGTGTAAGCGAGCGAACGAACGGATGTACCTGCCCGATGAGCTCCCAGAGCGAGGCGTTGAACGACGCGGCGGTGCCGATGACCTGCGGGAACGCGGTGGCGCCGGGGAACGCGCCGCCGAACTTCACCCCCGGGCCGGTGTCGGACACGCCGTGGAGCGCCTCCGACCACCACTCGTACCCGGCGATGCCCAGCCGCGGCACGCCGGCGGCGTTGTTCACCAGCAGCCGCACCTTCTCGGCGCGCGTCAGCCGCGCCACCAGGTCGCGCGCCCGCGCACGCAGCGGCAGCGACTGCCTGCAGAACGGCAGCGACGTCGCCGGCCCGCCCGGCGCGCACGCGAACGCCGACCGCGCCGCGACGGAGACGACGCCCCCGCCGGCCGCCGCTCCGGCGAGCACCAGGAGCGGGAGGAGCAGGAGGCGCCGCATTGTGAAGTGAACTCCTCTGCACCAAGGTGTTTGTGGAAATGGAGGTTGGAGGCAGTGTGCTTAAATAAACGCAAAACTGCACAATCACAGGGGCTCTGCAAGTTGCAACCACCCCCAGAGGAGAGGAGAGGAGCAAGAAAAAATGGCTAATTGTTTTTTTTGTTTGCAAAGAAAAGTATATACTTTTCAATTAGATATTTACAGCACATTTTCAGTATTCCAGAAATTGTTTGGTTTGCAGAGAAAAGATTAATTAAAATTCAATCAATTTCTTTGGTGTTGTAATAACTTGCAGTAACTGCTGGCTAGTCCTAAAGAAAACATAAAAATAAAAACTACAAACTGGTGGCTGACAGTTTGTGTGCTGCGTACCGGTGGTGTTTTCATTCTCTTGTGCATGTGAACATGTAACTGTGTGAGAAGTAAATCATTTTTCTTTTTTTTATTAATGGTGTTTGTACTGAATGAAAGTTGGTGGTGATGGATATTTGTGATTGTGCTGCAAAAGTCAGGTAAAGAAGTAAAGCGGTTTCAAGGACAGGGCACGGCTACTTTGGAGCAGGTATTGACGTACTAGGCTCTGTACTGTACTGGTGTAAAGACTGCTTTTAGAATCTACAAAGGTAATTACTGCTAAGATTAACATCTGAACATAGTCATTAGCTTTAACTCCCAAAACAAGCACCTTCAAATCTAGTAGAGATATGAAAATAGAGGAACTTTCCCATATGGAAAGCGCCTAGCAGCTTTCCCTATCTCCTTTCTTCCTCTATCCCTTTCAACCTGAATTTTTTTTGTTAGTATATCTTGGACCGTCCAATCAAAAAGTCTATGATTTTACTCTAGAATAGAGGCAGTGTTGAAACAGATGGTTTAGTTCATTTCCACACTGGACCAACAAACAAGAATCTATAAGTTCCAATTAAGGCCTATAAACGTCTCACAGTGATCGCCATGCCATCTTGATCTTTTAGTGTTAATGACAGCATGCTTTTAATCATCATATGCTTTTTAGCCTCTGTTTGGTTCTGTTTTGGATTTATGGTAGCAAAAGAGAGAGGGCCTTCTTGCCTTTAGCATCACATTTGTGTAAAGATGCATTCATCCCTTAGAAGGACCACCTTGCAGAATGGAAGGATATTTCTCCACACATATGTCATCAGACTAATCTGTTCACAGTACTCATGCAACAACTCTGCATGAGAACAACGTGGCCTCATTAGCACAAAGCTACATGTTTGATAAGCAGAATCACAAGTTCAAATCCCACATGAATAAAAGAACGCGTTTCAAACAAGCCCGAAAAATGTTACTGAAAGCATCTTAACGATGTACTTTGCCAAGTTTCATTTCACACCATATTGACTCTTGCACTCACCGTTAATCTTGTTGAGCAGTTGGTAATGCAGTCTTTTTTATGGTCAGTTTTAGCGAGCAACCAACTTGGAACGGCGTACGTATTTCGCCGGCAAGCAGTTGTTCAGTACTTCAACGTACAGATCAAAATGTCATGATTTCACCTAACACCTTTATACAAACCACAGTCCAGTGAATTACAAATGTTTTTAAATGCAATGTCATCAGGTTGTACAAAATGTTGAAGAAGTTCATTCTATCATTAATTAATATATTTAAAGGCGGCGCCTATCATGCACCTGATATGATCTCCAGCAAGAAGAGGATGAGAACTGAGAATAACTTAGCTTGAAGAAATCGGACTAGTAGGTTGATTTAACAAGCTTTACTAGAAGAACTAATAACGTATCAGAATAACTTACCGTTTAGACCAATGCAAAGGATACGAAAAGCTTCATCAAAATGGTTTCCTTGTACGGATGTATTGTTTGGCAATTTTTTTGACATTGATTGATGAAATGAGAGTGAAAGGAGAGTGTCATTGTCAAACCGAATTAGACGAGTAGCTCAGCTGCAAAGGTTAAAACTACTTAAAAGCAAGAGGATAAAGATGAATATCAGAATTCAGATGGCACCAAAAAGAGTAACCAAAGTTTGAGTGTTAATAGATCATCTGTGCACAAAACTTGGCGTCTCTTGCAAGTCTCTGTTTGTGCTTATCCCTTTTCACTCTGTTTCAAGCTTCTTTCCTTTTTGTGAATTCTTGAATGTTGATGAAGAAAAGGTCGAGCTACACTTATTCTTATTCGCAATTAAATGCTTCCAAAGAAGAAGCATCACTCTATTTTCCCTAATCCCTAGTGATATCTCTACTACACTGTGCAACCTATTTCTGATGGCAAAAGTAGTACTATACCTAATGACAGGCAGAAAGACAACATGCTTATTAGTCCTTATTCTTTTTCTTTTTCACTTTCATCATGTGTCACCAATTGATGGTGAACTGTTAGTGGTTTTCAAAAGCATAGCCTTATTATACATGGTCTCTGACACAACTAGGAGAAGGGAGAAAGTGAGATGTCCAGATGCTAATGGGACATGTACCCTTTCACTTCAAGTCTTGGCTCCTGTAAATGGTCCCTTCTACTATCCATTATCCCCTATGCCACTATATATGGCACCACCATCCACTAGTAAGGACAGCAGTTAGCTCCAAGAGTTAGTGGTACAATGTATTTATGGAGCAGTGTTGTAATGTCAAAGCAAGAAAACTACTAGGGTGCCCACTTCAGTAAGTTAGTACTATATGATCTTCCTCCTGAAAATGCTGAGCAACTATTATCTGCAACAGTAAAAAAGCTAGGTAGTTAGACTCACTGTAAATAGATAGTTTTATGGGTTTAGTCATGTAAATTCTGCATATGTAGCTCCCCTAATCTCTGCAGAAAACATGGAGAGGATTCCACATTTCCACTTCCCAAGGCTTCTAGTGGCATTGTTGCCTCATGTGCATCCACAATTCTGCATCACTTCTGTTCATGGACATACGCACAAAAGGCCACTTGCAAGCATGCATCACCCAACTGGAACCGAACTGGATGGCTTCAGCTCATGGAATTCAGCAGCTGTAGAAGTAGGGTTGGTGCTGAGGCCTGAGGCAGTGAGGCAATGCTGCAGAACATGTGGTACTGACTGCATGTAGGACAGGATACTGTATATACTCATACAGTTGGTGAAGTAATGGGAGCAGGAATGAGTGAATGGATGGATGATAGGAGTACCAAACTGACAGAGTATCTGTTGGGCAAATTGAGTCATGGGCTATATTGAGTCTCTCTGATTGGATACAGCACATCTTGACTGAATTTTGCATCAGCAATGATTGTGTGCAAGGCTCTTTCTCCCTCACCAGATGCTGCGAAATGCATGTATATCTTCAGGAACAGAAAAGAAAATCTTTCCCTCCATTATCCACCTTTATTTTTTTATTGAATTCATCATTCTACATTTAAACACTGAACAGAACAGCTTGTGAGTCATCAGGATTGGTTCAAGACAGATGTGATGACCAGTGCCTTAGCTTTCTTCATAGCTGTCCCATTAAATTCTTCAAACTAACCTTAATTTGATGCCTTCATATGCTCTGCAGGGGATGTTAACCAGTACTATTCTTTGATACTCGAAGCTTCCTAATTTTTCCCACTGTTTTCTGTTCTACTAGAAATGCCTTCCCTGTACAGGATTCATAGCTCGAGTTCTTGCCCCAAAAATGATTTCTGTACACACAATTCTGGGTTTCGAATACCAACAGAAATTAACATCAGATTGAGTTGCTGATGGAGGTGTAATAGGGCTCTTGTATTGTATACTGAAGAGTGGTGTAGCTTTGTCAGAAGTTCTAATTCTACTTCCAGTTTCAGATACTTATCTCTTATCAGCGGTTCACCTGATGGAATTTGATCATTACGTTCAGAGATGTTCATTCTTATGCTTTGAAGTTTATCTACCCAAATCTCCAACCATTTCACGGACTACGAAATCAGAATCGAGTTTAGTATTCATTCCTGTACTCTTCAGTTATTCAGTATTTCAGTTCAGTCCTCTAGTTTCATCTCAACTATTTCGGGTACAAATTATTCTTCCCATGCATGAATGACCAATGCAGCACAAAACAATCAACGCTGTGGCGAATTTCTTCTGACCAGCGCGACGAGAAGGGGAAGGGACGGAGGCGTCACGTACCTTGGTTTATCTCGAGGCCGCGCCGATGCGCCGTCGGCCGGGCGCCGCGGCAGCGAAGGAGCCCATGGAGATGGAGCGCTCGACCTTGCCCTGAATCTCCGTCCGTCTCCCCGTTCCGTGCGGCCGCAACCCACCCTCCAGCTGCGCCGCCGCAGCCACCGGTCTCCGGCGCCATCGCCGAGAGGTGGGGGCTCGCTCGACGGCCAGACCAGGTGCTCCGTGCTCGAGGATTTACCTCACCGATTCAACGGAGAGCTCGCCCGCGGAAATGGCAGCTCCCTTGTCCCCATCAACCACGCCACCATCGCCACCGTCGCCACTCGCCGGAGCGCCGCTGCCGCCGGCGACCCACGGGCCCTTTTCAACGACAATACGAGATAATCCGAGGGCTTAGTCGAAAATAATGATCATCCGATGCTTACGTGGCTTTAATCTCAGCCGCCTTACATCAAACGGTGTAAAGATGGGCATGTTTGGATTCTAAAATGGAAATTCTGATAAGTAAAGGACTCATACAAAAAATCACCTCCAGAAACTTTGCCAATATTAATACCAACCGCTAGTGTTCGATCGGACGGTCAGAAGAGACAGAGGCCCATCAACAAGGTCCACAATCTCGTAGCGAATATGGGCTGCAATTTGCCTCCGGCCTATGTTCACGAGCAGCACGTTGGGCTAGAATGTGGGCACACAGTACGGTCAAAGCCCATTAATTACGGACCACATGACATGCCCCAAATCATCCCTTGACGGCCCATACAATATGGGCCGCAATTTACAGCAGCTCGCCGGAGCTCCCGGATGAGAATTCGCCGCCAGAGCAACAGCTCGCCGGAGCTTCCCGACCAGCCACGGCGCTCCAATCCGGCGACGACTTGGATCCATTCTTCGAGTCTCCGGCGAGCTTTAGATCTTTTCATTTCCTCTTTCAGATCAAACAAGTTGAGCGGGTAAAGAATGCAAATTTGCAGAGGGATCTCGAAGTAGGAATCCTCTGTAGACAGAGGATGAGTTCTTTGGTTAAAGGCTGTGCCAAAAACCTGCAAGATATTCATATTCTTATGGCTAGCTTTCCGTGACAGGCTGAATACCATTGCCAACAGAGTGCAGAAACAATGGTCCTCCAATCCTCACTGCGACCTTTGCCCGGCAATTGAAACAGCCAACCACATTATCCTACGCTGCAGATGGGCAGGCGAGATCTGGAAGAAGCTGAGCCTCTACGACCGTGCCCTGCACAGCAACAACATCCTCCAGTTCGTAGAAAAGATAATGGAAACAACGCTGCCTCACCTGAAACCTGGCTGGCCTATCTGCTTTGCCGCTTGCGCACATGCCCTTTGGAAGACGCGCAACCAAGTCACCTTCCGCTATGTGCAGATGACCATACCGCAACTCATACAGGAGATCAGAGACAGTCTTGATATATGGACACATCGTTTGAAGCCTGACAAACGTTCTCATGTCACTAGCTGGGCAATCAGGATCGATTAGCCTTTTTTCTTTTTTCCTTTTCTTTTCCTTTCTTCTTTTTCTCCTTTCTTTTGTTTGTACTCTGTACTCTCTCTACTCTCCCCAACCTCTCAATTCCAATGTAATTTTACCACACCATTAATATTAATGGACACAAGGTAGAGTCTCTCTACCTTTTTGCCTCAAAAAAAAAAAAGGGATGAGTTCGTCAGTTTGTTCTTGCTTGTTTGTTTGTCCATAGCACTCACTGGTTCTGATCAGTGATCAGATAAGACCAACAAGGTACCTAGTGCGTGCAACTCTGAGCAATTTGCAGAGGGATCCAAACTGAGGAAAGGTTTCCAAGAAAGAGTTGTTCAATGTTTCAGTGTTCGTTCTTGTTTGTAGGGTTTCTCTCACCTCTCGCGTGTTTCTCCTGTTTGTACTATCCGCTAACGTGCTCATCGCACATGGCCAATTTTGTTCAACTAGAGAGTGTCAATGGATATCTCATTGGATTTACCCAGCAGTATCAGAGAGAGCTGGGATGAAACAACCGTCGTAATTCTTGTTGCTGAATGGGTTACAAATGGGACACTGAATCTGAATCAGCCCCTTGTTCAGCAGACACATTGCAGCGCACTCGGGAACTCCAGACCACCTAAGGCAGATTAATTGATTGATTCATTAATGTGACTAGACTCTTTGTTATACTCCTACCATTTAAACACTAGACGGCAGCAAGCAGAGTAGTTGATGCATTTAAACACTGAACAGAAGAGCTTTTCTCATTGATATACCTTTACCATAAGTTTTAATTAATGCCTTCATATTTTCTGCAGGGGGATGCCAACCAGTGTTCTTCTTGGATAGTATCATACTTCCTAATGTTACATGTAAGGTGTTTTCCTTATTTTGCTCACTGTGATCTGTCGTACTACCAATGGCTTATTATCTGTTTACCTTTCCTAATTTTGAGCTCGTGTTTATTTGTTTGTTGGTCTGTAGCGTTCAGTGATTGAGATCATGTCAAGGGCACGACTTAAATGGGACAAAGGTATGGGCAGCAGTTAAAGAGACACCGCGAGACAAAGCATCGGGGCCGGATGGCTTCTCTGGACAATTCTACCTTTCTTGCTGGTCGATCATCCATGGCGATGTGTTGGAGGCGCTGCATCAACTTCCCCGTATGGATGGGTCTAGTCTCTCTCAGCAAGGTGAATAAGACACTCCTTACGCTGCTCCCCAAGACTCAAGACGCCAGAAGTCCGAGAGATTTTCGCCCCATCAGTTTACTCCACAGCTTCACAAAATTGTTCATGAAGATTCTCTCCTGCCGACTCCCCTGTTGGAAAGTTGATCAAATATCTCCAATTGGTCGCATAACTATGGTGAATGCAGTACTGAGCGCCATACCAATCTATCTCTTGGTCGCCATTGATGCTCCCAAGTGGGTAATCAAGGAAATTGACAAAATCCGTCATGGGTTTCTGTGGGCCGGCAAAGCACAGGCCAAGGGAGGTCATTGTTGGGTCGCCTGGCCTAAGGTTTGCTCACCAAAGGAGTACGGCGGACTAGGCGTGCCGAACTTAGAACTCATGGGCATCGCTCTTTGGTCTCGCTGGACATGGATGCAACTGGCTTCCGCAGGAAAACCTTGGCAAGGTCTAACCATCCCGGGCTCACAGAAAGAGAAGAACCTCGTGGCCGCTTCAACAGTATGTCAATTTGGCAATGGAACTTCTATCATCTTTTGGGAAGACTGCTGGTTGCAACAAGGGAGTATTTGTTCCATTGCGCCATTCCTCTTTGATCGCGTTCCCGCGCGCATCCGGAATCGTAGGACGGTTACTGAGGTGTTCCTCAACCGAACCTGTATAACAGACATAAGAGGCGCTCTTGGTATTCAAGCTATCCTTCAATATCTCAAACTTTGGTCGCTCATCCAATCAATGGATCGAACAAGCACCAACCCGGATGTCCTGCTTATCGATGAATGAAGCGTCTTTCCATATCTGGTTGTGCGAAAAACAGAGAGAAGATTCGCAAACCTCATCATCGGGGGTTTGACACCATTGTGACGCTGGTAGCCTGGACAATTTGGAAAGAGCGGAACAATAGATTTTTCAATAAGGAAACTAAAACCTGGGTTGAAGTTGCGAACGGAATGACGGAAGAAGCAGCGCTTTGGCGGAAAGCAAACTCGGCGATCCCATCCTTCCTTTTGCACTTCTCTGGAGGTCATGATAGCACAACTTTTTCGTGAGATTAGGCTTTTGTGTTTACTGATATTCCAGGATCGGTCCCCTGCTGTTTCTGAACTTTACATGTAAACTTTTATTTCTCTTAATGGAAAAATGTGCCTCTAGCGTATTCCCTAAAAAAAAGAGCTTCAAAACCTATTGATGTTATACGGATATGTGAGTACATGAAACAGAGATTGCGTTAAGTTCATAGCATCCATCAAACCTATACCTGTTCTCCAATTGAAATCAAATTCAAATCATGACCAAATTCATATAGGCAAATATTCATGTTGAACCTACAGTTCTGAACATCTCTTGACGAGCAAGCTGTGGCTGCCCTGCAATTCTGCCGGCAGAGGAGAAGACTTCAAGTGCAGCAATATGTCATGTGCAATCTGTTAACTTATTAAAGGAATAGAAAAAGAAGCCTCCACGTTCGCTCTCATAGCCTAGAAATTCTCATATTAATCGGAGAAAAAGAAAAAACAGAGTCTATATAGGAATACAATTTAAAAGTAGCTGAAATTCGGAATTAAAAAATAAGAAAATTAAAAGTAGAGGTTAGAGTCCATATAGAAATATAATTTAGAAATAATAAAAATTCGAAATTAAAAAATAAGGAATATTGAAAGAAGACTAGAGTCCATATACAAATACAATTTAAAAAAACTGAAATTCGGAATTAAAAAAAGAAATATTGAAAGATAAGTTTAGAGTTCATATAGAAATATAATTTAGAAATAATAGAAATTAGGAATTAAAATAAGAAATATTGAAAGAAGAGTATATAGTCCGTATAGGAATTTAGAATTAATTACAATTCCGAATAAAAATAATAAAATTAAAAGTAGAGTTTAGAGTACATATAGAAATACAATTTATAAATAACTAAAATTAGAAATTAAAAAAGGAATAGTGGAACAATAGTCTAGAGTCCATATAGGAATACAATTTAGAATTAACTGAAATTCAAAATTAAAAAATAAATAATATTTAAAGATGAGTTTAGAGTCCATATACAAATAAAATTAGAAATAATGAAAATTCATAATTAAAAATAAGAAATAATAGAAAAAGAGTCTAGAGTCCATAGAAATACAATTTATAAATAACGGAAATTCGTAATTGAAAAATAAGAAATATTGGAAGAGGAGTCAAGAGTTCATATAGGAGTATAATTTAGCAATAACTAAAATTTTGAATTTAAAATAAGAAATATAGGAGTAAAATTCATAATAAAAAAATAAAGAATGTTGGAAGAGGAGTCTAGAGGACGTATAGAAATATAATTGAGAAATAACTAAAGTTCGGTATGAAAAATAATTAATAACTATCACGTGTATACAACACAATATGAATATTACACATTGATAGTTTGATAAAGTTAGTACAAAATTTAAATTATGTTACTATTTTAAGATATTTTAATAAGAAAATAAGAAAATATATATGATATTATATGAGAAAAAACATAAGGATGCTAGCCGCGCAATTTGCGCGAGCCACCATGCTAGTTGTGCATTATTGCACAAGTTGAGAACGGAAATATTATTTCATTCGGAAGAGAGGGAACAACTGCAAAATGCAGAACCACTTGGTACGGAGGAGAATGGTCATGGACAAAAGGCCAGAAAATGGCCCAATGGTGAATGGTGTGAGCAACTGATCAGCATCGACCATGGTGATGCTGAACATGATAAGTCACCCATAAATCCTGACAGCTCTAGGGGTGATGATCCTAGCCACGCATAAATCCTTTCTTCTATGTTTGCTAACATAATTCAGCAAGTCAAATGTTCTTATCGTTTTCTTTAGTTGATGATTCATCGATTCTGACATCAAGACAAGAAACCAACAGACTGCTATCCTTTTTTGCCCCCTTATCTGGCTCAAGGCCATTTGAATGGATTAGATTCAGAAAGAATACAATATCTCGTCTTTCTTTCTTACTTACGTGAGTTGAAATATTCTTAACCATTTTTTCTCTACTTACTAGGATGGAATTAAGATTCTGAAGATGAGATGCACCACAGTGTTTCAGTAATAACTTTGGAAAGATAAAAACAATGATAGTTTTATACCAGCTGCATAAAATGTCCAGAAATAAAAAAAAATCAGGCCAAATATCTTTCTTAACGAGACATGTGCATGCTTAACCATACCATCGTGGTAAGGGTTTTACCGGCAGTAAGGCATTTACTACAGTAGCCGTGTAAAATTTACATTCAAAATTTTTAACTTCCTCGGCAGACCACGGTATAGTCACAGTTACCGTGCAGTAAGTGGCAGTAACTGCGTCATGTTGTAGTAGAAAACAAAACAAAATGAAAACGGTTTGAAAAACGAAGTATATATTTCAAAAAATTAAGAGAACATCAGGAAAATAGTGGATCTCTCTAGGAAAAATACTGTAATATTGAATAAAATATTTGGCATAATATTTTCTATATGTTTTACATTTGAACAAAGTAGGAATCACATCGACCCAACGCCCATCTCTTGCTTTTTCAAAAATATTTGTTCTAATTTCGGGGGGAGCTCCAAAATATGAAGCGTGCAAATTTCGTCATGTCCGCATACTTTGCTCACCAGATAGCGGTACTGCTTGTACATTTTTTTTTGAAAAAAATCTTTATTGTTTAAATTTTAATTTAAACAAAATCCATCAAACTCTATTGGTGTTTCCCCTGTGGTGCTGGTAGGTGGGCATGGGAATCGTTTTTATTAGCATGATGGAAAGATATTTAAGTAGCTGAAACATCACGATCGATGACTTGACTTGTCCCTGCAATTTGACACACTGGAAAACAAATTCCTCGTGCACACTGGGACAAAATGGTGTAGCACGGGCCATATGACAGAGGATACCAATCAGCACCAATCTCATATAAGAGCCACTGCATAATTAAGAGCCAGGAAACCAAATCACCAGGAATTTGCTCGTCGTCTCTTCAGAATCGGCTACGCCAGGGCTGCACACATCGAAGGCTCTGCGCTGGGGTGTAAGTTTTTCGTCTTTCCTCAAAACATAGGATTTGAACAACTTTCTGCTTGCCACGGTTGGATCCAATCAAAACATCAGCTTGCTTCAGTCGTCTCGTTCCGTTCCAGCACACACACGCTCCGAGCTGCGGTCATTCCCGTTGATCACTTCGGTTCTCGTCTTTCATGTCCACCAAGTTCGCGTTTCATATACCTGAGCAAAAGCCCTCAACTTGTTTCTGGTTACTGCTCTTTCTCCTTTGTCTGTTGACCCAAGAACCTACCGGAAAGGTAAGCCACATTAATTGTTTCAGGTCTTCAGCTTAAGTATGCTTATTTACCCAAAACACATTGCAAAATATCATGCTAGCTAAATATGTGTTTTTTTATTACAGTAATACTCTGTAACTGATTGAACTTTGCCAGTTTTCAGACCGTGTTATTCTCGTGAGTAATCTACTTGGAAATTTCCATGCACCAGACTCCTACTAACACTAGATACCTATAACCTTCAAGACGGAAGAAAAAACTCCACATATACAAAGGTGAATTTCCGAGATGACTGTTGCTATACTATTGAAACTTTTTACGTTTCGTCTGTTCTTTTCATGCCGATGATCGCTCAATAAGGAACACTTGCATGTAAGAATGTACTTCAAATCACTTATGGTTATTGATGTGATCGATATTTTTATGAGGTACAGCTAGTAGGAGAGGATGTTTCCATGATGTTAATTAATTAGTACAATTAACTACAACTCCCATACTAGTGTCTATTACATGTGGGCCCGGATACCCTATCAAGTGGCGCACACACAATGGCGGATGCATGGTGCACTGAAGTTAGTGGTAATACCTAACAAAGTTTCTAGACACAGTCATAGAAGCTACATAACAGATACTTTCCTTTTTTTCATGTACTCAAACTATAGCTTGAGTATTTTAACATATGTGCAAAATATAGATTGATAAAATCTTCACCAAACCTCACCCTAGTGTACATTTTAGTGAACATTATCTGATTATTAGACCAAGTTAACGAAACATGTTTTGGAATCATTTACAGATTACATTTTTGACATCTATCTGGTATTTTTGGTGGAAAGCTCCCCTTTCGAGTTTACCGAATGGCAACAATACTAGATACTTTGGTTGGATCATGCATAGATAAGTTGCAACAGGTAATTAAAGACAAAGCAATACTTATTCTAGGGGTGAAAGAAGAGCTCAATGAACTTCAGCCAAAAATTCATTTGCGTCCATTTCTGTCTGCTCTCTGATTGATTAAGGCTGTGTTCTTCTCCCCCTCTTCCCAACTCCTCTCCCTCGTTTTCCGCGCGCATGCTTTTCAAACTGCTAAACGGTGTGTATTTTGTAAAAAGTTTCTATACAAAAGTTGCTTAAAAAAATCAAATTAATCCATTTTTAAAAATTTTTTTAGCAAAAACTTAATTAATCATGCGCTAATGGACTACTCCGTTTTCCGCGCGCACTGTGCAAGTTGGGAAGTCTGGCATGCGAACGCAGCCTAAGGATGCGAAATTAATCACGTGCAATGAGATCTACTAGCAACTTCTGTAGGCTTACTCGTGAAACCTGTCCACTGGATTCACCGCAGAAAGTTTTTATCCTAGGATGCGACAGGACTGGCAAGACCCAAAATCTCTTAATTAGAAACCTATGTCTGTCTCCTTGGCACTGCAGAGGCAAGCTGAATCAGAGAACGAGTTGTCGTCAGGAAGGCCATTCTCTAGACACTTCGAGATAGAAAGATCGCTCTTTCTCATCTTTGATCTCCTTCTTGAGAGATAGCATCTCAGTTGTCCTTTGTTTCCTTAAGTTAATGTGTAAATGCTCATTTCTTTTTTTTTGAATAGTAGTGTAAATGCTCATTTCGACTGCAGGGCACGGAGTTTCATCAGGATCAATTGCGTCCATTTCTGTCTGTGCTCTGATCGATTGAGATGAGATCTAGTAGGAAGGAAAAGTCTGCTTCATCTGAATAAACACAAATATACTGCTCTCTCCTTGCAGCACATACTCTCTGGTTGGTGGATGTCAACACATTTACCTGTATTTCTGCTATTATCCCATTGATCCTTCTAGTCAACCTTCTGAATCATTCAAGTTCTACATATGTATGATGAGCATAGACTTCACTTCTTACTTTCATCTCACCCCTTTTTGCAGTTGTAGCAGCACAATCAAAGGTTCTCTGTTGATGACTGGCTCATAATGTTCTGAAATCCATTCTACACTTGGCGTATCCACTCAGTTTCTTTTGATCTTCACTAATCTGAGTCTGTCAAGTATCCCAAGTAGATGGGTCAGAGCAAACTTCTAGCTTGTGCAAGATGAATGCTACTACACTATTGACCCTTGTTACGTAACATATGTCTTTTCATGCTGAATTATCACTCCATAAGGTAAGATTTGCATGCAATATACTTGAGTAAAACCCCTCAACTTGTTGCCGGTTACTTGTTTCTCCTCGTTTACCTTTAACCCAAGAAGCTTACAGAAATGTAACCCCATTATTCCAGTTCTTTAGCTTCAGTATGGTAACTTGCTCAAAACACATGGCAAAACAACTTATTAAAAAACTTACTGAAAAATGTAACCCCATTATTCCAGTCCTTTACCGAGATGTGCCCCTCTGTTACAAAGATACCCTGAAACTGATTGAACTTTTCTCCATTTTCAGATCGTGTAATTCTCATAAGTAAACTTGGAAATTTTTGGTGCATCACCATCAACGAGTTTCTCTATGGCAACCATACTGGATTCTTTGATTGGATCATGCGTAAACAAGTTGCAAGGGATCATTACAGAGGAGACAATATTGATTTTAGATGTAGAAGAAGAACTCAGAAAACTGCAGAATAGAATGAAACAAATACAGTGTTTTATCAGTGATGCTGAGCGAAGAGGCATGGAAGACTCAGCAGTACACAATTGGGTTTCTTGGCTAAAAGATGCTATGTATGACGCTGATGACATTATCGATTTGGCTAGTTTTGAAGGAAGCAAGCTATTAAAGGGCCATTCTTCTTCACCAAGAAAAACAACTGCATGCAGTGGGCTTTCACTTCTGTCGTGCTTTTCCAATATTCGGGTTCGCCATGAGATTGGTGATAAAATTAGAAGCCTGAACCGAAAATTAGAGGAAATAGCAAAGGATAAAATATTTGCAACACTTGAGAATACACAGTCATCTCATAAAGTTTCAACATCAGAATTGAGGAAAAGTTGTCAAATTGTTGAACCCAACCTTGTGGGGAAAGAGATATTACATGCTTCTAGAAAATTGGTGAGGCAGGTGCTTACGCACAAGAAAAAGAAGGCTTACAAGCTTGCTATTGTTGGAACAGGGGGGATCGGAAAGACTACACTTGCTCAGAAAGTATTCAATGATCAGAAATTAAAAGGAAGCTTCGACAAACATGCATGGATCTGTGTTTCCCAGGACTACTCTCCAGCCTCTGTTTTGGGACAACTACTTAGAACCATCGAGGTTGAACACAGACAAGAAGAATCAATTGGCGAGCTACAAAGCAAGCTTGAATCAGCTATTAAAGACAAGAGTTTTTTTCTTGTGTTGGATGATCTATGGCAGTCTGATGTATGGACCAATCTACTACGAATTCCATTGCATTCTGCAGCCACAGGAATAATTTTGATAACTACTCGGCAAGATACTGTCGCTAGGGAAATTGGGGTTGAGGAAGCGCATCGTATCGACCTAATGTCACCAGCTGTTGGTTGGGAGCTACTCTGGAAGAGCATGAACATTCAGGATGAGAAAAAAGTGCAAAATCTGCGAGACGTAGGGATTGAGATTGTTCAGAAATGTGGTGGGCTACCTCTTGCAATCAAGGTTATTGCTAGAGTTTTGGCAAGCAAAGATAAAACAGAGAACGAATGGAAAAAGATTTTAGCTAAAAACGTTTGGTCCATGGCTAAACTTCCTAAGGAAATAAGAGGTGCTCTATATCTAAGCTATGATGATTTACCAGAGCATTTAAAGCAATGTTTTCTTTATTGTATTGTATATCCTGAAGACTGGACCATTAACCGTGATGAACTTATCAGGATGTGGGTTGCCGAAGGCTTTGTAGAAGTACACACAGATCAATTACTAGAAGATACAGCAGAAGAATACTACTATGAGCTAATAAGTAGGAATCTTCTCCAACCTGTTGGCTCATATTTTGATCAGAGCAGATGCAAAATGCATGATCTCTTAAGGCAACTTGCTTGTTATCTATCAAGAGAAGAATGTTATATTGGCGATCCAACATCATTGGTGGATAATAACATGTGTAAACTGCGACGCATTTTGGTTATCACCGAGAAAGATATGGTAGTCATACCTAGCATGGGTAAGGAGGAGATTAAGTTGAGAACTTTTAGAACCCAACAAAATCCACTGGGAATTGAGAACACATTTTTCATGAGATTTATGTATCTTCGTGTTTTAGATTTGTCTGACTTACTTGTGGAAAAAATACCAGATTGTATTGGACATTTAATTCATCTACGTTTACTTGATCTTGATGGAACCAGCATATCCTGTCTTCCAGAGTCTATTGGTGCTCTAAAAAATCTCCAAATGTTACACTTACAGAGGTGTGAATCTTTACACAGTTTGCCTACTGCAATCACTCAGTTATACAATTTAAGACGGCTTGGTCTAAATGAGACACCAATAAATCAGGTCCCAAAAGGGGTAGGAAGACTAAAATTTCTTAATGATTTAGAAGGATTTCCTATCGGTGGTGGAAGTGACAATACCAAAATGCAAGATGGATGGAATTTGGAAGAGTTGGCTCATCTTCCACAGTTAAGGCAGCTTGAGATGATAAAATTGGAAAGAGGTACTCCATGCAGCAGTACAGATCCATTTCTGCTAGCAGAGAAAAAGCATCTCAAAGTTCTGAAACTACAGTGCACTGAACAGACAGATGAACCATATTCAGAGGAAAATGCTAGAAACGTTGAGAAGATCTTCGAGAAGCTAACACCTCCACACAACTTAGAAGATCTTGCTATTAGGAATTTCTTCGGTTGTATATTCCCCACCTGGCTTGGTACTTCCCGTTTATCTTCACTAACATATTTGAACCTCATAGATTGCAATTCCTGCATGCATCTTCCACCAACAGGGCAGCTACTAAACTTGAAATATCTGAGAATTGATGGAGCAAGTGCAATCAACAAGATTGGACCCGAATTTGTTGGCTGCTGGGAGGGTAATCTCAGACCCACGGAGGTAGTTGTTTTCCCCAATCTCGAAGTGTTGGTCATCAAGGATATGCCCCACTAGGAGGAGTGGTCCTTTGTTGAAGAAGAAGAAGAGGAAGAGGTGCAGGAGCAGGAAGCAGCTGCAGCTGCTGCTTCGAAGCAAAAGGGGGAAGAAGCCATGTCTCCAAGGTCGTCATGGCTGCTGCCTTGTTTGACGAAGTTGGCACTTGTGGATTGCCCCAAGCTGAGGGGTCTCCCACCACAGCTTGGACAGCAGGCCACCAACTTGAAGGAGCTCCAAATAAGAGGATCAAGATGCTTGAAGACGGTGGAGGACCTCCCGTTCCTCTCTGGTTCCCTTTTAGTTGAAGGATGTGAAGGCCTGGAGAGGGTCTCCAACCTTCCCCAAGTGAGAGAGCTGTTTGTAAATCGTTGCCCGAATTTGAGGCATGTTGAGGAGTTGGGCGGTTTGGAGCAGCTATGGCTGCATGAAGGTATGCAGGAGATCTCTTCACTGTGGGTCCCTGGGCTTCAAGAGAAACACCGCCAGCTCCATGGAGATGAGCATGAGCTGGAGGTCAATGAGTGGCTCTGAGAGGCAATTAATTTAGAAAGGCGTAAGGTATGTACACTAATTGCTTGGGATTTTTCACTAGAATAAACTAATCATTGGGTTGTACATTCATGCTGCCCCTCTGCTCTTCAGTTGTATGCAGCTATTCTAGCATTTGATAGTCTCCTTAGTAGGTTGTTCATGTTGTGTGCATTGACTGATTGTTTAATGATCTACTATATGATTTACTTCTTTTTTATTAGTGCTGCATGTAACCATTTCGTGTGGTCAAGATTTTCTTAAAATGGTGGATATACATGAACTAATTAATTGGTTGGCCATATCTTTTATCCTCTCAATGGTCTTATTAAGATCCTGCATGCTATGATCAATAAATGTATTGTCCCATATGTACTACGACATGATCATATCCACTAGTGTACATAACTCTGAAGACACAGATATATATTACTGCTACTCCAAATGAAAACTATATGGGTTATATCACAAAAAACTACTATAATGGCATTGCTATTCACTATATGCCAGTAGGAGTATCGTAGATGGATATATCCATCCAAGGACTTGTCCCTTATAAGAAGAGCAAGATGCTTGAAGACGGTGGAGGACCTCCGGTTCCTCTCTAGTTACCTTTCAATTGGTCAATGTGAGGGCCTGGAGAGGGTCTCCAACCTTCCCCAAATCAGAGAGCTGTTTGTAGGTTGTTGCCCAAATTTGAGGCATGTTGAGGAGTTGGGCAGTTTGGAGCAGCTATGGCTGTACAAGGATATGCAGGAGATCTCTTCACTGTGGGTCCCTAGGCTTCAGGAACAACACCGCCAGCGCCATGGAGACGAGCTGGAGATCAACGAGTGGCCTCGCACACCCAATTAGATGGCATAAGGTATGTACACTGATTGATTGATTTGGATTTTGCACCCTAATCTGCTCTGTTGCTAGCATTTGATGGCCTTGTTAATTCTTTAGTTGGGCACATTGACTGTTCTTTTGACCTGTATGTTTTGTTTTCTTTTGTTGCATAACTTTCTCGTGATCAAGGTTTCAGTGATGGTGTATAAACACACAACAATTAGGTGGCCATACCCTTTAATTATGTCATGACCATATGGTCTTGTTGACACCCTGCATGTGCCATGCTAAATTAATATTCTATCCTACATGTACCATGATATGCAGCAGTGCATTACCCTGAAAACAGAGGTATTGATTAGTGCTACGTACTCCAGATAAAAATGGTACCGGTTATATCATATAGAATTGCACATGATTGTATTGCTGTTCACTAGGGTTGGGGACAACAAATGTTTAGCCTTTTGGTACACAAACTGTATAGTGCAGGACTCTGGATGCTAGGATGCAAACCAAACTTGCGTGCATTTTGCCTTCAGTGCTACAAGGGTCTTTTATGTTAAGGGTGTTGTGTGTTTAGGGGTATATTGGTAATTTCGTTTGTCTATGTACTCAACATATATATGCCCTTTGGGCTAACTCAAAAGTAACTGTTCATTCCCTAAATTGTGACGTTTTATATCGGATCATGCATGTGTTAGGCCAACATAGTATTAGTCATTTTAGATGTGTCCAAAATTAGTCATGCCCAATGTTACAGATTTTCATTGCATTCTGTCAGCAGGGTTTTGAGCATGAATCGCCTTAAAGATTTTCATCTGTTCCTAAGGTTTGCTTGGCATAAAAAATCCACCCAAATGCCTTTATATAGCTTAGATTAATGAATATTTTAGTTCATATTCCTACCTATTCAATTAAGCAGGAGATATTGCGACATGCTTATGTGGGGTTCATATGTGATGTTTATTTGGACCTTTTTTTTCTTCCTAATGCATGTCTGATGTTTGGTAGGTTTAGTTCCAAAAAAATGTATGTTGCAAAACTAATGGCACTAATATCTTATTTCCCTTTATTCAGTTGTTAAATTGACCAATTTTCTATAAATATGCCATGCTTAATTTTTGTATGTTTTTTTGTAGGTTGTTAATCTTGAAGCATTGGGCAACGCAGCCACTTTCTTGTCTATGTATCATCTTTACCTAGTTACTGGTCTGTGGGAGATTACAAAATGCAAAAAATAAAAAAAATAAAACGTCAAAAAAAGAGTAAAAGAGATACAAATTGGAAAAAAGTGTATTTTCTTTACCTTGTGTAAAATGCATTTGCAAGATTTTTTTTAGTGTGTTTCTTCTTTTTGGTTTCTTTCTTAGTAGGTGGGTAGGTAACTCCGCCTATGTTATCTTTGGTGTAAGTTAATGACATAGCCGGTCCCAAGCCCGGAAAAGGAGGAGGGGATAATCTTGTATACATCTATATTAAATCGATGCTCTGCCACTAGAAAGATCATTGGAAGTTCTGTTGAAATTTTCAATTCACGTCTGGGAAGCAGCCTGGCTTTGTATCATTAACCCGATAAGGCCCACGACGCTCTCGTCTCATTCTGCATCCATCGCTGCACGATCGCAACTGACAAGGAATATCTATGAACACTGAAATTGCGGTTTTCTGAGGTGCAGAAAACATCTGTATCAGTCACACTATTAAGGTTCAGAACAATGACAAAACAGATTCTTCACAAAAATTGATGCAGTGAAATTCAAGAAATACTAGTTGGGGAAAACCTGAAAAAGTGGGTGCACGAAGTCCTTAACAACAAGATACATTTTTTGCTGCAAGATGCCAAGATCATTAGATCAACCATAATGGCTAGACTGTTTTGTCACAGAGGGCCAGTAATCTCTGAACAACTTTGCTGTAGTGGATCTTAACAGCGCCACTTCACCTCTATCGAAGTCTTTTGGCTGGAAAAAACCGACATGAAACAGACTATGAAGCGTCAGGTTTTGGCTTCTGTAGCCCAGATAATTTATGAACCACCAAGTTTTTTTCCCTATGATAAGAATCAGGGGGCTAGAAGGTATGGGCACAGGCCAATGTCAGTACTCATTAGCACACTATAGTTCAACTAAGATGCACATGGCCAATTTAGTTTCAATGGCTATCTGGATTTACACATCCCTATCAGAGAGAGTTGGGATGGAACAACTGTTGTAATGCTTGTTGTTGAATGGGTAAGGTACAAATGGGACACTGAATCTCAATCAGTCCCCCTGTTCAGCAAACACATCGCAGCTAACTCGGGACTTCAGACCACCTAAGGCTGATTGATTCGTTGACCTTTTTATACACTGAACAGCTTTTCTCGTTGTTATACCATTACGTTGTTTTAGTTAACGATGGTTTTAATGCCTTCATATTTTCTGCAGGGGGATGCCAACCAGTGCTCTTTTTGGATAGTTTCCTAATGTTCCATGTAAGCTGCCTTCCTTATTTTGCTCACTGTAATCTATTTTACTACCAATGGCTCATGTGCTACCTTTCCTATATAGGATTCTAAGTAGCTTGACTGCTTGAGTAGTTGCCGACAAGAGGGTTTACGTAAATACAATTTGGGTAAAATTGCCAACTGTAATAGAAAGCACATTTAATTAGTTACTAATGGATGTGTATAGTGCTCTTGTATGTACGGACTGTGGTGCGTCTTGTCAGAACTCAGAAGTGCTAATGCCAACTCTGGTTAAAAGCACATTTTAGTTGCTGATGGAGGGTGTAATAGGGGACTATTTTTTTTCGATAATGAATAGGGGACTATTGTATGTATGGGCTGTGGTGAGTCTTGTCAGAAGTTGTAATTCCTACTTCCAGTGCGTTTCAGATTCTTGTCAGTAGAGTTCAACATCACTCCACAAATCTTCAACCCTCTCTTGGACTCTGAAATTGGAATTGAGGTTTGTGTTCATTATTCTGATTCAGTTCCGTGATCCAATTTTAGCTTTCATCTGAAGTTTTGTGTTTATAAACAGAATAGAGTGTTCATCTAACAAGAACAAATTATTCTTCCCCTGAATTACCATCGACCGCGCTCCTCTCCTCGATGACTCGTGGGTGTTCGCTGAGGGTCTCCAGGGAAGAAGGAATGGGCTCGTCGTGTCTCCTGCTTGAGAACCAGCCGCCGCTCGCCGGAGCTACGCCGGAAACCCCATATCTCGGAGCCCATATCCAGCGGCAGTTCGCGTCCCATTGGTTCTTGCATTCTTGTCCTCGTTCTCGTTCAGATCAGAGACGCTGTTTAGTTCTTGTTTATCCAGGCGGGAGCAGCAAAATTTGCAGAGGAATCTCAAATCTCCAAATTGGCCGGTAGGAAGAAATTTTGGTCTATACAAGTTGAGTTCTTGTTTGTTCTTTGGTCTGTAGAAGTTCAGTAGTTCAGAACTTCGGATCATCTTGTCAACACCATGAATTAAAATGAGAGCCGCTGTACTGCTGTTTATTAAGAGATTCAGAACCTATTGATGTTGTACAGATATATGAGTACATGAAACAGAGATTGTTAACAATCGTTGCCAAAATATCCAAGCCGATGACTTGTCTTATCTGCAATTTGGCCTGGAAAAGATGATAATCAGCATGCACACTGGGACACAAGTGGATCCTCTCCTCTTTGTCACAGCATAAGAGCATAAGAGCTAAACGAGGTACACCAGTCTCATGTTGATCCTCTCCTCTTTGCAACAGCACAAGACCAAGCACATCCCATCTACAGAATCACGGCGAACATGCTCGCCGTCTTCCATGAGATCGGCGATGTCGCAGCTGTGCACACTGAAGGCCTCATTCTGGGATTAGCTTTTCCTCGTGACATATTATTTGAACAACTTTCTGTCTGTCATGGTTAAAGCTGATTGAAGCATCGGCTCTCTTGGTCATCATCTTTCGGGGTGCACTGCTGCCAATTCCCGTCAATCCAGCTCAATTCGGCCTCGCCTTTCATGCATGGTTTGAACCCCACCGGCAAACACAAATCTCGCTAAAATTTTTCCTTTTTTGTCAAATATTTGTAAATTTGGTCAAAATTTGTTCAAATTGAGTTAAAATATGTTAAAAATTTAAATAAATTTGGTTGGAAAAACCCGGAAATCAAGAAATTTTCAAATTTTCAGCAACCACCGAAATTTCGGAAATTTCAGTGGCAACCGAAATTGCAAAAACCCTGCTTTCATGTCCAGCTAGTTCACCTTGTATACTTGAACAAAGCACCTCATTTGTTTCGGTTATTTCTTCATTTCGTTTTCCATTGTCCGGAGACGCCATTGAACAAGAGATTTTTTTTACCGTCCTTAAGTATGAGGTCGGTACTAAATCTGGACCGTCCACTGAACAAGATCGGATGGCTCAAAACTGTCGGTACCAGGGGATCCAGGAATCAGCCGTAGCCCATAGACTGCGAATGTGGAGGCGGCAGCGATGAGCGACAACGAAAGTGGCGGCTTCAGCCCTTACGCTACCGAGGTACCCTAGTCGTCAAGAAACACTGGCACGTCGTCCGTGCCCGCTGCTCCCCCGAGCGCGCTCCAGGCTCCTCGCCAATTTTGTTGAACTATGGAGTGTCAATGGCCATCTCATTGGATTTACCCAGCAGTATCAGAGAGAGCTGGGATGAAACAACCGTCGTAATTCTTGTTGCTGAATGGGTTACAAATGGGACACTTAATCTGAATCAGCCCCTTGTTCAGCAGACACATTGCAGTGCACTCGGGAACTCCAGACCACCTAAGGCAGATTAATTGATTGATTCATTAATCTTTGTTATACTCCTACCATTTAAACACTAAACGGCAGCAAGCAGAGTAGTTGATGCATTTAAACTCTGAACAGAAGAGCTTTTCTCATTGTTATACCTTTAGCATAAGTTTTAATTAATGCCTTCATATTTTCTGCAGGGGGATGCCAACCAGTGTTCTTCTTGGATAGTATCATACTTCCTAATGTTCCATGCAAGGTGATTTCCTTATTTTGCTCACTGTGATCTGTTGTACTACCATGGCTTATTATCTGTTTACCTTTCCTTATTGTGAGCTCGTGTTTGTTTGTTTGTTTGTTTGTTGGTCTGTAGCATTCAGTGATTCAGATCATGTCAAGGGTACGGCTTAAATGGGACATGGTGCATGTTCTGTTCTGCTGCTTCAGAACCTATTGATGTTATACGGATATATGAATACATGAAACAGAGATTGCGTTTAGTTCATAGCATCCATCAAACCTATATCTGTTCGGGATAATGTTAGACCAATTCTCCAGTTGAAATCAAATCCAACTCATGACCAAATTCATATAGGCAAATATTAATGTTCAGCCTTCAGTTCTGAACATCTCTTGACGAGCAAGCTGTGGCTGCCCTGCAATTCTGCCGGCAGAGGAGAAGACTTCAAGTACAGCAATATGTCGTGTGCAATTGTGCATTAGTGAACAAGTTGAGAACGGTAATATTATTTAATTCGGAAGAGATGGAACAATTGCAAAATGCAGAACCACTTGGTACAGAGGAGAATGGTCATGGACAAAAGGCCAGAGAATGGCCCAATGGTGAATGATGAACAACTGATTAGCATCGACCAGCTGAACCTGATAAGTCGACAGCTCTAGGGGTGATGATCCTAGACACCCATAAATCCTTTCTTGTATGTTTGCTAACATAATTCAGCAAGTCAAATGTTCTTATCGTTTTCTTTAGTCAATGATTCATCGATTCTGACATCAAGACAAGAAATCAACAGACTGCTAGCCCTTAAACGGGAATACGCAAGGAGCGCATTTTTTCCATTAAGAGAAATAAAAGTTATTTACAATGGGAATTGAAAAACAGCACGGGACCGGAACTGGAGGCTAGTGATCTAACGGAATATCTCGCACTAGATTTGGCTACCACGACCTCGCAGAGGTAAAACAGAAGGGACCCCTGCATTTGCCGCCTTCCAAAGTACGGCTTCTTCTACCATTGCTTTCGCCATTTCGATCCAAGTCTTGGTCTGCTGGTTGAAGATCCGATTATTTCGCTCCTTCCAAATCGACCAGGCCACCAACGTTGCAATAGTATCAAAGCCCCGGCGATGTTGCTCTCTCAACTTCATCCGGCTTTCACAAAGCCAGAGATGAAAGGATGGTTCGTTGATGGGTAGGCAGTCCGGATTGCCTATCGCTCTTAATGTCCACCACCAAAGCTGCCTCGACTCTGGGCAGCCTACCAGAATGTGGTCGATGCTCTCCTCCTGTTGGTCACAAAGGACACAGCGGTTTGGGTGAGGCAATCCTTGGCTTCGCAGACGATCGGCGGTCCAACACCTGTTCATTGCTACCAACCACAGGAAGAAGCGACATCGGGGTGGGGCGAGTGATTTCCAGATCAGGGTCGAGAGGAAGGAGATCCGACCAAAGAACAGGGCCTTATAAGAAGATCTTGAGCTGTACTGACCCGAGCTTTCCCATTTCCATCTGAACGAATCAGGAGTGGTAGGGATACGGGTCACCGAATGAAGTAGCGACCAAAGCTTCAGATACTCCAGAATGGCTTGGATCCCAAGTGCCCTGGCGATATCCCTGATCCATCGACAATCCATTAGTGCCTCAGCCACCATCCGACACCGGCGCACACGAGACGAAACACGATCGTAGATGTTAGGAGCAATGGACCGGATGCAGCCCTCTTGTAGCCAGCTATCCTCCCAGAAGAGAATCGTTTGTCCATCTCCCAGCTGACAGACTGTAGATGCAGCCACGAAGCTCTTCTCCTTTTGCGATCCCGGGATGTCTAGGCCTTGCCATGGTTTAGTTAGTGAGGTCCGCTGTAGCCAAGTCCAGACTGCTAGCTCTTGTCCTTTCCTTTCACCCCTTATCTGGCTCAAGGCCATTTGAATGGATTAGATTCAGAAATAATACAATATTTCGTCCTTGTTTCTTACTTACGTGAGTTGAAATATTCTTAACCTTTTTTCTCTACTTACTAGGGTGGAATTAAGATTCTGAAGATGAGATGCACCAGTGTTTCAGTAATAATTTTGGAAAGATAAAAACAGCGATAGTTTTATACAAGCTGCATAAGATGTCTAGAAATGAAAAAATAAATTTCAGGCCAAATATCTTTCTTAAAGAGACGTGCATGCTTAATCATACCGTCGTGGTAAGGGTTTATCGCCCTCCGGCAATAAGGCGTTTACCACAGTAGCCGTGTAAAATTCACATTCAAAATTTTTAAATCCCTCAGCGGACAACGGTATAGTCACAGTTACCGTGCAGTAAGTGGCGGTAACTGCGTCATGTTGTAGTAGAAAACGAAAAAAAATGATAACATTTTGAAAAAACAAGTATATATTTCAAAAAATTATGAAAACATTAGGAAAATAGTGTATCTCTCTAGAAAAATACTGTAATATTGAATAAAATTTCTGGCATGATATTTTCTATATGTTTTACATTTGAACAAAGTAGGAATCACATCCCAGTGGACCCAATGCACATCTCTTGCTTTTTCAAATATTTGTTTCAATTTCGGCGAAGCTCCAAAATATGAAACATGCAAACTTCTTCATTTTCACATACTTCGCTCACCAGATAGTGGTACTACTTTTACGATTTATTTGAAAAAAATCATTATTGTTTAAATTTTAATTCAAACAAAATTCATCGAACTCTATTAATTGGTGTTACCCCTATGGTGCTGCTAGGGGGTACATGGGAATCTTTTTATTAGTATGATGGAAAGATATTTATGATGGAAAGAAATCAAATTCAACTCAGGATCAACTTCATCTAGGCAAATATTCATGTTCAATCTTTTAATAATATAACTGCAGTTCTGAACATCTCTTGATTAGCAAGCTGTGGCTGCCCTGCAATTCTGCCGACAGAGGAGAAGACTTCAAGTGCAGCAATATGTTGTGCACAATTGTGCATTAGTGCACAAGTTGAGAATGGTAATATTATTTCATTCGGATAAGATGGAACAATTGCGAATGCAGAACAACTCGGCTAAGAGGAGAATAGTCATGGACTAAAGGCCAGAAAATGGCCCAATGGTTTTTATAATGAATGGTGAGCATTTATCATGGTGAAGCTGAACCTGATAACTTGACGGCGTTAGGGGTGATGAACCTAGCCAGTAGGCACCCATAGATCATCTCTTGTATGTTGCCTGATTGTCAGCAAGTTAATGTTCTTATCTTTTAGGCAAGGTCCCATATTCACCATAGAAAATAATAGAAATGTCCAAACTGATGGCTTTTCTTATGTGCAATTTGGCCTGGAGAATGACAATCAGCATGCAACTGGGAAACAAGTGGATCCTGTCCTCTTTGCCACAGCATAAGAGAAGGCCCATCCCATCTGTGGAATCGCCATCTTCCTTGAGACCGGCAATGTTGCCGCTGCGCACACCGAATGCCTCATTCTGGGATGAGTCTTTCCTTGTGACATAGGATCGGCTCTCTTGGTTGTCATCTTGGTGTGAACTGTTTCCATTTCTGTCAATCCAGGTCAATTCGGCTCGCCTTTCATGTCCAGCTAGTTCACCTTGTATACTTGAGCAGAACACCTCAATTTGTGCTGGTTACTTCTTTTCGTTGCCCGTTGATCCAAGAAGCTATCAAAAGGTAACCCCATTAATTCTTCCAATTATTCAGCTTCCATATGCTTAGTTGCTTCAAACAGAATGCAAAATAGCTTGTTAGCATGACTCCTAGACTAGCATGTGCGACATAGATTATAGAATAAAATAACATAAATATCTCAATGTTACGCCAGTTTTTGGAATCATTTCTGGATTGCATTAATTTTTTACTTTCTTCTGGTATTTTTGGTTGAACTCCCTAAAACAGTTTGTTGGATGGCAACGATAGTAGATACTTTGGTTGGATCATGCATCAATAAGTTGCAAGCGATCATTACAGACAAGGCAATACTCATTTTAGGTGTAAAAGATGAGCTTGAAGAACTGCAGCGAAGAACAGATCTTATTAGATCTTCTTTTAATGACGCTCAGGCAAGGAGGACGGAAGATTCAGCAGTTGAAAAATGGCTTGACCAGATAAGAGATGTTATGTATGATGTTGATGATATTATTGATCTGGCTAGATTTAAAGGAAGTGTCCTACTACCTGACTATCCTATGTCATCATCAAGGAAATCAACTACTTGCAGTGGACTTTCACTTTCCTCTTGCTTTTCTAATATTCGGATACGTCATGAAATTGCTGTAAAAATTAGAATCCTCAACAAAAAGATAGAGAACATTTCAAAGGATGAGGTATTTTTAAAACTCAACCGCACACAACATAATGGAAATAGTTCAGCATGGACACCGATAGAAAGCTCCCCCCTAGTTCAACCAGACCTCGTGGGCAAGGAGGTCAAATATGCTTGTAGAGCAGTGGTGGATTTGGTGCTTGCACACAAGGAAAAGAAAGATTATAAGATCGCTATTGTTGGAACAGGAGGTGTTGGTAAGACAACACTAGCTCAGAAAATATTCAATGATAAAAAATTAGAAAGAAGATTCGACAAGCATGCATGGGTTTGTGTTTCCAAGGAGTATTCTAGGGATTCTCTTTTGAGACAAGTTCTTCGTAATATGGGGATACAACATGACAAAGATGAATCAATTGGAGAGCTCCAAAGCAATCTTGCATCAAACATTCAAGGCAAGAGTTTTTTCCTTGTGTTGGATGATGTGTGGCACTCTGAAGCATGGGCAGATTTACTAAGAACTCCTCTGCATGCTGCAGCCACAGGAATAGTTCTAGTAACTACTCGAGATGACACTATTGCTCGAGTAATTGGGGTGGACCACACTCATAGAGTTGATTTGATGTCAGCTGATGTAGGATGGGAGTTGCTTTGGAGGAGCATGAACATCAAAGAAGAGAAACAAGTGCAAAATTTAAAGGACATTGGTATTGAGATTGTCTGCAAATGTGGTGGCCTTCCTCTTGCAATCAGAGTTATTGCTAAAGTTTTAGCATGCCATGAACAAACGGAGACAGAATGGAGACGGTTATTGGGGAAAAATGCCTGGTCCATGGGCAAATTTCCTCATGAATTAAGTGGTGCTTTATATCTGAGTTATGAAGTGCTGCCACACCAGCTGAAGCAATGTTTTCTTTATTGTGCACTTTTCCCTGAAAATGCAACCATTTTCCGTGATGATCTTACTAGGATGTGGGTTGCTGAAGGCTTTATAGATCAGCAAGAAGGCCAACTACTAGAAGACACAGCAGAGAGATATTATTATGAGCTGATCCATCGGAACTTGTTGCAACCAGATGGCTCTTATCTTGACAACAAATCATGCAAGATGCATGATCTCTTAAGGCAACTGGCTTCTTATTTTTCAAGAGAAGAATGTTTTGTTGGAGATCCAGAGTCACTAGGGAGTAATAGTATTTGCAAAGTACGACGTATTTCAGTTGTCACAGAGAAGGACATAGTGGTGTTACCTAGCAGGGACAAGGATCAATATAAAGTGAGGTGTTTTACAAACTTTTCTTGGAAGTCACCAAGAATTGATAATTCACTTTTCAAGAGACTTGTATGTCTTCGCGTTTTGGATTTGTCTGACTCACTTGTACATGACATCCCAGGTGAGATTGGAAATTTGATTTTTTTGCGCTTGCTCGATCTTGATAGGACAAATATATGTTCTCTCCCAGAGGGCATTGGCTCCCTTCAAAGCCTTCAAATATTGAATTTGCAGGGGTGTGAATCTTTGCACTGCCTTCCTTTGGCAACTACTCAGTTGTGCAATTTAAGACGGCTTGGTCTTGGTGGTACACCAATAAATAATGTCCCAGAAGGGCTAGGAAGACTGAAATTCCTCAATGATCTAGAAGGATATCCTGTCAGCCGTGGAAGCGACAATACTATGCAAGATGGATGGAATTTGGAAGAGTTGGCTCATCTTTCTCAGTTGCGGCGTCTTGACTTGATAAATTTGGAAAAAGCAACTCCCCGCAGTACTACAGATTCACTGTTACTAATAGACAAAGTGCATCTGAAAGATCTAAGTCTATACTGCACTGAACCAGCAGATGAAGAATATTCAGAGGAATGTGTTAGCAATGTTGAGAAGATCTTTGACCAACTAACACCTCCCCACAATGTGCAAGAAGTAAATATTATTGCATTCTTTGGTCGTAGGTTCCCCATCTGGATTGGTGCTGCCCATTTGCCTTCACTGGAAGCCTTGATCCTTGTAGATTGCAAGTCCTGTGACCATCTTCCACCAATTGGGCAGATCCCCAATTTGAAATACCTAAGAATTCAGGGAGCAACCTCAATTACCAAGATTGGACTAGAATTTGTTGGCTATGGGGAGGGCAATCTCAGATCAAGAGATGCAGTTGCTTTCCCGAAGCTCGAATTGTTGATCATCAGAGATATGCCCAACTGGGAGGAGTGGGCCTTTATTGAAGAAGAGGTCGAGGAGGAGGAGGAAGCAGCTGCAGCAGCTGAGGAAGGGGGAGAGGATGGAGCTGCTTCGAAGCAAAAGGGGAAAGAAGCACAGTCTCCAAGGTCGTCATGGCTGCTGCCTTGTTTGAAGAAGTTTGACATTGTGAACTGCCCCAAGCTGAGGGCTCTCCCACCACAGCTTGGACAACAGGCAACCAGTTTGAAGCAACTCATTATAGAATATGCAGGGTGCTTGAAGATGGTGGAGAATCTCTGGTTCCTCTCTGATGGCCTTCAGATTCAGGCTTGTGAAGGCCTGGAGAGGGTCAGCAACATTCCCCATGTGAGAAGGTTGTATGTAAATTTTTGCCCAAATCTGAGGTGCGTTGAAGAGTTGGGCAGTTTGGAGCAGCTATGGCTGGATGAGGATATGCAGGAGATCTCGTTGCTATGGGTACCTGGACTTCAAGAGCAACACTGCCAACACCACGAAGATGAGCTAGAGGTCATTGAGTGGTTTGGTTAGACCTATTGAATGGTACAAGGTATGTACACTGATCGGTTGGGATCTTCCACACAAATCTGATGCTTCATTGGGTTGTACATTCATACCCCTGCTCTGCTCTTCCATTGTGTGCAGTTATTCTAGCATTTGATGGCCTCCATTTTTGCTTAGATTGGGCATTTCTTGTGCTTTGACATGTATGCTGAACACCAACAAATTAGGTGGGCATACCCCTTATCCTCACATGGTTTTACCAACATCCTGCATGGCAATATGCTAAATTAGTGTATCCTACATGTACTATGATATGCGCTCGTACATAACCCAGAAGACAGATGAATTAGTGCTACCCCAAATAAATATGTTACCGGTTTTATCATATATGAGTATATGACCAAATATGGATGAACTTATTGTTATTCCTATGTGCCAATAGGCCAATTCTGTATGCATATCTACTGAAGGACTAGGGAAAATATTTAGCCTTTGCTATACAAACTGCATGAGTGCAGGAATAGTATAGAAAGCGCTGGAGTTCAACACTGCAGTGCAAGTATGTAGAGCAGCTCACTCGCATTTAGCGTTCAAGTGCAAGTGTCTTATGTTGGATCATGCTTGTGTCTAGGCGATATTTATGTTAGCATGTATCTAGTAAAAACACATGAATTTTCAGGCAATGCTTTCAAGAGTGCACGGCACATTAGGTCTACATATTTGCCATTTTAGACCCGAACATAATTAGCAGGTACTATGTTAATAGATTTTCGGCCGTGCCCAACATCTGCCCTATGCTAGGACACCTAGGTTAGCTTGGCAAACAAAAGCCACCAAATTCCCATTGCATTAGTACAGATTGATGACTATTTTAATTTACATCCCCACTTATCCAAATAAGTGGGGAATATTGCCAACATCTACTTAGGTCTCGCTTATACGCAACTTCTTGTTAGACTTTTTCCTTTTATTCCAATGTATGTTTGACAAATTTAATTAGAAAAAGATATGATCATTACGAAACTGATGACTCTTATCCTTGCTTTTCCTTGATTAAGTTCTTAAATTATAAAATCACTTACAATACAGCCATGCTAAAGTTTTGTGTGCTTGTTTATTTTGTAGGGTGTTAATCATGAAGACTTGGGCAACTGAAATACCTTATCCATTTATCATCATCTTTTATACTTGTTTAATGGTCCACGGAAAAATGCAAAAGAAAAAAGACTCATGACAACAAAACAAAAATCAAAACCATCCAAAAAAAGAAAAAAAAAGTCAAAAATGAAAAAAAGGCATGTGTGCTTTACCTTGTGTACCGCATATTTTGTGATGATTTATGTGCGCTTAGGTTTTCCTTTCACATGTTGATATTTCTACTTTTTCAGAGTTTGGTTGGTAGGTAACTCCGCCTATGTCATCTAAAGTGTAACTTAATGACACAGCCGGTCCCAAGCCCGGAAAAGGAGGAGGGAATAATCTTATAGACATGTATAGTAAAACAATGCTTTATTGGTACCTATAGCATTGAAGGTTTTGTAAAGTACTGCATTCTGTTCAGATTTCACCAAATTTCAGAAGTTCTAATTCCTACTTCCAGTTGTCATATTTCACCTGATGGCATTTGATCGTAATGTTCAGAGATGTTATCTTCTAATGATCTAGAGTTCACTCCCCAAATATCCAATTCTCTTATGGATTCTGAAATTAGAATCGAGTTGTTTGTTCATTACTTGTACTCTTCAGTTATTCAGTTCAGTGCTCTTAGTATCATCGCAACAAGTTCATCTAACAGGTACAAAAGTTTCTTCCCCCTGAATGACAAGTGCAACACAAAGCAAAGCAAAGCTGAATCGCATCTCAGCGATGGGAAAAGGAAGGGAGGAGTGAGAGGTGTCGCTTGCCTGAGTTGAGCCCACGGAGCAGTCAACCTTTCTCCTGCATTTCCTTCCCACCCTCTCACCGGCTTCCCGCGCCTTGCGGCCGCAACCCGCCCTCCGGTCGCCGGCGCGATTGCCGAGGTGGGGGCTCGCTCAACGGCCGCAACAGGCGCTCGATGGTCTAACTCATTGACTCGTCGGAGCGCTCACTCGCAGCAACGCTCGGTCCCCTTCTCCCCATCGCCGCTCGCTGAAGCGCCCGCCGCCGCTGCCGCTGCCGCCGCCGGCGGCTCGCCATTCCTTTGCTCCCTGGTAGAACGACAATACGAGATAATACGAGGGGTTATACGAAAAATCAACACCCGATTCCCAGCTGTGCTTAATCTCAGCCGCGTGTATAAGATCGGTCGGTGCAGAGAGTCTGGCCAATGTAACATAAACGGATGGCTCGCTGACTAATGGGACCCACTTATCTGCGAGAACGAAAGAACGACCCCTCTCTCTCTTGACTTTTTTTCAGCACCGAGAGAATACAAGGCTATATTCAGTCTAAAAATGATTCAGTTTTCAGAATGCTCTATAGTGGGACTGTAACTTTTTTTTTAGGAAAAGTCAAACTTTAACTGAAATCGTAGAAAGGGAATAATCGTGTGGTTTCCGGTCGATGTTAGTGAAGGGTCAACTTTCTGAACCAGCACACAAGATTCCAGTAATCAGTCTAGGGACTAGGGTGCAATGGTGACGAGCGATTCTACCTTAATTTTTTATATCAGCAGCTATCGTGAGGACAATAAGCCGTTGTCTCGTCACAACTAGAAAGTGACATCTGCAAGATTGTTCTGCACAGCATAGTTGTATTCTTATGCTAGTAGCAGCAGCAGGAAGAACTCATTCGATTATCTGAACTCGTGCCCACGGCCGCAATCTACACCGCTGCTGCAATTCATGGCTTCATGCAAGGTATTCCGCGATTTGACTAGTATTGCTACTTCTTTACTTCTCAGTGTTGTGTAATTGTTCTTTCCATAAGTTCTCCACCGGTCTCAGTGCTAGCTTGCCACCAGCTTCAGTCTCATGGAATTTGTTCTGCTGCTAATTCTTACCACTCGGATTGTTGCTTTGTTTCTGCTACCTGTTCTATGCCAAACTGCAGTGAACAGGTGACTAGCTCCTTTTTCTTTCTCCCCTTTGCTCCCTTATTTGTTGGCACTTGATAATTTCTCACCTGTAAAATGAATGAAAAATTGAGTTCCTCGCCAGCTCAGATCTAGACGCTGGTGTCCTCCAAGTCGCCCTGATCTCATCATCCAACATGAATAGGAATTTTGCACACCAACCGAATAGGAATGCATTACATCAAAATTTCTGTTATTAGTATCGAAATGATTATGAAATAGTTGCCTTCTTCAGTTCATTTTAGCATTTTTCTTCCTTCATTTCTTGCTGTTAATTAGTCTTATTCACCAGTCCTAGATACAATTATGTAACTGAAAAATGATGCACAATTTTTTAGTTGTGGTCCCACATTAAGAGAAGATACACCACAATACACAGAAAAAAAACTTCTATAAACATTTCACATGCTATAAATGTAATATATTTTAGTGTTGGTTATGTACCTCATACTGTGCATGATTTGTCCCTAGAACTTTAGTTTAAATATGATAACCTTTATTGTATTAATATAAATAGCAATTCAGTTGTTATACATGTGAATGTTTATTTTGTCAATAGATTTGTTTAGCGAAAATCATCTTATTTTCAGATCATGTTAACAGACATTGTGCATTCCTGCCAACCTACCAGGCTGGCACTTTCTGAATAATTTTAGGTGGATCTCCCTTGCTGATTTGTCCTATGGCAACCATATTAGATTCTTTGGTTGGATCATGTACCAACAAGTTAAAAGAGATCATTACTGAAGAGGTGATACTTATTCTAGGGATACAAGAAGAGCTGACAGAGTTGCAGCGAAAGACAGAACTCATACATTGTTGTATTAGTGATGCTGAGGCAAGGAGGATGGAAGAGTCAACAGTTGACAATTGGCTTGGTCAGCTAAGAGAAGTTCTATATGATGTTGATGATATTATTGACTTGGCTAGATTTAAGGGAAGCATCCTACTAACAGATCATCCGTCATCATCAAGGAAGTCAATTGCTTGCACTGGCCTGTCAATTTCCACTTGCTTTTCTAATGTTCAAGCACGTCATGAGGTTGCTGTGAAGATTAGAAGTCTCAACAGGAAGATAGAAAACATTTCAAAGGACAAAGTATTTTTGACACTCAAGAGTACCGTTCCTACTGGATGCAGTTCAGTATTGAGAGTGAAAAAAAGTTCCCACCTACTTGAGCCCAACATTGTTGGCAAGGAGATCATACATGCCTGCAGAAAAATGGTAGATTTAGTGCTTGAACATAAGGGGAGAAAACATTACAAGCTTGCAATTGTTGGGACTGGGGGAGTTGGTAAGACAACACTAGCTCAGAAAATATATAATGATAGAAAAATAAAAGGAAATTTCAACAAAAAGGCATGGGTATGTGTTTCCAAAGTGTACTCTGAAGCTTCTCTTTTGAGAGAACTACTTCGAATTATGGAGGTTCATCACGACCAAGATGAATCAATTGGAGAGCTCCAGAGCAAGCTTGAAATAGCAATTAAGGAGACAAGTTTTTTCCTTGTGTTGGATGACATGTGGAAATCTGACGCATGGACAAATTTGCTAAGTATTCCAATGCATGCTGCAGCAACGGGAGTAATTCTCGTAACAACTAGAAATAATATTGTTGCCCTAGAAATTGGAGTGGACCATACTTATCAAGTTGATTTGATGTCAATCGATGTAGGATGGGAGCTACTTTGGAAGAGCATGAATATCAATGAAAGCACAGAATTGCAAACTCTGAAGGATGTTGGGATTGAGATTGTTCGCAAATGTGGTTGCCTTCCTCTTGCAATCAAGGTTATTGCTAGAGTGTTAGCGAGTAAAGAACAAACAGAGAACGAATGGAGAAAAATATTGAGCAAAAATGCTTGGTTCATGAACAAGCTTCCTAATGATTTGAGAGGTGCTTTATATCTTAGTTACGATGAGTTACCACGTCATTTGAAGCAATGCTTTCTTTATTGTAGTGTATATCCTGAAGATGCAAACATTTACCGCGATGATCTTACAAGGATGTGGATTGCTGAAGGCTTTATAGAGGACCAAGAAGGTCAACTACTAGAAGAAACAGCAGATGAGTATTACTATGAGCTGATCCACCGGAACCTTCTTCAACCAGATGGTTTATTTTATGACCACAGCAGCTGCAAAATGCATGATCTTTTAAGGCAGCTTGCTTGTTATTTGTCAAGGGAAGAATGTTTTGTTGGAAACCCAGAATCATTGGTAGGTAACACTGTGTCTAAACTTCGACGTGTTTCAGTCATCACAGATAAGAACATGGTAATGTTACCTAGCATGGACGAAGTGCAATATAAAGTAAGGACATGGAAAACTTCTTATGAGAAAACACTCAGAGTTGATAACTCATTTTTCAAGAGATTTCCTTATCTTCGTGTTTTAGATTTGACTGATTCATTTGTACCAAGCATCCCAGGTTGCATCGGGAATTTGATCCATCTGCGTTTGCTTGATCTTGATGGTACCAATGTATCTTGTCTTCCAGAGTCCATTGGCAACCTAAAAAATCTTCAAATATTGAACTTGGAGAGGTGTGTTGCTTTGCACAGTCTTCCTTCAGCGATCACCCAACTGTGCAATTTAAGGCGCCTTGGCCTAAATTATTCACCGATAGATCAAGTTCCAAAAGGGATTGGCAAATTGGAATTTCTCAATGATGTAGAAGGGTTTCCAGTCTATGGTGGCTGTAGTAATACTAAAATTCAAGATGGATGGAACTTGGAAGAGTTGGCTCATCTTTACCAGCTAAGGCGGCTTCATATGATTAAATTGGAAAGAGCAGCTTACCGCACTAATTACCCATTGTTAACAGACAAAGGATTTCTGAAATTTTTATATCTATGGTGTACTGAACGTACAGATGAACCATACACAGAAAAAGATTTCAGCAATATTGAAAAGATCTTTGAGCAGCTAATTCCACCGTGCAACCTGGAAGATCTTGCTATTGTTCAATTCTTCGGTCGCCAGTATCCCTTCTGGATAGATTGTACCCATTTGGCTTATGTAAAATCCTTGCATCTCTTCAACTGCAAATTCTGTATGCACCTTCCACCAGTTGGGCAGCTACCCAACTTAAAATATCTAAAAATTGAGGGAGCAGCTGCAGTTACCATGATTGGACCCGAATTTGCTGGCTGCAGGGTGAGTAATCTTGGACGAACAGCTGCTTTCCCCAAGCTTGAAGAGTTGCTCATACAAGATATGCCCAACTGGGAAGAGTGGTTCTTTATTGATGAAGCAACATCAACTGCTAAGGAAAGGGTTGATGATGGAGATTCTGGAATGCCAAAAGAGGAAGCCTTACCTCCAAGGATGCAGCTACTGTCACAGTTGAGGAGACTGGAACTTTCTGGCTGCCCAAAGCTGAAAGCTCTTCCACAGCAGCTTGCACAGATTAACAGTCTGAAGGAGATTGAACTAAGATGGGCAAGCAACCTGAAGGTGGTGGAGAACTTCCCCCTCCTCTCTGAGATGCTTTTGATTGCGACGTGTGAAGCCCTGGAGAAAATCTCTAACCTTCCTCAAGTGCGAGAGCTGCGCGTGCAAGATTGTCCAAACTTGAGACGCGTTGAGGAGTTGGGCACTTTGGAGCGGCTGTGGCTTTATGAGGATGTGCATGAGGTCTCTACATTGTGGGTGCCTGGGCTTCAACAGCAGTGCCGACAACATCATGGAGAGGATCTTGATGTCTACAGTTGGACATAGTGATAATGTATGAATGCCCAAAATTATTTGCATATTTCGGTTGTTTGATGTAAGGTATGTTATATACTCTGGATTCAGATTGCGCCCATTTTTTGGCATGCTATTGTGTACATAGATATATATATATATATTTGCTTTAATAGTTCTTGGTCTCGAGGATGAAAAAATCTAGTACTTTGTAATATCGGATATTTCTGATATGACAATAATCCCAAAGAAACTGCAGTATAATAACTACAAAACTGTACTTGTACTTTGTTCTGGTAACCTTCCATGCAGCTCATTATCAGCACATCAACCTTCTATTTAGCAGGAATGAATGAATCAATCAATGAGTAGATGGTAGGAGTACCAGACTGACTGTGTTTTTTTTTTTTTTGAACTAGGAAAGCATAGCTTCCCCCATTTCCATATATCAGAAATGACAGGTTTTAACAGACTGACTGTGTGTATATTCTGCAAATTTAGTCTCCCTGATGGCTACACCAACCTTAACTGAATTTCACATCAGAAATGATTGTGTGCAAGGCCCTTTTTCCTCCACCAGATGATGCTTAAGGACCACAAAATCCATGTGTGTCTCGATGAACAGAAAAGAAAATCTTTCCCTCCATCATCCAACATCGTTTTTTATTGAGTCCATCCTTTTCCATTTAAACACTGAACAGAACAGCATGTTACTCCGTCATCAGGATTGGTTCAGGAATCAGGAGAGATATTATGACCAATACCCTTGCTTTTCCCCTTGTTATCCCATCATATTGTTGAATTAACTGTAGTTTTGATGTATTCATGTGTTCTGCAGGGGGATGCTAACAAGTGCCCCTTTTGGATACTTCAACCTTCCTAATTTTCCATGTAAGCTGTTTTCCTAATTTTTCCCATTGTATTCTGCTCTACTAGCAATGGCCTATCTGCTAAATTTCCTGTACAGGATTCAGAACTCGAGTTCTGGCACAAAATGGGTTTCTGTACACACAAATCTGGCTAAAATTGTAAATGCAAAATTTCAAATGCCAACTGCGATTAACAGAAGATTGAGTTGCTGATGGAGGTGAAAACTCTTCTATGCTTTAGAGTTCACTCCCAAATCATCAACCCTCTTATGGACTCTGAAATCAGAATTGAGTTTTGTGTTCAGTTATTTCAGTTGAATGCTCTAGTTTCATCTCAATTGTTTCAAGTAATTAACAAGTACTACATATTGATCGGTGTCCGGGAAGGTGACTGGGTTGAACGGGGTTTGATCCAACAGCGTGTATTGATGGTTGTAAGATGTTGGGCAGGTGTCCGGACAGGACCGGGTACTTGAGGGGGTATCCGAGGTGGTTCACCTGTCTGGTTGAGTGCATCGCCTCCTAAACCGACTTCACCCTCCTCGCGCTCCCCTTCGATTACATTGACTTCGCGCGGAGAGTTGGACCCCGTGGATTTCCTGCTCTCCGGACCATAGTAGAAGAAAGACTCACGAGGACTGTTGTAGATGACCCCGACGAAACGGTTAGTTGAGTCTTCCACGTTCTCGTTCCCTGCAACGTGTTGAGATTGATCCCGGTGTTGGTGGAACGGACAACACGGTGCTCGAATCATGGGTTTAGTAACCTTACGGAAAATCTTACATTCCGTAAGGGTGTGAACACTTGACTTGTGGATCGGGCACCACACGGCCTTACGTGGAGAAGCACGTTGGATATCTTGATTCTTGCAGGCATCGAGTTCAGCCCTCACTTGAAGTACCACCTTGCAGTCCTCCAAAGCATGTTTAGATGACTTATGGATAGGACACCAGGTGTTGCGTTGTTTGCGGACTCCTCGGGTTGGCACTGGCTTCTCAACAGGAAGTTGTGAATCGTTCGCTTCCGGAGTTCCTGCGGGATCTGAAGTTGTCGAGGTTCCTCTTCCTGTCTGGGCAGGTAGAACGGCTGACAACGGGTTGTCTTTGATTGATCTCGCTGAATTGTTCTCGATCCCGCTAGTAGTCGGGGAAGGCGAGAACGGTGTTGTAGCGTAGACCGGGAAAACAATTTCGCCAACTTGAGTCCACACCAGTGGCATTTGAACGGGATTTGTAGCGTAGACCGGGAAAACAATTTCGCCGACTTGAGTCCACACCAGTGGCATCTGAACGGGATCTTCTAGAGTGGAGCTGGTATGGAAGTTGACGTTGCGCAAGCTTGGAGTCATCTCGACGAAACCTTGAGCAGCAAAGGCCCCTACCTGGCACGCCATTATCGACGGGTGATACCCGTAGACTAGATAAAAGGGATACTGGGGAGCGTCGATGGAAGGATCTATCGAGAATGACATCAAACACACAAAGGAGAGAAGGATTATACTGGTTCAGGCCCCTCGTAAGGTCATAGCCCTAATCCAGTTTATATGGAATTATGAAGAGAGTGTAGCAAATACAATGGAGAACAACTGAATAGTAAGATACTGACGGACACCCATCGAGATCTAGTCGGCGAGACTGATCGGCGAGATGTCTTCGAGTTCTCCCGATTGCTATGGCTCTGGTGGAAGTTGCGTAGCTATGATTCGATGATCTGTACCCCTTCAGGGGCCTTGTATTTATACTAGAGATTAGCCCGTTCTTTAATTAGGACTCGGAGAGACTTCCCTTAATACGAGATCACGCATACTTGTTCTCTCCGAATAGGACTCTAACATCTTCCTTCGCAGAGAACAATTACCTTACGTGACACTATTTCATGGTAGCCTTACATGGGCCTTTCCGTATATGTATAGATATACTATGTCCGTATACGTCACGACCCCAAGGATAGGTATACTATGTCCTTATCCGTAGACCGATGGTCGGTCGAAAATACTATGTACTCTAAGCATGAAAGTTTGCAATTAGCACATTTTATAATCTAGGAGCAATATGATCAAAGAGTGGCTTGTCTTATTGTTGGTCTTCAAATCTTCGAGAAAATCTGCATCCATTGTATCTCCAGAACGTCCACTACGCGATCGAAAAGAGAAAACCATCCAAAATCCTATAAAGTAATAATATCTATTATAAACTAGTGCCATTGGATAGGTCTCAATTTTAGAAAAAATATGGAAGTTGAACAGTGTCAATCGGACTTATGGTTGGAGAGATATGAATTTTGGGAGATTAATGGATTTCCTGAAATGTGAAAAAGGATTTATTAAATTGGAAAGGAATATTCCAACAATATCCCTTGGCTGTGATGCTGAGAGGGAGGTCTCGTGGACTTTATTTTGGGAGGTCTTGGGCTTTAGCCCAAAGATAAAGGAGGAATGGAATTTAGACTTCCAGGGATGGGCTTGGGTTGTAGAGTGGCACTTTGGTGAGGAGGTGCTGTTGGTGGGCTTCGGCCCAACATTTGGACGGAGGAGTCATTAGGACTTATGTAGGGGATGGACTTCTTAGGCTTGGGCCAACGAAAGATCACGGATATATTATAGACTTATTGGTCGGGTGGCCCAATGAAAGAAGAGGGAGATGATGTAAGACTATTTCAATGTCTTCAAGTCAAGGGGGCCTACGGAGAGAGAGTAAAGAGAGTGGGTCCTATCCCTTTCCTTTTTCTTTTCTTCTTTTTTTTCTCTTTCTCCTTCTTCTCTCTCCTTCTTTCTTTGTCCCTGCTTCTTCCCGAGCATGAGGAGAGGGAGCGCCGGCGGTGGCATTGCATGGGCGGGCAGAGCGGCGCCGGCAGCTGGGACGGCGTCGGCCGGGCGACGGCGCGGCAAGGGCGGGCGGAGCGGCGCCAGCGGCTCGGGCTGGGCCACGGGGCCGGGGCAGCGGCACCCGGTTCGCGCGGCGTGGTGCGGCGAGGGGCCGAGGCGGCGCGCGGGCAGGGTGGGTCCGGGCAATGCTGCGAAGAACGCCGGGACGACGCGACGCGGCGACTTGGCTGGCGCGAGCGGCCGGACGACGGGGCATCTGGTGGCTTGGTCGGACAACGGCTTGGCCGGGAGCAGGAAGGGAGAGGTCGGGCGTTGTCAGGGTAGGGAGAGGAGGGACGATGCTTCGCGGTTTCAACGATTTGGCTCCGTAGGAGAAATTTGATAATTTAACATTTTCTTACCTAATTATTTTAATTGACACTTATGAGTATGACATGTGATACCATCTAAGTGAATGAAAATGGGTTAGGATGTTAAATAATCGAAGCCCATTTTAAAGAGTGTTAAATTATCGAATTTGTCGGCTCTGGAGTGACGAAAATGGAGTGGTAGCTTAGTGAAGGATCAATGCTGGGCCTCCGGAAACCTTTATACTCTCCTCCGTGCCTCACACACAGAGAGATCGACCACAACGAACTCGCAGGGGCATGCTTTTACTCCCTCACAGTCCTCTCTGCTACCTTGCTCAGAGAAAAAGGCAGAACGGTGCCTAACCGCCGGGTTTGCAGAGAGCTTAGTAACGAGGAGGCAGAGAGGTTAGAGGGGAGAGCGTGTGCATGCATGAAAGTTGGAAGGACACGTGAAACAAAACGGACTTTGCTTGTCTCAGTGGAGAAAAAGAGAGAAGTGCACGCATACCTGCCTACTATCATTTCGTCTGTGGGCTATAGGCAATTTTGAACTGGTAAAAGGACTATAATTGGACTGTGAATTCTGATGATTAATTTGTTTGGGATTTTTAAATAGATAGAAATTGGGTTGGAGGGGTTTTGGCTTATGAGAATAGGTCGCAACGAATGGAACGAGTAGAGCTTTAAACAAAATGATTTGTAACGGATAGAAATTGAAGAGTAGAGTTTTAAACAAAATGATTAGTAATGGATAGAAATTGGAGTGATTTAGGACGCGGTTCGGATCCCGAAATCCGAACGCGGGGATTTTATTTGGAAAATATTGATTGGAGAAAAAACTCGGGTTTTGCCGATTCCGTTTGTGCGCGTTTAAATTTGATGGGAACATATCTGTATTGGAACTACAGAGCTAAAAGTTACAGTTTTGGATGGCAACATATCTGTATTCTTTGGCTGAATTTGCAAGTTCCTGAATCGCATGAAGTAGCTGACAGCTGCTGTAGCATACTGTAGTGATCGATCTCGTTCGTCCACTGTAGATCGGACGGCTAAAAATATCCTAAAGTCAGGATACTGTTTGCTTCTAACTTCACCGTGTGAAGTCAGTAATGTAGCTTTTCTAGTCCACGGCGAGGGGTGGGGAAGGCATGCCACTCTTTTCATGTGCTGCACCTGAGCTGCAGTCCCAAAGGGAGGGAGTGACTATGATGATTGTTCAAAAGCAAAACACAAAGATTCGTCCTAATTTTGTTCAGCTTTGTGGATATTATGGTACCCATATACCCACACATATAGAATATCCGACTAAATATAGGGGTGTGTCATGTAAACAGAATATGAGTAGTACTAGAATTCGGGTATAGTATTGCTTTCTTTATTAAAGCATAGCCCGAATACTTAGTATTGTAAGATTGTAAGTTAATTAGAGAAGATCTAGATCGTGTCGGACTGGATCTTATCTTGTAAATCCTCATCCTCCGGGTATATAAGGAGGATAGGGGATCCCTTGGGGACATAAGCTTTTCGTAAGATCAATACACAACTCGGAGACAAAACCCCCGAAACAGGAGTAGGGTATTACTTCTTCGTGAAGGCCTGAACCTGTCTAAACCTTTTGTCTCACAATCCATCTACTTTTCCCTTGACTGCCACCCTTTTTTTTATTACCGAAATCTAGTTTCGACAGGCTTATTAGCATTAGAATTTCTACTTTGTTTTAAAATAAGACTAGCGTGAGCTGTAAAGACATAATAGGGGAAGTAATTTTGCGATTGGCTTTCTCAATTTTTTTTTCTCTTATTGTGTCTCGTGGGCCGTTTCGTTACTGTTGTTTTGAGTACTCTCTCAGGAGCCTCATCATTTGCATTGTAACCAACCTAACTTTTGTCACTGCTTCAGCGCTAGCAAGCAATAAATCAAGTTCCGATGATAAGAGTGACTATGATGATTGTTCACAGTGGGAGGGAGTGACTATCATATACAGTATGATGCAATGACGGAGGAAACAAAACCTAATCATGTGCGCATCTTTCTTTTTCTTTTTTCTTTTTATATCAAGGTGCGCAGGTTCCACACCATGGAATATAATCTTTAAGTAAACTAATGACATTGTCAGGCGCTGGTTAATCGTAGCAATAGGTGGGTCGTATCATATAACGATGAAATGCAAAACGCAAAGATTCGTTCTGATTTGTTAGGTCTATTAGCACTAGATCAATTTCTACTTTGTTTTAAAATAGGACTAACGTGATCTGTAAAGACATCATAGGGGAAGTAATTTTGTGACTGCTGGCTTTCTCAAATATATTTTTTTTTCTCTTGTTGTGGTTTGTGGGCTGTTTCTTCCCTGTTATTTGGGTAGTCTTAGAAGCCTCATCATTTGCATTTGACAAACCTAGCTTTTGTCGTTGGTTCGGCGTAAGCTAGCGACCAGGAAATCACTGAGTAAATTACAATTATGGTGTATGAACTTGTTTGGTGGATGCAAATAAGTGCAATATAACTTATAAATAAATACTCGTTTTAGTATGATAACTTGGGTCAAAACGGGCCACACAAGCAAAATGATCTGACATGGCTCTTACTGATGACATGTTAGCTTGCAACACACATGTTTCAACCATACTGGTAGGCTTGTAATATTATTTTGTAGAAAAACCCATAACGACATGTAATTTTTACCAGCAAGGTCGCTGTACTTTCCAATGGATGCCTAATTTCTATTGGAGAATTTACTCCATGCTATGAGTTCTAGCGTGGTTCCAGCCAATGATCGTGACTTTGCCCTTCATTCGATCACACTTCTACAGATTTGTTTTTTTTTCCATATGGCTAAAATCGATTTTTGCATGTGGATGGATGGCTGGCCTGCGCCCAAAGATATGCGGAAATTGGATTTTTGCTTGTGACCAGCGCAACCGCATACGAAAATCTGATTTTCTCATGCGGGCGCTTAAGCCGACTGCATGCGAAAACAAAAAAATCACGAAAAAAATAAAATTCTCAAAAAGAAAAAACCCTAGCCCCGCTACCCCCTGCTCCTTCACCGGCAGCGGCCCCACACCCACCGGTCGTCTGAAGCTGAATCCACTGCCGCTGAGGTCGCCGTAGCCACTGTTGCCGTTCCCATCATCGCCTGCCGCTCCCGCCGTCGCCCGCCACCGCCGAGGCCATCGCAACCATCGCCCGTGCCAGATTCGCCCTGCCACCGCCGGATCTGCATGTGTGGGTAGCGGAGTAGCGGCCAGATCCACGAGGGAGGGAGAGAGGGCGCCGGATCCACCAGCGCTGCACCTCCAGCCCGCTGCACTCTAGCCCGGCGATGGAGTAGGAGGAGCCTCCCGCTCACCGCGGCAACACCTCCCGCCCGCCGCCGCAGCTCCCACCCGCCGCGTTCCTGCCCGGCCGTGGAGGAGCAGTAGCTAGGAGCATCCTGCCGCTCCTGCTGTCGCCGCCGCCGTTCCTATTGTTGCCGCCCGCCGTGCCTGGCGGTGGAAGAGGAGGTGGGAGAGGAGGAGAGAAGAATGAGTAGGGGAGGGAGTAAGGAGATAAAATGAGAGGGTGTGGAAAAATGAGAGGAAGAGAGAGAGAGAGGAGAGGAGGTGAAAAAATTTGAAGTGGCTGAGAGGGAAAAGAGAGAGGAGGGGACAAAAAATCTGTGTAGGAGAGAGGGCATTCACATGCAAACCACTTAAGAGGCTCGCATGTGAAAATATACTCATTTTTGCATACGGCCTCTTAAGAGACCCGTTTTTAAAAATAGATATTTGCATGCGGACCCTTAACGAGCCGTACGCGAAAATGGAGCTAGGTTGATTTTTGTAGACGCGACCAATTATGATCCGCCTACAATCTATAGGGGTTCTTGTACACAAAAATAGTTTATGTAGTAGTGTCAATTTGGTGTTGCCCTCTGAGACATGTCGGATAGGTTGAGGTGATATGAAAGACAAGCTTGGAAGATTTTGTAAAAATACCAACCTCCGAGCCTGCCACATGGAATGGAATGTGCATATTGCAAGCTATCGAGCCATCTATAAGCGCCATATAAGATCGTTTTTCTTGTATGCCCTATTTTGCCCCGGTTTCACACAAACTAAGCAAGTTGTTGCACCCGAATGCAACTTGTTGTACCTATTTGTACCTATACGTAAGTTTGTACACCATATGAGTGCAATTTACTCAATCATTTTCTTTTAGTGACTGAAGATATGTATAAGAAAAAGAAGAGTTATAGCTAGACAGTTCATCTATATATCTTGGAATATATGTAAGCTGCTAATTGACATACAGTTGGTTAACTTACAGTCGAGTAAAATAAAAGAAGCTATCTAGAGAAAATGTCGTAATATGTCTATCCATGCCGATGCGTATATGCATCTCCGTAGCATGTCACCAGTAAACAAGTAGGTAATAATCACACACTCAACGAATCTCCCCTCGCTATTGTTTTCATAATATATACGTAGTAGTGTGTAAATTAGCTATTTAAACTTGATATAATTAAATGTCTTCCAAATAACTTGCTGATTATTATTTTTTATACTACATAATTGTGATATTTTAAATGTGTTAGGAAACGATAGGCAAACAAACGATGAAGAACAACAGATCAATCACAGAAGACACGAGATTTAACGTGGAAAACTCTCCTAAGGCAGGAGAGAAAAAAACCACGGGCGCCAGCCAGCAAAACTTCACTATATTAGATGAGATTACAAAACGTCGAACGGCGGCTTACAAGATATATATATAACGGTGAAACCCTAAAGTGCGACTATCCATACCCAAGCCTCTGGCGATGGGTCTCCGCTTCGCTCCGTCCGAAGCTGGTCTTTATATGTGTGTGTAATGAATTTGGATCACAACTCAATAGAAATGTTGGGTTCTACAGCATAGAGAAGTGGACAATAACCTAAAATTGGTCAGAGAGAGTAGTACCATCTGCCATGGTAGAAGAATGGTCCGACGGTTGCTTAATCTGAATGTTCAGCTGTGTAATATATTCAAGGGCTTACCACTTTCCTAAACCACTTCTTGTACTGTTCTTTTGTTCCGGTGTGGCATTATACTGAATTTCTACCAGCTGTGGGTAAGCTCAAGACATATGAACTTGTTTCATTTATCTAAAAAAATATACTGTGTTGATCCTTGTTACAAACCATATATTCATGCTGAATGATCGCTCTCCAATGTAAAATTTGGATGTAGTTCAATTGTTCTATGCTTCTTTCTGTCATCGCTCTCAAGCCAATTTGAATGATCGAAGCTGTCTCCTTCCAGATCAGCATCATTATCACAACCAAACGAACCAGTTTCTTCAGACTTATACAGCAACTACTGGAATCTGAAAGCTAAAAAAATTGCTTTTGTCATTTTAGGCCACAGCGAGGGATGAGGAAAGCATGACACTCTTTCGTGTGCTGCAACCCTAGCTGTGATCACAGATGAAAGGAGTGACATATAATGCTACTGTTTGCTACAAGCAAAAAACTTCAGTTGTTGATGTATGCAGGTTGCCATAGGTTGTTTGCATGCATTATGCAATGAACTAATCGTTGTTCACATGTTCTAAGTCAAAGGATGACAAATGAATATGTGTAATCGTTGTTCATTATCAGGTCTCAAGCCTGCATTAGCAATTGTTTTCTAGAGAATCTCTGTATATCCAATTTTATAGACAGTCTTCAAAACTTTACACATGTATGACCTCTAAGGTACATACCTTGCACCATGTCTGAAGCAATGCTTTCTCTATACTATCCAGGAAAGCATGTTGGACGCCACCAAGTAAAGGATAAGCAGGTATTATTATTATTGTCTTGATTGCCTGGTGGTGGAAGAAACCAGCCGCATCCATGACTAGCGTGCATTGGAAAAAAAAAAGAACAGAAAAGAAAAGAAGAGAAGAGAAAACAAAAGCAAATGAAGAAAAGAGAAAGGGGAGCCTTCTGCCCAGGTGGACTACTCCCCTGGTCGCCTAGCCCGAATATTCAGCTATGCAATATATATATATATATGGAATGGTTACCACCTAGCCTAAACGGTTCCTCCATTGTGGCCTTGTTCCAGTGAGTGACATTCTTGTGCTATAGTACTCATTCTACCAGCGTTGGGTAAGCTCAAGACATGTAGTAGCTGAACTTGTTTCTTTTTTCCCTTCTTAACTTAACCTGCACATGCTCATCTTGACCGCAGGCACGGAAAGTTTCTGAAGGATTACTTGTGCCCATTTCAGCTTGCCCTCTGATCAATGTTCTCCTTGCAGCACATACTTGGTGGATCTTAGCACACCTATCTACATTTCTGGTACAGTGGTTCTATCCCATCGATTCTTTTAGCTAGTTATCTTCCGAACCATTCTAGTTCTACATTGATCTATATAATGATCGATTCACCGTTTCTGCAGCTTTCTCTTGATGATTGACTTGTAATCTTCTGCTATATATTATATACTTTTGGCTATACAATCAGTTGCTTTTAATTTGGTCTCCAACTCTCCATTAATATGAGTGTCTGTCAAGATCTTAAGCATATGGGGTTGTTCATTATATTGGAGCATACTGCTTCTGCGAGATGACTGCTAATGTACTGTCAATCCTTGTGATCATGTGTTTCTTTCATGCTGAATCATCCATCTGTAAGGTAAGATTTGCATGTACTTCGGATCTTACATGTTTCTCTCCGTAATGCTTTTTAGGATACAGCTCGTAGGAGAGTTGTTTCTATGATGTTACTTACTCACAAAAATGTGTTTGTCATGACTTTTAGGCTACAATGCATGAGCTAACTTACAGAAATAAGATAAATTAACTATCTTACATAAATTTGGTCCCAAACACCTTATCCAGTGGCATGTATATGATAACAGAACGAGTTAGTGCCAAAAGAAAAAGTCCCAAATTAAAAAAAGAAGGAAACATCGCAACTTCCTAAGTTGATAACACCTCAAAATGCATGGCACAGTAAATAGTGCTCTGTACAGAGTTTCTAGATATAAAAGCTACATTTTTTTAGATAATAGATGCAAAGGGTAGATCGTGGGAGTATTCTTTACGAGAGCTTTTAAGGTGCTTGAGAGGTACCAGAGGTACTTCCCTTAGTACCATCCACCGTTGATCTGTTCAAGGGCAACTTAGGAATATAAAATAATATTCTTATAAACATCGATAATTAATTCCTTTTAGATGTAACCGTCTATCTTCTTTTTCGCATCCATATTTTGCTAATATCCGGTTCTGTCGTTCGCATCGCTTGTAGGTAATTCATTTTTTGCATTTCCAGACATTAGATCATAAATCGTAACACTTGTCCAAATTCTCTTCCCTAATTAATTCTTCATGTTCTCTTCTAAATTTAGAGTCCAAAGAAACACATATAATTCTGTTTAATCCATACACAAACACAAGTATGGCTCGATCAACCAATTTGTTAAATCTTTTATGTATACAAAATTTAGTTTACATTCTTGGTCATTGTGGATCGTCGGTGGTGGTGGCGTTTTATCCGTGCGGCACTTGCTGAAGAAAGCTGTTCTTATCAGCAATCAAGGCTTATTGATCCTAATTATTTTACTGATCTGAGCCCCACCCTCTAATCTGTATGTAAGTAAAGTTACCAATCTAACCTTCCACCGAAACATCAAGTTAATACCTGGTTCACTTTTTTAATACCTTCTGAGGCGTACCTCTTATCACAGACCATTCGATAGCGAGCAATCAACGGACACCATAACTCCCAAGCACTGGAGTAAATCTCATTGTTTACACGGGGCCTTGAATCCCGGATACCCCAGAGCATAAACTAAGCTACTCCAATGGTCAGTCGTTAGCAGCAAAATAAGAGTAGCAAAATATATCAAGTCCGTAATGTTAGCATTGCGATGATTCACTTTTGTTACCGCGAATACTAGCAGATGTGGTTCCACAGGAGGTGGTTCACCGTTCCCCAATGGCACACCTTCCTTGGCGCTGCCCGTACGGCGGTGCCAAGGGCCGGGTGTGACAGGAGCCTCGGGGAAAACAGAAAAGACAAGAATCGGTAGAAAAACTTCATCGCGTAGGGCTATCCACGATGGACGGCAATGGTGGAGGATGGCATCGGCAGTGGTGGAACTCCAGCAAAGGAAACCTAAAATCGAGTGAGGGGAAACATTTTGATGTCTCCTAGGACCAAGCTGGCGAGAGGATTGCACAGAAGCTCACCATAGAAGGAGATCGACGGCATGCAGCAAGGGCCATCAGTTCACTGAGCACAAGAGCGGTGGCTGAGCGGCCTGGTCGATAGCGCCCCCCCAGCATGAAAGGCTGAAAACGGAATCAATGAGTGCTAAATAAGAATATTATGCGCGTGGTTTCGTATGGCACAGTAGAGTGCTCGCCGGCACTGAGAATGGCGCTACCATTCTGAGCAATCCAGAGGCCTTCCCTGCTCGGATTGGCCTGGAACCGAGAGTTGGCGAGTTAGGTACTATAGTGGCGCGATGGCATGGTTAAAGGAGGATGTTTCGTGCATGGTCCATGTACGTGGTTCACGAGTTGTGTCCTTGTCTCGTGGACCTTGGGCGTTGCGGATGGAACAGCAAGGCCTAGGCAGCGTTGAGGTGTCAGGCGGTGACCAGGGTAGTGATGGTGGAGAGATTTTCTGTCGGGGTAGTAGGTTCGGTCTATTCGCCATGGCGAAGCGAAGGCGCACCATACTTGCGTGTTGATTGGGGAGAACAACACGAAGTGGACAATGGCTATAGAGACACGGTATATGGGCCCATGTGCAGAGGTTCCAATGGCTAAGGCTAGGTTCGTTCACTTGGCTTTCCTCGGTTGCGGGTAATGTGCGCTCGGCTTCACCAGGGCCAGTCCTAAACTTTTGGAGGCCATAGGGAAAGATAAAAGTAGATGCCCTATATATATTTTGATGCAAGTGCTGACAATAATAATAATTTTATTATAGTATCAACTGTAATGTTAAGAAAAATACACTACACTACTAGGACAAACACTTCTAGATCACGAGAGAATATCACACCAGCTAAGACAATGGCTTATGTAACGATCAGATTTTTGGGCAGTTAAAAAAAATATTTTAATAAAAATCCTACTTGCGAAAATTTTGTTCTTTGTGTGCTATTAAGAACCTAAGTGTCAAAGGTCTCAATCAAAACCATGCTTGAGAGCCAAATAAATCCTAGATCAAAATTCCCCTCCGAATCTAAATCCTGAAATTTGAATTTCTCTTTGAAATCCTTCCTAAATCTCCTCCTTGGCTCCTATTCCAAATCCATCAAAATACTATCCTTTCCAAAAATTCCAATCAAAACCTCCCTCCTAACACCCTAACACCCTAGTTCAAATTCCAAATTTTTGAATTCAAATCCTACTTTGAACCGACCTCTTCCCTTTCCTAAACTTCTCTCAAAATTTCTCCAAATTCAAACCCACTTTGAGTTCTACCAAAGTTCTAGTCTCGAACCCTTCCTTCAAATCCTCCAAAATTGTGGACTCCACCAGCGCGTCAGCTGCTTCTCCACTAGCGCGCATGCTCCCGCCAGCCGCCAGCACGGCCATCCCCTACCTCCATCCCGCTCCGACATGAGCACCACGTGCTTGACGAATTGTGCGTAAGGAGCACATGAGGCTGCCATAAAATATCTCCTCCTAAACATCCGACCATCCTTCTTCTCCCCATTGTTGGATCCACCGACCTTCGCCGTCCAAGAAATCATTGCCATTCCCCTCTCACGCACCGTGTTCTCTCCGCGTCATCACCACAAAAAAATCTCGCTGCCCACTGCCTTTCTTTATTGTCGCATACCACCGCCGCTTGCCTATAAAGCTTGACCCTTCTCTCCTTCTTCCTCATCGCTCTTATTCGCCACTCACCACGCTGGCCCGAGCCGAGCTCGAGCTCACGAAGCTCTCGTCGCCTCCTTTTTCTCTCATCCGGTGAGCACCTAACCAACCCCTCCTTCCTTCCCTTTTTCTCACCCACTCGCTTCCTCTCATCCTCTTGAGCCCTTTCCCATCCTCCCTTGCTGTGGAATTGGTCGCCACCGGGCATCTCCGGTGTCCCCCTTCCCCATCCACACCTTTCAAAACCTTCCTCCGGCTTCATCCCATCCGTTCGGTTCACCGCCATTCGTCAGTGCCGTTCGCACACCTTCGGCTATCAGATGTGGCCCGATGGTCCTTCCTTCCCCCTCACCCTTCCAACGTGGCGGTCGCATAGGCGCCACGTCACGCACCCCCGTGTCCCACGCGCTGGCCCTTGTCGGGCCAAGCCGCATGCTTGTGAGCCAGTGTCATGGCCCACTAGGCCTCGGCCACCACCTATAAGTCTAAATTACTTCCCTTCTCTTTGTCCCGTAGCCCACGAACCTCCCCATATGCCCGGCTCATTTCTCGTTTTTCCACTAAAAACAAAAGTCCATTTTTCCTTCCTATTTCACCTCGCTCTCCGTGACATGTGGACCCCACCTATCAGTCCTTAAGGGAATATTATTGAGAATATTCCTTTTCAAATTTCAACAAATCCTTTTATATTTCGAGAAAATCAATTAATTTTCAAAAATTTGTATCTCCTCCACCGTAACTTGATTGACTCCATTCAAGTCTCTAACTTTTTCTAAAATTGAGATATATCCAATGGCACTATTAGTTATTAATAATAGTATTTTTAAGGTTTTGTGTGGTTTTGCCTGTTTTGCGCATAGTAAACTCAACGGAAATTATTTTTAGATGCGGATTTTTGATGATTTAAAGATGAATATATGAGGCAAGTCATCTTTGATCACATTGCTCTTGATTTATAAATGTTTTATTTGCAAAATTGCATAAAGTATGCACGTTAATTTGATCGGCCTCGGTTCATGCAACAAACCGACAGACCTACCCAATAGTTACATATAACCTACAGATTATTGATACCCTGTCCCTTGTTGCTCCACCCTCATGGTACCTCGACAACTGTGCCCTCGAGCATAGGTGTAATCGGTCCCACTCACTTTCCCAATGTTTGCCAATATGGGAAAAATGGGTTGTAAAACCTTTTAAAACCCATCACGTATTGTCGACGAGTTTGCGAAATAAAAAGATGTTCGTGAAAACCCACGATGTAAAGTGGTCGCCTTGGTGGTGAAGCTTTGTATTTGCATATAAGGATCGATTCCTTTGGGAATTCCATCCGAGCATCTTACAGTGTGACCACATGGGTGATATGGGACACCCCTGGCTAAATAAGTTGGTCAAAGATGCATTGTAAGCGAATAGTTGGGGAATGATGGGATGAGGAGATGAGAGTTGATTTGTTGTGCTGGGCACAAAATTGTATATTTACGTGCCGAGCACGATTGAGTGGAGACATCCCGGATTCCTGGGTAAACGAGGGCCAAGGTTTGCCTAAATACTCGGTTCGGAGAGAACCCTTCTATGTAGCATGAGGTATCCTTGGTTGGCTTTGGAAAGGTCTTGTCGTGAACCTTCTTCATAGACGGGTGTGGGAAGTAAGTTCGTGTTGTGTGGGTAAAGCGTGCACTCTCTACAGAGGGTATCAAAACTATTCGAACAGTCGTGCCCATGGACAAGGACGAATATGAGTTGATTCCTCTCACATAGATTTGTTTGCATGTGCTTTGTGAAATTGGTTTCGTGGGATTGGGAACTGTTACCAGAATTAGCCACGTGTGCTGATGGATGACCATTATGTGGTCTGAAACGATCTTGTGTAGATCGGGATGTTGAATGGCATCATAGATTTGGCTTCCCAAGGGAAAGTAGTGTGCTGGATATTATTAACGGCTCTGGGAGCCAAAGAGATGAAATGTTGAGATGGTCTGATGACCGATGGATTGACGAAAGTGAATAGAAACTAATAGATGAGTAATGAGTTGGAAACTGCCAAAGGGCAGAAGGTTGTGCGCTGGTGTTAAGGTAGGACATCCGGCCGAATAGTTTAATCAACCAAAATTTGTCTCGTCCGCTTCAGTTGTTGGAAAGCAACTTACGTAAAGGATCGAGGCGAGAGCCTTTTTCCGTTCACATGTTGAACCACCCATACTTAGTGTTTTGGAAAATGTTTCAAAAGAAAGGTTTGCAAAATAAACCCTAGCCTTCCTCTAAAGCTTGCATAATCACACTTTCCCATGACTTGTTGAGTACGTAAGTACTCAATTGTTGTTTTTCCCTTCCCCAGGATGAGTAAAGTGAAGTTGAAGATTAGGGTTTCCTTCCTAACTCCAAGCCGTTGCTTGTGGATTGGATTTTAGCTATGCTAAGTTCCATTGTTGCTTCTCTATTTGCCAGTTACACTGCAGGAGTTGCTTCGAAGGTGTGACCTACTAATGGTATAACCTATCTATATTAAATTAGTTGCAATGATGCATCTCAGCAGACCGCGGGTACCAATATTGTGTTCTGGGACTACCAGAATCACAGTTTCATGGGGTTTGGTTCACGTCGATTCCCTGCGTTGCACCCTCTCTTGTGTCACTGTTAGGTGGTGCATGGGCGGAGTGTGACAGCTTACCTCATGATAATGTGAGATTTGATAGGACTAAGGAACAAAGGCACCTGGATTTTGATGATAGTGTATAAAGTGAAATAAATAGAACGAAGAAGAATACATCTAACACAAAATCCTCAAACATATATTCTGTGAGAGAAGTACTGAAAAAAAGAGACATGTCACCATCAGGATTTTCAATTTCGAATTTGGGTTTTTTGCCGGGGGGTCTAAAATTACCAAAATTTCGGAAATTTCGAAATTTTTTGAAATTTTGACTGAATTTTGAATAAAATTTGATCAAATTCATAAATTTTTGCAAAAAAACGAAAATTTCGGGCGAGATATGAGCTTGCCAGTGGGGACTGAAATTACCGAAATTTCAGAAAGTTCCGAAATTGCGAACCCTGGTCACCATTAGAAATTAGTGCAGATCTGCAAGGAAAGTAAATCAAACTCAAGGAATAACAAGAATGTTTCTGATCTAACATCTGGTTTGGATCTTACCTTGGTGTTTTATTTTTGGAGTTGGTCTTGCAAAACTAAAGACTGGCTGGATTGAAAGGGAAGTAAATCAAACTCAGGGAAATCGAAGTAACAAGAACGTTTCAGATTTAATATCTGGTATGGATTATCTTACCTTGGTGTTTTATCTAATAGCTATGCGGAAGTAAAGCAACCAAAGCAAGAGAATCTGCACCAGCGTGTACTCACCTTTCCCAAAACAAACCAATTAGTATCATTCTTAAAAGATTTCAGTAGAGAGAAAAAGGACCACAGAGCCCATCATTAATGGAAAAAATAGTATTTATAGGTGAGTAGATAAAAGATATTGAAGGGATAAACCTCCTCAATTTATGGATCGAGAGTAGGTAAAAAGGTAGGGCTCAATTTATTTTGAGAGGAAGTTTAAACTCTAGAATTTAATTATTTTTAAGGACGGAGGGATATTTTGAAAGAAACAGGAACGGCATCAATGTCACGTTACTCGTAGAGGATACGGAACGTGAGCAATTATTGCCTTGCAGGGTCCTCTCGTAGTCTACAGGCTAACAAATAACGATACATAACTCTGCATATGTATAGCCTGGGGTATGGGAGCTCTTAAGAGTGTGTTCGGGAGGTGAGATTGCGAACTCACCTCTCGCGCACGTAAAACGGAGCTACGTATTTTCTTATGATTAATTAATTTTTTTTTAAAAAAATGGATTAATTTGTTTTTTAAAACACCTTTCGTATAGAAATTTTTTTAAAAGACACACCGTTTAATAGTTTAAAAACTTGCGCACGGAACACGAGGGAGGTGAGTTCGGAAAAATGGGGAAGAACACAGCCAAAAAGTTTAGGGAAACACGATGGTTGCCCTGATGGCCCTACCCTAGGACCAGGTATTGGCTGAGAAATTTAACAATATGCCACTCAATAGAGGTGGCTTTAACAGAATGCCACCCTCTAAGATGTCCTTATAAAAATACCACTCAATAGAGTGTGCTCCTTAATAAAATGTCACTTTGGACTATTCTGAGAGTTTTAATCAAAAAATGGTGTGTGGAATGACAAAAATACCCATGGATCCTTTCTCACAGCACATAGCGACGGCGATGGGGACTCTTTTACCCGAGGCGGCGATGGTTTGCATGAGCGGAGACGCTGCAATGGGGGTGGTGAAAAGGAAGATGGGGGTGGCAATGGTGGGGGTGGGGGTGGGGGTGTTCAAAGGGTCGGCGGCAGCAGTGGCTGGGCGGCGGCGCTCCCTACCGCTGGCGGCTGGGCAGCGGTGGCGGCGAGATGGGGAAAAGACGGACGAGCGACGGCGGGGGCGGGGGCGGGGGGCGGGGGGGGGGGGGGGGGGGGGGTGGGGGAGGGACGGGCGGCAGCAGCGGCGGACAACGTATGATGACGAGCAAGGGGAAGGTGGCAACTCGCGGCGCCTCCATAGGCGCGTCCACCAGCATGTCTGAGATGTCAATGTCTTGCTCGAAGAGGAACACGTCAACGGTCTCGCCTCGTGCCACACTGCTCGCCGGCTGTGTTGCCGCCGTTGTTGTTGGCTATCGTCGTCGAGGAGGATGCTGACGATGATGGGGAATGCGCGTCAGCATCGTCGTTGGTGCCCATGGCCTGTTCTTGTTCTTGGTGTTACCCGACTTCTCCCTGATCCACCCCCTTCTTTGTGGTGTTAACGTGGTGGCAGCGGCAGTCTGGTGGGGGTGCACGGATAGGGCGGTGGTGCTGGCGTTGCGAGAGAGACGAGAAGCTTCCAGTCGGACTAAACAATATTACAGGGGCATTTCGGTCATTTCGTAAGAAAAGTTTGGGAAAAACAAATAAAAAAGCATCAAAATAGTCCAAAGTTGAGTAATATGGTAGGAAAAAAAGGGGACTGCTATAAGCCGGGATACCGTTTGGCCGGTAATACCCTATACGCGTTTTCTGATTCACCTCGCGGGAAGACGTGCGCGTTGTCTCGTACGATGGTGGGTGCACCACGTATAGGCGTTCCTCCTCCTTGGCCCAAGGGTCTTCACAACTAGTGATCTAGTGGCCTAACTATATCTTGTATTATTATTATATTATTTTTTGATTGGGTCATATTCTGTTACTTGTTTCTGAGCTCTCATGGTTGGAATTTTTTATATTTGCATGTACCGATGATGATACCTACTAAGTATCGGTGAGTGATGATACCTGTGTGGTATCAATATATTAACGTTAGGTACCCAAATGATATCTGACATGTATTTTTATGATACCTAGGAGGTATCAGTGAGTGATGATACTTTATAGGTACCGAGAATGATACCTGTGAGGTATCAGTATATTGATGATAGGTATCCAAACGATACATGGCATGTATCATGATGATACCTAGGAGGTATCAGTGAGTGATGATATTTATAGGTACCGAGGATGATATACCTATTAGATAGCAGTGTATCGATGATTTGTTTTCATGTACCCAAATGATACTTGATAGGTACCGTGATGATATATATGAGGTATCAGTGATTGATGATAGTTGTAGTATCAGTGATGAAAAATACTTGAGAGTAAATTTTCAAAGTTACACTAAGCGAAGCAATCAAGCAAATTTAACTAAAAAAGATTAAAAGGAAAAGGAAGAAAAACCACCTAGCATGGCTTAGTCAACGTGTTCTTGCCAGGTTTACCATACCATGCAACATAACAACGTACTAGTAATATACATGGAATCAAACCACAAGATGATATCATCGGGATTCGAAATGGTGCAGCGTGTAGGCGTGGCATGGGTGGGGCCAGCATTGAGTAAGCAGTGTCGTCTCGTGATCGTGGTAAAGCGAATACCAGTTATGCATGTGCGTGTGCGTCGTACTTGCTAGAGGGATAGTGCTAGGGGGATGATCCCGTTCCAATCGCTACCAACGGTATGCCGGTCCCTAGCATTTCCGAAAAAAAAATCCAAAAACAGAACAAAATAAATTCGCAACTCGGAGAGAAGTTTACGCTTTAGCATTCATGGGTTACACGTTGTTACTTTGATTACATTTAGCGTGCACGATTTATGCCGTGGAGATTTAGCAATGGGTCTACACTTAAACACACATGGTTCACGCCAAGCGCATGGCTTACACTTAGGCTTACACGGTTTATGCCACAATGAATTTTTGGGTATATTACATACATGGCACACGGTTTAATTTCAATATTTTTATGCATTCAAAGTAGATTCAGTATTTTAGCATATTCGAAATATAAGTTGATAATATCTTTCTTGAACTTCATCTGACATACATATTCAGTGAATCTTTATCTAATTTTGAAACTATGTTAATACAAGTTATGTTATCATTGCCAGCCTGTAACTTTGACATCCATTTGACGTTTTTGGTGGATCTCCCCATATGATGCAAGATGGCAACAGTATTAGAAACTTTGGTTGAATCTTGTATCAATAAGTTGAAAGAGATAATTATAGACGAGGCAATACTAATTCTAGGAGTAAAAGAAGAGCTCAAAGAACTACAACGGAAAACAGACATTATACGACATTGTCTTATTGATGCCGATGCAAGGAGGATGGAAGAGTCACCGGTTGAAAAATGGCTTGGCCAACTAAGAGATGTTATGTATGACGTTGATGATATTATTGATTTGGCTAGATTTAAAGGAAGTGTCCTACTACCTGACCATCCTATGGCATCGTCAAGGAAATTAACTGCTTGTAGTGGCCTTTCACTTCCCTCTTGTATTCCTAATATTCGGATACGCCATGAGGTTTCTGTTAGGATTAGTAGACTCAACAAAAAGATGGAGAACATTTTGAAGGATGAGGTATTTTTAAAACTCAATCATATACAATCTACTGGAAATGGTTCAGGATGGACACCGATAGAAAGCTCTAGCCTAGTTGAACCCAACCTTGTGGGCAAGAAGGTCATACGTGCTTGCAGAGAAGTGGTGGATTTGGTGCTTGCACACAAGGAAAAGAAGGTTTACAAGATAGCTATTGTTGGAACAGGAGGAGTTGGTAAGACAACACTAGCTCAGAAAATATTCAATGACAAAAAATTAGAAGGGAGATTTGACAAGCATGCATGGGTTTGTGTTTCCAGCAAGTATTCTGGGGCTTCTCTTTTGAAACAAGTTCTTCGTAATATGGAAATTCGATATGAACAAGATGAATCAGTTGGAGAGCTCCAGAGCAAACTCAAATCAGGCATTACAGATAAGAGTTTTTTCCTTGTGTTGGATGATGTATGGCACTATAAAGCATGGGAAGATTTACTAAGAACTCCACTAGATGCGGCAGCCACAGGAATAATTCTAGTAACTACTCGAGATGAAACTATTGCTCGCGTAATTGGGGTGGACCACGCTCATAGAGTTGATTTGATGTCAGCGGATGTAGGATGGGAGTTACTTTGGAGGAGCATGAACATCAAAGAGGAGAAACAAGTGAAAAATCTACGGGACACAGGTATCGAGATTGTCCGCAAATGTGGTGGCCTACCTCTTGCAATCAGGGCTATTGCCAAAGTCTTAGCAAGCCTGCAAGATCAAACAGAGAGTGAATGGAGACAGATATTGGGGAAAAATGCCTGGTCCATGAGCAAACTTCCTGATGAATTAAATGGTGCTTTATATCTGAGTTATGAGGTGCTGCCACACCAGCTGAAGCAATGTTTTCTTTATTGTGCATTATATCCTGAAGACGCGACCATTCATCGTGAACAACTTACCAAGTTGTGGATAGCTGAAGGCTTTATAGATAAGCAAGAAGGCCAACTACTAGAAGACACAGCAAAGAAATATTATTATGGGCTAATCCATCGGAACTTGCTCGAGCCAAATGTGCATACTTTTGACCACAGCAGTTGCAAGATGCATGATCTCTTAAGGAAGCTTGCTTGTCATTTGTCAAGAGAAGAATGTTTTGTTGGAGATCCAGAAACACTAGGGAGTAATAGTATGTGCAAAGTACGACGTATTACGGTTGTCACAGAGAAGGATATGGTGGTTTTACCTAGGGTGGATAAGGATCAATATAAAGTGAGGACTTTTCTAACATTACCTGGGAAGTTTCTAAGAGTTAATGATTCAATTTTCAAGAGACTTGCATATCTTCGTGTTTTCAAATTGACAGGCTTACATATACAGAGCATACCAGATCATATTGGAAATCTGATTCATCTGCGTTTGATCGATCTTAATGGGACACACATATCCTATCTCCCAGAGTCCATTGGTAACCTTCAAAATCTTCAGATTTTGAACTTGTATTGCTGTAGATCTTTGTACAGACTACCTTCAAATATCACTCTGTTGTACAACTTAAGGCAGCTTGGTCTTGCTGGTACACCAATAAATCAGGTTCCAAAAGGGTTAGGAAAACTGAAATTCCTCAATGAGGTAAATGAATTTCCTGTTGGTGGTGGAAGTGACAATACTAAAATGCAAGATGGATGGAATTTGGAAGAGTTGGCTCAGCTTTCACAGTTGAGGCAGCTTCGTATGATAAAATTGGAAAGAGGTACTCTTTGCAGCGGTACAGATCCTTTTCTCCTAACAAATAAAAAGCATCTCAAAGTTCTAAATGTATGCTGCACTGAACCAACAAATGAAGCATATTCGGAGAAAGACGTTAGCAACGTTGAGAAGATCTTTGAATATCTAAAACCTCCATGCAACTTAGAAGATCTATGTATTGCAGGATTCTTTGGATGTAGGTTCCCCACCTGGCTTGATACAGTCCATTTGTCTTCACTGATATACTTGATCCTCAGAGAATGCAAATCCTGCAAGCATCTTCCACCGATCGGGCAACTACCCAACTTGAAGTACCTGACTATTAAGGGAGCAACTGCAATTACCAAGATCGGACCTGAATTTGTTAGCTGCAGATTGGGTAATCTCGGATCCATAGAGACAGTTGCTTTTCCCAAGCTTGAATCGTTAATCATCAAGAATATGCCCAACTTGGAGGAGTGGTCCTTTGCTGAAGAAGAGGACGAGGAGGGAGAAGCAGCTGCAGCAGCTAAGGAAGGGGGAGAGGATGGAGCTGCTGCTTCAAAGCAAAAGGGGGAAGAAGAAGCCCTGTCTCCAAGATCATCGAGGCTGCTGCCTACTTTGGAGAAGTTGTCCCTTGTAGGTTGCCCCAAGCTGAGGGCTCTCCCACGACAGCTCGGACACCAGGCCATCAGCTTGAAGGAGCTCATTGTAAATGACACAAGCTGCTTGAAGACGGTGGAGGACCTCCCGTTCCTCTCTAAATTCCTTTCGGTTGCTAGATGTGAAGGCCTAGAGAGGATCTCCAACCTTCCCAAAGTGAGAGAGCTGCATGTGAGAGCGTGTCCAAATTTGAGGTGTGTTGAGGAGTTGGGCAGTTTGGAGCAGCTATGGCTGTACGAGGATACGCAACAGATATCTTCGCTGTGGGTTCCTGGGCTTCAAGAGCAACGCCGCCAGCTCCATGGAGACGAGCTGGAGGTCAACAATCGGATTTAAGACCCAACTAGATTGCAACGGTATGTCACTGTGATTGATTGGTTCAGAGTTTCCACCCTGATATTCTCACTATATCGCTGGCATTTGATGGCCTTGTTAGTTCTTTAAGTTGGGCACGTTGATTGTTCTTCAACCTGCATGTTTTAGTTTTTGTTTTGTTGGTGCTGCTTAACTATCTCTTGGTCAAGGTTTTGGTGAAAATTCAAGATATATAAACACATACTAAATTAATGTTCTATCGTACATGTACTATGATATGCAGTAGTTCATCACCCTGAACTGAAAATAGAGATAGTAATTAGTGCTATTGTAAATAAAAATGGTACCAGTAATATCACAAAAAAATAGGACATGATGGTATTGTAGTTCACTATGTGCCAATAGCAATATGTATATGTGTGTATCCATCCAAGGACTTGGGGACGACAATTAATTGTTTAGCCTTAATTTGGTACATAAATTGCATAAGTACAGGACTAGCTAGGCTTATTGCGCTTCATTAGGCCAAGAAATAAATAACACAGAGTTCAACTCTGCCATGCTAGGTTTCAGATCATCTTACGTGTATTTAGCCTTCAATGCCACAAGTTTGTTTATTATTATATGGGATCATGCATGTGTATAGGAGATATTGAAGTTTGCATGTACTTATATTATCTCGTAAAAAACAGACACAAACTGAACTTTTCAAGCAATCTTCCAACTGTGCAAGACATTAGGCCTAGATAGTACTTTCCTTCATCTCAAAATAAATATAAGTATTTTAAGGATTTTAAATTTGGACTGTAATATAAGTATTAATGGTTATAATTCCAATTAATGCACGAAAATCTATATTTTTAGCCAATTATGTATTTAGAGGAGAATCTATGCAATTCAAAATTTAACCACTGATGTGACTGAAAGGGAATCTTTTTCCTTAATATTAGTATTTTATAAATCACCAATAAATATTTATATTTTGGAATGGATGGTGTAGTCATTTTAAATCTAGATGAAAATACCAAGGCCCAATGTTACATATTTTCCTTGCAGCACATGCTAACAACATATTGAACATGAAAGTGCCGTACCCAATATCGAAATCTGCTCCTAGGGTAGGCCACTTAACGTTTGTTTGGCAAATAAAAATCATCTAAATAGCTTTGTATTTGTTTAGATTAATTGATACATATTTTAGTTCATATCGCTATCTATTCGAATAAGTGGGGGATGTTGGCATGTTGCCGATATGTTTATCTGTGGTTCATATGTACGTGGCTTTTTTCCTTAGACCTTTTTTTGTCTTAATGCATGTCTGATGTCTAGTAGATTTAGTTCTGGAAAATATGATTGCTGCAAAACTGATGGCGCTTATATTTTCTTTTACTTTATTAAGCTATTAAATTACCAAATTGCTTATATATATAGCCATGATTAATTTTTGTGTGCTTGTTTGTTTTGTAGATTGTTGACCTTGAAGAATTGGGCGATACAGTCACTTTCTAGTCTGTTTGTTGCCTTTACCTAGCTACTGGTTTGTGGAACATTAAAAAAATGAAAAAAGTATAAAAATGGAAAATAACAAGAAAATAAAAATGTAAAAAAAGAGGAAAAAGATCCAAAAATGAAAAAAAAAGAGAATTCTTCCAAAAATGAAAAAAAAAGAGAATTTGCTTTATCTTGTATGAAATATATTTTCATGTTTCTTAGATTTGTGTGTGTTTCTTCTTTTTATTTTTTCTTTATAGGTACGTAGGTAACTCCGCCTATGTCATCTTAAGTGTAACTCAATGGCATAGCCGGTCCCAAGCCCGGACAAGGAGGAGGGGATAATATTTTACTATATGTATGGTGAAACAATGATCTGCTACTAGGTAGATTGTTGTATGTTTTCTTGAAATTTTCTGCTGTATTGTCAAGTTAATTTCATTTTTATTGACGAAATAATATTTGTGGAAATACTCCTAGAAGCCCATCCGGACAAATCTGATTCTAAACTATTTTAGCTTGACCTCATTACATTCCAGTTTTCCAGTAAAAGCAATTGAAGTGAATAAATGCACAAGTTCATCCTCCTCTCAGCCTCCTGTGTAGAGCGCCTATCGTCTCCTAACCTCATGTTTTCTGATTCTAGCTCCTTCGTCCTCTCAGTTCCTCACCGTTGACCATGCATTCCCCTAACTTGATTTGCGGCTCTAGCAGTACCATCTTATTTGTTTCCTTACTTTTTCTAAAATCATCTTATTTATTTCTTTAATAGAAACTAGTAGGGTGGCTCGCGCAAACTACACCTCTCTATATATATAATTTAGTTTGTAACTGATGGGTCTAATATCTGTTTATTATGACCAGATTCTACTATCAAGGTAATGGTCTGTTCATTCTGCCGATCTTTTGCTTTCTTAAGCTATTTATATTTTAAAGACCCATATTGTAACAGATAACTGAGTCTCAAAATTGAAATACAACCCGTTGAGTTTTTTTTTTTAAAAAAATTGTGCATGTCTCATCCGAATTTATTATGTTATTATACTTTTCATCGACATATATTATTTGTCCTAGAACAAAAGGAGTAAAGATAGATATGTTAAATTTGCAAACGGATAACATATAGAATGCATCTTATGGACATCACTTCACGTGTGATGCAAGTTTAAAAGTAAGGTGCGAGTTCATAGCCTACACGACAAAGGATTCAATATAGGTTTTGTCTTTTCCTTTTCCTTGCATCTCATATCTCTCCTAGAACATTTTGGCATCGCCTTGGTATCGCAAAATGTATAGAGTTTCACTCATTATATCTAGTTCAATAACCAATAATGTTATAATCAATGGAGTGCATTAGCAATTGCATATAGATTAGCATGTCACCTGACCTGACTCGAACATTAGCCAGACTGCTTCATAGTATTTATTATTTTTATCATTTTAATTTTATTCAGAATTTATTTTTACTTTACATTGGAAGTAGTATTGAAATTTTTTTATACCAAATTTTAATTATTCTCGCATAGTCTTTTAACTTGGACTAATTCCATATAGTGTTCTACATGGATTCTTCTTTTATTTTTCTATTTCTAATTTTAAATTTTAATTTCAAATATTATAAGTTGTAATTCTACTGGGATTCTTTTTTATTTTTAATCCAAATTTTAGATATTTTAAATTATATTTTTGGATGTTTAAAATTGTATTTTAAGTTGTGTTTAGGACCCAAAAATTGCGAGCATGATTTTGTGCATCACTAAAATGGAGATCCAATGTATTCTGTTCTGGATTAAAGTTTGGTTAGAACTAACAGAGCATTGTAACCAGTCCGTAAGAAGGAAAAAATAGAAGGCAAGACAACTTGTCAGGGCAAAAACCATGATTCCAGGAGACCTTAGCAGTAGCACGATTCGTTGGTTGCTACCGTCGGCACGCGCTGCGCGCGCTTTCGTCCCCCATCTTCGGTGAATGCTGCCGGTGAATCCTGTTTGAAATCGCGCGCAATTGCTCAGTTGCTACCGCTACTGCAGGCATGTGCTGCGCGCGCACCTTTGTACCCCATCTTCACCGAACGCTGCCGGTGATTCCTGCTCAGAATCGCGCGCCTCCACATGCGAATCCTCGGTTGCTTCCGCTCTCTCGCGTTGCGCACTCGCCGTCCACCTACTTTCCTGACGCCAGCCAGTGATTCCTTCCATCTCCAGGGAACGCAGCAGGAGGGAGGTCGTGCGCCATCTGTTGACTCAATGGTAAAAATCCTAGAGTTCTAGATTCCTTCTGTTATAGTTATTTTGTGCATATAGTGTGTTCGACGAAATGTTTGATAGAGCTTGATGCTTTTTTTTTTGTTATGTGTAGTTTTGGTTGATATCCATGAAGAATCAAGTGATGGTCCCGAGTGAATCCACTGTGAGTGTATGTGCTGGGAGTGGATGTGCGGCCATTGGATCAACTGCGAGAGTAATGTTAGATGAGATAAGTTCTGAAACAGAGATGTCAACAGTGGTGCTTGTTAGACCTAGACGCGACCCTGATGATATGGAGGTAGACCAAGCTGATGAGGGGCATGACTTATCCCTGGATTGTGCGGAAACGGATGGTTTTCGGTCGCAGCCAGCTGTTCCATGTGTTGGCATGGAATTTTTGTCGAAGGAGGAAGCTGAGGACTATTACAATCAATATACAAGCAATTGGGGTTTTGGCACAAAGGTCTCTAGCAACCGGAGAAGTGCGGTGATGAAAGAGTACAACAAATATGTGGCACCTGAGAATTTATACCGTTCGGTACCATTCGTGATCATCACATGATTTAGGATGAGTGGAATTCATGCAAGCATATATGGCCACTCAAACCTCAATATGTACATGATCACAAATAAACATCATTCGGTATGAAGTCTGTAAATGCCGAATATTGGGCAAGGGAGATATTGCTAGGACTTTAGCATGCCAGTTAACTTCAGCTTGAGATGTGCTTGTCAAACCACACGAAGGTCGTAACCAGATGTGTTACACATTTAGGAGACTTGACAAAAACTGCTAAAACTCTATAACATCTCAATTGCCCAACATTCTTACTCACACTCAGCTAACCCCAGGAAGTTGCTAGCTTTGCACTTTCATATAAGCCAAGTTATCATTGCAAATACATAAAGGGTGACTTAGATAAAAATATAGACATATAACTTAGCTACATACATAAGATCAACCGACCAAATAAATAAAGTCCTTTGGAAGCATGTCTACCCATTCCCGCCGGCAACAGACTAGGGGTAGGCCCTTAGGTAGGACCATCCTGAACAAGCAAACTGCCCGAGCACTCAATCTAAACTAATATATCACCTGCAAAACAAAATTAGATATATCCAATGCAAGAGTTAGTATATTAATCAAATTAATGTACTGGCAAGAGCACAATCAAACCTACATACATAAAGGCTCTAATTCAAAGCTGGGCTATAAGTAGTCTCAATTTTTAGCATAAAGTCAATTTTGGTTCACAAACATTTTGCAACGTAGTTAAGGAAAACATTTGCAAAGAGTAAAGCATAATTAATCATGACATGGTGTCAACATAAATAGATAAGCATCATCCCTTACTACCCAATCGGTAGTAAGGCAACAATACCACATATCATTATTCCTTTACTACTCAACTGGTAGCAAGGCAATAATTCCACATGTAACATTCTCATCATCATTTCAAAACAACAAGTTTCGAAAGCATTTATAAAACACAAAAGTATACCCACATCACATCATTATGTTACTTATGACCGTGAGCACGGATAATCGATTAGTTTTAGGCTCTATAGAGTTTGTACAAGGTTAATCACATGATATGAACACACTAGTTTCTCTTGTGCCGGCCAAAGCACTACCACACTCTACACGTTGAGTGCGGTCTAAAGGTCATGACGTGACTTTTACATTAAGTTGTGTCTAAACTTGCAGGAGCACGATAAGTGTGAATCCACCCTAGGCATATGTCCTAGAGCCGTTAGGTGGTGGGCCTATGCCTTAACCTAACGCCGTGGTGACGAACATAACCGTTTTCCCACGAGACAGTTATCATTGTTTTGGACAGATTTAGATGCCCATGCTGTGAGGTGGAACCTTTAGTCCCCACACATAACATACACATAGGGAATTAATCATCCTACAATTAAACACACACATGGGTAGTTCCTAAAGATAGCTCCACAAACCATGACCGCCACCTCTACTACAACGGCCTCCTGAATACACGGTTAGACACAGAGTCAACTTAATAGGCCAAGATTACCCCATAAATAATAGATGTGGATATACGGCAAACAATAGTGGGTGAAACAATGTTCGGTACTTAATCAACTCAGGTGAACACTCCTCTATCGGTGCACAACTAACATCATATGTGCACCACTTGCCGTCCAAGTCTAAAATTCATCATTTTCATCATTTTATTTCGCAAATACACAGAGCTACACCTTTGTTCATAAGTTCAAAAAGGAGATCAAAATATAGAAGGGATTTGATCCATTACCATTTTACCATTTAGTTCTAAGCATGGCTAAGCATATATCATAAATAAAGCATAATTAAACCCATTAGAGTGCAATCAATGCACTCAAATAAATCATATGGTTACAAACAGAAAGGATAACAAATTTCAAGATGGATTATGCAGCAAGTAGGTTATAACTACCTTTGTACCACTTTCAACTATTTTTTCCAAACATAACTATCTAACGCGTGTAATTTTGCAATAGAAATGTCTACCCAATAAAAACATAGGACCAAAGTGTTAAAAGGAGGGGGCAAACTTTCTTTGATAGATGTCCTTACTGGGGTCAGCTATTAATCCACTTTCCTCACCGATATCGAATTCGTCCACTATATAAAATAACGGTAACGAATAAATGCCAAAACATATAAAAATCTAAAATGCTCTAAAATGCATGAGTTTACTACTGTGGATAGGTGTTGTGTGGATATGATTTTTGGTGAAGGAATTTCTATTTTATCACTTTGCATTTGTGAGTTATTAATTTTTAAATTTTAACACTAGCAATAGGTTGATTAAGCCCTATTAGGCTTTAAGAGCATTTTAGGTCCAAAGTTTTGTAACATTTTAAGTTAGTGCAGTGAATATTAGGTTCAAATGAGTTCAACAAAATTGGTTTCACCATTTTTAGAGTTAGCATGATTTTATTATGAATTTTACTATAGTCTTTATTAGCTATACCGAATTTTAGATGTGTTTCAAGTACTGTATGTTCTACTTTTTAATTTACAATAATTAGGTTCATGGAATTATAAACCTAACAAAACTGGAATCACTTCATTTGGAGTTGGAATGAATTTTATATGGATTTTAGAATTTCTATACTATTTTTATATTAACTCATTATACGAATTTTTTGATAATTTGAGTATTATTTCTCCTATATATCAGCTTACTGAGTTTAATTTAATTTTTTTGTGAAATTAAAATTTTTTATTTTGACTCATTTGGAGCTAAAATGAATTACTTATGGATTTTATAGTTTGCAGTTTTCACTATAGTAGTTATTCTACTACATAATTATTTGGTGATGATTTTATTACTGAAAGTGTCAATTTTAGTTTATGAATTTTAGGAGCATGATTCAGTGAGAACATTGAAATTTAGTTCACCTTAAAATGAGTTAGTATGAATTTTAGGATTTGGTGATTGCTTTATGTCTATTATTCCATTTATAAATTTTTATGGGGTTTTCTTCTACTGTAAGTGCCAAATTTTATCTTTCCATATGAAATTTCATAATTTTTTGAGTCCATATAAATTTGGTTCATCCAAATTGGAGTTAAAATGGAGTTTATATGCATTTTACAATTTTAACTGTTTTTGCGTTGAATAATAATTGTTTAGTCCTTTTCTTAATATTTTCCAGATTTTAATAACAAGGGGTCCACTGGTCAGTGTCTAGGACACTTGCAGAAAGGTCCTTAGCTTTCCAGAGAATTAACCCGAAGTTCCTAACACGTGCTAAAACAATATCGTTAAAAGTACTCTAAGTTTACTTATTGACACTTAGATCCTTGGGTCTACATGTCATACATAGCACTTTTACAGAGAGAACCTTACATATTTTAAACATTTACTAAGCGATATCCTTAGCACCCTAATGACCATGGCTAACATGTCAGCGGCTCGGTTTGGGCACGGTGGAGAGCAGCAGCAGAGTCGGTGGCGCCGGCGAGGTTTGAGGCGACGATGGCAACGTATGGGGTCGGGTCTCACGACGCGGCCAAAATGATAAATGTGTGCAAGTTTATTGCGCACCTGTAGGTGGTTTTCTTGACGGCGGAGGTGGTCGGAAGATCGCTAGCGGTGAGTCCGAGCGACGGAGTGGTTTCGGGTGGCAAGCAAAATGGTGCTATGGTTTGATTTGTGCATGCTACATGTATGCATGTGCGTCTATAAGGTCCCTACGCTAGCGAAGCTTGATTGGCAACGACTCCGGGATCGGCTCGGTGGCGGTAGAAAGGGACATGACGATGGCGATGTCTCATCTCCGGTCTTTGGGTTACCAAGAAAAGAAATGGGACGGCTTAGAGATGCCCTAAGAATACTACTCGTGCAAGGAATTGCACTGAGGCTCATCGAGGAAGATGGAATCGATGGAGATGGCCGGCGGTCGGACTTGAGGAAGAAGAGGAGGATCTCATTGACGGCGGTGCCTTGGCTCGATTTCTTTGGCGGTCTTTCTTCTAGGATCTTAGCGACGCACGTTTTCATTGATGGGAAGGGTTCATACAGTCTGTTGTTGGTACCGATTTGTCTGTTTTGGAGATGGAAGGAATTGATTGTTTGTCTTGTAAAGTTTGGCAAGGAGATTATCTAATGGTTTCTAATTATGATATACAACCAGTAGGAGATGGAGAGAACCAATTATTACTTTGAGGATGTCATGGAGGGTTCAACTTTTTATACAAAGGATACTATAGATGATCTCGACGGCAAGCTCGGACAAGGGTTTATGTCGGCCGATGAGCTAGAAGAGTTGGATATTGGACCACATATATTAGTAAAGGTTTGTCAAAGGAACTCAAATGGAAGTTAATAGAATTGTGAAAGGATTATAGAGATTGTTTTGCCTGGGAATATTATGAGATGCCAGGACTTAGCCGATCAATTGTTGAACATCGGCTCCCTATTAAACCTGACTATCGGCCATATAAACAACCTCCAAGACGAAGTAAAGCTGAGATGTATGATGCTATTGTTGACGACCAAATTTGGTAATTCAAGTATCGGGGATGAAGAGAGAATCAAACAGAATCGAAGAGATTAGATCGTATCGGAAACAGAGCAAGAATCGGCTATAGTCCGAATCGGCTATGGACTGGATCGGCAGAATCAGAGTCGGACGAGGTTAGTCGATGGAGCCGATTTCGGTAACATGACTCGGTACACGTCACCGGGTTGTGTTAATGTGCTTCATATGGATTGCCATGTACGGATAGAGTCCTGAAGAGACAATTGTATCTATTAATTAGGTTATTTTATGTAATTTCCTTATAGATATTCTCGGTAAGAGTCCGCCTAAGGGACTTCTTCGCTAGTTGGATTTGTATTAGGTTAATATGAGTCGTGTCCGTGATGGACAATGTTTTTATTTTCGGGTATAAATGTAATCCCGAGGTCTAGTAAATAATAACAACATACGTTCAATCAATCTCGGCGCATCGCCACCTTTGTTTTCTATTTCCGACAAGCTTGTGCTTTCGAGTCGTGCTGCATCAGTTTGATCTTCGGCGAAAAGGTATATCTTGTCCTGGTGATTTGTATCATTGGAGTTAGTGCTTACATCTTTATGACACTCTAATTCTATCTTGCAAATCTCCAAAGTTATCATATACATTATATAGCTTAGATCAACGATGCTATCTTTCGCATCGGCTATATCCGTTTTAGGTTTTCGTCGGTATCGGCTAGTTTACTTTGTTGATTCATGTTATATAATGTATCTACCATCCTGATTTGATGATTATTGGCTTGTTAGATGTTGTGCTTCTTTTATGCTTAATGCTGCATTGGTTAAGTCCAACCTATTAAGTTGTCTTAGAATCATGATCTTTAGCTTGCTTTATAGTTGCTAATAGGGATAGTATCGAAGTTTCAGCCGATCTTATCTAATTAGAATATTTAACATAGTTCTATGCTTTGTTTAATGTTCTATGTCTATATTTTCATTGCTTTATCATAAGATTATATCGGATTTACGACCGATATGTACTAAGATCTAGATATCGACTATGACATTGGTTTTATGTAATCATTATTTCATGTTGCGATAGACTTAAGCAATTTATACTGTCTCGGTTTAGTCCGATCTATACCAATTGTTTATTTCTAAAGTAATATTGATTCTTTGACTGCATAACACTGGTATCTACAGCCGATATACTAGTTTTAGGGTTATTTTCATATTTATTTATATCTTACAGCCGATTCATGCTTTATTGCATCGGCTAGGTCACATACGATATGAAATCAGCCCTATGGCCGATTGTCTATCGTTTACTGATATTCTTTGCATAGTTTTTCTTATTGATTGCAGGATCAAATCAACTGGCACGCCCTCGAACCTAAAACCCTAATTTTGGACCTGCATTAGAGTAAAGCAAATCTCTCAGGCCAGTGTGTGTTTTTTGCATCAACACACTTTTGTCACGCGCAGTGGGACATTGTGTCATCATGTCGCCAAACATCACTGAAGTTTCGGAGGGCAACATCCTGCCGATCACGGTCGAGCAACTGAATGAAGAGCAGCGAGGAGAGATGAAGCAAATGCTGGATCAACTTCAGAACCAATATCTGCACTCATTCACGGTGACTCGGCAAGGCACGGTTGTTCAAAGGACTAAAATCAAACCGCCGACGATCGTGAAGCAAGACCCGAGTACTTCCAGATCAGGAGAAGAAAAAGACAAACAGACCATAGTTGAATCGAGTGATGAAGAACTCCACACATTGCAAGATCGTATCGATTCGGCTGTACATCATGCTTTAGTCAACCAGTCCGGAGTGCTCGTGAATACCTTGACAAATATGATCAAGTCAGTAGTTGATGGGACAATAGCCGAGGAAAAGGCTAAAGGACCTATATATTTACCAGACGACACGTTCCCAGGATACAGAACTGTGAAGACCGACATCGGCGGGAATCAAAGGAGTCAACAACTGCTTCAAACCCAGGCTCCATCGGCCCCTTATTCAAGCTCAAATATTCCAACAATTTTGAATAGGTCACAGCCGATCACTGGGGGAAAGCATCAACTCAACTAACACCGGAACAATTAATGAGTATTCTCAATCCACAACCGTCAGTTGTCGACACATCTTACCAAATTCCTTCGGTTCCACAACAGCCGATTGGAATTACTCAGCCGATAAGTCAGCAGTACAGTATAGAGCAACCTCCATATGTACCACCTAAAGACATATCGGCTGGCTTCAATCATTTTTACCAACCTCACTCACCACGACCTCAGCCGATCCAATACGGCTAGATAGATCCACTTCAGCAGCAATATGGTGGAGCAACGCTACATCAGCCTTGGGCCGATATGATCACTGATGTCATGAGGGAGCAGTTTGGACTCAAACCAAAAGACAATGGCAATATGTATCGGCACCCATATCCAGAATATTTTGATCGGGTTCCACTGCCAAACCGATACAAGGTGCCAGACTTCTCTAAATTTTCAGGACAAGATAATGTATCTACCTATGAGCATGTTAGCCGATTTTTAGCTCAGTGTGGTGAGGCATCGGCTACAGAGGCCCTCAGAGTTAGATTGTTCCCACTCTCATTATCTGGATCGGCATTTTTCATCTCTACCTTACAATTCAATCAGAAGTTGGGCCGATCTGGAGAAACAATTTCACAAGTACTTTTTCAGTGGGGTTCAAGAGATGAAGCTGTCAGACCTCACAGCAATCAGGCAAAAATCAGATGAATCAGTTCCTGATTACATTCAATGATTCAGAGATGTGAGGAATAGATGCTATAGTCTAGCTTTAACGGATTCTCAGCTAGCTGATTTGGCCTTCCAAGGTTTGTTGGCGCCGATAAGAGAGAGATTTTCGGCTCAAAACTTTGAGAGTTTAGCTCACTTAGCTCAAAAGGTATCGGCTCATGAGACAAGGTTCCAAGAAGGAGGAAAATTCATCAAAAATACGAACAATGTCAATAATGTCTACAATTATGACTCTGATTCCGAAGATGATGACCCAGAGAGCAATGCAGCTGAGTGGACTAGGAACAAGAAGACGGTAGTCTGTCAATGGGTCAAGAATGCAGGAAAAGAGGAAAAATTTGATTTTGACATTACCAAAGTCGCCAAGATTTTTGATCTTCTTCTCCAAGAAAAACAGATTCAACTGCCAGTAGGATATGTCATCCCATCGGCTGAAGAATTGAAGAAGAGGAAATATTGAAAGTAGCGCAATACAGGGTCTCATAATACTAATGATTGCAAGATTTTCAGGCAGCAAATCCAGTCGGCTATTGAACAAGGCACGATCAAGATCGACGAATCCAAGAGGCCGATGAAGATAGATGGACACCCTTTTCCAGTCAACATGGTGCACTCTGGACATAACCAAAATACAGCCGATGGAGGTAAAAATTACACCAGGAGCATCAGATCGGCTGGTATGATCAACAAATACCAAAAAAGGCGCCAGGGGGAAGGGGAGTCGTATTCTCATGAAAGTGAAAGATATTTTGATCCTCACTGGAGTTGTGAATTTTTTAGATTTTGCTGAAATGAGGGTATGAGGTTACCATTTATTGAAGATTGTCCTGGATGCAGTGATTCTGATGCACAATTCATCCAAAGATCAAGCCGACAGAATACAACCGTGCATCGGCCGATTCAGGCAAGATTACCGGTTCATGAGAGACTTGGGCCGATGCAGCAAAACAATGATGAAGATGATTCACCTAGAGAATCCAAGCCAATGCATCCTCAATGGTGCCCTTCTGGAATCTTCACCAAAAATCAGAAAAGGACAGTTTAAAGGATGAGGAACAGGGAACAATTCCAGGAGGTTGAAGGGGAAATTGAGCATCGGCTGAGGCAGAGAACTAAGAAAGTCTGGCGCGTGAAGAGCAAAGTAGTGCCAGCCGATAAGGTCAAAGCCGATCGTAACAAGAACCAACAATATAAGGGCAAAGAGGTTATGACATCTTCTATCAATATGGTTTTTATGTTACCAGCCGAATATGCAGTTGAGCAAGTTGTCGAGCAAGAAGAAAATCTGCCATCGGCTAAGTTGATGCTATCTCCACAGCAAGCTATTTTTGAGAAGCCCGAAGGAACTGATCATCGGCATCTCAAGCCATTGTATGTCAAGGGATTTGTCAATGGCACGCCGATGTCAAAAATGCTAGTCGATGGAGGGGCAGCTGTCAATCTCATGCCATACACAACATTCAGGAAACTTGGGAAGAATTCAGAGGATCTGATCAAGACCAATATTGTGCTAAAAGATTTTGGCGGGAATCCATCTGAAACAAAAGGAGTTTTGAATGTGGAGCTAACCATCGGCAGTAAAACAATTCCTACCACGTTCTTTGTTATTGATGGGAAGGGTTCCTACAGTCTGTTGCTGGGAAGAGATTGGATCCATGCTAACTGTTGTATCCCTTCAACAATGCACCAAAGTCTGATTCAATGGCAAGGAGACCAAATTGAAATCGTGCCAGCCGATAGGTCAGTCAATGTAGCTAGTGCCAATTTATCTGTTTGGGAGATGGAAGAAATTGATTGTTTATCTGGAAAAATTTGGCAAGGAGATTATTTAAAGATTTCTGATTATGCCATACAGCCAACAGGAGATGGAGAGCGCCAATTCTTATTTTGAGGGTGTTGTGGAGGGTTCCAACTTCTACACAAAGGACACTGTTGATGATCTCGACGGCAAGCTAGGACAAGGTTTTATGTCAGCCGATGAATTAGAAGAAATCGACATTGTACCAGGTGATAGGCCTAGGCCGACATATATTTGTAAGGGTTTATCAAAGGAATTTAAATGTAAATTAATAGCACTTTTAAAAGAGTATAGAGATTGTTTTGCCTGGGAATATTATGAGATGCCAGGACTTAGCCGATCGATAGTTGAACATCGGCTCCCTATCAAACCAGGCTATCGGCCGTACAAGCAACCTCCAAGGCGTTGTAAGGCTGCAATGTATGATGCTATTAAGGCCAAAATAACAAGACTCTATGATGCTAATTTTATCAGACCATGCCGATATGCTGAGCGGATTTCTAACATAGTGCCAGTCATCAAGAAAAATGGTAAGCTTCAAGTTTGCATTGATTTTAGAGATCTAAACAAGGCTACACCAAAAGATGAATACCCAATGCCAGTAGCCGATCAACTCGTTGATGCAACATCTGGACACAAAATCATCAGCTTCATGGATGGAAATGCTGGATACAATCAAATTTTCATGGCTGAGGAAGATATTCATAAGACTGCTTTTAGATGTCCTGGTGCAATCGGCTTGGATGAGTGGGTGGTTATGACTTTTGGTTTGAGAAGTGCTGGTGCTACATATCAGAGGGCCATGAACTATATTTTTCATGATCTCATCGGCACTTTGGTCGAGATATATATTGATGATGTGGTGGTTAAATCTAAGGAAGTTGATGAACATATAGCCGATTTGAGACAAGTCTTGGAAATGGCAAGGAAGTATGGGTTGAGGATGAATCCTACTAAGTGTGCTTTTGGTGTATCGGCTAGCCAATTTCTTGGATTTTTGGTACATGAGCGTGGGATTGAAATTCCATAGAGGAGTATTGAGGTCATTAAGGATATAAAACCTCCAGAAGACAAAACTAAGTTGCAATCATTGATCGGCAAGATAAATTTTGTTCGGCGTTTCATATCAAACTTGTCTGGCCGAATAGAACCATTTACTCCATTATTAAGGTTGAAGGCCGATCAAGAATTTGTTTGGGGAGAAAAGCAGCACCAAGCATTGGACAACATCAAAGAATATTTGAGTACTCCTCCAGTTCTTATACCACCACAGAAGGGGATTCCATTCAAGCTGTATTTATCAGCCGATCAGAACTCTATCGGCTCAGTTTTGATGCAAGAGGTTGAGGGGAAGGAAAGAGTCATATTCTATCTTAGTAGACGTCTTTTGGATGCAGAAACAAAGTATTCACCCGTGGAGAAATTATGCCTATGTTTATATTTTTCTTGTACAAAATTGAGACATTATCTACTCTCCAATGAGTGTATCATAGTATGCAAAGCCGATGTGGTGCGATACATGCTATCGGCTCCAGTCTTGAAAGGGCGAATTGGTAAGTGTATTTTTGCTTTGTCAGAGTATGATCTTAAGTATGAATCAGCTAAGGCAGTTAAAGGGCAAGCGATAGCCGATTTCATAGTCGAACACAGGGATATTAGTGTGGACAATGTTGATATTATGTCATGGACTTTATTCTTTGATGGATCTGTTTGCACTCATGGTTGTGGTATCGGCTTGGTAATTATATCGCCTAGGGGGACAAGTTTTCAGTTTGCTTTTACTATCAAACCATACTCTACAAACAATCAAGCAGAATATGAAGCTGTTCTCAAAGGGTTGCAATTATTGAGAGAAGTTGAAGCCGATGTTGTTGAGATCATGGGAGATTCATTATTAGTGATAAGCCAATTGTCTGGGGAATATGAGTGTAAAAATGATATTTTGATGGTCTACAATGAAAAATGTTAAGAGTTGATGAAGACTTTCAAGATGGTTACTTTAAAACATATCCCTAGGGAACAAAATGTTGAGGCCAATGATTTAGCTCAAGGTGCATCAGGCTACAAGCCGATGTTACAAGGGATTGAAGTAGAAGTGGCCTGCATTCCAGCCGATGATTGGAGGTTTGATGTTTTTGAGTATTTAAAAAATCCGTCCAGGTCGGTTTCGAGGAAATTACGATATAAAGCTCTCAAATATGTTCTTTTGGATGATACATTATACTATCGGACGATTGATGGAGTTCTTTTGAAGGTCTTGGGCATGGAAGAAGCAAAAGTTGTCATGTGTGAAGTACATGAGGGTATTTGTGGAACACATCAATTGGCTCACAAGATGAAGTGGTTAATTCGAAGAGTTGGATATTTTTGGCCGACAATGCTGGAAGATTGCTTTAGATATTATAAAGGTTGCCAAGATTGTTAGAAATTTGGAGCAATTCAGAGAGCGCCAACATCGGCTATGAATCCTATTATCAAGCCATGGCCGTTCAGAGGTTGGGGTATTGATATGATCGGCGAGATCAATCCACCATGAGGTAAAGGGCATAAATTCATATTGGTTGCGACTGATTATTTTACTAAGTGGGTAGAGGTAATACCTTTGAAAAAGGTTGACAGCAAAGATGCAATCGAGTTTGTCAAAGAACACATTATCTATTGGTTTGGTTTGCCACAGACGATTACGACTGATCAAGGTTCTATTTTTGTATCCGATGAGTTTGTTCAGTTTGCTGATAGCATGGGGATTAAGTTGTTGAATTCTTCACCATATTATGCACAAGCAAATGGGCAAGCTGAAGCATGTAACAATAGCTTGATTAAGTTAGTTAAGAGAAAAATAGCCGAATATCCCAAGACGTGGCATACTATTTTGGCCGAAGCACTGTGGTCTTATCGGATGGCTTGTCATGGTGCAATTCAGGTACCTCCTTATCAATTGGTTTATGGGCATGAAGCTGTGTTACCGTGGGAAACCAACATCGGCTCCAGAAGGATTTCGTTGCAAGATGAGCTAACAGCCGATGATTATCATAATGTGATGGTTGATGAGTCAAAAGATTTGGTTCAAGCTAGATTGCGAGCTCTTGAGAAAGTTAAGAAAGATAAGGAGAGAGTTGCCAGGCATTATAACAAAAAGTTGTCCCTAAATCTTTTGACGAGGATGAACTTGTTTGGAAATTGGTGTTGCCGATAGGGGCCAGAGATAATAAATTCGGCAAGTGGTCACCGAATTGCGAGGGGCCTTTTCAAATCCACAAATGCGTTTCCAAAGGTGCTTATATGTTGAAAGGATTGGATGGGGAAGTATTTGGGCGAGCAATTAATGAAAAATACTTGAAGAAATACTACCCAAGTATTTGGATTGGTTCATAATCGGCTGTGTTTTGCCGGTTTTTCTTTATGGCCGATATACGTTCATATCGCTTTTAGGCTTTTGTAATAATCGGCTATTACTGCCGATGTATGGATGGCCGATATGAGTTCATATCGCCCTTAGTCATAATTTTGCCTTTGTTTATCAACATGCCAAAATTAGGGGGGCATATATATATAAGATGAAAATTGTGGGATTTCAACGCATTGTGGGATTTCAACGCAAAAATATTGATCGACATAAAGGGTATCGAAGTAGGTGTTACAACTGGAGTTTTCTAGCCGATTACATGAGTTGGTTACAAAAAATTCTCTAAGTCCCTATTACATGCTATTATTGTGATAAATAGCGTTGGATAGCCGATTGTGCCCTTTGTCGAATTTCTTTAACTTCCGCAATTGCTTGGGCGTCTTGTGCATCGGTTCCAGGGATTACTTTCAGGGACTTAGTCATGTTAGTGTTGACGATGAAATTTGGTAAGCCTCAAAGTCATCATCGGCCTAGAGTCAGTATCAGCTTCAGAGTTCTAGAATCGGCCGATGGAAGCTATCAATCGCCAACAGTCGGATTCTTACCAAATTCGGTTAAGGAAATTAATCTATTAAAGAAAGAAGAGACCGAATTCTAGGAGGATGCGGCATGGCAATTGTATCTATTAATTAGGAATAGTTTGTTAGTTTGCTTTTATATTTAGGAAAGTGTGTTTAGTGTCCGATAAGGACTTTATGTATTTCCTTTTATCTTTAGGAAAGTTTGAGTCGTGTCTGATATGGACTAGTATCTACCCATGGGTATAAATATGTACACCTGGGGTCTATGTAAATTATCTCTAGATCAATACTACTCTCGGCGCATCGCCACCCTCTTTTTGAGGTTTTTACTTATCAACCGGCGGAATTTGGCACCTGACGCGGGGCTGCATCAGCTTTCGATCTCCGACGAAGGGGTAAGCCCTACGTTCCGTCGGGCCTTGGTGAATCTATCGGCTACATTGGTGTTGTTCAAGGCTGCATCGGTTCGGTTCGATCCCTTGATCGCTCTGGTTTGGTTGATATATTTACCTGATATCTCAATTCTATCTTAATTGCATTGTGTTTAGAGACGCATCGGTTTAGTTGGGACTGTCTCGGTTAAGTCTAATCTTCTATCTTAGCCGATATATCTCTACAATCACAATGTTGTTGTAAATAGATTTGTTATATCCATCACATTAGATAGATCTATCGGTTCATCAAGGGTTAGATTATCATATACAATCTCGTGCTGCATCGGTTCGGTTCGACCTACTAGATTGTTGTTGATAATATAAATCTTGTTAAGCTGATAAGTTCATGCTAATGTTTTATCGGAGTGCTAGCCGATAAGTTATCTGGATGTTGCATCGGCTTACAAGGATTATATATAAGTTGGATTTAGCCAATGACAACAAAGGTTTCATTGTTTATATAATCATTTGGATTTATTGACATCGGACCTCCAGCCGATGAATGCTTCAACCTTCGGATCAGTGCTTATTCAATCTATCATTACTAGCTGATTGGTTTCTTCTGAATTATATTATGGTTATATATCATTATTATCAGCCGATTATTTTTATCTCATTATTTGCTCAAGTATCAAGATCTATACTGGATATCGGCTGATATCGGCATTGGCTGGAATCACTCCATCGGCTTGTCAGCCAATCGGCTATCTTTTGATCTTCAATTTATATCTTGTCAGTTGCAGGATGCCCGCATCTCATCATTATTTTGGACCTGCACTGGAGCTAAGCAGATCTCCCAGGCCGTCGTGTTTTTACGTCAACAGTTAGCCACATTCTTTTTAGCCGATCTCAGTTTTGCCTTTTGTTCTCCAATACCTTTTGGGAGATCGGTTAATTTTTGCTTTTCTAATGCAATCTTAGCATTGCATTCCTCTAGTTTGGCCAGCAAATTGATTCTTTCAGCCTCCAATTGATCTATGGTAGCCTTAATTGGTTCTTCGGCCAGTTGATCAAGCTTGTTCTTCTCATCATGCACTAATTGCCGATTTGCTTGAATGGTGGCCTCAACAATTTTCTTTTCCAGCCGATCAGCTATCCTTTGTCTGGCTTTCTCCAATTTAAATTGATGCTGCTCAAGGTACATAGCTGGAGTGCTGATATTGGATAATTCGTCCGGGAGCAGAGCCTGAATTTCTTGGAATCTTGCCCGGAGAGTATTGTAATCGACTACTAGGCTGTCTAGAGATGCTTCTAGCCGATGAGATATGTCTTCGAGGTTCCTCTTTACATCATCGGCTAAGGGAGCTAAGGCTTTGCTTGTTGTTTCTCCTTCTGCTTCTTCGTCAAAGTAGTCTTTAATATCAAAGGAGAATAAATCGGCTAGGACCTGCAAAGAAAGGAAGATGAAGAGGATATAAGTAATAGAGTATTTTTGTATAGCCGATTGGAAATTTCTAAAGATGTAATACTTACAGGAATAGCAGGAGCAGCAGCCTCTTCTTCCACAACATTATGACTACCTACAGCCGATATGGTGCGTTCACTGGATGCTGGCTGTGCTGCAGGCGATGGAGGGGAGGGAGACTGACAAATTTTGAATATTTATGCAAGTGTTAGATGGTGTCGGCTAATAAAAGGTTTGAAGTTGTAGGAGTTGAGAATTACCGGAGGGGTTTGAACAGCTGGTTTAGCCGATATTGGCGCAGGTTTCTTCTTCTCGGCTGGTATTTTCTTCTGCAAAGTGCAAAGTTGGAATAGTTAGATTGTTGATAAATGAAGAGATCTTGTAAAAAAGAAAATCTTACTCTGGGTTGCCGGGAGAATACTGCTGGAGGAGCAGGAGTTGTAGGAGTTCTTTTTGGAGCTGGAGAAGCTGGAGGTGTTTTTTCTCCCTTGTCACTCATTTCGGCTGCAGCTTCGTCTATTGCCTGTTCAGTGGCTGCTTCCTCCAGAGTTTCATCAACATCATCGGCTGGTGGAGGTGGTTGCTTTTTGGGTTTCTTCTTGGCAGCTGGTGGCATGGCAGTTGGTACTTTAGTTTTCCTTTTTGTACCTGCATCGGCTGGTTCCCTTATTTGCGCTTGAAGTAGACTTGATATCTTGGGGGCATGGTAGCCGATGCTGGGGGGAGCCAAGCCACATCCATTTGGTAGAAGCCCTGCAGCATATTCAATATCTTTGCCACTTTTGCTTGTGTGTGAAGGAGATGAATCTGTAGTCTGAAAAGGCAGAGATAACATGTAAAGTTAAGAACAGAATCGGCTGATATATTTAAAACAGGAATAAGATAGAGGAAATAAAGGAGTTACCTCAGGGATCATGTGTAACACCCTGAAAATTCCGGCAATAAAAATCACTAAAGTTTCGAACTTTTTAAAACTTTTGCATCATGCTGGTTTTTATGATTGCTATTGCTTGCCAAAAGCATAAATGGTCACAACGAAAGTAAGGTAAAGATCTATATTTGAGTAATAAATATAATCTACCAGAATACATAATTTACTATTAACCCTACAAATATTTTTGCACAAGAAAGCAAGCCAAATAAAGTACAATATAATTATTAACCTCTGTAATATAAAGTACAAATCAAATAATAAATACTTTAACCATGTGATGATTGTCATAAAATATAAGTACACAGGAAATAATGGTCACCACTACAATGACCCTATTATATATGAGTGTTTCGTTGGAATATTTAAATTAATATTTAAAACAATTTATCAAGTCTCCCGTTGCATAAAATTCACTCATATAAAACAATTGGTCATATAACTAAATTGACCTCTATATGTAAAATAGGCTCATGGGAGTATTTGATTTAATATTGAGATCAATATGGTACCGAGTCTCAGAGTCTCAGGATGTCTTCATGAAATAAAAACCAAATAGATTAAACCTATCTATGTAAAATACATTGCTTTATAAATAAATTCGACTAATGTACCATTGTATTAATAGGGTCACGAATTTATTTGGATAATATAAGTTTCATGATTATCCACACACGTTGATGAGCGTAACGGATATAGTTATAAATTGTGGACAAACTCTAAATGGGGAATCAACCCACTTATACAAAAAAATACAATGATAATAATAATAATAATAATAAAATAATAAAAAAAATAAAAAAATAAAAAAAAAGAAAAATGCTACTGTTCATCTTCCCCGATGAACTGCAGCTAGACCTAACCCTAGCTAGCTAGCACTGCCGTGCGCCGCACGCCGCAGGCGCCTAGCCCTGCCGCGCCTCGAGCCCCACCGCGCCGCGCCTGTCACCGTTGCCTGCACCGCCCTCGAGCCCCACCCACGCCGCGTTGCCGTCACCTCGCCGTCGCCGTCGCCGTCGTGGAGCCCCGCGCCGGCCACCTCCCCTCCCTCCCCGGCCGGCTATAAAGCCCCCCCGGCCGAGCCCCTTCTCCCCCACACCGCCCCTCCCCTCCCCCCTTCTCCCTCGCTGCCGCCGCCTCATCGCCGTGCGCCGCCGTCGCCGCTTGGCCGTCGCCGCCGCTGGCCGCCGCCGCCGGGCTGCCGCCCTGCCACCGCCGGTCGCCGCCGCGTCACCGCCCTCCGCCGCCGCCGCCGGAGCCGGTATGTGCCGCCCCCTCTCCCCCCCTGCCGGCTACTGCAAACACAGAGAGAGAGAACAACAGAGAGAGAGCAGAGAAGGCGTAGGAGAGAAAAAGGAAGAAGAAGATACAGAGGAAGAAGATGAAGAAAAAAAAAGAAAAAGAAAAAGGAAAAGATAGAAAAGGGAGAGAGAAAAATAAAAATAAAATAAAAAAATAATAAAATATGGAGAGATAAAATTTGGGGATTAGGAATTTAATTTTTATTCATCTCAAATTTATGAGCACACGTACTAGATTAATATAAAATACTAGTTTAGGGAAATCGATATATTCGTCGCCGTCGATTATTTTAGAGACAAGTAAAATTAAATCGGATATTCACTTGCAATTTAAATTATTCACCTAACTAGATTATTCGTTTAAATAATTAATCTTTAGCGGGGTACTTAGCCGATTATTTAGATTTTCGTTCGTTAAAGTTTCGCTAAATCGATTAAATATAATCGGAGGATTAATTACCGGTCATTTTTAAATTGCTATCGAATGTACGCGACTGTCCGTTAATCATTTAAAACATCTATTTAGTCGGTATTTAGTTACTTTTTTCACAATAATTAGATTATACGCGAAATTAGTCGTTACCATTATTTAGCCAACTATTTATCGGTTAGGGATGATTATTATCGGAACCTAAGTATTAAATATGTAGAGTATCTTATTTCGGACTAGGGTTAACTATTATTTATCCGAGTCCCGTTTATTCGGAATCGCGTAAATTGAAATAAACTAATACTTTAATCGGCTAACGCAAAATTATTAGGATAAAACGGATTAAGAGTAAATGACTTATGAACAGTACATTTTCACAATTTCTCAAAATAATTTGAATCTTTGAACAAACATAACTTATTCATTTTAGCTCCGATTTGTGTAAGACTTGAACCTAAATTCATGTAAATTCATGAACGATCCAATAAATACATAATTTACTATTTAATAAAATATATTTATATTTATAAAATAATTAATATCAAATGATTAGATAATGGTTAACATAAAAGTGTGCTAATAAATAAAAAGGGATGTTGTACAGTAAACTAGGTATAGGAATAAGTGTCCTTAACATGCGTTATCACTGTACAAACCATGTAGACTAATTAGAAGTATTGTTTCAAATTAAATTGAAGCTTAGGAAATACTAGTTCCATCTATTAATCTATGCCCAAATATAATAAAACCTACGAATTATAAATTATTTAAATCAAGTTTAGCCTTGTAAGTTTCTAACTAAAGTATGAATACATATAGATCAGTCCGTAGCTTATTTGTGACGAATAACAACAGAGGTATTAAGAATGAACCATCAAAATAGAGTTGAGTAGTACAATGGCATGTAGTTGGATTGGTTAGCACCCATTTAACATCTACAGTACTAGAACAATACCCTACTTTTAGCATATGTTAAACTAAAGAGTATATAAAAGACATATCTATTATATAGGTGCTAACTGAATGTCTGAACCCATATAATTTAGGCTCGACTGTAACATAGGGTTGATTATTATACAATTAAACAATGAGATAACCCCCACGAATCTAACATGTAAAACTTGGATAATTATTAACCTGTTATAGCGTCGGGTAAAATCTATCCATAATTAAAATAATGGCTCGATTGGTAAACTAATCAAATAATTCGCCGAAGTGATTCATTAATCCGACCGTGATACTATGACCATTATATTTAGATAGAAGCGAGTAATATGAGCGGCTCTAGTTGCGACTTCAACATTTATATTTGTTTGCGCATGATTGATTGATTGGTTGAATATTGGTTTTTCTCGCGTATTATAGTATTGGTGTATCGATTAGTCGTGAGGCAACGTGTGCAGCTTCCAGGAGGAGAAGGTTGATCAAGATTATAGAGTAAGGACTATCCCGAGCAAGGCAAGTCATCACTATCCCTTGAACATGTTGATCCCAATTGGGAAATTACTTTGTTTACAAATAAAGATGCATGCAATGATAAACATCCTACTTGTTGTTATGCCATGCCTTGAATGTTGTTTATCCCATATGCCCTTGTAACCATGTTACGTATGAGTCCCTAGTCAATTATGACAGATGCTTAGTAATGCTAACTTAGAACTTTGCATACTCATATTTATCAAAATGCTATATGCTTGGGCAATTATCTTGGGAAGGTAATTGAGATGCGGCATGTGGAGACATGAGCGCCACATTGCCATGACATTGATGACATGATTTGTGAAAGGAAGATAAAAATTAAACAATTGTTTTCGACTGGGGCGGATGGTGGATTTGGGTGGTATCTGGAAAAGTCTAGCACCGTCCCCGGTCAATTAAGGACCGAGCCATGAAGCTAAGCATGAAACGACCCTCGTACAACCGTACTTCTCGGATGGGTATAGACCTAGCGGAGTAAGTAACCGAGCGGAGGCAGTATCCCTGCATAGTGGTTTTCTTAGTGTGTATGAGGGGCGGGGCCTACGGTGGGGTAGCCACCGGTAGGACCGCCACGTGTGAACCTAAATTTTAATATAACTTAATGCATGTGTGAGTTTCCCCTTCCTGGGAGCGCCAGAACTCCTCTCACTGCTAGAAACCGTGTACGCCTAGAGTGCATGAGGATGTAAGTTCATGGAGCGGGTACTGCCAATGTGAGGTTATTGAAAGGCTTTGCCGTGACGCGTCTCATTCGTTGGGACTTCGGCTCATTTGTTGGGCATGTTACGGAGTACGGGTAAAGTGTACATCCACTGCAGTGTGAGTAATCAAATCTATTCGAATAGCCGTGCTCGCGGATATTGAGCACCGGGACATGTATTACACTTGGCTAGACTCTAAATTCTTAAACTGATTGGGATGGGTATGCATAATGACTTTTATGTGCTGGTGGTTCAACTTCTCGAGAAGCGAGAAGGGGTAGACCCCAGAAAACCATGACGACACAATGGCGGGAAGCTATCCTTGGATGACAATGGATGGTGGACAGAACCGTCGTTGATTAATGAACTATGGTATTAATATTTGATCAGTATAAGCTAGGTCTTAGGCTTGTGAAAGGATTTACAAAATTTGCTTTACGCAAAAGAACCGGAAGCCATTCCTTGAAATACCCTCTATCATATGCATTCCTGTGTGGTGGCTTGTTGAGTACTTTTGTACTCATTATTGCTCTATATATATCTTTTAGCAGAGTGCCTGAAGAGAAGCCATTGTTGGTACGCTTGCGTACTTAACAGGATGATCGGAGTGCGGTCCCGTTCTAGGTCTCGTTCCCAAGTCGACTGCTTGTGGCATGTCAACCGGACCCTTGTATTGTTTCGTCTTCCGCTGTTGTTCTCTGATAGTTGCTGGCCTGCCTGGCCCTAATGTAAGCATTTAACCCTTTAGCCTGAATTCATTCGTGATATGTTGTGATTCGGCTATGTATGTGTGTACCAACTACTGATCCAGGGATTGGTACAGATAAACACATAAGATTTCCGATTTCCAAAATCGGGGGTCTACAGAGCTGGTATCAGAGCATATCGACTGTAGGACGAGACCCTAGATAAAATGGCCGATTGTTTAAGGACCCTATATTTTCCAAGACTAATTTGGTACAAAAAATTATGAAAACATTCAAATACTATGGATTCATCTTACCTCTTTTGAAAAATGTCTGATTCTGATGCGCCAAAAAAAAAAGATAATAATATATTTTTACCTTACCTCTCAACCCTTCCTTTGACAAAGTGATCTTACCACTTCTTTTGTTATTGAAAAATATTGGTTCTGTACTCTCACCTATACTTCAAAATTGTAGAATAAGGCCGAAAGAAATTAAGACGCTAGAGGGATATTATTGATTGTTGCCGAAACCTCATCCTCGAAAGTAGACGGTTGCATCATATTATTTGAAAACGAAGAGACGAAAAAGAAAAGATCTGAAACTAACTTATCAATCATGGCAACTTATAGTTGTTAGTACTAGTTTCCTTTAGTTACACCCTCGTCCAGTAGAAGTGAAGGCTCGACTAAGCCGTTAGTAACCACAAAAGCATTTCCGGTGGCATGGGCGTAACACGAAGGACAAACAAGATTAGGAGGAAACAGACTGCGGATCTATATGAAGGCCACACAAGATTGCTAGTTGTTTCGATAAGCATACTAAGATTTGAAGGTTACGGAGCAAAGACAACCGCAAGATGGTATGCAGATCAGGAAATATTAATAAATAAAACATTGTGAGCTAGAAAGTGGATGAGAATACATGGATAGAGGATAGAAGAAAGAGAAAGTTATTGGGATTCAGCTCGGATTACTACCAAACTTCCAAGAACAAATCAAACTTATCAGGTTTAAATCCCCTAAAAACTTTGATTTATGGGTTGTCTTTTGAAAATATTGCGAAACAAATTAACTTTCGGACTTGAAATTCACTTTTACAAAATGATTGCCAAAATGAAAGGAGATATTTTTATCTTGGGTAGTGTGTAATTGAACATAATCGAGTCTCTAAAACCACTTCTCATTTCATTCGAATTCTAGAAACAAACCTTTCTCTGTAAACGTTTTTTCCAAATTTTTATTCCAAATATCTATTGCCAAATTACCTAAAATAAAACCTTATGCAAAACCGAATTCTAAATGCATGTCTTCAAAAGCGTTCTTTCAAAAGGTTTTTCAAGCTGGGCTTCGTCAACTATTGCCTAAAGCTTCCCTTGAAGATGTTATTATCAAATTATGTTGGTTGAGAAAATACCTCTCTTGAAATTTTTAAAAATACCTTGCAAACACCGTCTTCAAAGATGTTTTGTGCGAAGCCATTTTTTTTATGTCAAAAAGAAAACCTACTCTCAAACTTTCTTATTTTAAGGGGGGTAGCCTACGATAAGAAAATCTCAAGAGAACCAACAACTGGTAAGAAGGAATATGGATAATGAATACCACATACCAATATTTTATTCACCCTCGGACAAGGATTTGAGCATATCCAATATCATATGACAGTAAGACTGCACAAGATACCACCACAACCCTCACCAATGGAATTTGAAGGATGATATAATATCAAGAAGTGAAGGATCGAATAGATGAAGAATGAGGACAACAATTCATCATTGTCATGCTACTATTGATATCAAGAATTTTAATTTGCTAACCTTCAACCTACTAACTTCTAACCGAGTAACCCACAACAGGACGAGAAGACCATGGACCAACTAATAGGAAGAAACATGGAATCCTCCAACTCACAAGACCTACGTAATATGGGGATAAACCAACCCATGCTACTCTTTGAAGACCCTCCCCAAGTTCCTAGTGACAAGGAACGAGTCCAACTGTTACCAAGACCTGAAGAGTTGTAACGCCTCGCTTTTCGCGAGACGTTAAAAACTAATTAATAAAACCCTATTCGCGAAAATTTTCGTTCTTTGTGTGAGAGTCTAAGTCGTGCCATGGATCTCAATTTAAAATCTACCCTTGTTTCCTCTCCTCGTTACCAAAAATCGTCTCTTCGAAATTCCTGTCCCAAACAAATCCCCGAAATTCAAATCCATCCTCTCCTTTGAATTCTCGCCAAATATTTCTCTCAAATACAAAAATATTCAAATTCCTATTTTGAATATCTTCTTTGACTCCTTCGCATTTTCCCGAGTTCAAATATATAATTTGAATTCAATTCCGGCATCAAATACCCTTCAATCCCCTCCAAACAATATTCGCAGCTAAAGTCTACTTTCCCTCCCTTTATCCTCTTTCTCTGCCATCCCTCGTTTCTCTCTCACAGCAGCCCTCTCTCTCTCTCTCGCTTTTCTCTCTCTCACCGCCAAACCTTACCGACATCGCCGCGCCTCCGTGTCGCCAGATCGGCGTCGCCCCCACCCAGACCCGCCAAGGTCGGTTCCCGAACCGACCATGGGAACCGCCTTGCGCCTTCCCTATAAGCCCCCTCATCCTCCCCTTCGGCCTCCTCACCCCTCCTCCAAGAACACCACCTCGCCGCCACGGACGTCGGCCGCGCCGACACCATCCCCTCCGCGTCGCCTCCGTGCGGCCGACCTCGGTGCCGAACACCGCCACCGCGACCACCGCCCCACCACGCCGGTCGACGCCCCCTTCCCCGCGGTAAACCCCCCCTCGCCACTCCTTCTTCCTCTTGATTCCCCGCCGCGGCCGCTCGCCCCTCTCTTCCCTTCCTCACCGCTGCTGGCCGCACCGCACGCAGCCTTGCCACCGCCGCGCGCGGCCCCACCCCGCCGGTCACCGCCGGCCGCCCTCCTCCTCGCTGCTCCCGCGGCCGGCCGCCGTCGCGCCCCGCTCGGCCGCCTCCCTCCCCCTCTCGCCGGCCCGGCCGCGCCGCACCCGGCTCCGCCGCCGCGCCCGGTCGCGCCACCGCCCCCACCTTGCCGGCCGCCCCCCCCCTCACTGTCTCTCTCGGACAAGCAACAGAGGAAGAGAAGAAGAACACTGAGGAAGAAGAAAACAAGAAAGAGAAAGAGAGAAGAATAGAGAAGAAAGAAAGAAGAGGAGGAAGATGAAGACGGTGGGACCCACTGTGGGCCCCACGTCCTTGACCCGGTCCCCTCCCCCGGCCTCTCTCTCACCTGCGCTCTGGGCCGCGGCCTGGCCTGCCGGCCCGCTAGCTGCTCCCGCCCGGCCTGCTCGGCCTTTCTCTCTCCCGCCGCCCCGCGCCGCCTTGGGCCGTGCCTCACGCCGGTCTAAGAAGTCTAATGCAGCCCCTCCTCCCTTTTTCTTTTTCCAAGGAATTTATAATTCCTTTTCTTTAGACAGAAAATCGATAAATCTTAGGAAATTCATATCTCTTGATCCGTAACTCCGATTGACTCCGTTCCACTTCCAGTATTTCCGTAAAATTGAGATCTATCTAATGGCACTATTATTTAGTCTAAATAGGGTCCTTCTTTGGTCCTTTTATAGGTTTTCATTGTTTGCGTATAATTGCGGATTGCGGATTTTCGTCCGAGTGCGGATTTCAAGAAGCTTCGTGAAGACCTTGAGCAAGGCAAGTCACCCTTGATCATTTTGCCCCTATAATTGAAAAGTCATTATTATTTTGTTTGCAACATGCATTATTAGGAGCACACACTTAACTTGCTTGGCCTCGGTTTGCGTGCCAAACCGACGAACCTACCTAGTAGTCGCACTACTTCCTGTAGGCCGATATACCCTGAATCCTTGTCGCTCTACCTTTGTGGTACCTCGGTATCCGTACTCTCTGAGCACGAGTACCAATTATTCCACATACACCGTTGATTGTCGAAAAATTGGGGAATGGGTTTGAGAAACCTTGAAAACCCGACACGTGGTGTCGGTGTGTTTGAAAATAAAAATGATTGTGAAATCTCGCGATGCGGGTGTTGCGCCTGCGTGGTGCTGTTCCCGTATTCGCATATAAGGACCGATTCCTGTGGGAATTACATCCGAGCATAGCAAGTGCAACCACATGGTGGAATGGGACACCCTAGCTAAGTAATTAGCTGCTTCTGGGAAATCTTGTATGCCAATAGGGGTGGAAAGCCGGGATGTGGTGGGAGAGACATCCTGGGAGTCCTAACAGAGGAAGGCAACCGGGAGTCCTGTATGGAAAGCCGGAGTTGGCCTGATGTTTGTCAGGGAGACCCTCTATGTGGCATGAGGTGACCTAGGATTAGCTTTGGAAAGGCTTTGTCATGAACCTCCGACACCGGCCAGTGTCTGGAGTAAGTTCGTGTTATGTGGGTAAAGTGTACCCCTCTGCAGAGGTTAATAAACTGTTCGAACAGCCGTGCCCACGGTCATGGGCGGATGCAAGGTGATTCCCGTTGCGTAGATTTGTTTGCCTGTGCTTTGTGAAAAGTGTTGTGGATTGGAAATCGTTACCAGAGTCAGCCTATGTGGCAGATGGATGACCTGAGTGGTCAGAAACGGGTCTGTGTGATCCGGGATGTCTAAGGGCATCATAGACTAGGCTTCCCGGGAGGAAGCAGAATGTTGTGCTGTGGAGCAGCAGGACTCTTGGAGTCCGAGAAAAATGAAAAGGGCTCAGGGAGCCGCTTAATCAAGTGAAATGGCTGTGTGAGCCTGAGAATTAATGAACCGACCTGGGAAGTCGGGGCATTACCAGTTGAGTTGTTGAAAAGCATCTATTAAGTCGATTTGAGACGCAAGTCTCTTTTCGACCTAAACTTAAAAAGAAGAAAGTCACCTAGTGGTTTCAAAATGATTCCAAATAAAAGATTTGCAAAACAACCTTTCCCCCTCTTTCAAGCTTGCACTAAACACCTAAGTTCCCGTGACTTGCTGAGTACGTAAGTACTCACCCTTGCTTTCTATATATATATAGTTCTGCCAGCTCTGAAGGTGAAGCCGAAGTGAAGATTAGGGTTTCGTCCTGGTTCCCAGCCGTCGCCTGTGGTGTTGGGTGTTAGTTCGTTGGTTCCGCTGCTGTGGTCTCTGATGTTGCTACTTCCGCATCGTCTGTTGCAATCTCGGGATCCCTCGAGAGCTGCAACCTAAGTTAAGGTAAATAAGTCCCCTATTTAAATTAAGGATTGCTATGATTCATAATTGTCACCGTGGGTACCAGCGCTATGTCCTGGGACTGGTACCGGTATCGCGGTCTCGTAGGAAGCGGTTCGCGCCGTTTCCCTACGACACGCTCCTGTCCGGTGCCGTTGTTCGGCGGTGCCAGATCGGGGTGTGACAAGAGTGCACCGTTGGTCTAAACAACATAAAGCAATATCCTACAAATGGGAGCTATCACTTGACTCCAGCAGGACGGAAGGCAAATATCACATGTTTCAGTTGTGGCGGAAAAGGACATTATGCCAATATGTGCCCTCAAAGAAGATTGCGACTTGGACAGACAAGGAATTCGCCTGGGCACCCGATATATGGTATAAGTTCAGGGATATTACCAACACCAATGCCACAATCGGTGCATCCAAAATCTCGGTATCGACAATTCCCTAGACTAAGACCTACACAACCCTGGGGAAAAAAGAGATCGGAAGAGAAAGACATCATCATTGATAACATATGCCGAGCTTGACCTCACTAAAATGGGAATAGAAATGGGTGATCTGCCTGAAGAAGTTGAAGAGATACAACTATGGCCACCAAGGAGAAATGGCTGCTGCTTTTCTTGTGGGAAATTCGGACACTACGTGATAGACTGTACTCAAGGCACCAATGCAGAACAAGAAACACCGCCTTCACAAATCAGCCCGGAAGAGAACAAAGCCCACGAATCATCCAAGGGATTTTTGAAGGTTAAGGCATGTAGTCGTTGCGGAGAGATAGGACACAACGGTAGCTATTGCGTTCCTCAATGCCCCTATTGTGACGAAGACCATCCAATCGGAGAATGCCCTACAACAAAGATCACCTGCTTCCTCTGCGAAAGGACGGATCATGTGCCCCAAGACTGTCATCTAAGTCCGTTGCTGACCAAGACGGCGGGAGTACAAAGAGTGTCGCTACGCTTCGCTCATCAACTCATGACATCTGGAAGCCTTGAACACCTGGGATTTTCTACTTTTGATTAGCACATTGTCTGTCGATCAATACTTAATGTTAAACTGGGTTAGTGTCTCTGTAGTTTCACCTGAATCTCGGGGACGAGATTCCTTTAAGGGGGGTAGGTTTGTAACACCCTGAAAATTCCGGCAATAAAAATCACTAAAATTTCGAACTTTTTAAAACTTTTGCATCATGCTGGTTTTTATGATTGCTATTGCTTGCCAAAACCATAAATGGTCACAACGAAAGTAAGGTAAAGATCTATATTTGAGTAATAAATATAATATACCAGAATACATAATATACTATTAACCCTACAAATATTTTTGCACAAGAAAGCAAGCCAAATAAAGTACAATATAATTATTAACCTCTGTAATATAAAGTACAAATCAAATAATAAATACTTTAACCATGTGATGAGTGTCATAAAATATAAGTACACAGGAAATAATGGTCACCACTACAATGACCCTATTATATATGAGTGTTTCGTTGGAATATTTAAATTAATATTTAAAACAATTTATCAAGTCTCCCGTTGCATAAAATTCACTCATATAAAACAATTGGTCATATAACTAAATTGACCTCTATATGTAAAATAGGCTCATGGGAGTATTTGATTTAATATTGAGATCAATATGGTACCGAGTCTCAGAGTCTCAGGATGTCTTCATGAAATAAAAACCAAATAGATTAAACCTATCTATGTAAAATACATTGCTTTATAAATAAATTCGACTAATGTACCATTGTATTAATAGGGTCACGAATTTATTTGGATAATATAAGTTTCATGATTATCCACACACGTTGATGAGCGTAACGGATATAGTTATAAATTGTGGACAAACTCTAAATGGGGAATCAACCCACTTATACAAAAAAATACAATGATAATAATAATAATAATAATAAAATAATAAAAAAAAAAAAAAAAAAAAAAAAGAAAAATGCTACTGTTCATCTTCCCCGATGAACTGCAGCTAGACCTAACCCTAGCTAGCTAGCACTGCCGTGCGCCGCACGCCGCAGGCGCCTAGCCCTACCGCGCCTCGAGCCCCACCGCGCCGCGCCTGTCACCGTCGCCTGCACCGCCCTCGAGCCCCACCCACGCCGCGTCGCCGTCACCTCGCCGTCGCCGTCGCCGTCGCCGTCGTGGAGCCCCGCGCCGGCCACCTCCCCTCCCTCCCCGGCCGGCTATAAAGCCCCCCGGCCGAGCCCCTTCTCCCCCACACCGCCCCTCCCCTCCCCCCCTTCTCCCTCGCTGCCGCCGCCCCATCGCCGTGCGCCGCCGTCGCCGCTTGGCCGTCGCCGCCGCTGGCCGCCGCCGCCGGGCTGCCGCCCTGCCGCCGGCTGCCGCCGCCGGTCGCCGCCGCGTCACCGCCCTCCGCCGCCGCCGCCGGAGCCGGTATGTGCCGCCCCCTCTCCCCCCCTGCCGGCTACTGCAAACAGAGAGAGAGAACAAGAGAGAGAGAGCACAGAAGGGGTAGGAGAGAAAAAGGAAGAAGAAGATACAGAGGAAGAAGATGAAGAAAAAAAAAAGAAAAAGGAAAAGGAAAAGATAGAAAAGGGAGAGAGAAAAATAAAAATAAAATAAAAAATAATAATAAAAAATGGAGAGATAAAATTTGGGGATTAGGAATTTAATTTTTATTCATCTCAAATTTATGAGCACACGTACTAGATTAATATAAAATACTAGTTTAGGGAAATCGATATATTCGTCGCCGTCGATTATTTTAGAGACAAGTAAAATTAAATCGGATATTCACTTGCAATTTAAATTATTCACCTAACTAGATTATTCGTTTAAATAATTAATCTTTAGCGGGGTACTTAGCCGATTATTTAGATTTTCGTTCGTTAAAGTTTCGCTAAATCGATTAAATATAATCGGAGGATTAATTACCGGTCATTTTTAAATTGCTATCGAATGTACGCGACTGTCCGTTAATCATTTAAAACATCTATTTAGTCGGTATTTAGTTACTTTTTTCACAATAATTAGATTATACGCGAAATTAGTCGTTACCATTATTTAGCCAACTATTTATCGGTTAGGGATGATTATTATCGGAACCTAAGTATTAAATATGTAGAGTATCTTATTTCGGACTAGGGTTAACTATTATTTATCCGAGTCCCGTTTATTCGGAATCGCGTAAATTGAAATAAACTAATACTTTAATCGGCTAACGCAAAATTATTAGGATAAAACGGATTAAGAGTAAATGACTTATGAACAGTACATTTTCACAATTTCTCAAAATAATTTGAATCTTTGAACAAACATAACTTATTCATTTTAGCTCCGATTTGTGTAAGACTTGAACCTAAATTCATGTAAATTCATGAACGATCCAATAAATACATAATTTACTATTTAATAAAATATATTTATATTTATAAAATAATTAATATCAAATGATTAGATAATGGTTAACATAAAAGTGTGCTAATAAATAAAAAGGGATGTTGTACAGTAAACTAGGTATAGGAATAAGTGTCCTTAACATGCGTTATCACTGTACAAACCATGTAGACTAATTAGAAGTATTGTTTCAAATTAAATTGAAGCTTAGGAAATACTAGTTCCATCTATTAATCTATGCCCAAATATAATAAAACCTACGAATTATAAATTATTTAAATCAAGTTTAGCCTTGTAAGTTTCTAACTAAAGTATGAATACATATAGATCAGTCCGTAGCTTATTTGTGACGAATAACAACAGAGGTATTAAGAATGAACCATCAAAATAGAGTTGAGTAGTACAATGGCATGTAGTTGGATTGGTTAGCACCCATTTAACATCTACAGTACTAGAACAATACCCTACTTTTAGCATATGTTAAACTAAAGAGTATATAAAAGACATATCTATTATATAGGTGCTAACTGAATGTCTGAACCCATATAATTTAGGCTCGACTGTAACATAGGGTTGATTATTATACAATTAAACAATGAGATAACCCCCACGAATCTAACATGTAAAACTTGGATAATTATTAACCTGTTATAGCGTCGGGTAAAATCTATCCATAATTAAAATAATGGCTCGATTGGTAAACTAATCAAATAATTCGCCGAAGTGATTCATTAATCCGACCGTGATACTATGACCATTATATTTAGATAGAAGCGAGTAATATGAGCGGCTCTAGTTGCGACTTCAACATTTATATTTGTTTGCGCATGATTGATTGATTGGTTGAATATTGGTTTTTCTCGCGTATTATAGTATTGGTGTATCGATTAGTCGTGAGGCAACGTGTGCAGCTTCCAGGAGGAGAAGGTTGATCAAGATTATAGAGTAAGGACTATCCCGAGCAAGGCAAGTCATCACTATCCCTTGAACATGTTGATCCCAATTGGGAAATTACTTTGTTTACAAATAAAGATGCATGCAATGATAAACATCCTACTTGTTGTTATGCCATGCCTTGAATGTTGTTTATCCCATATGCCTTGTAACCATGTTACGTATGAGTCCCTAGTCAATTATGACAGATGCTTAGTAATGCTAACTTAGAACTTTGCATACTCATATTTATCAAAATGCTATATGCTTGGGCAATTATCTTGGGAAGGTAATTGAGATGCGGCATGTGGAGACATGAGCGCCACATTGCCATGACATTGATGACATGATTTGTGAAAGGAAGATAAAAATTAAACAATTGTTTTCGACTGGGGCGGATGGTGGATTTGGGTGGTATCTGGAAAAGTCTAGCACCGTCCCCGGTCAATTAAGGACCGAGCCATGAAGCTAAGCATGAAACGACCCTCGTACAACCGTACTTCTCGGATGGGTATAGACCTAGCGGAGTAAGTAACCGAGCGGAGGCAGTATCCCTGCATAGTGGTTTTCTTAGTGTGTATGAGGGGCGGGGCCTACGGTGGGGTAGCCACCGGTAGGACCGCCACGTGTGAACCTAAATTTTAATATAACTTAATGCATGTGTGAGTTTCCCCTTCCTGGGAGCGCCAGAACTCCTCTCACTGCTAGAAACCGTGTACGCCTAGAGTGCATGAGGATGTAAGTTCATGGAGCGGGTACTGCCAATGTGAGGTTATTGAAAGGCTTTGCCGTGACGCGTCTCATTCGTTGGGACTTCGGCTCATTTGTTGGGCATGTTACGGAGTACGGGTAAAGTGTACATCCACTGCAGTGTGAGTAATCAAATCTATTCGAATAGCCGTGCTCGCGGATATTGAGCACCGGGACATGTATTACACTTGGCTAGACTCTAAATTCTTAAACTGATTGGGATGGGTATGCATAATGACTTTTATGTGCTGGTGGTTCAACTTCTCGAGAAGCGAGAAGGGGTAGACCCCAGAAAACCATGACGACACAATGGCGGGAAGCTATCCTTGGATGACAATGGATGGTGGACAGAACCGTCGTTGATTAATGAACTATGGTATTAATATTTGATCAGTATAAGCTAGGTCTTAGGCTTGTGAAAGGATTTACAAAATTTGCTTTACGCAAAAGAACCGGAAGCCATTCCTTGAAATACCCTCTATCATATGCATTCCTGTGTGGTGGCTTGTTGAGTACTTTTGTACTCATTATTGCTCTATATATATCTTTTAGCAGAGTGCCTGAAGAGAAGCCATTGTTGGTACGCTTGCGTACTTAACAGGATGATCGGAGTGCGGTCCCGTTCTAGGTCTCGTTCCCAAGTCGACTGCTTGTGGCATGTCAACCGGGCCCTTGTATTGTTTCGTCTTCCGCTGTTGTTCTCTGATAGTTGCTGGCCTGCCTGGCCCTAATGTAAGCATTTAACCCTTTAGCCTGAATTCATTCGTGATATGTTGTGATTCGGCTATGTATGTGTGTACCAACTACTGATCCAGGGATTGGTACAGATAAACACATAAGATTTCCGATTTCCAAAATCGGGGGTCTACATCATGTCAGGGAAGAGGTCTGTCACATAGATAGTAGCCGATTGGTGAAAAAAGTGTTGTTTCCATTCAGCCCACCATGAAGTAAAAGCTCTACTCCTGAACATGGCTAACTCAATGCTGTTAATGCTGCCGAGAGGAGGTCCTGGGATATTGAGTAGCCGATCCATCATCAGACTTGAAGTTATCTCTCCTCTGCTCTGGATTTTGTCGGCAAACCATAAGCAGATTCGGAGTTGCCCCAAACCAAATTGTCTAGCTGAATTCATGGGGTGGTAAAACTCATATGACACTTTAATGTTCCTGCCTTGATGAATGCCGACAGGAATGATGCATGGGCTGATGGCAGTAGTGAATACTTCTCTAGACTTCTGAAATTTTTGTGGTTGATTTCCTCAAATCTGAAGTCTAATTGTAGCTCGAAGTTAGTTGAGTCCTCATAAAAGAACCAAACTCTGGCATTTTTTTGGAAGCCGTCATAGAAGCTAAAGAACCAGTCCTTAAGCAGTTCGGCTGATAGCTTTGCACCGGCATCAGCTGGGGGTGCTGGCATACTTTCCAAATGATGTGCACCTCCGATGGGTTATCTCTTCTCCATCATGATCAGTGATTGGCTCCAACCTTGGGAATTCTACTTCTATCAAGGATGGCCAATTGATAGCTTTCATTGCTACCAAGTTTAGCCAAGTCTGGAGTAGCCACCAAGGGCCACCTGCACTCACTACAGAGTCGATAGCTAACTTGGCCAATGCATTGTTCAGGGTTTGATACAGATAGCCAAGCAGAATCTTTCCTAAGGGAAATTGTCTCTTTTCCTCAAGTGCTTCGGCTATATGCTGCCAATTGGAGGTTGTGCCACAGCTAGATCCACAAAAAAAGAATTTTTCCAGCCACATCAATAGGAATGTGGTGTGTTCTCTGGGAGAAACTGAACCTTGTCCCATGTTGGCCGAAATAAAACCAGACCATCCTCCTATGCTCTTGGTTCTGAAATCAAATCTATTTTTGGAGTTCAGCATCATGGGATTGGCCGATGAGGTGATATCTAACCCAGTGAGCATGGTAATGTCCAACAAATTTGGAGTCATTGGTCCTTGGTTGAACATGAAAGCATTAATAGTGTTGGACATAAATATGTGGCGGAGGCCATCAGTGGTTCATCTTTAGCCGAATTTGCCAATGTTAGGGCTAGTGCTTGGCCGATTCCTATTTCATCCCAGTGGCTTTGCTTGCTAACCGATATGCGTTTGTACCATGCGGGCCAGCTTTTCTCTAGGGATGGCTAGGATTTAAAGGTGTTTTTCCAATGTCCTAGGTTTGGATTTGCTAGTCTAAAAGGAATTCTGTTGGTTTCGGCGGTGATAAACTCAATCGGGTCCAGGTTGCCGATTGGTCCAAGGAAATAGTTATTCTCATGGTTCAGGTTGGGAACCGCAACTAAATTTGCAAGATGCTACAGATAGTAGAGCAGAAGAAAAAGAAGACGGAATAAGATCGCAAGAAAACTAAATCCATTGTACGAAAAGGGGATCTAGCCGATGAGAACTTACCTCTACATACTCGGCCGATGGAGCGGCAGACGGAGCGGATGAGGATGACATCACCGCAGGCGGAAGTTGATCGGAGAAGGGGTTGCTTGGAGATTGCTTGCTTGCGCCGAGGGGATCACCGGAGTCGGGAGAGATGAGAATCGCTAAAGCGGTGGCAACAGTATAACGGTGTGAAGTTTCTCGGGACCGTTGGTTAGGTATTTAAAGCAGTACGGTAACGGTCAAAAACGGAAAGTGCGATATTTTCTCGGAGATAAGATTTGGCAAATCCGAAACATTACCAAATAATCCGGACTTGGGGGGCATGTGTTGACGACCAAATTTGGTAATTCAAGTATCGGGGATGAAGAGAGAATCAAACAGAATCGAAGAGATTAGATCGTATCGGAAACAGAGTAAGAATCGACTATAGTCCGAATCGGCTATGGACTGGATCGGCAGAATCAGAGTCGGACGAGGTTAGCCGATGGAGCCGATTTCGGTAACATGACTCGGTACACGTCACCGGGTTGTGTTAATGTGCTTCATATGGATTGCCATGTACGGATAGAGTCCTGAAGAGGCAATTGTATCTATTAATTAGGTTATTTTATGTAATTTCCTTATAGATATTCTCGGTAAGAGTCCGCCTAAGGGACTTCTTCGCTAGTTGGATTTGTATTAGGTTAATATGAGTCGTGTCCGTGATGGACAATGTTTTTATTTTCGGGTATAAATGTAATCCCGAGGTCTTGTAAATAATAACAACATACGTTCAATCAATCTCGGCGCATCGCCACCTTTGTTTTCTATTTCCGACAAGCTTGTGCTTTCGAGTCGTACTGCATCAGTTTGATCTTCGGCGAAAAGGTATATCTTGTCCTGGTGATTTGTATCATTGGAGTTAGTGCTTACATCTTTATGACACTGTAATTCTATCTTGCAAATCTCCAAAGTTATCATATACATTATATAGTTTGCAGTTTTCACTATAGTAGTTATTCTACTACATAATTATTTGGTGATGATTTTATTACTGAAAGTGTCAAGTTTTAGTTTATGAATTTTAGGAGCATGATTCAGTGAGAACATTGAAATTTAGTTCACCTTAAAATGAGTTAGTATGAATTTTAGGATTTGGTGATTGCTTTATGTCTATTATTCCATTTATAAATTTTTATGGGGTTTTCTTCTACTGTAAGTGCCTAATTTTATCTTTCCATATGAAATTTCATAATTTTTTGAGTCCATATAAATTTGGTTCATCCAAATTGGAGTTAAAATGGAGTTTATATGCATTTTATAATTTTAACTGTTTTTGTGTTGAATAATAATTGTTTAGTCCTTTTCTTAATATTTTCCAGATTTTAATAACAAGGGGTCCACTGGTCAGTGTCTAGGACACTTGCAGAAAGGTCCTTAGCTTTCCAGAGAATTAACCCAAAGTTCCTAACACGTGCTAAAACAATATCGTTAAAATTACTCTAAGTTTACTTATTGACACTTAGATCCTTGGGTCTACATGTCATACATAGCACTTTTACAGAGAGAACCTTACATATTTTAAACATTTACTAAGCGATATCCTTAGCACCCTAATGACCATGGCTAACATGTCAGCGGCTCGGTTTGGGCACGGTGGAGAGCAGCAGCAGAGTCGGTGGCGCCGGCGAGGTTTGAGGCGACGATGGCAACGTATGGGGTCGGGTCTCACGACGCGGCCAAAATGATAAATGTGTGCAAGTTTATTGCGCACCTGTAGGTGGTTTTCTTGACGACAGAGGTGGTGGGAAGATCGCTAGCGGCGAGTCCGAGCGACGGAGTGGTTTCGGGTGGCAAGCCAAATGGTGCTACGGTTTGATTTGTGCATGCTACATGTATGCATGTGCGTCTATAAGGTCCCTACGCTAGCGAAGCTTGATTGGCGATGACTCCGGGATCGGCTCGGTGGCGGTAGAAAGGGACATGACGATGGCGATGTCTCATCTCCGGTCTTTGGGTTACCAAGAAAAGAAATGGGACGGCTTAGAGATGCCCTAAGAATACTACTCGTGCGAGGAATTGCACTGAGGCTCATCGAGGAAGATGGAATCGATGGAGATGGCCGGCGGTCGGACTTGAGGAAGAAGAGGAGGATCTCCTTGATGGCGGCGCCTTGGCTCGATTTCTTTGGTGGTCTTTCTTCTAGGATCTTAGCGATGCACGTTTTCATTGATGGGAAGGGTTCATACAGTCTGTTGCTGGTACCGATTTGTCTGTTTTGGAGATGGAAGGAATTTATTGTTTGTTTTGTAAAGTTTGGCAAGGAGATTATCTAAGGGTTTCTAATTATGATATACAACCAATAGGAGATGGAGATAACCAATTATTACTTTGAGGATGTCATGGAGGGTTCAACTTTTTATACAAAGGATACTATAGATGATCTCGACGGCAAGCTCGTACAAGGGTTTATGTCGGCCGATGAGCTAGAAGAGTTGGATATTGGACCACATATATTAGTAAAGGTTTGTCAAAGGAACTCAAATGGAAGTTAATAGAGTTGTGAAAGGATTATAGAGATTGTTTTGCCTGGGAATATTATGAGATGCCAGGATTTAGCCGATCGATTGTTGAACATCGACTCCCTATTAAACCTGACTATTGGCCATATAAACAACCTCCAAGACGAAGTAAAGCTGAGATGTATGATGCTATTGTTGATGACCAAATTTGGTAATTCAAGTATCGGGGATAAAGAGAGAATCAAACAGAATCGAAGAGATTAGATTGTATCGGAAACAGAGCAAGAATCGGCTATAGTCCAAATCAGCTATAGACTGGATCGGCAGAATCAGAGTCGGACGAGGTTAGCCGATGGAGCCGATTTCGGTAACATGACTTGGTACACGTCACCGGGTTGTGTTAATGTGCTTTATATGGATTGCCATGTACAGATAGAGTCCTGAAGAGGCAATTGTATCTATTAATTAGGTTATTTTATGTAATTTCCTTATAGATATTCTCGGTAAGAGTCCGCCTAAGGGACTTCTTCACTAGTTGGATTTGTATTAGGTTAATATGAGTCGTGTCCGTGATGGACAATGTTTTTATTTTCGGGTATAAATGTAATCCCGAGGTCTTGTAAATAATAACAACATACGTTCAATCAATCTCGGCGCATCACCACCTTTGCTTTCTATTTCCGACAAGCTTGTGCTTTCGAGTCGTGCTGCATCAATTTGATCTTCGGCGAAAAGGTATATCTTGTCCTGGTGATTTGTATCATTGGAGTTAGTGCTTACATCTTTATGACACTCTAATTCTATCTTGCAAATCTCCAAAGTTATCATATACATTATATAGCTTAGATCAACGATGCTATCTTTCATATCGGCTATATCCGTTTTAGGGTTTCGTCAGTATCGGCTAGTTTACTTTGGTTATTCATGTTATATGATGTATCTACCATCCTGATTTGATGATTATTGGCTTGTTAGATGTTGTGCTTCTTTTATGCTTAATGCTGCATTGGTTAAGTCCAACCTATTAAGTTGTCTTAGAATCATGATCTTTAGCTTGCTTTACAGTTGTTAATAGGGATAGTATCGGAGTTTCAGCCGATCTTATCTAATTAGAATATTTAACATAGTTCTATGCTTTGTTTAATGTTCTATGTCTATATTTTCATTGCTTTATCATAAGATTATATCGGATTTACGACCGATATGTACTAAGATCTAGATATCGACTATGACATTGGTTTTATGTAATCATTATTTCATGTTGCAATAGACTTAAGCAATTTATACTGTCTCGGTTCAGTCTGATCTATACCAATTGTTTATTTCTAAAGTAATATTGATTCTTTGACTGCATAACACTGATATCTATAGCCGATATACTAGTTTTAGGGTTATTTTCATATTTATTTATATCTTACAGCCGATTCATGCTTTATTGCATCGGCTAGGTCACATACGATATGAAATCGGCCCTATGGCCGATTGTCTATCATTTACTGATATTCTTTGCATATTTTTTCTTGTTGATTGCAGGATCAAATCAACTGGCACGCCCTCGAAACTAAAACCCTAATTTTGGACCTGCACTAGAGTAAAGCAAATCTCTCAGGCCAGTGTGTGTTTTTTGCATCAACAGCTATCAAGGCCGAGATTACAAGACTTTATGATGCTAATTTTATAAGACCATGCCAGTATGTTGAGTGGATTTCAAACATAGCACCGGTAATCAAGAAAAATGACAAGCTTAGAGTTTGTATTGACTTTAGGGATTTGAATAACGCTACTCCTAAGGACGAATACGCAATGTTAGTTGCCGATCAATTGGTCGATGCAACATCTGGACACAAGATCATCATTTTCATGGATGGCAATGCAGGATATAATCAAATTTTCATGGCTGAGGAGGATATTCATAAGACTGCTTTTCGATGTCCTGGTGCAATCGGCTTGTATAAGTGGGTTGTTATGATTTTCGGGTTATGGAGTGCTGGCGTCGCATACAAAGAGCAATGAATTACATATTCCATGACCTTATCGGCTTATTAGTTGAGATCTATATTGATGATGTGGTGGTTAAATCAAAGGAGTTTGATGAACACATAACCGATTTGAGAAGAGTATTGGAGATGGCAAGAAAGTATGGTTAAGGATGAATCCGACCAAATGTGCTTTTGGTGTATCGGCTAGGCAATTCCTTGGATTTTTAGTGCATGAAAGGGGAATTGAGATACCTCAGAGGAGTATTAATGCTATCAAAGATATAAAACCTCTAGAGGACAAGACGAAATTACAATAGGATAGACGAAATTACTAAATGGATTTTGTAAGATGGTTTATATTAATTTATTCAGTAGGATAGAGCCGTTCACTCCATTGCTCAGATTAAAGGCTGATCAGGAGTTTGTTTGGGGGGAGAAGCAACATCAAGCTTTGGATAGTATAAAGGAATATTTAAGTACTCCAATTCTTATTCCACCATAGAAAGGAGTTCCTTTTAAGTTATATCTGTCAGCCGATCATAATACTATCGGCTCTGTCCTAATCCAGGAAGTTGAAGGTTAAGAATGAGTTATATTTTATCTAAGTAGAAGGCTTTTGGATGCGGAGACCAGATATTCACCTATCGAAAAGTTGTGTTTGTGTTTACATTTCTCCTGTACCAAGTTGAGATATTATTTGCTTTCCAATGAATGCACGATAGTCTGTAAGGCCAATGTGGTACGATACATGCTATCGGCTCCAAGTTTTGAAGGAAAGTATTGTGAAGTGGATTTTTGCTTTAACAGAATTTGATTTAAGATATGAGTCAGCTAAAGCAGTAAAGGGGCAAGCGATAGCCGATTTCATAGCTGAACATCGGGATAGTTCGATTGATCATGTCGAGATTATGCCTTGGACATTGTTTTTCGATGGATCAGTTTGGACTCATGGATGTGGTATCGGCTTAGTGATCATATCACCTAGGGGCCAAGTTTTCAATTTGCTTTTACTATTAAACCTTATTCTACTAATAATCAAGCCGAGTATGAGGTGGTTTTGAAAGGTTTACAGTTGCTAAAAGAGGTCGAAGCTGATGCTGTTGAAATCATGGGTGATTCATTATTGGTAATTAGTTAGTTGTTCGGAGAATATGAGTGCAAGTATGATGTCTTACTGGTTTACTATGAGAGGTGTCAAGAGTTGACGAAAACTTTTAGGGTAGTTACTTTGAAGCATATTCCTCGGGAGCAAAATGTTGAGGCTAATGATTTAGCTCAAGTAGCATCGGGATATAAGCCGATGTCAAAAGATGTAGAGGTAGAAGTTGCATGTTTGCAAGCCGATGACTGGAGATTTGAGATAATTGAGTATTTAAAGGATCCTTCTAAATCAGTGTCCAGGAAATTGAGGTATAAAGCCCTTAAATATGTTTTGTTGGACGATGAATTGTATCATCGGACTATTGATGGGGTTCTGTTAAGATGTTTGAGTTTAGAAGAAGCAAAGGTTGTCATGTGTGAAGTGCATGAGGGGATATGTGGTACTCACCAATCTGCTCATAAGATGAAGTGGCTGATTAGGAGAGAGGGTTATTTTTGGCCGACAATGCTGGAAGATTGTTTTCGATATTATAAAGGATATCAGGACTACCAGAAGTTTGGAGCTATTCAAAGAGCACCAATATCGGCTATGAATCCAATTATCAAGCCATGGCCGTTTAGAGGTTGGGGAATTGATATGATTGGCCATATTAATCCACCATCAAGTAAAGGTCATAAGTTTATATTGGTAGCTACCGATTATTTTACCAAGTGGGTTGAGGCTATTCCTCTCAAGAAAGTTGATACTAGAGATGCAATTGAGTTTATTAAAGAGCATATCATATACTGATTTGGTTTGCCACAGACAATAACAACTAATCAGGGATCTATCTTTGTGTCTGATGAGTTTGTTCTGTTTGCTGATAGTATGGGGATTAAGCTGTTGAATTCTTCGCGATATTATCCACAGGCTAATGGGCAGGCTGAAGCATCTAAAACGAGTTTGATCAAGTTGGTTAAGAGAAAGATTGCTGAATTTCAAAAGAAGTGACATACTATATTAGCTGAGGCATTATGGTCCTATTGGATGACTTGTCATGGTGCTATTCAAGTTCCACCATATCAGTTAGTTTATGGTCATGAAGCTATTTTGCCATGGTCGATGAAGAAGTTACAAGATGAGTTGACAGCCGATGATTATCACAATTTGATGGTCGATGAATCAGAAGAGTTGGTTCAGTCAAGGTTGTGTGCCCTAGAGAAGGTTAGGTGAGATAAAGAAAGGGCTGCAGGCATTATAATAAATAGGTTGTACCAAAATCTTTTGAGGAGGAGCTTGTATGGAAGTTGGTGTTACCGATAGGGACAAGAGATAATAAGTTTGGTAAATGGTCACCGAATTGGGAAGGACCTTTTCATGTTCATAAGTGTGTTTCTAAGGGAGCTTACATGTTGAAAGGACTTGATGGAGAAGTTCTTGGAAGAGCTCTTAATGGAAAATATTTGAAGAAATATTACCCAAGTGTGTGGGTTGGTTCATAATCGGTTGTGTTGTGCCGATGTTTGGTTGACAGCCGATGTTGTTTGCATCACTTTTAGATGGCCGATATTTCTTATCGCCCTTAGACAATGTGTAAGTTTGCAGCATGGTGTTCCCTACTACAAACTTGAGGAGCATGGGGATTTAAATTGCAATTTCAAAAGCAAAATCGGCTCGATGGCTGATACAGATATATTACAGCAAAAATCATTGTTTGAGACAAGTGATAGCTCGTTACATCAACCCGAGTAGTTTTGGATTGCTGAAATCGCACGTAGGCAAATTTGTTCTACTTCATTTATAGTTTGAGTATCTGCAGCATCACTTCCTGGGACTGGATTGAGCGATTTGCTGAGAGAAGCTACGTGTTTGATTGAAGACTTAAGTTTGGATTTCTGTTCTTCAATAGCTTGAGGAAGATCGGCTAACTTCTTTTCTGCCTCAGAGATCTTGACTCGACATTGTCGTAATTGAACCAAGAGATTAGATTCTTCCTGTTTTAGTCTGTCTAATTCTTACTGAGTTGATTCTGGGCCAGCCAATAACTCATCCAACTTGGATTTTTCTTCATTGACTTGTTGTCGGCTGGTTTGAATTGTTGCTTCAAGAGCTGCGCGTTACAGCCGATCTGCGAGTCTTTGCTTTGCTCTCTCAAGTTTGAATTTGTGCTGCTCAAGGAATACTGCAGGTGATATGGCATCAATGAGGTCTTCTGGAAGTTGATCTTGGATTTCTTGGAATCTTGACCTAATTGAGCCACAATCTGTAACCAGGTGTCCAGTGAAGCTTTGAGCCGGTCAGCAATATCGGCTAATATTGTCTTTAATTTGTTAGGCACTGGAGATTTGGTCTTGCTGGTTGTATCTTCTTCTTCTTCATCCAAGAATTGCCTTATATCAAAAGAAAACATATCGGCTAAAGTATGCAAGGAGAAAATTGTCAAAAGTGATAACTTTAAGTGTGGCCGATATGAGGGGTAGTTGGATGTGTTCTTACAGGGACTGGAGAAGCTTGGATTATGGCAGCCGTTTCTTCAATATGATGGCTACCCGTAGCCGATGATGTTTGTTCGCTTGAAGCTTGTGGCTGGGGAGGTGATGAGGCTCGAGAAGGCTATGAATTTGTTAAATATTGGAAGAATATTGGTAAAGTCAAAAGGAAGGGGTTGAAGGGAACTTTGCGAGGACGACGTTTAGGAGGGCTTGGAGTTTTAGCCGGGCTTGATGGATCAGCTTGAGGTGTATCAGCTTGTGATTCTGGGCTAGTGGCTTGTTCAGTTTCACTCATTTGTGCAGCACCTTCATCAATTTCTTCTTCCATCACTACCTCCTTGAGATATTCTTCTACATCAGGATCAATGGGAGGGAGATCATCGGTTGAAGACTTTTGCTTTTTGTCAGACATTTTCTTCTTGGTTGCAATAGGCTTGGTAGCAGCTTTCTTAGCTCTTTTGCGTTTGCTCGCAGTGGTGATCGGCTGCCTGATTTGACCTTGAAGCAAGTCTTTGATGGCAGGGGCATTGAAGCCGATGGATGAAGGTGCTAGATCTTTGCCTGATGATATTTTAGCCGATGCATAATGGATGTCTTTGCCACTTTTGCTTTTGGTTGGAGGAGGAGAGTTACCAGCCTAAAAATATGTTTTGAAAAAATGTTAGAAGATCGTAATGATGTTTAGAAAAGAAGGGTTTTATGGTTGTAAGTTTACCTGAGGACTGATGGAGGGATCCATGATGGTCAAATAGAAATCGGCTGATTGATTAAGGAAGAGATGAGTTTTCCATTCACCCCACCATTTGTCAAAAAGTTGACTTCTCTTCCTAATTAAGGAGATTTGGCCAATAGAGCCTATAGGAGGATTCTCAAGATTCAAGATCCTGTCCATTATGAGGGATGATGGAACAATACCCCTTGTTTGGATTTTCTGTGTGAAATATAAGCCGCTGGGTAGTTGTCCCACACCAAGCTGCCTGGCTGCGATTATAGGATGTAAAACTCATAAGATGTTTGGATGTATCGGCCTTGGGAGACACCAGTTGGAAGTATGCATGGAGATATGGCCGATACAAATATATCTCTCATCCTTAGGAAATTATCATTGTTCAATTCGTCTAGTCTGAAGTTTGTTGGCAGTTCGTACTCGATGAAGTCCTCATATGGAAACCAAACCCGAGATTCATGAGAAAAACCATTGTAGAAGTGATTGAACCACTCACAGAATAATTCAGCCAATGTTCCTAATCCAAGGTAAGTTGAGACTACCTCTCCAAACGACATACATCGGCATGTTGCTTCTTCATTGCCAATATCGGCTAAGGATGGAAATTCTGATTCACTCAGTGGAGTCCTGTTTGCAACCTTGATTGTGTACAAGTTTTACCATATTTGGACAAACCAACAAGGACCTCCATAGTTGGCAGATGTATTTAGGAGCAATTTGGCCGATGTCTGACACATGGTTTGGTATACTGCTTCTAGAAGGTATTTGCCTAGAAGGAGTGTTTTCTTGGATACTAAGGCTTCGGCTAAGTGCTTCCAATTAGTGGTTGGGCCACAGGTGGAACCACAAAAGAGGAATTTGTCCATCCACATCATTAAGAAGGCAACGTGTTCTCTAGGGGAGATAGAACCTGTGCACATGTTCTCGGCTATATATCCTGACCAACCTCCGATATTCTTAGTCTTGAACTTATGCTCGCACTTTATTTTCAAACTAATGGGGTTAGCCGATGAAGTAATATCTAAACCTGTTAGCATTTGAATGTCTAGCAGGGTAGGGGTCATGGGTCCATGGCTGAATAAGAAAGCATTAAGTGTATCGGACCAAAAGTAGGAGGCAGCCGACAGCATTGGTTCATCTTTCTTAGTATCGGCTAGGGAGAGAGAAAGGCATTGAGAAATACCTACTTCATCCCAATGAGCCTGCTTGCTTGCAGCCGTCCGTTTATACCATGTTCTCCATCCATCTACAGAAGATGGCCAGGATCTTAAGATATTCGGCCAGTGAATTGAATTGGGCTTGGTTTCCCTGAATGGGATGCGGTTGGTCTCAGCGTTGATGAGGGAGGTTGTGTCTTCATCACCCATCGACCCAAGGAAATAATGGGATGGTTCTTCATGAATTGGGATGGCGATCTAGTTCCTCAAGTGCTCTGAAGATATAGGACAAATAATCAAATCAATCAGGATAGGTTAAGACAGATAAATTCGATGAAGAAAGGTGGTGGCCGATATGAGCAGGGGTGAAAATGATGGAAGATTACCTGGGGGACATCTGTGATTGTCACCATCGAATAAGAAGGATTGTTGCTGCTGGAGATGATGTTCGCTGGGATGGTCGCCGAAGGGATCGAGCAAATCGCCGGAGTTGGTGAGGACGGATTGGTGGCTTAAGCGGTGAGAACGGAGTTAACGCCGTGAAATTTCCGGAAAAGCGGTTGCTGTTTATGAAAGTAGGTGCGTAACGGTCGGAAGGGATAACCCTAGATTCTTACGGGATTGACGAGATAATTCCGGTGCATTATATAATACTTCGGAATTAGGGGTCATGTGTTGACGATGAAATTTGGCAAGCATGTGAATCGGAAACGAGATCGAATTTGAAGCGGATTTGAAGATATGCGGGATTCTCGGAAACAGAGTGTGCATCGGCTGGAAGTCTGTATCGGTTGATATCGAGTTTGATATGGTTAGCCGATACAACCGATGTTGGTTACATGATCAATGTCGGGTTCGAGAGGAGGATTACAATGACGTTGCTAGGCAAGGATGGAGTCCAAGATTGGCAATTGTATCTATTAATTAGGATTTTATGTAATTTCCTTATATATATTTTCGGTAAGAGTTCGCCAAAAGGGACTTGTTTGATCTCACATTTTTTGATCAGAGCAGATGCAAAATGCATGATCTCTTAAGGAAACTTGCTTGTTATCTATCAAGAGAAGAAAGTTATATTGGAGATCCAAGACAATAGTTTCTTTGGTCGCACCCAATTCCAATCAATACCGATCTGGAATTCTCTCGTGCCTCCATGCTGTCGATATTTCATTTGGTTAGTGGCACTAAATCGATTCTGGACAGCAGATCGCCTTCGCAACCGTGGACTCCCGCATCCTGCGAGATGTGTCCTCTGTGATCAAAATGACGAAAGCATCGATCACATCTTGGTCGCTTGTGCAGAGTCAAGACAATTGTGGTGGTGGGTGCTGCGCGCAATAGGGCTGCCCGAATGCTTACCGATGAATGAAGCATCTTTTCATGCATGGTTATGCGACAACAGAGAAGATTCGCAAGCCTCATCGTGGGGGGTTTGACACCATTCTGATGCTGGTAGCCTGGACAATTTGGAAAGAGCAGAACAATAGAGTTTTTAATAAGGAAGCTAAAACCTGAGTTGAAGTTGCAAAGGGAATGACGGAAGAAGCGATGCTTTGGCGGAAAGCAAACTCGCGATCCCATCATTCCTTTTGCACCTTCCAGGGGGTCGTGGTAGCACAATTGTTTCGCGAGATTAGACTTCTGCATTTTTCTGATATTTCGGTATCGGTCCCCTGCTGCTTCTAAACTTTACATGTAAATAACTTTTATTTCTCTAAATGGAAAAATGCGCCTCTGCCGTATTCCCAAAAAAAATACTATATGTAAACTGCGACGCATGTTAGTTGTCACAGAGAAAGACACGGTGGTCATACCTTGCACCGATAAGGAGGAAATTAAGTTGAGAACTTTTAAAACTGATCATCAGCCAAGGGGAGTTGATAACACATTTTTCATGAGATTAACTTATCTTCGTGTTTTGGATCTAAGTGACTCACTTGTGCAACCAATACCAGATTATATTGGAAATTTAATCCATCTACGTTTACTTGAGCTTGATGGAACCAACATATCTTGTCTCCCAGAGTCAATTGGTTCCCTTCAAAACCTTCTAATTTTGAACTTGCCGAGGTGTAAATCTTTACACAGTCTTCCATTGGCAATCACTCAGTTATACAATTTGACGGCTTGGTCTAGATGAGACACCAATAAATCAGGTCCCAAAAGGGACAGGAAGACTGAAATTTCTTAATGATTTAGAAGGATTTCCTATCGGTGGTGGAAGTGACAATACCAAAATGCAAGATGGATGGAATTTGGAAGAGTTGACTCACCTTTCACAGTTGAGGCGGCTTGAGATGATAAAATTGGAAAGAGGTACTCCACGCAGCAGTCGAGATCCATTTCTGCTAGCAGAGAAAAAACATCTCAAAGTTCTGAATCTACAGTGCACTGAACAGACCGATGAATCATATTCAGAGGAAACATTGAGAAGATCTTTGAGAAGCTAACACCTCCACACAAGTTAGAAGAGCTTGTTATTGTGAATTTCTTTGGTCGTAGATTCCCCACCTGGCTTGGTACTTCCCGTTTATCTTCACTGACATATTTGAGCCTCATAGATTGCAAATCCTCATAGATTGCAAACCTCACTGGCTTGGACCCGAATTTGTTGGCTGCTGGGAGGGTAATCTCAGATCCACAGAGGCAGTTGCTTTCCCTAAGGTCGAAGTGTTGGTCATCGAGGATATGCCCAACTGGGAGGAGTGGTCCTTCGTTGAAGAAGAAGAAGAGGTACAGGAGGAGGAAGCAGCAGCAGCAGCCAAAGGGGGAGAGGAAGAAGCCCTGTCTCCAAGGTCGTCGTTCCAGCTGCTGCCTTGTTTGACGAAGTTGCAACTTGTGGAGTGCCCCAAGCTGAGGGGTTTCCCACCACAGCTTGGACAGCAGGCCACCAGCTTGAAGGAGCTCCAAATAAGAAATTAAGATGCTTGAAGATGGTGGAGGACCTCCCGTTCCTCTCTGGTTGCCTTTTAGTTGAAGAATGTGAAGGCCTGGAGAGGGTCTCCAACCTTCCCCAAGTGAGAGAGCTGTTTGTAAGTCGTTGCCCAAATTCGAGGCACGTTGAGGAGTTGGGCAATTTAGAGCATGTGGATATTATGGTACCCATATACCCACAGATATAGAATATCCGACTGAATATAGGGGTGCATCATGTAAACAGAATATGAGTAGTATTAGGATTCGGGTATTATATTGCTTTCTTTATTAAGGCATAGCCCGGATACCTAGTATTGTAAGATTGTAAATCAATTAGGGAAGATCTAGACCGTGTCAGACTAGATCTATCTTATAAATCCTCATCCTCCGGGTATATAAGGAGGATAGGGGACCCCTTGGAGACATAAGCTTTTCGTAAGATCAATACACAACTCGGAGACAAAACCACCAAAACAGGAGTAGAGTATTACTTCTTCGTGAAGGCCTGAACCTGTCTAAACCCTTTGTCTCGTAACCCATCTACTTTTCCATCTTGGCTGCCACCCCCTTTTCTTATTGCCGAAATCTAGTTTCGACAGTTGGCGCGCCAGGTAGGGGTGCGTCAAGCTCATCGCTAATCAAGTAAGATGGGATCTTCATCAGGCATCGACGACTTCGTCTTCCCTCCTGGGCAGGCCTACCGCTTCGGCAGCCTCGACTTCATCACCGACAACTTCAGCAAGATTACTCTTCTTGACTCGGCTCCAAGCCAGTCGGGAAGAGATCGCATCTCTCGGCCACTCGGGTTACCGAACATGGCTGAGACCAGCGCCAAGATGTTTTCCTGTAGCATGGTGTTAAACCACTCGGGGAAGGCGTCTACACCAACTTCACTTCCTACGTCAAACACACCTCAAGACAATCAGATCTATCCCACAATCACCATGGAGTTACCAATGGATCCAGTGGTTGGGTCCGGCTTCAAAGACATCAACGTCGTTCTACCAAGACTCGGATCTTGCTTCTCCACCGAACTCACCGCCTACGCCAGCTCCTCGGAGGAAAGCGTTCATGGCAACCCACCCGACGCCGAAGCTGCTGACGACGTCAACTCCGACGACAACTACACACCGGTTTTCAACGGCGTATTCATGGCCAACAACGAAACCGACGCCGAGGTAGCCGCAAGACTACAAGCAGAAGAAGCAGCCCGAGTTGGGGTCGAGCAAGAAAGGATTCTATTCTCGGGATCTCTTCTTTATTGTCATCAATCAATGGACCTGGTTTGCAGATTATGAGATAACTGGAATGCAGCAGGCAAATCAATTTAAAATTTAGTCGCACGATGTACCAGATATAATCTTGGAGCTCTTCCTTGGAGTTTTTTCTAAACCACCGACTGGATCGCTCGTCATGCTTGTTTCTGCGGAAGTCGGTGGAGGGACCTCCGATGTTTTCCCTTTGACGCTCTCGGGAGTTGGTCCTTGGTCAGATTCTTTTGGGTCCTCTCCGACTGGCTCAGCAGACGTTTTTGGAGCACCGGTCAGGATATTGGTTTCCCCTGTTTGATCCCCGGTTGGAGGATCGACTTCAAGGCCACTTGTGTCTTGTTCCGACTGGCTACTAGTCGGGGGCTGGACTTCGGCAGTATTGATTGTTTTCCCCGACTGACTGTAAGTCCGGGGCTCAGGCCATGGCTCGCTTGGCGTTACGGCAGGCGGGACATCATCTTTACTACCCAGATCAATGTCTTGGGGTTTTCTGAAGTACGATAGCTTTCGACATCAACATATTTTTTCCAAGAAGTCAGGAATAAAAGGATGATGGCGAGAGTGATACCTTGTGGATCTTCGAATTTGGGGCGCTGGCCGACTGGCTGGAGATTTTGCCAGAGCTGGTTTGGCGCTCGTTTGAGACTCAGTCTGCTCGTCTTCGGAGTCACTGCAGACTAGTTTCCTTTTCTTCAGCTTCTGCTTAGGGATATTCTCTTCGACAGCTCGTTTACTCTTCCCGGCTGGGTTGACTTTTGGACCGCCAGTCGGGTGAGGCTTTTTTGGAGCAGATTCTTCATGGGCTGGAGCTGGAGGATTCGAGGAGAAGCGTTTGTTGTCCTAATCAATGGATTATGCATATGAGTTAGAGTAGTGGTCAGATTTGCAATAGTCGGATAAAAAGGCTAGCGGATTCTTACCTCGGGAGGGGGCCGCACCAGGCCATACGGAGTCACCGGGAGCTTATGACTGTAGTCGACAGCAATCCTAGAGGAAAACACTTTATACATCCAGTTACACATGACTTTGTAGTCAATGGAATCCCGGTCCTCACGGTTGGGATCCAACTGCCCCTTGTACTCGTACGTCGGCTTGCTCCTTTCTTTGATTGGGGCCAGTCGGCACTTGATGAAGTGCCGAGTGACCTGCTCCCCTTGTAGGCCTCGTTGTTTAATTTCCATCAGTCGGAGTAGCAACTCATTGGCCTGGGCAAGTTCATCGCCGTCCGGAAAATTTTTCCAGTTCTCGTGTGGAATAGGAGGAAGGCCGACAAACTCGGGAAGGCTTGGAGATGGATTTGAGATATAGAACCAGTTTGAGTGTCGTCCTTTGTTGGAGGTTTTGAAAGGAAGAGAGAAGTATTTTTGGGTCAAAGTTCCCCGCAACTGAAATCCAGACCCGCCGACTACGCATGGGTTGTTTTTGTCAGGTGGGGTTTGAGGTAGAAGATGCGTCGGAACAAAGCAAAATGTGGTTGGATGCCAAGGAAAGCTTCGCAGAGATGAATAAAGTTGGCAATGTGAAGGATAGAGTTGGGATTCAAGTGATACAACTGGATTTTGTAAAAAGCAAGAAGGCCGCGAAACAAAGAAGAAGCCGGAAGAGCAAAGCCAGAATAGAAGAAGGAAGAAAATACCACGATTTCGCCGGTGTCGGGGGTTGGAAAATCCTCTCCGTATGCAGGGCGCCACCCGATGATTTCCTTTGCGGGCAGAACCCCATCCTTCACCATCTCCAGCAGATTCGATTCCTTTACATCAGACATAGCCCGGATATTATATTGCTTTCTTTATTAAGGCATAGCCCGGATACCTAGTATAGTAAGATTGTAAGTCAATTAGGGAAGATCTAGACCGTGTCGGACTGGATCTATCTTGTAAATCCTCATCCTCCGGGTATATAAGGAGGATAGGGGACCCCTTGCGGACATATGCTTTTCGTAAGATCAATACACAACTCGGAGTCAAAACCACCGAAACAGGAGTAGTGTATTACTTCTTCGTGAAGGTCTGAACCTGTCTAAACCCTTTGTCTCGTAACCCATCTACTTTTCCGTCTTGACTACCACCCCCTTTTCTTATTACCGAAATCTAGTTTCGACAGAGCAGCTATGGCTGGGCAAGGGTATGCAGGAGATCTCTTCGCTGTGGGTCCCAGGGCTTCAAGAGCAACGATGCCAGCTCCATGGAGATGAGCTGGAGGTCAATGAGTGGCTTTGAGACCCAATTAATTAGATGCACAAGGTATGTACACTATTTGTTTGGAATTTGTCACTGAAATATACTAATCATTGGGTTGTACATTTATGCTATTCCTCTGCTCTTCAGTTGTATATATGCAGCTATTCTAGCATTTGATAGTCTCCGTAGTTGTTCATGTTATGTGCACTGATTGATTGTTTAATGATCTATATGATTTAGTTTTTTTTCATTAGTGCTGCATGTAGCCATTTCACCGTGGTTAAGATTTTCATAAAATGGTGGATATACATCGAAAATTAATTACTTAGCCATATTTTTTTGTACTCTGATGGTCTTATTACATAGTTATACTTTTTTAATGCACGTCTGATGTTTGGTAAGTTCAATTCCAGAAAATATGATTGTTGCAAACTGATGGCACTTATATTTTCTTTTCCTTAATAAAGTTATTAAATTACCAAAATGCTTATGTATGTACATCCATGATTAATTTGTGTGTGCTTATTTGTTTTGTAGGCTGTTTATCTTGAAGAATTTGGGCTGTGCGGTCACTTGTAATCTGTACTTTTGTCTTTACCTAGTTGCTGGTCTTTGAATGATTAAAAAAATACCATGAAAATTTTAAAAAATATAACAAAAATATCAAAAAAGGGGAAATGTTAGAAACAATAAAATAAGTTGTATTTTCTTTAGCTCTTGTAAAATATATTGTCATGTTTCATTAGATTTGTGTGTGTTTTTTCTTTTTAATTTTTATTATTGTAGGTGTGTAAGTATTTTTATTATTTGTGTGTGTTTTTTTCTTTTTAATTTTTATTATTCTACTAAATGACATATGACATAGTTGGTCCCAAGCCCGGAAAAAGGAGGAGGGATAATCTTGTATAGATGTGTGTCGAAATGATGCTCCACTGGTACATAGTATATCATTGGGATGTTTCTTCCCTTTTAGCAGATTAATTTCATTTTTAGTGATGGAATAGTTATGGAAACAGTTCTGGAGACTCATCCACTCTTATTGCTCTGTTGGATCTGAACTATTCAAGCTTGATCAAAACACTTGGTCTGAGAGTTGTGAATTGAGATAGACAAGTAGGTAAAGGAAATTCAGTACTGACCATCACCTGAGACAAGGCACCCTACTCAAGGTGTGCAACGAGATAGGCCCATTCAAGTCCTGTTGCCCAGATGTGCCTGAAGTCCTGAACAACAAGATACAATTTTGCTGCAAGATCAGACCATAACGGCTAGATCAAGGTACAGTTCTATTGTTATGTCGGTTTGACCGATCTAGCTGATGAATTGACGAAACAGAGTTAAGAGTTACAGACACACTAATCAACAAAGACATCCTCATGCTAAAACAAGTATGGAATAGTTGAGAAAGTACTTGTAGGTACTTAAGAGAAAATACCTAGTACATGAAGATACCAAATTTACAATAAAAAAATGGTACCTTCCAATAGCTTATCAAAGATAAGGATGGTAAATTTACCCTTAATAAAAACTATACAGGTCATATCACCAAAAAAATGGCATGATGGCATTGTGTCAGTAGGAGTATTCTATATTCATATATTCATCTAAGAACTTGGCGACAAAAAAATGTTTAGCATTCGGCACACAAACTACAGGACTAAGCATAATGGGCTTCCTTAGGCCAAGAAATAAATAGAAAACACTGATTTAAACTCTGCGTTGCATGGATGCAGATCAGCTTACGTGCATTTACCATTTAGCCTTCAGTGTTGTAAGGGTTTTTTTATATCGGATCATACATGTGTATAGGAGATTTTGAAGTTAGCATGTACGTACTACTATATATATCGGATCATACATGCTTATCTGTAGTTCATATACGGCTGTTCAAATATGATTGTTGCACAAACTGATAGGACTTGCATTCTCTGTTCCTTAATTGAGTTATTAAATTACCAAATTGTTATATATATAGCCTTGCTTAACTTTTGTGTCCTTGTTTATTCTGTAGGTTTGTTAATCTTGAAGAGTTGGGCATTGCAGTCACTGCTTTCTTATCTGTTTCTTGTCTTTACCTAGTTAATCTTGAAGAGTTATTAAATATGATCTGTTTTGTTAAAACGAAATGAAAAAAAAAGAAAATTTAAAAAACAATACTCTGCTGCTATCTACATCATTGAAATTTTTTCATCGCCGAGCTGGGGACTCGAGGATTTCCTCATTGGATCGTCGGAGCGCTCGCTCGCAGCTACGTCCGGTTCCATTCTCCCCATCGCCGCTCGCTGAAGCGCCCCCGCCGGCGGGGGCGGCGGCTCGTCATACCTTGCTGTGCTTAATCTCAGCCGCCTGTATAAGATCGGACGGCGCAGAGAGTCTGGGCAATGTAGCATAAACAAATGTCTCGCTGCCTCATGGGGCCCACTTATGGGCGAGAACGCAGGAACTGCCTTTTTTCTCTCCGGCAGCCGCTCGCTGGAGCTTAGGGAATCGCCAAACTTTGAACGAAGAAAATCTTATTAAGCTCGTGTTCGTTCGATGGTCTGTAGCGTTGAGTGATTCAGATCAGCATGTCAACACCTGTTGATGAGAGATGTTGTACGTACTGCTGTTTAAGCTACAGAACCTATTGATGTTATACAGATTTTTTTTGGATAATGTCAGATGTGAGCTCATGAAACTGGGATCGTGTTTAGTTCAGAGCACCCTTTCTTTGCAGTGAATCAGTGCACCTGTTGAATTCACCAATTGGATGCTTTCTACTCTATGTTCTGCAGCTGGATGAGCAGACAAGATTCATTTCAGTACTTCAGTTACTGTATCTGAAGATTCTGAACACATACATACAGAGTGAACCATATGGTTTCAGATCAGAGATGTTCTTCTCTAACATGGTTATCATCAATCACACTGCAGCACAAACTTGCAGTGGACTATCATTCTATATGAAATTGGAGGGAACAAATTTTGGTCATATATATAAAAAAAACTACATGAAAACATCTGTACGTTTTCCAGTACATGAAACTACATGAAAACACCATGTTCCAACTTCTGTACGTTTACTCGTGAAACCTGTCCATTTGATTCAGCACTGAAAGTTTTGATCCTTGGATGAGACAGGACTGGCAAGACCCAAATTCTCTTAGAAACCTCTGTCCTTGTCTCTATCACCTGGTCCTTCACACTGCAGAGGCAAGCCGAAGAAGAGAACTGGCTGACATCTGGAAGGTCAGGTGAGATACTTCTCCAAACACTTCTACATAGTGGAAAGATTTGCTCCTTCTCATCTTCGATCTCCCTTTTGAGATAAATCATTTCAGTTGCCTGCAGTTTCTTGAAAAACAGTTGTGTGTGTGCAGTACCAACATACTATATCCAAAGGAAGACATGGAACAGAAAATTCTGCTCTATGCCTGCTGGAACTGGAACCACCAGGTTCTCATCAAATCCTCATCCAACAACCCTTATATTCCACTCCGTATTATTTATAGAAGATTTATAATCATCTCTAAAATTCTGTAAAAGTTTGAGGTGACAAACTGCCATGATCTGAACTAGAATTGAATTGATTGTTCCTGCCCTTCACTAGCTAATGTGCTACCGGTGTTACACTGCACTCAAGAGAATACTAACTTTCAGACCTACAATTCCGACTGTCAGTCCTTTTTTTTCTGTAAAAGGAACTTTGTGTCAAACAGACCACAACAGTAGTTGGACTTTATATAGAATGCTCTTCTTTGCTGGATTCAGGTAATCAAGTTCATTCTTGAGTTAATCTTTTTTAGATAATGGATAAATTAAAACCCAGCCTCTACATCCACCAAGGATGTAAATGGCCAAATTCTTGAGCTAAATAGCTACTGCAGTTTTGTATGGCAATCTATTGTTTGGCTGAACTTGCAAGTCCCTGAATCACAGGTGGTCCCTGATTCTATTGTGTGCCGGAACTTGGTGCACCACACACCGCTGGCGAGTTCACCCAGGTGCTCCAGGACGTCGCCGGCGATCCGACCTTGCCCCGCACCAAGTCAGTCAAGTGTGCCGCCTGCGGCCAGGGCGAAGCTGTCCTCTTCCAGGTCAGCATTATCGATGACAACCAAACCAAGTTTGTTCAGAGTTCATACATTGTATATAGCAACTACTGGAATCTGAAAGCATGTGCAGTGTTCAATATATCTGGTCCTCTACGAGCATGTGCAGTAGTATGATTCCATGATGGAGGAAACAATACATAATCATGTGCACGTCTTTCTTTTTCTTTTCTAATCAAAGTGCGCGCCTGCTTTAACATCATGGAATATAATATTTACGTAAACTAATTATAATCACATCACCAAGTCCGTCCGGCGCGCCGCCTGCAGCCACGGGGAAGCTGCCTTCTTCCAGGTCAGGATAATCGATCAGAACCAAACCAAGCAGTTTGTTCAGAGTTCAGAAATTACATAGAAACTACTGAAATTTGAAAGCTGAAAATGCTTTTGTTGTTACATATATGCAGGCCACAGTGGGGGGAGAGGAAGGCATGAAGCTTATCTTCGTCTGCTGCAACAGCAGCTGCAGTCACAGATGGAGGGAGTGAAGAGTAAATTAATTGTAATGCTACTGTTATGCTGCATGTAAAGGCAATAGAACTTTGCATTATGCCATGAATTGGTATATGTTTACTTGTCAAGTCGAGGGATAAGACGACAAACAAGAGTATGAGATGCCACTGAGCCCATGACGGAGGAAACAAAACTCAAGCATGTGTGCTCTCTGTAAAGGCAATAAAGCACACAGCAGGTTTCACATCATGGAATCTTGAAGCAAACTCTAAATTAATCACATCGAAATAAACTGTAAACTAACCCCATCGCCAGAGCCCAGGCGCCAGCTAATCGTAGCAATATACTATTGCATCTGTTGATCAGTGCCCTAGAATAGGTGAGTGTAGCTAATAGTGTTGAAGATATTATTACATAAATAAATCATGATATTGCAAACGTAAAGCAGCATGATCGCACCATTCGATCTACACATGTAAACTAGATAATAAAACATGAATATATCAAATATGCGAAACACAATGAAAGTGTACCGAGAATTTTCGAGATGCACAGCAGGAAGAACTCGCGGTACTGGACGTTGACGATGACGCGCAGCACCCAAGCGGAGAGGAGGACGAACCGTTGTTGACGAATAGAAAGCAGTCACGCGAAGCGTTTCCCACAAACCTTATTGCCGCCTTCTCGCAGTGCAGGATGTCGAAGATGAAGGTTCCGGAGACCTGCTATACCGATCGCCGGTACATGCCGACGAGCGGGACGGAGTAGACTACGAGCGACGGCGCAGTACAGAGGAGGAGGCAAACCCTAGATTGATTTCACGTATCTTGCATGGAGGCGGCGACTTCGTTTATATAGAGATATCAGGACACTTGATTAGGTTGCCTGCACGTTCTATCCGGACTCCACGCCACTCCATGCACCAGATTATTCGGTGTATTTCCAAAAACAAAACCGGATTTTTGCAGCAAAACAAAACTGCAAAAGGAGACCGCTTCTGCGCAAGGGTGAGGAACCAATTTTGGCATTCACGCGCATGTCGCATACGCTCGCTGCCTGACCTGGCGGGCCGGGCCTGGCGAGGCGAGGCGAGCGAGCGCGAGCATGTTCCTCTTATTCTCTCCACCACACATGCCTCAAGTGGATAGGAGAGCATCCCCCTATTATAAAATCGGCCCAAAATCACCATCGGAAACCAAACGAGGAAATAACACCATAGGAGATCCAAACACAATGACGACACCGAGGTACGATATTTGATAACGGAGTTCAGCCGAAGCCTACATCTCCGGGGCACTGATTATGGGCGCTCCTCCCCGATCCAGCATATTACAGTGTATCCAGGTATCCACGACCCTCCACAGGCTAGGCCGTCGGCCAGTCGTACCCACACCTATGTTACTGCCGCCTCGCGGTTACAACTAGTGTGCCTCTCTATATATAAGAGAGAATCTAGGATAGAGTCCGACTCTTACTCTAGTCCTAACACCTATTACAACTACAAGTCCTAAACTGTAACCGACTTTGTACACATATTCGACACAAACTCTAACAAACTCCACCTTGGCGAATATTTGCCACGCCAACTTGAATTTGTTCCATACATGAATCTCCGTGTACCTGGACTTAAGTTGGTTCTTCCCGCCGCTCATGCTGAACTGCCCAACAAGCCTACGCCAGGCTCGCCGCCTTCAGGATTATGCACAACAACACCAGCATGCCCATCTTCCATGACTCCACCTGCAATAGCACTCCTTTGTAACTTGTACAAACATAAGCTTGTCCTCTCACCAATCATAACAATCTTCCTATCCTTCATGATGTTCATGGTCTTCCTATCAGGATCCGCCTGATACAACCATCTTGCCTCATGTAGGCTCCCAAGCGAAATCATACTCCTGCTCAGTCCTGGCACATGTCTCACATCCGAAACTAGCACCTCGTTTCCATCATACATCTTGAACTTGACATCTCCCACTCCAACAACACGGCAACTCGTATCATCACCCAAGTGAACAACACCAAACTCACCAGATTTGTATGAAAAGAACCAGTCCCGCTTCGATGTCACATGATAGGAACTACCCGAGTACAATAGCCACGATTCATCAGACTTTCCGTTAGACATCATGAGAAGCTCATGACTGCTACTATATGAGTCATCACTATGAGTTGCTAAACATGAAATTGCACTTCTCCTCTTTTTCAGCAACGGACAATCCCGCTTAATATGCCCAATGTCATTACACTTAAAGCAACGTACAACCCTCTTCCCTTTCCTCTTCGACGATCCCGCCTCATTATCATGCTTTACCTGACCAGCAAACCTTTACCATGAGAAGCCTCAGTTGCATCGTTTTTCTTTGATATTCTCAAATGTCGCGCAAGCAACGCCGAAATTACCTCCTTAGTCTTGATGGTATCCTTACCATACATCAGAGTAGTTACCACATGTTCATAAGACAACGGTAAAGAGCTCAGAAGAATCATGGCCTTGTCTTCATCCTCCAGTTTCACATCTAACTTGCTTAGATCCGTGACCAACTGATTGAAGACATCCACGTGCCCCCTAAGGTCTGACTCTTCTTGCATCCGCAAACCATACAGCTCTTGTTTCAGATACAACTTACTTGTCACCGACTTGGACATATATTGGGTTGCCAACTTGTCCCATATTTTCTTCGGTGAATCTTCCTCAATGACATGGTACATGACAGAATCCAAGAGACACAATCTGTCAACCCCCAATTTTGCAAATCGGAGATCTTATGTGTTTACCCGTACCAATCCCTGGATCAATAGTTGGTACACACATACATAGCCGGATCACAATATATCACGGATGAATTCAGTCTAAAAGGAGTTAAGTACTTACATTAGGGCCAGGCAGGCCAACAACTATCAGAGAACAACAGCGGAAGACATAACAGTACAAGGGCCCGGTTGACATGCCACAGGCAGTCGACTGGGGAACGAGACCTAGAACGGGACCGCACTCCGATCGTCCTGTTAAGTACGCGAGCGTACTAACAAGGGCTTCTCTTCAGGCACTCTGTTAAAAGATATATATAGAGCAACAATGAGTACAAAATTACTCAACAAGCCACCACACAAGAATGCATATGATAGAGGGTATTTCAAGGAATGGCTTCCGGTTCTTTTGCGTAAAGCAAACTTTGTAAATCCTTTCACAAGCCTAAGACCTAGCATAGACTGATCAAATTTTAATACCATAGTTCATTAATCAACGACGGTTCTGTCCACCATCCATTGTCATCCAAGGATAGCTTCCCGCCATTGTGTCGTCATGATTTTCTGGGGTCTACCCCTTCTCGCTTCTCGAGAAGTTGAACCACTAGCACATAAAAATCATTATGCATACCCATCCCAATCAGTTTAAGAATTTAGAGTCTAGCCAAGTGTAATACATGTCCCGGTGCTCAATAACCGCGAGCACGGCTATTCGAATAGATTTGGTTACTCACACTGCAGTGGATGTACACTTTACCCGCACTCCGTGACTTGCCCAACAAATGAGCCGAAGTCCCAACGAATGAGACGGGTCACGGCAAAGCCTTTCAATAACCTCACATTGGCAGTACCCGCTCCATGAACTTACATCCTCATGCACTCTAGGCGTACACGGTTTCTAGCAGTGAGAGGAGTTCTGGCGCTCCCGGGAATGGAAAACTCACACATGCATTAAGTTATAATTAGATTTAGGTTTACACGTGGCGGTCCTACTGGTGGCTACTCCACCGTAGGCCCCGCCCCTCATACACATTAAAAAAACCACTATGCAGGGATACTGCCTCCGCTCGGCTATTTACTCCGCTAGGTCTATGCCCATTCGAGAAGTACGGTTGTACGAGGGTCGTTTCATGCTTAGCTTCATGGCTCGGTCCTTAACTGACCGGGGACGGTACTAGCCTTTTCCAGATACCACCCAAATCCACCATCCGCCCCAGTCGAAAACACTTGTTTGGTTTTATTTCTCCTTTCACAAATCATGTCATCGTATTCATGGCAATATGGCGCTCATGTCTCCACATGCCGCATCTCAATTACCTTCCCAAGGTAATTGCCCCAAGCATATAGCATTTTGATAAATATGAGTATGCATAATTCTAGAATAGCATTGCTAAGCATTTGTCATAATTGACTAGGGACTCATACGTAACATGGTTACAAGGTGATATGGGGTAAACAATATTCAAGGCATGGCATAACAACAAATAAGATGTTCATCATTGCATGCATTTTTATTTGTAAACCAAATAATTTCGCAATTGGGATTAACATGTTCAAGGGATAGTGATGACTTGCCTTGCTCAGGATAGTCCTTACTGTATAACCTTGATCAACCTTCACCTCCTGGAAGCTGCACGCGTTGCCTCACGACTAGTCGATACACCATAATACGCGAGAAAAACCAATATTCAACCAACAATCGAACATGTGCAAACAATTACAAATGTCGGAGTCATACCTAGGGCTGCTCATGCTACTCGTGCTTCTATCTAAATACAACGATCATACACTAAAGGAGGTTTTATTCTAATAAAATTTGTGGTACGGTTCTGTGGTTGGATAGACTTAGGATTAACCAATAACAGTGAATCATCTATATTATTATTTTATTAGTGGAGCTATTATTAAATTATGGGCATATCTTACTCATCATTATAAAAGGTTAATAATTATCCAAGTTCTATATGTTAGATTTGTGAGACTGTTAATATTAGATGTGCGGATTATCTTATCACATAATTCTATAATGGATAATCCTAATTCGCAGTTGGGCTACTATTATATGAGGTCAAGATTTATAACTAGTGTTTTCTTTATCTTAGATATTTTATCGTATAATTTATAGTTCGATAGGTGCAACCATAAGTGACCGTGTTACCGTATGTGTAAGTACGGATGTACCGCACATGCGAGTCAAGGATGTATTAATATTGGATTATTTTCTAAATACTTGCCACTTATTAGAAACTGTACAGTATATGTGTGCAAGAGTATCCATGGGTTCGACTGTCTATTGTCCATGAGCTTTTCAATACAACTTATACCGCATATGCAATTAGGATGGCTCTGTTTAGTTAATTAATGGATGACAACCAAATTATATATACACTACCCCATACAATATGACATTTATTAATTTCGTATAGGCGATTTAATCACATTAGCGCTGTTATTATTTCTCGTAAATAAGCTATGAATTGACTTAAGCGTACTCATATCTTATCTACAAAATTACAAGGCTAAACTTTATTTAAATAACCTATAAGTCATGGGTTTAATCATATTTGGACATAGTTTAATAAATGGTACTAGTATTTTCCTATACTCCCATTAATTTGAAACATTAGTTATAATTTAATTTCTATGGTTGCTACAGTGGAAAAACACGTTAAAGATATTTATTTTACTGTGAATATCCACTTTTATTTATTAGCACACTATTTAGGTTAACTATTATCTAATCACTTGATATTAGTTATTTTATAATTATAAATATATTTTGTTAAATAGTGAATTATATATCATTGGAAAGAGTATGAATTTAGATAAATTTAGGTTCAAGTTTCACTCCAATCGGAGCTAAAATGAATAAGTTATGTTTGTTCAAAGATTCAAATTTGAATTAAATCCAACAATTGTGAAAATGTACTGTGCCCAAAACAGAGGTGGGGTCGACCTGTCAGATTCTTCTCTCTCTCCACCCTTTTTCTTTTCTTTCTTTTTTTTTGTTTTTCTTTCCTTCTTCTTCTTCCTCCGGCTTCTTTCTTCTGTTCTCTCTCTTCTCCTCTCTCAGCTTCTCTGCTTCTCTGCTTCCCTGCTTGCCCTGGCCGTGCGGCGCCCAGCGGCGGATGGAGAAGGGCGGCGCGGCGGCAGGCAGGCGCGGTGGCGTGGTGCGCGACGGCGGTAGCGCGCGGCGGGCGGGCGCGCGGCGCCGTGGCCGATGGGGACGGCGAGCGCGCGGCGACGGGCGCATGGTGGCGGACAGGAGCGCGGGGGGGGGGGGGGGGGATTTATAGGGGACGAGGGGGGAGCGGTGGCCGACGGGGACGCGGATGGGACGCTGCGGCGGCGGCGGGCTCGAGGCGCACGCAACGGCAGCGATGGCGACGGCAGCGGCAGCGGCGCGGCAGGCGCGGCAGCGGCGCAGCGGCGGGCTCGAGGGGGCGGGGCTCCAGGCGCGCAGGCGGCGCAGGCGCGCAGGAGGTAGGGCGGCGGTAGCGGCGGTAGGCCGGCCGAGTAGGCCGGGGAAGATAAACACTGACTTTTTTTATTTTTTTATTTTTATTATTATTATTATTATTATTATTATTATTATTATTATTATTATTATTATTATTATTATTATTATTACTACTATTATTTTTTTTAAATGTTGATTGATTCTACATTTAGAATTTGTCCACAATTTATATCCGTATCCGGTACGCCCTTCAACGTGTGTGAATAATCATAACACTTATATATGGTTTAAATAAATTCGTGGCATTTAGGTAAAATATTTATTCACTAAAATTTTATCTTAGGATCTTATTTTAATCTACGCACAGTAAGTGTTCCCCTTGTCGATTTCCGTTCTAGGGTTTGCACCGAAATAAATTCCGATAAATTTAATTCCCGTAAAACAAAGATTCAAATAAACAAGCCATAAAATGCGGCATGATGCAAATTTTAATTATAAGGTTTTGAACTTTTGTATTTTTAGGGTTTCGGAGAAATTTTAAATATGAAAAAAGAGAAGAGTTTATTCCGTAAATTCTCTAGGCAATCGAATTTAACATTTAGTGTCCAAAAGTCTAAGTTTTATCCAAAAGTTGTGACGGCACAAATATATTTTATTGCATTATCCAAATGAAGTTAAATCCCAAAATCAGTCTAGATAATTTTGGAGGCTCTTTTATATAATAGGTTATTATAGTGGTGATCATTATTTCATGTGATGAGTTCGAAGTTAATCTGAGTATTCTTGTGAGATCAGGCCATTAACATGGTTGAAATATCTAGTACTGGATCTGTAATTTATATCACATGGACTTAATAATTAACCTGTCCTATATTTGGCTTGTTATCGCATGCGCAAATAAATAATAATGTATTCTTGTAAATTGTATTTATTACCTAGATGTTTACCTTCAATTTGATTCTCCATTGTGACAATTTATGGTTGGCCAAGCAATAACAATCATAAAAACCAGCATGATGCAAAAGTTTTTAAAAGTTCGAAATTTTAATGATTTTTATTGCCGGAAATTTTCAGGGTGTTACACAATCGCATTGTTGCAGCTGCCTGCGCCTTGATTTCCTCCTTGTCATCATCCATCTTCTCCGGCTTCATCTCACCAAGAGTCTTGGATATCCCCTGTTGAGCCAACAGATCCTTCACCCTTGTCTGCTAGAGAACAAAATTCCCAATGCCATCAAACTTCACCACCTCAAATTTGGAAGCCATCGCCGTTGTCATCGACGATAATCAACTCAACCGACTGTCGCCTGGGTCAAATTGATTTGCCCTGGTTAGACCGACCCGCCTGATCGATCTAAACAGTAACAGCCTACAATCTGTACCAATCGCAAGCCCTATTTTCACGCACTTCTACACACCTTCACCTGAGCCCCTTGCCTTCTTCGATCAATCTACCTTAAATGTCTCTGTTGTGAACGCCTAAGCCCCTGATGCCCAATTATTTGATGCTGTCGATTCACAGCCTTGCTATACTCCTAGGTGTCTCCTTTTAAAGCGTATCCAGATGTGTCGGTCTGGCTAGATAGGCAAACCAAGTCTAAATTGACTCTATATCCGTCTAGCGCTCGGCTCATATGATCTCCATGCGAGTCATGAATCTGAGTTGGACAACAGCTTGTATTCACCAGCGATAAAACCACACCGCTCCGCCTAGCATACAAACTCTCCATGCCTTGGGTCAATGCTTGAAGCCCACGGCATGCTTTTGTGCGACCGCACGCGCTAAGCGCGCATGCATCCATGCTGCTCTGCTTCCTCACGCAGGCCCCAATAGTTTGATCGGATTTGACTTAATTAGTACCTGACTGACCACCATACAACTGTCTCTAAGTACACAAAAAATAATCAGATATCCTGCTTTGCATTAATGGCCACCATGATATTCATGCACATGCATATACCAGCGTCTTGACATCCATGCATGACTTCCAGGGAACCATATATAGACCACGGTCCAATGCTTTTGCAACCTGATATTTTTATCTTCCATACTGCTACATGCCGTTGAACGGTACTTGCACATCTCGCTCAAAAACTCCTGTGTGCAGCCCTCCTGCGTGATGCGCATAACTGCGCCCTCGCACACCACCAGTGTACGAGCAATGCTCCATCTTAGACTCATCGCCGACAAATATTGCACACTGCGATGCTGTCCCCGTATAGCATGCCGAAGTCGCCGCCAACAGCGTCGTCTTCGCTAGCCGCCAATCGACCCGAGTACCACGTCTAGCTATCTCCCTGTCGATCGCAATTCATCGGAAAGTTTGAGCCACCCGCCCAAAGTGTCCGACACCACCGATTGGATTGTCAATCGCTCCCACTGCCATCAACCCGAGCACCACGTCTAGTCAACTCCCTGTTGAAAGAAATCCATCAAACGGTTCAGGTCATCGCCTGAAGTGTTCGACCCACCGATCAAATTCCGTTGATCGCCGTCGTGCTCCATCTTGTGCCATGCCCTATCCCGGACTGTGTGCAACCTGGCACAGTGTGGTGCACCTCCTTCGTACCTCTTCCTTGGATCTCCTGCAGGCTCTGATACAACTTGTTATAAAACCGGCCCGAAATCACCATCGGAAACCAAACGCGGAAAAAACACCATAGGAGACCCAAACACAATGATGACACCGAGGTACGATATTTGATAACGGAGTTCAACCGAGCCTACATCTCTGGGGCACTGATTATGGACGCTCCTCCCCGATCCAGCATACTACAGTGTATCCGAGTATCCACGACCCTCCACCGGCTGTGCCGCCGGCCAGTCGTACCCACATCTATGCTACTGCCGCCTTGCGGTTACAACTGGTGTGCCTCTCTCTATATAAGTGAGAATCTAGGGTAAAGTCCGACTCTTACTCTAATCCTAACACCTATTACAACTCCAAATCCAAAACTGTAAACGACTTTGTTTACATATTCGACACAAACTCTAACACTCCCTTATAAGGAGGTCTCCCTCTCCTAAAATAGGCAAGGTGGTACTAAACTCCTCGTGCATGCCATCCCATGAGATGGGCTTTTGTGATTTTCCAAAGAATTAATGTTCATATGGGCCTTAGCCCATATATTAATTCCAACAAATAGAAGTACGAAAAGGAAAATGCAAAGATCCCTACTAACCTGTAAGGTCTATTAGTAGGAATTAAGTACTCTCTCAGGAGCCTCAGCATTTGCATTCTAACAAACCTAACGTTTTGACAAAGACCATTGCATTTCCATGGTGTTACTAGAGCAAAACATATTATTATTGCTTCAGTGCTAGTGTGCAGGAAATTGTAGAATCAAGGAGTTGATTTAGATTTTGTGATGAAAATATTGGTGGTTTGCTAATGTTAATTTGGAGATTTTTGAGATGGTTGATTTTGTTGTGCAGTTTCGGTTGACCCTAGCGGTTAGATCGGCTGAGTACCGGAATATGGTTCCTTGGTTGTTGCATGTGCAGGTGTTGCTTGAGGCCTCGGGAGAGTGTTGCCGGTGATAGATCGGAGTCGACTTGGGAGAAGTTGATGTCCAAGGATCATGAGATCATGCGGGATACTAAAGGCTAGAGGACAATGCACGTGGTGATGAAAAAATCCATATGGTATACAAGAGGGATTGTGTACGTATGGAAAGAGGAGTCGAATTTGGAAGGAAGTCCGAATTTGGGAAATTTGATTGAGATAAGGAAAGAGATAAGTTGTTTACTTGCAAGAGAAGATTTCCTACGTGGGTTAGGAGTCCTAAGTTGTGTTAGATTCGTGAGCTTTGCACAACCTACTTCATGTATAAATAGAGAGGGAGGGTGAGGCCTCCCGGTATCGGTTTTAGAGACTAGAGTTGAGAGAAAGTTAGGGTTTCGAATTTAGTTCGAGATTTTGGTGAGGAGTGCTGTTGGTGCACTTTGTAAACACTAGTTGATGCAATAAAGTCGAAAAGTTTCAATCTACATCTTCGAGTTTGTTATCTACCGGTGTTTCTGGGTCCCGACGGTCTAACCGCAGTTATGCGTGCGGTCTGACCGGTGGGATAGCGGTGGTCTGACCGTGGGTGTCCGGGCGGTCTGACCGGCGAGGAGCTGGCGGTCTGACTGGAAGCAGGAGGGCGGTTCGACCTGCGGTGACAGGACTTCGTCGACGTCTTCTTTTGAGGGTAATCTTTAATTCCGCAAAAGATTTTTGGGTTTTTGATTTTCCCTACCATTCACCCCCACTCTGGTAGGTTTACTTGGTCTTGTGCGATCCTACAGAAATCAATTACCATTAGTGATTGGGGATATGAATAAGAAAAGGAGTAGCCATAGCTACCCATAAAAGAAAAGAAGAGTGGTTCAGCGGTTGTCTAGGTAGTCAGAATGTTCAGCTATGCAATATACGTAAGGCCTTACCACCTTTCCTAAATCACTCCCTCCTGCAGTACTGTTGCTTTGTTCCACTGTGTCGCATTCTTACACTGCATTTCTACTGGCTGTGGGTAAGCTCAATACATATAGCTGAATTTTTACTTACTTTGTTTCCTTAAGTTGATCTGTAAATGCTCATTTTGACTGCAGGGCACGGAGTTTCAACAGGATCAGTTGCGTCCATTTATGTCTGCTTTCTGATTGATTGAGATGAGATGAGATCTATTGAGATGGAGGAATAACTTTGAACGAAGAAAATCTTATTAAGCTCGTGTTCGTTCGATGGTCTGTAGCGTTGAGTGATTCAGATCAGCATGTCAACACCTGTTGATGAGAGATGCTGTAGGTGCTGCTGTTTAAGCTACAGAACCTATTGATATTATACAGATCTGAATACATATTTTTTGTGGATAATGTCAGATGTGAGTTCATGAAATTGGGATTGTGTTTAGTTCATAGCATCCTTTCTTTGCAGTGAATCAGTGCTCCTGTTGAAGTCACCAATTGGATGCTTTCTACTCTATGTTCTGCAGCTGGATGAGCAGACATGATTCAGTTCAGTACTTCAGTCATTGTATCTGAAGATTCTGAACACATACATACAGAGTGAACCATATGGATTCAGATCAGAGATGTTCTTCTCTAACATGGTTATCATCAATCACACTGCAGCACAAACTTGCAGTGGTCTTTCGTTCTATGAAACTGGAGGGAACAAATTTTGGTCAGATACAAAAAAATGCGTGAAAACAAGTATAGTTGTAAACAATTAATTCGTTATACTCCAATATTTGATTTAAAATCTTCTTATATTTACAACGGCACTGCCTCCAAGAGTCTTTGCAGAGTTCCCATGGTCCAACTTCTGTAAGTTTACTCGTGAAACCTGTCCATTGGATTCACCGCTGAAAGTTTTAATCCTAGGATGCGACAGGACTGGCAAGACCCAGAATCTCATAATTAGAAACCTCTGTCTTTGTCTCCTTGGCATTGCAGAGGCAAGCTAAAGCAGAGAACGAGTTGTCGTCAGGAAGGCCATTCTCTAGACACTTCGAGATAGAAAGATCGCTCTTTCTCATCTTTGATCTCCTTCTTGAGAGATAGCATCTCAGTTGCCTGTAGCTTCTCGAAAAAAACAGGTACGATTCAGCGAGGAGAGGAGAGGCCTACAAGAAGCACATAGGATGCAACCATGAGCATCATGAAGCTGCAGGACTGATCATGGAATCTTGGAGCACAAAACTGAAGCAGGTGTAGCTTTCCTTCTCTCTTTTTTTTACCTAATTAAATGGCGCAGCTGGTTTCACAACATGGAATCTTGGGGTGAACTGCAAACTAATCACATTGAGGTAAACGGTAAACCAATCACATGGAAGTAAACTGTGAACTAATCACATCGCCAGGCGCCAGCTAATCGTAGCAATATACTAGTACATATATTACACCTGTTGATCAGTGTCCTACAATTGGTGAGTCCGTCAGTGTAGGATATGGATAAAAAAAAGAGGCATAGGTATACGGTTAATGAATAGACAAAATCTTGGGTTGTGGAGCATACACAAATGGACAATAACTTAAAATTTGGTCAGGGATAGTACCATGGGAAAGATAAAAGAAAAGAAGAGTGGTTCAGCAGTTGTCTGGCTAGTCTAACCGTTAAGCTATGCAATATATGCAATGCCTTACCACCTCTCCTAAACCGCTCCCTCCTGCAATATTCTTGCTTCGTTCCAGCTGTGGGTAAGCTCAAGACATATAGCTGAATTTACTTCCTTTGTTTCCTTAAGTTAATGTGTAAATGCTCATTTCTTTTTTTTTTTGAATAGTAGTGTAAATGCTCATTTCGACTGCAGGGCACGGAGTTTCATCAGGATCAATTGCGTCCATTTCTGTCTGTGCTCTGATCGATTGAGATGAGATCTAGTAGGAAGGAAAAGTCTGCTTCATCTGAATAAACACATATATACTGCTCTCTCCTTGCAGCACATACTCTCTGGTTGGTGGATGTCAACACATTTACCTGTATTTCTGCTATTATCCCATTGATCCTTCTAGTCAACCTTCTGAATCATTCAAGTTCTACATCTGTATGATGAGCATACTCTTCACTTCTTACTTTCATCTCACCCCTTTTTGCAGTTGTAGCAGCACAATCAAAGGTTCTCTGTTGATGACTGGCTCATAATGTTCTGAAATCCATTCTACACTTGGCGTATCCACTCAGTTTCTTTTGATCTTCACTAATCTGAGTCTGTCAAGTATCCCAAGTAGATGGGTCAGAGCAAACTTCTAGCTTGTGCAAGATGAATGCTACTATACTACTGACTCTTGTTAAGTAACATATGTCTTTTCATGCTGAATTATCACTCCATAAGGTAAGATTTGCATGCAATATACTTGAGTAAAACCCCTCAACTTGTTGCCGGTTACTTGTTTCTCCTCGTTTACCATTATTCCAGTTCTTTAGCTTCAGTATGCTAACTTGCTCAAAACACATGGCAAAACAACTTATTAAAAAACTTACTGAAAAATGTAACCCCATTATTCCAGTCCTTCACCGAGATGTGCCCCTCTGTTACAAAGATACTCTGAAACTGATTGAACTTTTCTCCATTTTCAGATCGTGTAATTCTCATAAGTAAACTTGGAAATTTTTGGTGCATCACCATCAACGAGTTTCTCTATGGCAACCATACTGGATTCTTTGATTGGATCATGCGTAAACAAGTTGCAAGGGATCATTACAGAGGAGGCAATATTGATTTTAGGTGTAGAAGAAGAACTCAGAAAACTGCAGAATAGAATGAAACAAATACAGTGTTTTATCAGTGATGCTGAGCGAAGAGGTATGGAAGACTCAGCAGTACACAATTGGGTTTCTTGGCTAAAAGATGCTATGTATGACGCTGATGACATTATCGATTTGGCTAGTTTTGAAGGAAGCAAGATATTAAATGGCCATTCTTCTTCACCAAGAAAAACAACTGCATGCAGTGGGCTTTCACTTCTGTCGTGCTTTTCCAATATTCGGGTTCGCCATGAGATTGGTGATAAAATTAGAAGCCTGAACCGAAAATTAGAGGAAATAGCAAAGGATAAAATATTTGCAACACTTGAGAATACACAGTCATCTCATAAAGTTTCAACATCAGAATTGAGGAAAAGTTGTCAAATTGTTGAACCCAACCTTGTGGGGAAAGAGATATTACATGCTTCTAGAAAATTGGTGAGCCAGGTGCTTACGCACAAGGAAAAGAAGGCTTACAAGCTTGCTATTGTTGGAACAGGGGGAATCGGAAAGACAACACTTGCTCAGAAAGTATTCAATGATCAGAAATTAAAAGGAAGCTTCAACAAACATGCATGGATCTGTGTTTCTCAGGACTACTCTCCAGCCTCTATTTTGGGACAACTACTTAGAACCATCGAGGTTGAACACAGACAAGAAGAATCAATTGGCGAGCTACAAAGCAAGCTTGAATCAGCTATTAAAGACAAGAGTTTTTTTCTTGTGTTGGATGATCTATGGCAGTCCGATGTATGGACCAATCTACTACGAATTCCACTGCATGCTGCAGCCACAGGAATAATTTTGATAACTACTCGGCAAGATACTGTCGCTAGGGAAATTGGGGTTGAGGAAGCACATCGTATCGACCTAATGTCACCAGCTGTTGGTTGGGAGCTACTCTGGAAGAGCATGAACATTCAGGATGAGAAAAAAGTGCAAAATCTGCGAGACGTAGGGATTGAGATTGTTCAGAAATGTGGTGGGCTACCTCTTGCAATCAAGGTTATTGCTAGAGTTTTGGCAAGCAAAGATAAAACAGAGAACGAATGGAAAAAGATTTTAGCTAAAAACGTTTGGTCCATGGCTAAACTTCCTAAGGAAATAAGAGGTGCTCTATATCTAAGCTATGATGATTTACCAGAGCATTTAAAGCAATGTTTTCTTTATTGTATTGTATACCCTGAAGACTGGACCATTCGCCGTGATGAACTTATCAGGATGTGGGTTGCCGAAGGCTTTGTAGAAGTGCACACAGATCAATTACTAGAAGATACAGCAGAAGAATACTACTATGAGCTAATAAGTAGGAATCTTCTCCAACCTGTTGGCTCATATTTTGATCAGAGCAGATGCAAAATGCATGATCTCTTAAGGCAACTTGCTTGTTATCTATCAAGAGAAGAATGTTATATTGGCGATCCAACATCATTGGTGGATAATAACATGTGTAAACTGCGACGCATTTTGGTTATCACCGAGAAAGATATGGTAGTCATACCTAGCATGGGTAAGGAGGAGATTAAGTTGAGAACTTTTAGAACCCAACAAAATCCACTGGGAATTGAGAACACATTTTTCATGAGATTTATGTATCTTCGTGTTTTAGATTTGTCTGACTTACTTGTGGAAAAAATACCAGATTGTATTGGACATTTAATTCATCTACGTTTACTTGATCTTGATGGAACCAGCATATCCTGTCTTCCAGAGTCTATTGGTGCTCTAAAAAATCTCCAAATGTTACACTTACAGAGGTGTGAATCTTTGCACAGTTTGCCTACTGCAATCACTCAGTTATACAATTTAAGGCGGCTCGCTCTTGGTGGTACACCATTAAACCAAGTTCCAAAAGGGATAGGAAGTCTGAAATTTCTTAATGATTTAGAAGGATTTCCTATCGGTGGTGGAAGTGACAATACCAAAATGCAAGATGGATGGAAGTTAGAAGAATTGGCTCATCTTCCGCAGTTGAGGCGGCTTGATATGATAAAATTGGAAAGAGGTACTCCTTGCAGCTGTACAGACCCATTTATGCTAACAGAGAAAAAGCATCTCAAAGTTCTGAATCTACGGTGCACTGAACAGACCAATGAATCATATTCAGAGGAAAATGCTAGAAACGTTGAGGAGATCTTCGAGAAGCTAACACCTCCACACAACTTAGAAGAGCTTGTTATTGTGAATTTCTTTGGTTGTAGATTCCCCACCTGGCATGGTGCTGCCCATTTGTCTTCAGTAAAGTACTTGAAACTCATAGATTGCATATTTTGTGTGCATCTTCCACCAATGGGACAGCTACCAAACTTGAAATACCTGAGAATTTATGGAGCAAGTGCAATCACCAAGATTGGACCCGAATTTGTTGGCTGCTGGGAGGGTAATCTCAGATCCACAGAGGCAGTTGCTTTCCCCAAACTCGAATGGTTGATCATCGAGGATATGCCCAACTGGGAGGAGTGGTCCTTTGTAGAAGAAGAAGAGGAGGAAGCAGCTGTAGCAGAGGATGGAACTGCTGCTTCGAAGCAAAAGGGGGAGGAAGCCCCGTCTCCATGGTCATCGTGGCTGCTGCCTTGTTTGACGAGGTTGGAACTTCTGGACTGCCCCAAGCTGAGGGGTCTCCCACCACAGCTTGGACAGCAGGCCACCAACTTGAAGGACCTCCTTATAAGTGATGCAAGCTGCTTGAAGACGGTGGAGGACCTCCGGTTCCTATCTGGTTACCTTCAAGTTGAAGCATGTGAAGGCCTGGAGAGGGTCTCCAACCTTCCCCAAGTGAGAGAGCTGTTTGTAAATCGTTGCCCGAATTTGAGGCATGTTGAGGAGTTGGGCGGTTTGGAGCAGCTATGGCTGGATGAAGGTATGCAGGAGATCTCTTCACTGTGGGTCCCTGGGCTTCAAGAGAAACACCGCCAGCTCCATGGAGATGAGCATGAGCTGGAGGTCAACGAGTGGCTATTGAGAGCCAATTATTTTTAGAAAGGCGCAAGGTATGTACACTAATTGCTTGGGATTTTTCACTAGAATAAACTAATCATTGGGTTGTACATTCATGCTGCCCCTCTGCTCTTCAGTTGTATGCAGCTATTCTAGCATTTGATAGTCTCCTTAGTAGGTTGTTCATGTTGTGTGCATTGACTGATTGTTTAATGATCTACTATATGATTTACTTCTTTTTTATTAGTGCTGCATGTAACCATTTTGTGTGGTCAAGATTTTCTTAAAATGGTGGATATACATGAACTAGTTAATTGGTTGGCCATATCTTTTATCCTCTCAATGATCTTATTAAGATCCTGCATGCTATGATCAATAAATGTATTGTCCCATATGTACTACGACATGATCATATCCACTAGTGTACATAACTCTGAAGACACAGATATATATTACTGCTACTCCAAATGAAAACTATATGGGTTATATCACAAAAAAAAAAAATACTATAATAGCATTGCTATTCACTATATGCCAGTAGGAGTATCGTAGATGGATATATCCATCCAAGGACTTGTCCCAACATAAATGGTTTAGCATTTGGTTCATAGGCTGCAAAAGTGCAAGATAAACATAGTGGGCTTCCTTAGGCCAAGAGATATGTAACCCTTAATTTCGACTCTTGAATGTGCTAGCTATGATGTAGACCAGTTTACATGCATTTAGCCTTCAATTCCACAAGTGTGTTCTATGTCAGATCATGCATGTGTGCCCAAGATATTGAAGTCAGCATTTACTATCTTGTAAAAGCACATATACACATGAATTTTTGCAAGACAATAGACCTATGGAGTAATTGTTTTAGATATGACAAAAAATAGGTCAGGCCCAATGTTACAGATTCCTTGCACCCTGTGAGCAGGATATTAAACATGAAAGGTTTGTTTAGTGCAAAAAATAGCCACCTAAATGTCTTTGTATTGCTTCAAATTGATTAATATTTTTGTTCATATTCTATCTGTCAAAATAAGCGGAGGATATTGCCGACATGCCTATGTGTATATGTGTAGTCCATATGTGTCTTTTCCTTATACTTTTTGTAATGCATGCCTGATGTTTGGTAAGTTAATTCCACGAAATATGATTGTTGCAAAACTGATAATACTTATATTTCTTTCCTTAATTAAGTTATTAAAACTGATGTCTGATGAGTATATATATATATCCATGATTAATTTGTGTGTGCTTATTTGTTTTGTAGGTTGTTAATCTTGAAGAGTTGGGCAGTGCAGTCTTTTCTTATCTGTTTTTTTTCTCTGTACCTAGTCACTGGTCTCTGAAAGATTAAAAATGCAAAAAAAATATGAAAATTTAAAAAACAAAAAAAACAAAAGCATAAAAAAGGGAAAATGTCCATAAATGAAAAAAATGCATTTTCTTTAGCTATTGTAAAAATACATTTTCATATATTTTGCTATATTTGCTTGTGTTTGTTTTCTTTTAAAACTTTTTCTTTGTAGGTTGGTAGGTAACTCTGCCTATGTCATCTTAGGTGTAACTAAATGACATAGCCGGTCCCAAGCCCGGAAAAAGGAGGAGGGGATATAATCTTGTATACTTGTATATTGAAATGGTGCTCTGCTGCTAGATAGATCATTTGGGATTTTCTTGGAAGTTTCTGCACTTTTGTCAAGTTAATTTCATCTTCAGTGATGGATCGGAATAGTTATGGTGGAGAGGCATCCACTCTGTTTATTTGTTCGACAAATCTGATTCTAGACTATTTTGGTTTGACCTCATTACAGTCTAGTTTTCCAGTAAAAGCAATTTGGGTGAACACATGCATCAGTTCATCATCCTCTGTCCTACATCCTGTTTCAGTCATCAGTGCAAGATCAGTTGATATTTTGGAGACCACAAATGCACAAGTCTGTTTGTTGGAGGCTTTAGGCTGTGTTCTTTCTCCCGTTTTCCTAACTCACCTCTCTCGTTTTCTGCGCGCACGCTTTTCAAACTACTAAACGGTGTGTTTTTTGCAAAAAGTTTCTATACAAAAGTTGTTTAAAAAATCAAATTAATACATTTTTGAAAAAAAATTAGCTAATACTTAATTAATCACGCGCTAATAGATCGCTCCGTTTTCCGTGTTTACTGTGAGGGCTGGGAACTCGTTGCTGCGAACGCAGCCTTAGTATTTTTCATGATCAAACTGGTGCAGAAAACATCTGTTATCATAGATCACACTATTTAGGTTCAGAACACAATTACGAAGCAGATGATCAACAAATAAAAATGATGAATTTAAACTCATGAAAAATAGAGTTGGCAAAAACCTGAAAATAAGAGAGGCGTGTTAGGTTTAGGGTTCCCTTAGGGTTTCGATCTAGAGGTCGTTCTAGCTCTTAGGATTAATAGATGGATTCTTTGGAAGAGAAACGGAGAGAGAGAGAGAGAGAGAGAGAGAGAGGAAGAGATGAGTCCACACCTTCGCCGCCCTTGGAGCTCGACGCGGCCATGTCTAGGGTTTGGAGTTGGGGATGATGTCTGAGAGGCAATTAATTTAGATGGCATAAGGTATGTACACTGATTGATTGATTTGGATTTTGCACCCTAATCTGCTCTGTTGCTAGCATTTGATGGCCTTGTTAATTCTTTAGTTGGGCACATTGACTGTTCTTTTGACCTGTATGTTTTGTTTTCTTTTGTTTTCTTTTGATTGAGCCAATTATTTTAGAAAGGCGCAAGGTATGTACACTAATTGCTTTAATGATCTATATGATTCTCTCTTTTTTTTCATTAGTGCTGCACGTAACCATTTCACCGTGGTCAAGATTTTCATAAAATGGTTGATATTCATCGACAAATTAATTAGTTGGCCATATCTTTTGTCCCCTCATAGTCTTATTAACATCCTGCATGCTATAATCAATAAATGTATTGGCCTATATGTACTACAACAATAATCATATCCAGTGGTGTACAAAGCTCTGAAGACAGAGATAAGTAGCCCTTAATTCGACTCTTGAATGTGCTAGCTATGATGCAAACCAGCTTATATGCATTTAGCCTTCAATTCCACAAGTGTATTCTATGTCACATCATTCATGTGTGCAGAAGATCTTGAAACTAACATTTACTATCTTGTAAAAACACATATACACATGAATTTTTGCAAGACATTAGACCTATAGAGTAATTGTTTTAGATATGACAAAAAATAGGTCAGGCCCAATGTTGCAGATTCCTTGCAACCTGTGAGCAGGATATTAAACATGAAAGAGTTGTGCACATCTGTTTCTACTGTAGGGCTCCTAATTAAGGTTTCTTTAGTGCAGAAAATAGCCACCTAAATGTCTTTTTATTGGTTCAAATTGATTAATATTTTTGTTCGTATTCTATCTGTTAAAATAAGCAGAGGATATTGCCGATCGACATGCCTACTTATAATCCATATGTGTCTTTTCCATATACATTTTGAAATGCATGCCTGATCTTTGGTAAGTTCAATTCCAGAAAATATGGTTGTTGCAAAACTGATGTCATTTATATTTTATTTTCCTTAATTAAGTTACTAAATTACCAAATTGCTTATGTATATACATCCATGATTAATTTGTGTGTGCTTATTTATTTTGTAGGTTGTTAATCTTGAAGAATTTGGACAGGGCGGCCACTTCTAATCTTTTTTTTTGTCTTTACATAGTTACTGGTCTTTGAAAGAATAAAAAGTTCAAAAAAGAAAGTTTTAAAAAAATAAAAAACAAAAATATCTAAAAAACTGGGAAATGTCAAAAAAATAAAAAACATGTATTTTCTTTAGCTCTCATAAAATACATTTCATGTTTTTTAGATTTGTGTGCATTTCTTTTCTTTTTTTAGGTGTGTAGGTAACTCCGCCTATGTCATCTTAGGTGGAATTAAATGGCATAGCTGGTCCCAAGCCCGGAAAAAGGAGGAGGGGGTAATTTGGTATAGATGTGTATTTGAATTATGCTCGGCTGCTACATAGATCATTGGGATTTTTCTACATTTTTATCAGATTAATTTCATTTTCAGTGATGGAATAGTTATGGAAACACTTCTGGAGACTCATCCACACTTATTGCTCTTGTGGATAATTCTGATTCTGAACCATTTAAGCTTTAACCTGACCACCATTCCTTTCATCATGAGGTTTTAGAGTTGCGAATTCAGATAGAAAAGTAGTCAAAGGAAGTTCAGTGCCGGCCATGACCTGAGGCAGGGCACCCCAACCCAGTTGCTCTAGGAGATAGGTCCATTCAAGTCTCAGAGCCCAAGACACCCTCGAAGCCCAGAGTGCCTGAAGTCCTGAACAACAATATACAATTTTAATTTCCTGTGAGATCAAACCATAACAGCTAGAACCTATGAATGATTATCATAGAGGTACATTTTTGTTGTTATGTTGGTTTGACCAATCTAGCTGATGAATTGATGAAAGAGTTATAGTTACAGACCCACTAATCAATAAAAACATCACCATGCTAGACAAGTATGAAAGAAATGTGCATATCCCTCTGTGGCTAAAAAATATAGTTTTAGCCTAAATATTGGTCCCACACAGATTGTATTTTTAGAGCATGATTCACTAGACCTCTTTAATAATAGTTCATATTATTCTTATTTTTCCAGCAAACCAGTAGTACCCCCTCCTCCTCTTTCTTGTTTGTCTCATCATTAATAAAGGGTATAGTAGTATTTTAATCTTTTGCTTAGTCTAACTTTGCTATTAAAATCTATAGTCTTTTAGGGAGGGAGGGAGTGTGTGTGTGACACGCTACAACAATATGATTGAGGCTCTGTTTAGGAGAGTTTCTAGTGGCTATAGCTTCTCTAGAATCTCCAGCTCTCCCAAACAGTACAGATTCTCAGTTAGCTTCTAAGAACCTGTAGTAATAGAATCAAAAAAATGAACTACAAGCTAGAAGTTGGAAAACCCAACTACTCAAAATCTTAGTCTCTTGGGCCTGATTGTAATGTGCAGTTTTTAATGCTGTGAACTTAGTGTGTCACTTTGGTTTGTTGTTCCCGTTGTTATGTTGCTGGCAGTTATGTTTGTCATCAGTTACTGTGATAAAAGTGATGGTCTGAAATTATGTAAAGCCCATTTCCGCATTTCCTTGTCCTAATTAATGAATTTACCTAGCCAATTGACACCATCATGAGGGAAAAATACTGAGGACTCAGTCAACCCTGCAATCTAGTAGTTTACATGTTTATGCAAATCTTCAACTTCTTCATGGACTCTGAAATTAGAATAGAATTTTGTGTTCATTTCTTGTATTCTTCAGATATTCAGTTCAGTTATATATAGTGTCATGGTTGTCATCTGAACTGTTTTGAGTTCATGAACAATATATCGCTTAAGTTCATCTAATAAGCCCAGTTATTCTTACCCTGAATGTCTAATGCAGCACAGCAAAGCAATGCTGAATCACATCCAGTATATCATTATTATCATATCCATTTTTTCCTTAAATTTCACTGCACGCAATATTGAAAACTATACAGGTGCTATGGTACGTTAAATCAGTACGAAATTAATGTAGGCAACAGGTGCAAATTCATCCTTAACAAGCAGATAAAAGAATGATACAAATGGTGGATATACATTGAAAAATTAATTACTTAGCCATATCTTTTGTCCTCTGATGGTCTTATTAATTAGCTATACCTTTTGTAATGCATGTCTGATGTTTGGTACGTTCAATTCCAGAAAATATGATTGTTGCAAAACTGATGGCACTTATATTTTATTTTCCTTAATAAAGTTATTAAATTACCAAAATGCTTATGTACGTACATCCATGATTAATTTGTGTGTGCTTATTTATTTTGTAGGCTGTTAAACTTGAAGAATTTGGGCTGTGCGGTCCATTGTAATCTGTACTTTTGTCTTTACCTAGTTACTGATATTTGAAAGATTAAAAAAAATAAAAAAACCAAGAAAATTTAAAAAAACAAAAATATCAAAAAAAGGGAAATGTCAGAAACAATAAGAAAGTTATATTTTCTTTAACTCTTGTAAAATACATTGTCATGTTTCGTTAGATTTGTGTGTTTTTTCTTTTTAATTTTTGTTATTGTAGGTGTGTAGGTAACTCCACCTATGTCATCTACTCATCTTAAGTGTAACTAAATGACAGAGCCGATCCCAATCCTGGAAAGAGGAGGGATAATCTTGTATAGATGTGTGTCGAAATGATGCCCGGCTGATACATAGTAGATCATTGGGATTTTTCTGCACTTTTATGAGATCAATTTCATTTTTAGTGATGGAATAGTTATGGAAACACTTCTGGAGACTCATCCAATCTTATTGCTCTGTTGGATAAATCTAATTCTGAAATATTTAAGCTTGACCAGAACACTAGGTCTGAGGTGGTGTTCTTTTCTTATATAGATGAAGATTAGGTGTTTTAGTAAAACGAGATGATATTAATGTATGATTAATTGAGTTTTAATTATTAAAAACTTGAAAAATAGATTTATTTGATTTTTAGAATAACTTCCATATAGAAAGTTCTCGCACGAAACGCACAGTTTAACAGTTTGAAAGGTGTGCCACGATGATAAAATTTTCCATCCAATTTTTTTCAGTAGAAACGAACGGGACCTGAGAGTTGTGAATTGAGATAGACAAGTAGGTAAACGATATTTAGTACCGGCCATCGCCTGAGCCAGGGCACCCTACCCAAGGTGTGCAACGAGATAGGCCCTTTCAAGTCCTGAAGTCCTAAACAACAAGATACAATTTTGCTGCAAGATCAAACCATAACGCCTAGATCAAGGTACAGTTCTATTGTTACGTCGGTTTGACCGATCTAGCTGATGAATTGATGAAACAAAGTTAAGAGTTATAGACCCACTAATCAATATAAAGACATCCCCAGTAAAGAGAGTTAAGAAATGCATATCCCTCCGTATCTAAAGACTATAGTTTCAACCTAAAATTTATCCCACAAAGACTATTTTTACAGTGGGATTCACTAGATCTCTTTAATACTAATTTATATTTTTCTTCTTATTTTAACCAGCAAACCAGTAGCGCTCCCTCCTCCTCATTTTTTTCCCTCATTATTTCATTAATAGGACATATAGTAGTCTTTTAGCCTCCTGCTTAATCTATCTTTGCTAGCTAAAACAATAATAGTCTTTCAGAAACGAAGGGAGTATGTGAGTGACATGTGACAACAATCGTTGTCTGATGTGTCTCTTGGTTAGCCTGTAATTGAGCGTAAGTTGAAGTTTGTAACGCTGTAAACTTTATGTGTTGCTTTGGTTTGTTGTTCCCTATTGTTATGTTGCTGTCTGCTATGTTTATCATCAGTTCCTGTGATGAACGTGATGGTTTGGAACTCTGTAAGCCTGCACGTCTCACTCTCTCCTCAGTCCTGACAGCCTATGGCCCATTTCTACATTTTGTCCTAATTAATGAATTTACCGAGCCAGTTGACACCATCAGGAGAGAAAAAGGCTGATGACTCTGTCAACCCTGCAATCTAGTAGTTTACATGTTTATGCAAATGAGCAAATCTTCAACTCCCTCATGGAATCTGAAATTAGAATCTAGTTTTGCGTTCATTTCTTGTACTCTTCAGTTATTCAGTTCAGTTCTATATAGTGTCAGAACTGTTTTGGGTTCATGAACAATAACTCTTAAGTTCATCTAATGAGTCACGCTCTGATGCTTTTTACTTGCAGTAGAAATCAATCTAAATCATTGATTCTTTTTTATCCAAGGGATTAGTTCTATTTTTACTACAACCTTATTAACGGGTAGTAGAAATGTGGAAGGGCAAAATCGTCCATTGAAAATTGGACGTTGAGGGATAAATTTGTAAATTCATATATCAGTAGGAAATTTTTGAATCACGAGATGGTGGCGGCGCTACAGAAGCGAGGCGGAGGCGGCACCGCGGTCGCTGCCATTAGCGGCGGCGACTGATCTGCTCCTCGTCAACACCTACCGCCTCCCACCTCGTGCCTCCTCCATTCGCTCCACCACGTCTTCATCGTCCACCGTAACTGTTAAACTGAATACTGTCTTCTTTTCTGGTCTTGGTACTAGCTGGTTGCAGTTTGTGGCTCAACAGGCTTCTTATTGTTAACGCGAACTTTTCTTTCCTTCCTACAGATGCTGTTCAGTTTATGAAAAATATATAGAGTTGTCATGAATCTGATGGCTCGATAATATTTATCACCTGCCAAATCCCATGATTTTTTCGAACTTATTAATCAGATCACGGCACAAATTTGCAATGGTCGGATGGTCATGACTGACATAAGCACCACAAACTGCTCCTGAAACTGTTCAAGTAAAACTAGACGGAACAAATTTATCTAACGACAAGTGTACAGTAGCAATTTTTTAACTTCATAACATTCTTCCTCGCAAAAAAAAAAAGAATTCATAACATTTTGTATATAAAATCCCATCCATGGCACATTTATTTATTTCTGGCATGGGAAGGCTTGACTTAACAAGTGGCTAGTGCATCTTATATATTTTACAATCACTGATTTGAATTATCTGTTTTGTTGCATGAGCTCTCCTCTCTATTTCTTATCTTTTATGTCATTTTTTTCTCAATAATCGGGAAAGGGAGGTTAATTCTTCATAATCCGTAAACAGATGGATACTTGAAAAGAATATCTACTTAAAGAGAAATCGATAGATATTGGAGGGATGGATACTGGCGAAGGTCAGCCGCCGGAGTCGGGCGATAGAGCTACAGCGCAAAAAAACGATATAAGCGGCGACACCAACGACAGATTCAACTATTAACGGAAAAACAAATATCAAAATCACCCCTAACCATACAGGTAGCAAACTACTAATATACCCTTACAAATCAACGGCGCAGATCATTCTACTAGTAGTAGAATACTACCAGTAGAGCACCGGAGCTGTGACTCCATATAATAAGTTCAGTTATTCTTCCCCTGAATGACTAATGCAGCAAAGCAAAGCAATGCTGAATGCCTAAATCACATCCAGTTTATCATTATTATCATATCCATTTTTCCTTAAATTTCACTGCACGCAGTATAGAAAACTATACAGGTACTATGGCACGCTAAATCAGTACCAAATTCATGTAGGCAACAGATGCAAATTCACCCTTAACAAAACATATAAAAAGAACAGCTAATACTTAATTCTTTGGTGATACAAATACAAGTACAGAGTTAAATACACACTGATCAATGAATACATCATACATGCCATTTTTACTCACAGAAGTACAGAGGTGCAAAATGTTCATTTGTGACGGGAAACAACAGCGGCGCCGGCAACGAGGGTGGCGGCGCCGGCGATGACAAGGGCGGCGGCGAGCAGGGTGTTGCGATCACCGACTGTCATGATTCGGGTTCGGGCTGACGGCGTCCACCGAGGGACAATCGGCAAGTCCCTCTCGCTGTCCCATTCAATGGTGCAAGATGTCCTGACCAGGCAACGTGGAGTTCTTGTTAATATCTTGGAAATATTTATTTATGTAAAAAATCATGTTGTAAATAAACCCTTAGATAGTTTTTCATGGACATGTTGTTACACAGAGTATTAAAAAAAAGTCATTACTAATAACTAATTGTGTGTAATCTGCTACTAAAACGATAATTGTTTTAAAAATGATTAGTAGAGCACATGTCAAACCAATGTACTGTATGAGGACCACCCTAATGCAGCACAACCGGCGGTAGGGCCAGTCCTAAACAATTGGGGTCCTAGGGCAAGATGAAAATTGAAGGCTAAAATGCAGGCACTAAAATTATTTATTTGGCCTTTGTTTTCATCTCGTCCTTTTTAGAACGTTCATTTTGTCCTATAGGCGCAACTAGCATGGTGGCCCATACAAATTGCGTGACCAACATCGTTATGTTTTCTCTCATATAATACTATATATACTATCTTATTTTATATTAAAATATCTTAAAATAATAACATAATTTAAATTTTGTACTAATTTCACCAAACTATCCATGTATAATATTCATATTGTGTTTTATATACGTGATAGTTATTAATTATTTTTAATACCGAATTTTAGTTATTTCTCAATTATATTTCTATATGGCCTCTAGAATCCTCTTCCAACCTTCTTTATTTTTTTATGAATTTCTATTATTTATAAATTTTATTCCTATATTTCTTAATTTAAATTCAAATTTTCAGTTATATCTAAATTATACTCCTATATAAACTCTAGACTCCTCTTTCAATATTTCTTATTATTCAATTACAAATTTTTATTATAAATTGTACTTTAATATGGACTCTAGACTCTTCTTCTAATATTGTTTTATTTTCATTATTTCTAATTGTACTTTTATAGGGACTCTAAACTCATCTTTCAATATTATTTATTTTTTAATTTCGAATTTTAGTTACTTCTAAATTGTATTCCTATATGGACTCTAGACTATTGTTCCAATATTCCTTTTTAATTTCTAATTTTAGTTATTTGTAATTTGTATTTCTATATGTACTCTAAACCCTACTTTTAATTTTATTATTTTTATTCCGGATTTTAATTAATTCTAAATTCATATATGGACTCTATACTCTTCTTCCAATATTCTTTATTTTAATTCCTAATTTCTATTATTTCTAAATTGTATTTCTATATGAACTCTAAATTTATCTTTCAATATTTTTTTAATTCCGAATTTTAGTTATTTTTAAATTGTATTTCTGTATGGACTCTAGTCTTCTTCTAATATTCCTTATTTTTTAATTTCGAATTTTCGTTATTTCTAAATTGTATTTCTATATGGACTCTAACCTCTACTATTAATTTTCTTATTTTTTTTAATTCTGAACTTCCATTAGCTCTATTGTATACCGGCATCGACTCTAGTCTTCTCTTCCTATATTTCTTATTTTTAATTCCAAATTTCAGCTATTTTTAAATTTTATTCCTATATAGACTCTGTTTTTTTATTTTTCTACGATTAATATGATAATTTCTAAGCCATGAGAACGAACGTGTAAACTTCTTTTTCTATTCCTTTAATAAGCTAATAGATTGTTCATGACTGGCATAGTGTACTACTTCAATACTGCTATACACTTGGTGTGTCTCTACATACCTTGCCTTCTTTTTCAAGGCGACAAACTAACTCGACGATTGCTCGCATTCTTTTCACATATTCATCACAACCAGTATCACTGCATACAGTTCATATCATTAGATAAAATTCCAAGATTTCGTAAACATTCTGAGCCCCAACTATTCGTTGTAGTTACATACCTGTCATAGAGCCCTGGATTGAAACAAAAAGCTTCGTACATCTGCTTTAGTTCAGAGTAACCCTTATTGGTCTCGGAGAACGCCATGCCCGCCGCCGTCGTCGCCGGCAAGACCTGTAGGCCGCAGCCACCGGCCGAAACGACCGAGCTTACACAGGCCGTGGATGCTGGCGCTTGCCGGCCGATGTTTTTCAACAGCCGCACCGCCATGGGGTGGGTGGGTCGAGCCATTTTGGAACAAAATTCAGGTGTGTGTATGTGTGTGTATATATATATATAGTACGTCGAGCTTGATATTGTTGATCAGTTGATTAATTGTGGTTTTGAGCAGCGTCCATGTTGAGCTTATATAGTTGCGAGGAATAAGAAGATGATGACGACGAGGAGGAAGAACCGAAGAAGGAGATACACAACGCGCATGGATACCGAGTGGATATGGAAGGAAGACGAGAGGGAAGGTCTTGGCAGCAGCAACCTGATTAGAGAAAAGAATGCAAGGTTAATGGTGGTGGTTTTGATGATCGTTCAGTCGTAGCGTCAATCCATGCAAGTGTCTTAAATTATATATCTTTTTGTTTGTTTGTGTTATTAGTGCCAGGCACGCATGCACACAAAAGAGAATTTGTTTTTCTTCTTCTGGAGACTGAAAAGAGTTTAAAGAGAGTATGCTATGAGTACACATGACACGACACCAAATTGGAATGTAGAGCCAGGACTAATTTCCATCATAAAAATTACCAATAAAAATGGTAGTAGTTTGAAAAATATGCAAATAAAAAATGCAACAAAAACCTGCAACGACTATGCAACAGAAACCTTATTATATGTATATTTATTCAGGATTAGGAGAGATGTTAGATATGTATATATATATATATGTATATATATATGTATATATGTATATATATGTAAATATATATGTATATGTATATATATGTGTATATATATATGTATATACATGTGTGTGTGTATATGTATATTTATATATGTGTATATATGTTGTGTATATGTATATGTGTGTATATATGTATGTATATATATATATATATATATATATAGTTGTAAAAAAAAGATAGATGCTATGTTTGTAAGAAGAAATCAAGAGTGTACTTTATGTGATATTTCCACCCATTGCCTCTCATATTAGTACAACTAGAATGGAAATTTGGATAGCTATTAATTTATTATATCATAATGGGCACATGTGTACATGTGTTCATGTATCATGGTGCATTAACTTTTGATGAGGCAGGTAAAACTACTTGTTTGTCGGATAGTATACATTCACAAGTGCACTTCCTTAATTTTCTTTTCAGCGATCGCTTGCATACTTTGTTTATTATAGTACTCGTAGCCATATGTAACTGGAGTATGTTTAATATGAGACAACGCGTTTATTTCCGCGTTAACCATGACCATGTTTATCGAGTCATGCGAGCTATTGAGTTATGGGTAGGCTACAATAGCATAAAACAAAAGTTTCTACCACCTAAACCAAAAACCATGCAAAGAAATAGATCATGGATCATTACCACTCAACGCGCCGAGCAGCGGAAGAAGAGTTGAAGCAAACTGGTCCAATGTAGCACGCATTGATGTAACTAAAGTAGTTGATCGCAGCAACTCGATCGTCTCCTTCTCTCATGTTTGCCTCCTCATGTTCCCACACCGATCAGTGCCGCAATGTAGCAACGCATTTATCGGTATCCGCACATCCAGGAAAGGAATGCCATGCGTAGTCATGCTAGTGCCTGCACGCGTCTAGGGTTTGGCTTGTGATTAGGAGTGCTGGCTAGGGTTTCTGATGTGTGATGTCGCTTGCTTCGTGCTCCTAAATATTTAGGACATTTAACCTACCCTTCAAGACCCATTGGAAGTCCTACTCGGATCCTCATCCGAATTGAACCATTATTAGAGTCCATTTAATTATGTTGTTCTAACCAATTAAGTGTGCAACCTCGTAGGTTCATACAAACTTGGTTGCAACCCAAAAATATCTTTTTGGTCCATGTGTCAACAACGGTTCTTAGTAGGACGTATTGACCCACCAAGTATACTAAAGATCGTATCAACTGAACCTCTGTGTGTATTTGTGTATGTCTTTCTTTTCATTTTCTTTTTCAAAAAAATATCGAAGTGCTAGTCGATCAGGTTTCACATCATGGGATGTTGAAGTAATCTGATCACATCGTCAGGCCCTAACTAATCGTTACAATAGGTGAGTATGATATAGCTATGAAAAGCAAAAGGCAAATATTCATATATACTAAATCTGCTAGGTCTATTGCCATTACCATTTCTACTTTCATTTAAAATAGGACTATCGTGAGCTGTCAATAAATAAATGCATTTGGGATTTGAATACTCTCTTGGGATTTAAAATAGGAGCACTACGGTGTTCCAACAATATATAATTTCTGAAAGATAAAAGCATACGGTGATTAACAAATGACAGAACGGATTTCAGTCCAAATATTTTTTGTAATGAGACAACAGAGTGCAGATCTTTTCCCACATGCACAATGGGACACAAGTCACACAGGCTAGTGACATGCCAACAAACAACATCACTAGTAGTATCAGTATTCTACTCTTTGCCACTGCATAAGAGCTAGCCAGCCCACATCTAGTCGTCGATCCATGAAATCACCGGGGAATTGAATTTGCTCGTCTTCTTCCTCTCACGACTGGCGATGCCGCGGCTGCACGCACAAAGAGCCTTTCTCTGGTGTGTCCGATGAGTCTTCCCTCAGCAAATTCTGCGCCGGCTCGCTCGGTCGTCGCCTTCCGCTGCAGCAGACACCGTTGCCGTTCTTCATCTACTTGAGCAAAAGTGCAAAACCACTCAACTTAGCTTGTTGCCGGTTACTTCCTCTTCCTCATTGTCCATTGACCCAAGAGGATATTGAAAGGTAACCCCATTAATTAGTCCAGTTCTTGAGCTTCTGTATGCGCACTGATGGTTCATTTTTTCTAGATCATGGGAATCCTGGCCTTTGCTATAGCCAATTATTACAATTTTTGCAGCACATAAGGCTACGAATAAAATTTCGGAACATGACAAGGACACAATAATGCATATAGTTACTTGACCAAAACACATTGCAAAATAACATGCTAGCTAGAGATGTGCTCCTCTGTTACAAATATACTCCGAAATTGATTGAACTTTTCTCGGTTTTCAGAACGTGTTATTCTCCTGCGTAATTTAATTTACTTGGAAATTTTGGTGCATCGCCATCAACTACATTCTCTATGGCAACCATAGTGGGTTCTTTGGTTGGATCATGTACTAAGAAGTTGCAAGAGATCATTACTGAGGAGGCAATACTAATTTTAGGTGTAAAAGAAGAACTTATAGAACTGCACCAAAGAATGGAACAAATACGGTGCTTCCTCAGTGATGCTGATCGAAGGGGCACGCAAGACTCATCAATACACAATTGGCTTTCTCAACTAAAAGATGTTATATATGATGCTGATGACATTATGGATTTGGCTAGTTTAGAAGGAAACAAGCTATTACATGACCATTCTTGTTCATCAAGAATGTCAACTGCTTGTAGTGGATTTTCACCACTCTCTTGCTTTTCTAATAAACCGGTTCGCCATGAGATTGGGGAAAAAATCAGGAGCCTGAACAGAAAACTAGAGAAAATAGCAAATGATAAAACATTTGCAACACTGGAGAATATACAGGCATCTGATAAAGGTTCAATATCAGAACTGAAAAAAAGATCACACCTTATTGAACCCAACCTTGTGGGGAACGAGATTGTGCATGCTTGCAGAAAATTGGTGAGCCTTGTGCTTACGCACAAGGAAGAGAAGGCTTACAAGCTTGCCATTGTTGGAATAGGAGGAATTGGAAAGACAACACTAGCTCAGAAAGTATACAATGATAAAAAACTAAAAGGTAGGTTCAACCAACTTGCTTGGATTTGTGTTTCTCAAGACTACTCCCCAGTTTCTCTTTTGAGACAACTACTTAAAGCGATGGATGTTCGTTCTGCACAAGATGAATCAGTTGAACAGCTCCAAAGCAAGCTTGAATCAACTATTAAACACAAGAGTTTTTTCCTTGCGTTGGATGATCTAAGTCAGTCTGATGTATGGACCAATCTACTAAGGGCTCCACTGCAAGCTGCATCCTCAGGAATAATTCTGATAACTACTCGGTATGATACTGTCACTAGAGAAGTTGGAGCTGAGCAAACACATCGTGTCAATCTGATGTCACTAGATAATGGTTGGGAGCTTCTCTGGAAGAGTATGAACATTCAGCAAGAGAAAGAAGTGCAAAATCTGTGGGATATAGGGATTGAGATTGTTCAGAAATGTGGTGGGCTCCCTCTTGCTATCAAGGTTATTGCTGGAGTTTTGGCAAGCAAAGATAAAACAGAGAGCGAATGGAGAAATATTTTAACCAGAAATGTTTGGTCCATGACTAAGTTTCCTAAGGAAATAAGTGGTGCTCTATATCTAAGTTATGATGATTTACCACAACATCTGAAGCAATGTTTCCTTTATTGTATTGTATTTCGTGAAGACTGGGTCTTTGAACGTGATGAGCTTATCAGGATGTGGGTTGCTGAAGGTTTTGTAGAAGGGCATAAAGATCAACTACTAGAAGATACAGCCGAAGAGTACTATTATGAGCTAATAAATAGGAATCTCCTCCAACCAGATGATGGACGATTTGATCAGAGCAGGTGCAAAATGCATGATCTGTTAAGGCAACTTGCTTGCTATTTATCAAGAGAAGAATGTTATATTGGAGATCCAGAATCGTTGGTAGACAATACTATATGTAACCTGCGGCGTATGTTAGTTGTAACAGACAAACATATGGTAGTCATACCTCATATGGGCAAGGAGGAGATTAAGTTGAGAACTTTTACAACTGATTATCAGCCACGGGTAATTGATAACACATTTTTCATGAGATTAAGTTATCTTCGTGTTTTGGATCTAAGCGACTCACTTGTGCAAACAATACCAGATTATGTTGGAAATTTAATCCATCTACGTTTACTTGGTCTTGATGGAACCAACATATCTTGTCTCCCGGAATCCATTGGTTCCCTTCAAAACCTCCAAATATTGAACTTGCAGAGGTGTAAATCTTTAGAGCACCTTCCTTTGGCAACCACTCAGTTATGCAATTTAAGGCGGCTTGGTCTCGATGAGACGCCGATAAATCATGTCCCAAAAGGGATAGGAGGACTGAAGTTCCTCAATGATTTAGAGGGATTCCCTATTGGTGGCGGAAGTGACAATGCTAAAATGCAAGATGGATGGAATTTGGAGGAGCTGGCTCATCTTTCACAGTTGAGACGGCTTCATATGATAAAACTAGAAAGAAGTACACTTTGCAACAGTGCAGATTCATTTATATTAACAGACAAAAAGCATCTCAAAGCTCTACATCTAAGCTTCACTGAACCAACTGATGAAGCATACTCCGAGGAACGCGTTAGCAATGTTGAGAAGATATTTGAGCAGCTAAAGCCTCCACACAACTTAGAAGAACTATGTATTTTCGAATTCCTTGGTTCTAGGTTCCCCACTTGGCTTGGTACTGCCCATTTGTCTTCATTGAAACACTTGAAACTCATAGATTGCCAAATCTGTGTGCATCTTCCACCAATAGGGCAACTACCTAGCTTGGAATATCTAAGTATTGTGGGAGCAACCACTATTACCAAGATTGGGCCTGAATTTGTTGGGTGTGGGGTGAATAATCTTGCATCCACAGAGGTAGTTGCTTTCCCCAAGCTTGAAAGGTTGATCATTAAAGAAATGCCCAACTGGGAGGAATGGTCCTTTACTGACGAAGAGGAAGAGGAAGACGATGGAGCTGCTTTGAAGCAAAAGGGGGAAGAAGCCCCGTATCCAATGCGGCGTATTCTCCCTTGCTTGAATCAATTGCAACTTGTGAACTGCCCCAAGCTGCGAGCTCTGCCGCGACAGCTTGGACAGCAAGCCATCAGCTTGCATAAGGTCTTTTTAGTAGGAGCAAGCTGCTTGAAGACAGTGGAGGGCCTCCTGTTCCTCTCTAACACCCTTCAAGTTGTGAAATGTGAAGTCCTAGAGAGTATCTCCAACCTTCCCCAAGTCAAAGAGCTGAATGTAGCTTGTTGCCCAAATCTGAGGCATGTTAAAGAGTTGGGCAGTTTGAAGCAACTATGGTTGGACGAGGATATGCAGAAGATGGCACCGCTATGGGTCCATAAGTTTCAAGATCAATGTTGACATCTCCATGGAGATGAGCTGGAGTTCAACAAGTGGCTTTGAGAGCCAGATAATTAGATGGCACAAGGTATGTACACTGATCAGTCTAAATTTTCCACTCATGTCTACTGCATCATTCGTAGTGTGGAAAACTCTTTTAATTACTCGAGTGGATGTCCACTCGTTTATTGCCTGCCAACTAAATAGTTAAGAAAAAATCTCAAAAAAATTGGTAGTTATGTCAACTAAATTGCATGTGGACTCGCTTTACAGATTTTCCTTGCAGCCTAGGACATGATATTGCACATTAAAGGGTCCCAATATCTGCTCCTAGGGTAGGGTTCAGAAGGTTTATTTGGTGAAAAAAAATTAAACCACCTAAATTAATTACTTTATATTAGTTCAAATTTATTAATATCCTTGTTCATATTCTTATCTATTAAAATAAGTAGACGATATTGCCTACATGTCTATGTGTAGTTCATATGTGGCTTTTCCTTATAATGTCTTTAATGCAAGTCTCTGGTAGATTCAATTCCAGAAAAATGTGATTGCTGACAAACAAATCGCACTTATAAATTATTTTCCGTGATTAAGTTATAAATACAAAATTGCTTAAATATATACAACTTTTTTGTCTTGTAGGTGGTTAATCTTGAAGAATTGGGCAATGCAGTCACTTCTTAGATGTTTGTTATCTTTACCTAGTCTATGGATGATTTTAAAAAAATAGAAAACACGAAAATTACCAAAAAAAGTAAAACCCAAAAAATATCAAAAAAATTAAAAAATAAAACAAAAAAGAAAAAAGATCTAAAATGTAAAAGAAAAGGTGTGCTTAATTTAGCTCTTGTAAGATACATTTTTCATGATTTTTTTTGTGTGTGTTTCTTTTTTTCCCCTTGTAGGTGTAGGTAACTCCGCCTATGTCATCTTAGGTGTAACCTAATGACATAGCCGGTCCCAAGCCCGGAAAAGGAGGAGGGGATAATCTAGTATTTTGTTTACATATATATTGAACTGATGCTCTGCTACTATAGAAAGACCATTGAAAGTTGTCTTAAAATTTTCTTCATACTTGTTAAGTTAGTTGCATTTTCACTGATGGAATGACAGTTACAAAAGCATTTCTGAGGCCAAATCTCTGTTGCTCTGTTAACAAAAATCATTCCCCCCCCCCCCCCAAAAAAAAAAAAAACGTGTTGCTCTGTTGGACAATTTGATTCTGAACTACTTTAGCTTGACCTCATTACAAACTGTATTTTAGTGGATTATAAAGAGTACATTCCTTGTTATTTACATGATATAAAAAATGAGAAGATAGTGTCACTCCACAAATATACAAGTTAAATTCAACTTCTACCCGTTGCAAAAAAAACAAATTAAACTATAGTTAATTGATGTATATTCACAGTTAAATCTATTTTGTTTTCAACTTGGAGAAGTTAAATTTGACCTTGTATACATGTTTTGAGGATCTATCATCACATATTAATCTATCTTATTAATCTTTTAAAAAAATCATTGAAATGACATACAAACGATGAGGGAATATCTTATCGAGAATTTAGAATTGTTTCCCCTATTTTCCAGTAAAAGCAATTGAGAGTTGCATCCTGCAGTTTTGCAGTTTGAGAGCTGCGAATTGAGGTAGCCAGGAACATCAGTGTTCACTGTTTGGGAATGACCTGAAGAAGGGCAACCGCCCAGATGTGCAACGAGATAAAGGCCCATTCAAATGTGAGAGCCTGCCTAGATGAGGCCCAAGAAGTTGAGCATTTTATCGTTAGCCCAATAAGGCCCAAGACAGTTTGCATCCGGCGCCTCGCGGAGCATTGCTGTCGGCGTCGCGGATGACAACATGATCGTCAAGGTCCTGCATTAGCATTTGGCCACTTTTTAATTACCTCTGATTATCTGAGATGCTTCAGCTTATTTGAAAAATCCAGAACAAGGGATTCAGAACAAGAACATACTGTCATCTTCTGATTATCAGATGAAGTATCAATTGCAACCACAACACAACACAGAACAGTATTAAATTAAGTTGTATATTTGTGTTAAAACTTTTAACAACAAGGGCATTTGGTCTAGTGGTATGATTCTCGCTTAGGGTGCGAGAGGTCCCGAGTTCAATTCTCGGAATGCCCCTAATTTTTTATCTTTTTTTTTCGACCTCATTGCTACTAAACAAACAAAAGCTTGCCTGCAAAATTCTGGATCTTCTTTTTTGTGAAATTTCCTATGCTGATACAGCTTCCCTACTCTTACTTATCAAAGGACTTTTTTCTTGTGTGAAATTTCGTATGCTGTTAAAAGCTTTCTCATTCTTATTAATCAAACGAAAGATTGCCTGCAAATTCTGTTTTTTTCCCCTGTTGAAAGAAACAAATTCTGATTATTATTTTTGTGTGTGTGTGTGTGAAACTTTGTTTGCTGATTAATGTTGGCGCTACAGGAAATTCCTCCCCACTGACAAGTTAACTAATATGATTAACCAAGAATCCCAAGATTAAAAAAAGGGATATGGATGTCATAATCACAAATTCACGATTCACAATTCACAACTCACAATTAATCATAATGGTACAGATGCATAATGCAGTTTCAGCTTTTGAAACACTCAGTACATACTACATACACTGCGTTGTTTGTTCAAGACGGTCAGAGGGAGACGAGAACGAGAATGAGTCAGTCAGATATGGCGGATGCGATGGCGATGGTGTTGCTGGAGAGGTCGGCGAGGATCTTGTCGAGGTCACCCATGAGCGGCTTGAGCCCGTCCCGCTCGCCGAAGCCGTCCTCGCAGGTGTCGACGTCGGTGCGCGCCGAGTCGAGCATGGTGTGCGCCGTGTCCTTGTCCCCCTTCTTCAGCGCCGCCTCCGCCGAGTCCAGGTTGGATTTCATGTCGTCGTACATCTGGAGGCAGTCGTCCATGGCGTCCTTGGACGCAGCGTCCGCGGAGGCCGCACCCATCCTGTCCGTCGCCACGTTGATCGCCTCCTGCACCTTGGCGCGCAGCGCGTTCATGGAGAGCTTCAGGACGCCGATGTCGTCCAGCTGCGCCGCCGGCTGCTCCGGCAGCTGCTCGATCGAGGACTCGCAGAGGTCGGCGTGGTCCGTCTTGCTGCACATCGTCTTCACCACCGGGTTCAGCGCGTGCATCACCGGCTGCGCGATCATGTCGGGGATCGACATGGTGCCCGCGTGGTGCTCCTTCTTCGGCGCCGACGCTGATGCCGATGCCTCGCCGTCATCTTCCTTTGGTTCAGCCGCGGCGGCTTCGCTCTCGGATTTTGATTTCTTCTCGTCTTGTTCATCGTCATCGGATGATTTGCTCTTGCTTTTGGATTTCTTCTTGGGTTTTTCATCATCTTCTTCATCGGAGCTCTTGCCCTTGGATTTCTTCTTCTTGGATTTCTTCTTGTCATCTTCATCGTCGTCCGAGTTCTTGGGTTTCTTCTTGGATTTCTTCTTGGCATCATCTTCTTCGTCGTCGTCCGAGTTCTTGGGTTTTTTCTTGGATTTCTTCTTGGCATGATCATCATCATCATCTTCATCGGAGCTCTTGCTTTTGGATTTCTTCTTTTTCTTCTTCTCTTCCTGCTCCTCCTCGCCGTCTTCATCCTCCACGGAATCTTTGCTCTTCCTCTTGGATTTCTTCTCGGTGGCGCCATCATCATCGGTGGTGCCGTCCTCCGCGGGTTCTGGTATACTATCCGCAGGTTCTGCAAGACTATCATCGACGGAGAGGGTAGTCAAGGCACCATTGGTGTAATGCTTCTTGCCGTCATTGCTGTTCTTCACGGCGGCGCCATCATCGGAGGCGTCCTTCTTGATCCCCGGTAAGCCCTCACTGACAGAGAGGGTGGTCAAGCCACCGAAGGAGGCAGGTTTCTTCTCCAGCAAAGAGTGGGCCACACCCGCGCCCCCGGGTTTCTCCTCCTTCCCTTCGGGTTTGTTCCTGGGGAGGCACTTCGCCGATGCGAAGGACACGGTGGTGGCGGTGGCGACGAGGAAGAGGAGGACGGCGAGGGCGAGGTTCGCCCTCGTCGGGATCCTTGGAGGAGACATGTTTGGGTAGGGGTGGTGTTTGAAAACCTGCAAGGGAGGAAGCAAGTGAGGAGATGTATTTGAATAGGGAGGGAAAGGAGAGGGCTGACCTTATTTGGCGGGAAATCAGAGGTCAAGTTGTTCCCTGACGCTTTCCCGGCAAAATAGGGGGAAATGCTGGCCGGTAACTTGTAACCAACACCCTTCTGTAAAAATCATGCGTTTGCCGCGAAGAAAGGAGAGGACACAACAGAAGGCAGACACCCTGCTGGTATCCTTTTTCTTTTTTTGCCAATGAGCTGTGCTATTGACATGTGGGCCCAGACTCCATGTGATAACTGATTTGTGAGAAGAAAAAGGATTCACAGTTCACTGACATGTCGAGCAAATATGCAATTGTTGCTTCTCCTCAAATATGAATCGGATAGTTGTAAAAGATTCTGAAAAAAAAAATTACAACATTGATAACTAAGCAGCTTTAAGGTTTACAGACTAGAGAAACTCAAGGTCATTCTCTTGCTGCTCCAGGACAATTGTTGCGAGTGCTCGTCGGTATGCCGATGATCTTGCATTCCTTACAAGGACACAGATGTCCTTGCGCTGCAGACTTTCATGTATCCATTGCTGCCGCCTCAACACCGCGAGAAGCTTTGATTCGCAGAAGGCAGCTGCAACAGCATCTTGCCCACTACTGTAATATGTAAAACGGATTGCAGTTAAGGTTTATTACTCGGTATTATGTCGTTGGCTTATAGTGAGCGAGACTGGGGGAGGCAAAGATTACCTTCCATGAACAAAACCCGTCGTGACGAAGCCTATCGGCCATCTGAATGCCTTTCGTGTAGAATCGTCGTTTGGCAGCTGGAGATTGCAGGTGCTTGGATCCAGCAAAGAGAAATAAGAACTTAAATGGGATTGAGGGAGCTGGAGTTCCCATTTTTCTAGACATTCTTCTTCCTCCTCTTCTGATCTGTTAGATGCATGAACAGGGATGAGCTTCTTCGATTGATATTCCCAGCACTCATCTCATACAGAAGAATATAGTGGGATACAGAAAAAGAAATGATCAAAACAAATAGCAGAATCTAGCAAATGGTTTTTTTTTTCAAAAGTCAGAATCAACTTTAGATGATAATCAACAGGAGGACAATGCCATTGATCCAATGTAAAGTATCACTTCAGTTGCATGTGAACCAAAAAAAATTACAGCTACATGAATAATGTACCCTCGTCATGAGATGCTGAAGAAAGAACTTGTCTGAGGTACTGACCTGGTCTTGCAGTTCCAGGCTGAAAGATCTGACGGGAGTGGGGCACAAACAACAGCACCCTCTTCAAAAGAGCCTTCCTTAAATGCTCGGATCAGGACCCTTACAAGACATGATCTGTTTATAGAGCATCCCATTTTCACATTGTCACCATAAACTAGACTGGACTTGTCAGCAACTGCTGCCATGTCAGATGAACTCAAATACTTCTCATCAAATTCTTTCACATACTGTGTCAACATTTGGATGGTTCTTGGCACGAGTAGTTGGAAGGATGTAGGAGCATTTGCTGGTGACGATTCTGCATCACCAGAGTTGGAATTTATTGGTAGACTTTCAGATAATACCGTAGCGACGCTCTTTAAGCAATCTACTTCAAGAGTGCTCACTATGCCATCACCTTTACGAAAATTAGCAATGATACAATGCCACAAAGGTGGTACAGGAACCCTTGGAGGTCTCATGGCAGAAGGGCGGCAGTTGGTAGCCTTATCAAAAACAGCAGCCTCTTCGGCCATAAATAATGAATAGGCTTTGCTGTCTGGATAATCATAAGGGAAGCATGGCATCTTGAACTGCAAATAGAAGGATCAGTGTATTAATATAGAACATATTTCTCACAATTAACAATAAAACATAAATCATAGCTGCTCAATCTTCAGTTTCCCCAAGGCAACAAATCTCACAGTTACTTTAACTATATCATTTGTTTCATACTATTGAATGAATGCAGATAGCAATGTTAAACATACTACTACACCAGGAGGCCAATCACCAATAGTAATAATAGTAATAATTTTTTTATCAACGACAATACCTTTGAAGCTATCCACCGTCTCTCTCTTAAGCCAATCGCACGTGCACCATGAGATACAAGATAAAACCAAAAAGGTTTTACCCAACTCAAAGGTAGAATAACAGACCACCTATCAAGTCAACAAAAATGAAACAAGATAGCTACACAAAAGGACGATAACATAACGATAGCATGTAGAGAATCCTAGCTTTTAGGAATATTAGCACACAAACCTATGAAACAAACTAATGCCAGTAAAAAACTATTCACAAATACACCAGAAAGTAAACAGATCCCTGTTAGCCAATGTTCAACAAATAAACAAGCAAAATTAGAAATAATTCATATTGAATAAACTTTTTATAAGAAGCTAAAGCTAAAATAACTTAAACCAAAATGACCATGATACACTGAGGTAGGTCTAGTCCTCATGTTAATACTTAAGATGGCTACATTTCTATTATGGGACCATAGAGTAGGACAGCCAATGTAACATGTTTGAGAAAAATGGACCTTACCCTACAGAGAGCAGACTGCCTTTTGCATGTTTCAGAAGAATAACAGGACAGGATCGACTGATGGAATCCTTCTCTTGACTTGTTTGTCCTTGATCATTTCCAGAATCAAGGCAGAAAAACTTTATACGTCTGTGGTGTTTCTCCATACAAAGGATTTTCTCATCCACAGGAGGATTTATCTTAAGGCTGGAATCCCACAATTCTCTACAATCCGAAAGGGCCAAATCGTGATTTCCTGGGTTCAGCCATATCGATGACAAAATATTCCCAATCTCTGATTGTGTCTCATCAGCATTTGGAACTTGGTATTCCTCCATGAGTTGGTTATTCTGGTCCAGGGAAACTGTTTTAGAAGAATATATTCCCTGGACTGAATTATCTCTGGGGTCATGGACTATCATGGATAATATAGCACCAGACTGAAGAATGTCAGCATTATCAAAAACAGATCCTTTCAAAAGATGAGAGCCAGTAGAGGAATCCAGAGCATCAGTTGATGTAGTCACATTATTTTTATTAACTATCTTGGTGGACATACTTGGACTGCATTCATTGAAAAAACATAAATTAGCACAGCTCGACATCATCTTTTTCTCCAGCCAGGAGTGACCACTTTAATTAGAATTAGGCATCATTTTTTTCTCAGGGAAAAATGAACTCACTTGCTAACTGGGTTCAATATACTCTTAAGAGATTGCATAGCATTGCTTCCCATGACTTCTAATCTTGCCATTTTCCCCTCCAGTGAGCAACAACTGATTGTGTCACCAGATTCTTGCATCTGCAATGTAAGAATGATGTGTTTGGACTTTGAAATAATTATTATGCAGAAGTAAAAACTAAGTTGCAGGGCTAGAATATTAGGGTTAAAGCAAGCAATAGAAGATAATTGTTCCTGAAGGCTGTAAAATTGATTTTTATTTACTGCCAAGTAGATGAGCAATCCAAAGAAACATCAAAGATACTCTATTTTATTCCTCTTAAGCTCAATTCTTGATGCATCCATGTGCTTGGTTGAAGCAACGAGTGGCTAAGATAAACAGATGAACAAAATGAAGCAAGATTTCTAAACAAATGTTTATCTCAAAGCTAAAAAAACCTGGATGTTACACATAGAAGAAAAAAACAAAGAGGACTAACCTGTTGCTGACATGCAACTCTTAATGTTTCAAGCCCTTCACTGAGAGCAGCAGGGTGGATCCATATCCATAATTGACGCCGTAAAGAATTTCTTTTATCAGATCTAATTTGAGAATTGGACAAATCTACATCTTCAGTCTCCAATTTGCCACTCTCCCTTGAAGATGGACGCCACATGTATGTTACCGGCCCAACAATTTCAGGGTGAGAACTCCCAACACGGCAAAGCTGGAAAATACAATTAAGTCACAGTTGTCATTCCGAACAATCCTCTACTTATGCTTTCTGTGGTAAATATATAACTACCATAGCATTCTCATAGCAAACACCTCGCATAACTTGACCATGCAGATGCTTCAAACCAGGAGTTTTATCTTGACGAGACGGATGCAGAACCATTCTGACGATGGATAACAGGGAGTCCTGCAGCAGTTAGCCAGCAACATGATTTAGATTCTTTAAGTTCAAAATAAATAGGAAAAAACTAGAGATAAAGAGGAACTTGGAGAAACTACCTCTGGACCATCTAGCTCAACTGGAGTGAAGTAGCTAGCATCATGAACAACTGTTCCATTTTTTAGCCACTTGAGAACAGTTCTTGAACCCCTTCCTCTGCATGATAGAATGTTAGCTGCATTACTCATCTGAATTCATATATATGATAAACCTCTGAATTCATATATATGATACATCTTAGCATGAAGGTCGTGAAAATAGCGTAAGATAAACTACAGGTTAACCATCAGCCTCTATATTCTGTACAAGACATATTCTCCTTAAAGTGATGAAAGTGATTAAGAATTTATTACACTTACAAGGTGAATGTTGGTATGAAAAATACTGGGGCTGTTCAGGAGAGCTAGCTACCGCAGCAGCAGCTACAATGGCTGCAGCAGCCAGCAGTTAACCAGAAGCGGCTGCAGCACAGCAGATATTTGTAAGCTGCAGCCAAACGGTTGGCCTTCACAGCACAGCCAAAATGCTGCAGCTTGTTGGCCTACCGAACAGCCCGACTAGATTAATGATTTCACAATTTGATTGCTCTTCAAATCGGTTTAACTTGCTCTGCTAGAATTCTAGAACTGCCTAAACAATTAAGCCCATGTTGGGTTATGAACCACCAGAATGAGCACATAATTCTTTCCCTTAATCCTTTGTCACTAGAGATGAGCTAGTGAGATGGAACTTTAGTACTAGTTTAGAACATAAGCTCACATGAAAATCCAAAATGGGAAGCAAGTGATTGGGACTTCTAATAAAAATTAGCCGTGCCTGCCAATTTAATTACTAGTACAACCCAACGAACTGATTCAAAGCTTGTAATACACTCAGATCAAATACAATGTAACACAGAAAATTCAGTAAAGTTAATTTGATACAGAAAACTCAGTAAAGCTGTACTACTCCTCCTCTCCATATGGCAATCAGATCAGATTATCAAGGATTCGAGGCGTACCTCCCCTGGGCACCGATGGGCAAGACGAAGCCCCATCGCCTCTCCATGGAGAATCTCTTCGCGTGCCACAGGTGCGTGCGCAGCCGCCGCGCGCCGTCGCCGGCAACGGAGAACCCCTCCGCGGGGTTGCCCGCGAGCTCCCGCCGCCGCCTCACCCTCCTCGGCTGCCGCTTCTCGGGCCTCCCCTCCTCCTCCCCCTCCTCCACCGGACCGTCGCCCGCAACGGCATCCCGGCTTCGGCGGCGGCGCTTCTTGGAGGGGAGGTGGCCCGTGGTGCGGCGGCGGGCGGAGCGGGGCTGCTTGAAGCGCCCGCCGAGGCGGGCGGATACGGATTCGTGGAGGGAACGGAGCTCGCCGGCTCGAGCCGCCGCGAAGCGCCGCACGTCGAGCTGCCGCGGCGGCGGGGGCACGCCGGCCATCGGAGAGGCTTTTTTTTCTTTTTTTTTTATTTTTGCTAGCGGGAGGAGAGGGTTTTGGGGAGAGATTGAGAAGGGTTTATTATGGGCTCTTAGGCATGTAGCCCCCTCACTGTTAATATCTATTCACGCATTTACACTGAACTGTTATAATCAGATAAAATTGCAGCTTGGCCTCTTTTTCTTAGCAAAATTTTATTCTTTATCACACCTTCGTATGTATGCAGATAAATTTTACACTTAAGTTTAGAGTATAGACTAATCGATTTTTATTGGGATGTGGATTTTCGCCTATCAAAGTGACTATCCTTATTTTATTCATATGGTTTATGTAAAAAAATAAAAAGATTTAACAAGATAGATTGTCAAAGAAGTGAGGACGAGGGTTCCCACTTCATCGGCTGCTCGGGGGCACTGCAAGGTCCACCATGGTTAAGGCGGATCCGCTCCTGCGTACAATGGCCAACATCAAAGGCAACTGAGACGTGGGCAGCATCCCTGCTGGATTTGAGGCTTCAGCAATAACCGATGCTGACGGTAGTGTCGCAACTAGTGATGGCGTACGTGCAGTCTGTCGAACTTATCGTAGAAATTGATGAGGTTGTCAATTGCCCTCATCATTGTGGTCGCTTGCGGGAGGGTAATCTGTTCGAGCTTGAGGAAGACAACTTGGCGGTCGAACTTGTCGTGGGAATCAATGAGGTCATCAATTGTTGTCTTGATCATCATGAGGCGGCTAACCGATTCACGACTCCAATCATGAAGTCGATGGGCCTCCTACTTTATCTCGTCCCTCTCACGAACAAGCTAGGGCCCTAATCTTATTGATGATGTTGTCCATTGTTATGTAGATCTCAATGAGTTGGTCTCAGACAACATTTCTCTCGATTTCCTTTGGATCAAGCTATAAACCACGTACTTCAGAGCAAGTACTAACCACATAGATCACGCAATCGAATGCAATTTAGAGGATGTATGGAATTCAACTTCTCTTACATCATCCTTCCAACCACAATAGCAATGAAATTCTAATACCAAAAAACAAGAAACATACATCACACAATTGAATGCATTTCAGAGTTAGACTGAAATCAATGTACCTTATTTTTTTCGAGAACACCCATAAGGAGTGCACATCCTCTGTATTAAGACTTTAGGAAGTTTGCCGACAATTTACAAACAAGCAACCCAACAAAGGAAGAAAAAACAAAGAGGAGAGGACTAAGGACTATGTCTCGCGACATCCATTTGGCAACCAAAAGCGACTTCGATCCACTCAGGCAGTAGACCCGCTTCGGTGGTTCGGCGGCCTCCACGAGCGCCCTTCTCTTGGATTGAGACCCTCTACCTTCAAAGACATCGTGCCTCTATCATTAATAGATGGGTTCATCGTTCATCGGGCCCACATGTCAGTGACAAAGGCACGTAGCCTGATCCCCTCCTCGGGTCGGTCCCCAGCGTGACTTCCTCATCCACGAGCGTTGTCCTCCTCAGGTCGGTCCCACCGCGCCACGTAGATTGATGAGGTTGTGCCACATCCTCAGCCACGCAACACGGTGGTCGCCTCGTTGCGGGGGAACCACGGCAACCCCGATGCGGCGTCCAGGAGGAGCTCGAGCTCGATGGTGTTGGAGCACGAGGCGGCGCCCAATGGATTGCTGGTCCACGCAAGCAGCCATGTCGCGATGTTGGTCTCCACCCCGTCGCTTGTGGCATAGGCGGTGGGCATGCTACTCCTACTTGGGCCGAGCATGGCGAATTCGTGGACATGGAAGCACGGTGGCCAGGTCGACGTCGCTTCTCCTCCACCCCTACCTCCTTAGGTGTGGTGGCCCAAGATTGGCACAAACACCGAGGGGCCAAGGTTGCGCAAGAGGTTGAAGAGAGAGGAGAAATCGGAGAGATGGCCAAAGAAGACACAGGACTAGGCATTGGCCACCGATTCCACGAAGCGCAGTGAGGCAGCCAAACTGACGATCTCATCAAGCAATATGATTCTCTCGCGGATCGAGTGTCACAAATGCGGTAGAAGATGGTTAACTTGCAAACGAGGCCCATTTCCCCTCCGCCCCAGCTGCATCGACATCCTTCCCATCTTTTGTCGAAAAACTATTCTAAACCTATTGAGGGGACGTACTCTTATTATTTGCATGTTACTTACAAGGGAGCAAGAGTGGGGTATTTTCGTATACGGCTCACTTAAAAGGTCCACACTATTTTTACATGTGGGCTTGTTAAGAGACCCACTTGTGAAAATTGATTTTCGCATACAGTCCTTAAATCGTGCTTGAGGAGCTTTTTTTGCAGGCAGGAGCAATTATAGCCCACCTGACCTTTTCATCCAGAATAATCATTTCTGTAGTAGTGGAGATTGAATTTAGTAACCGTCGAGTTATTTCACTACTTCTTATTATTTCTCTGTAAATGTGTATCACATCTCCAAATAAAATTTGGATATGCAGCACAGTACATGTCCAAATAAAAACTACAGAAAGAAAAATATTTTTTTCTCAAGGAATGCAAGGCTTAATTAGGGGGCCGGCCGATCGGTCAGCTGCTAATCCCTGACGGGTGCTCGCCTGCTGATATCGAGAAAACAAGGTCGCCATTGACGTAGTCGATATCGGCGTGGTTGATGAAAGCGGCGCCACGAGCGAAGAGAGGACCGAGATTCTGAATGCACCACTTCCAACTCGCCGGCAGCTCAGACACGGACCACATCGGAGGCGTCCTTCATGATCCCAGGTATGCTCTCACCGACGGAGAGGGTGGGCAAGCCGACGGTGAACCCGACATTCTTCTCCGGTGAAGTGTGGGCCGCGGCCGCAGCCCCGCCCCCGGGTTTCTCCTCCTTGCCTTCGGGTTTGATCTTCGCGAGGCACTTCGCCGATGCGAGGGGCACGATGGTGGCGGCGATGGTGAGGAGGAGGAGGACGGCGAGGGCAAGGTTCGCTCTCGTCGGGATCCATGGAGGAGACATGTTTGGGTAGGGGGTGGTGTTTGAAAATCTGCAAGGGAGGAAGCAAAGTGAGGAGATGTATTTGAATAGGGAGGGAAAGGAGTTGGCTGGCCTTATTTGGCGGGAAATGAGGGGTCAAGTTGTTCCTAGACATTTTCCCGGCAAAATAGGGGACTTGTAATCAACACCCTTCTGTAAAAATCATGCGTTCGCCGTGAAGAAAGGAGAGGACACAACAGAACAGACAGTCAGATGTACACACCCTCTTGTATATCTTTGCTTTTGCCATTTGATTAATTGTGCTATTGACATGTGGGCCCAGACTGCACGTGACAACTGATTTATGAAAGTGAAAAAAAGATTCACATTTTACTGGGAAGTTGGAATTTTACCACTCGAGCAAATGCTGCTTCTCACTGCTCAAACATGAATAAGATAGTTATAAAAGATTCTGCAAAAAAAATTACAACATTGATAAACTAAGCAATTTAAGGTTAACAGACTACAGAAACTTAAGGTCATCGTCTTGCTGCTCCAGGACAATTGTTGCGAGTGCTCGTTGGTATGGCGCTGATCTTGTATATATTCCTTACAAGGAGTCAAGGACACAGATGTCTTTGCGCTTCAGATTTTTCATGCGTCCATTGCTGCTGCCTGAGCTTTGCTTCGCACAAGGCAACTGCAACAACATCTTGCCCACTACTGCAATATGTAGAACAGGTTGCAGTTAATTAAGGGTCAGCATTGCACTGACATGTACTGAAGGACTGGAGGAGGAGGCAAGATTACCTTCCATGGACAAAACCCGTAGTGACGAAGCCTATCGGCCATCTGAATCATAAATAAATAAATAAAAAGACTCAAAGTTTCTTTTTAGATAATAGAAATATTTTACATCTTATACTGGTTGCATGGATATATAAGGTTATAACGACAACGTGCATAAAATGTAACACATCTGTCATCTTCTAGCTATAGGCCAAATGCATGGCATGACGGCTTGTAACATATATCAGCTGCCGGAGATCTCTATATGGCTCCGGCGACGTCGTACGTACGACGACGGCGGCCAGCCGCGCCGAAGTATGCGTCAAAGATCCGGTCCAGGTGAGCCGCCGACGTCGCCGAGGCGACGGAGCACGCGAGCTGCCACCACCAACGGATCTCCGCTGGGAGTAGTAGCTGCGCAGCCTGCGCTGGGGAAGAAGAACTCGCGAAGGTCGCCGTGGCGGTGGGGCAGCAACCGACGGCGCCGTCGTTTCTCGCCGCAGACCTCGTCGTCGTCATGGAACCAGCTGCTAGCTGTACGTCGCCGGTGAGGATCAATTCTAGTAGTCTAGTTACGTAGCTTGTTGTTGTGTCTATTATTCTCTGGATCTTTGTGTTTTAATTGCAGGTCTGAGTCTTAAATTGATAATTAGCTAGTGTAGGACTCCGAATCGACGATGATATCGACTCCGACCAGGCAACTACGTACGTATACACTGACCGATGAACGTCGGGAGCGGCTACTATATATACGTGTGAGATCATCCAAATACGCTTTCGTCCGGCCCCTGTCCGATCCGCTTTCATGCGGTTTTCGTCCGTCCGATCGAGGTGACGCAATGGCTCCACCGTCCAGATCCACTCAACTTGCTCCCTGTTCGCTTCAGTCCCACGTTGCGCTTGCTCACATCACACCATAATCCATCCCAACAAGAGAAACCAACCGCATCGAACATCAAGTTGACAAGGACAAGGCAAAAACCAGAACATATAATTTGGCATCCGCCTCCTTTGGTGGGATGAGGCTTTATCCACTTCGGTTGGTTGCTGTGATAACTTTCGAGGTTCCTGAGGCCATCTATTGTCGTGCATGGACGGCTAGGATTGGGAGGACGTGTCATGCGGTTTGGGCAAGTTCCTGAGGCCAATTAGTACTACTAATGATTTTAATAGTATGTTAATTAGCAGTAGTATTAGCTATAAAATTTTTACTACGTTTTGTTCCGTGGAGTAAAGACGTTGGATTTGTCTTTGTAGTTGGTTTCAGGAAAGTTATACTTCTAAAACCTGACGAAAATCCGCACATATAAATACAACACATGTATTTTCTTCGTCAAAAAAAAACAACCTAGATGAAGATTTGCTATCACCTAGAACAACGAATATAGACAACACGTTGACAGCCACCAACACCCGAGGAGCTCCATCGTCCGTTACAGCAATATACCAGCGGGGACTACACTATATACCGCCTTCGCCTTAGCCACTCACGCCGTAGATCACCGGCTTACCTCAGTCAGATGTTGTCGTCACCGTTGCATCCTTATTGGCGTCTAGATTTGAAAGCGTTCACCACCGCCGCCTCCATAACAACCTCGCCACTTGCTAATCACGATGTGTCCACACTTCACCGACTAACTCAAATATAGTTATTTAAAGTACGTGAAAAACCTAAATTAAAATTATGAATTATTTGTTCCCACCATTCTAAGTATATGGCTTTGTTCATGTCTTGCATATTCTATAAAATTACACACAATATAATATTATATAGTTTAAAAGCCCTGACCTACTTTATGCTGTTTTTGATTTGCTTCCATTTTCCATTCCATCGCTCAAGTGGATCACACCTCCATGCATATTATCCGTCACCAACCAGTGCGCAAACGAATCCATATTGATCCTGTATTTTTTTTTCACCCCTGCGTGATAGTGCTCCCACACAAGGCCCAACAAAATCAAAACCCTATTATGTCTATTAATCTTACGATATTGCTGTGTCGTTTCCTCAAACCCCTCAGTGTCATCAACCTCCGCTTATTACCACCCTATTAAGAGGCACTCTTTTTGGTGTGGCTCCATCACTCGTGGACCTCCAACTGTAGTCTTATCAACACGAGAAACCATGTTTGATTACAAGTCTACCATCCCTGCACGAGATACTAGACCATGTATTGGTAAAAAAAAATGAAAATGTCACATCATTCCTTTGCTTTGACTAATTTATCTACTATAGTTTTATCCGTTGTAACGCACAAACATTTTCTTCTAGTATATATATACACATATAATAACTCCAGTATATATATATGACACCTATATGGGGCACCATGGTACCCGAGCACCATGGGTGTGAAATGCACAAGTTCATATAAATTTTCCAAAATTTTTAAATTGTGAGTATATAGCTAGGTATAAGAATTTGATTCATACCTATACCTAGCAATAAAACAACTCAAATTCAACTTTATTTGATTATACGTTATTACATACCTAACTAATTATATGTTTGGATGTTATATCTAGGATCAAAATCTAACCAAAACAAGTTCAAATTTAGTTCAAACTTGTTTTGAACTAGTTAGTAAAGTAGTTAATGTTAATACCTAAACATTTAAAAAAATTTATACTCATTTGAATTGGGTATATACTCAATTTGAAATATGGAGCCCAGACACCATGGAGTAACAAACAAATATATATACACACACATATGCTATGTGATGTACTATAAGAAATATAATCCCTCCATTATTGGATAACTGATAATTTTGACCAAATCATTGGTTGAATCACAACCACATTTCAATCTTCCATCTCATGGATCAAACTTCTAGATACTTCTATTATAGATCCTTTCCCCCACCTTTCCTAATATCAGTCCTCAACAGTTGCTTACCGCTGATTATAAGCTGTAATGGCTTATTAATAATTAAAAAATAACTTGTAAATAAAACTTTTGTATATGTGTACTTAGCGATTTAAAAGCCAAAACTAAAAAAACTACATTAAAAAATATATCAAAATCATGTTTTAAAATATAAATTTTAGCATTGGCTTATAAGACAAACAATGAGGCCTATCATCTTCTAATACATGCCAAGGGTAAATTGATCATAAATTTTATTGCCTTGTTTTATGTGTTCGGGTGAAAATGTCTATATTAAGAACAGAGGGAGATTTATCATGCATGTATCTAAACGCTGTTATCTCCATCCTAAATTAATTATAATTCTAAGTTATTTAGCATATCTTAATGTTTAAGAAGAAAGACTATGATATCCCCTATTAAATGGTTTATAGGTAAGAATTAAAGGGTAGTTAAGGGTAAAATAAGAAGAAATCTTGATAAGGAGTGATTGATGAGATCATTAGTACTATATTGTGACAATTATTTTGGGATAAATCCAAATTCTAGAAATACAATTATTATGGGACAAAGATAATACTGATAATTTACTACTCCATTCGTCCCGAATAAGTTAATCTAGTATCCATACTATATTAACTTATTCTAGGGCGGAAACAATACTTATATTCTTACTCCTTCTTCCATCGCAAAATATAATAACTTTTAGGTTTTAGGATTTGTTCCAAAAGTATCAATATATTCACCAACATTTTCTTCTCAACCAATTACAACCCTCCACCCTTCAATTTTCCTACCTACCTCCACTTCTCATTCAATTACCTCCACTTCTCATTCAACTACAAGTTCATAACCTTCTTCCTTTAATTCTACAACCTTTTTAATAATTGTATTTAACTCTATAAATTCTTATATTCTGTTAATTGTTGTGCCATCAATCTGTGCATAATCCACAAATGTTGATGCGCTCATGACTGGACCAGGAAGGCTGATCAATACGTCAAGGCCCAACTACGCGTGGGCCGTAGCCTAGCTAGTACTCGAATTTTTTTATTTTTAAATTTTCTTTTTTTAATATTTACAGAAATATTATAGCGGCGAAAATATTTGCAGAAATACACCCTGCCACCCTCCACTTGAGCGGCAAGGTGACGTGGCACACGTGCGCGGGACAACCGTTTAGGGAAGCTGGGAATTTTGCATGTAGTCCCCTTGCCGCCCTCTGCAAGAGGGCGGCAAGGGTCTCCGTGCAAAATTCCCAACTCCTCGCCTAGGGGCTAGCCATTTTGCAGGCAACCCCCTTATCGCCCTAATTTTGCACAGAGACCCTTACCGCGCTTGCAGAGAGTGGCAAGGGACCTCAGCGCAAAATACGCACACGACGTCGTGAAGGCGCACACGGCGCCGTGTGCCACGTCACCTTGCCGTCCAAGTGGAGGGCGGCAGGGTCTATTTCTGCAAATATTTCACCGCTATAATATTTTTGTAAATATTAAAAAAAAGAAAATAAAAAAATAAAAAAATTCGCTAGTACTCAAGCTAAACTCTTTCGAGACTTCGATTATCAGAACATGCATGCATCGGTTTAATTTTTTTCCTTCTCTTATGCTAGCTCTGATTTTGGGGGTTTTTTTAATACAGGTCTTACGCAATTATTTGAATTTTCGTAGATGAGAATATTTTGGATAATTATGTTCTCATAAATGCAACTAATTGATCAAGGTTTAGTTATCCATCGAAGCAACATATGTATACTTAAGTTAATTACTTTTCGCTCTGGAGATGATCAAATCGATGCTGACATATTTGATGCATGTCTAGATATAAAAAGTTTCATCCAGCCGCTAACTATAAACGTACACTTACCTTTATATCTCTGGTAGATAAGAATATAAGATAAGTACACATAGCGTGTACTTTGGCTTTGTGTTAATTAATTGCGTTTACGCGACAGATCATCGATCATTGTCGACTCAATCGATCAGACAAGAATCAACTTAATTTTAGTCCAACGAAATTATTGGCAAGTTGCAGCCTGATGTCGACGTGAGAGGCCAAGATATATTGTTAAACTGATGGTCAGCAGCTGTGAGATGTGTTCATTCTCCAGGGCGTTTACGTCGCCCTCACTTTCTTCAGAACAGTTGCACTTTTGTTTGTGTGGCTAATTAGTAGTATTTCTTTTAAAAATATAATAATGGATGATAAACTTGTGTCAAAAAGATAATTAGCCATTATTATATTACAGCGCATAAGGTCCACTGTAAATGGAGTACATACAAATACTAGCTATGATCAATGGTTTTAAAGAGCTAGCTAATAAAATTTCAATTTGTGCTGATAGTGTTTGGTTCATATTTTTCCTAGTTTTCTCATAATTAGTCTTGTTAATTACTTAATAATTCTTCCTTTTCTGTTTCAAAAGATATTCCCCTAAATATTTATGCTTTCTTTTTAGCACGCACGTGTGGCTGACTAAGTATCTGCTGTGACTGAAAATGACCTTTTTCTGCTCAAAGAGCATATATTTCTTTAGAAAAAGGAGGAGGAATATAATTCTGTTTTTTGGACCATGGAGGAGGAATATAATTATTTTTTTGGGACCATGGAGGAGGAGGAATATACAGAACTCATATGTTATCTATAGCTAAAGTGACTTATATTCTGACGTACTTTATATATTATGTAGAGAGAGAAATATGGGATTCATATCCATAACTGACATGACTTATGCTCTGACGTACAACTTGAGAAGGAAATTAAGAGTAAGACTTTACGATCGCGGCTACTGTTTCATATTCCATATGAAAATAGGGTTGGGTCAATAATGCCACAAGCAAGTGGTTTGAAAACACAAAACGTACGACCACGCCAACTATGACTTGTGAGAGAGACCAAGTTGCATGTATATGGCCATATTTTCAGAGAAACACATGGCTTTCTTTTAAAAAAAAAACACCGGGAAAACGTAAATACGAGTATTTTGATTATACTTAAAATATGGTCAAAATTTTTAGTTCCATTGAGCCTTTGGCAGCGTCTTTTTCTCTGTATTCGTAGACGCATTTTCAATATGTAAATTTGACCAATGCTTTTATGTGAATTTGCTCACTCATGAAAAAAAAACAACTAGAATTAATTTATAACAATATATTTCATTATAAATCTACTAGTACTAAATTTAAAATTTATATAGTCATTCTGAATACTTCATCTGATAAAAAGCTTGCGCTCTCTCCATCCTAAAGCACAATCACTTCTAGAATTTTGCACGAAGATTAAGATAGAGGTGAGATTGAATTAGAGATACTTGTATTACCTTAAAAGAAAATAGAGATATTTGTGATTGGTTCATGTGAAGAAGTCGGAAGAGGAATTAAATGAGAAATGACCGTGATATACGGGAAATTTACTTGTATATTTTTGACAAATGCTACTGTCCCATTATAATTGTATTTCTATCATTCGAAATTTTTTGTCCTATAAAAATTATATTTCTGATAACATGAGATCCAACAAATGTAATCTGTACCCAGTCTTTCTTTTAATTAAGTTTATATATGAAATGTATGCTTCAAGCTTCCTTTTAATAAAGTATAAATATGGTATATGTGTATACTGTGCAGCTATTAAATAGGATTATTGTGATAAATTGTGTTCGTTGTTAATCTATCTTCAATTACATGGAAATATAAGTATTATGGTATGGAAGCAGTAAACACTAAAAGTAGCTCTCTACGTTAAGACAAAGGGAATAGTTTTAAACATTCGTATACTTTTCACTCACACATACAGAAGACAACAAAGTGACAGACCGCAGGCGAACAAATCGATCGGTTGGTTATGTGAAAACAAAATGAAAGTCACAGCAACTGCGCCCGGATTTGCGTGCGTTGGGACAGACAGATAGACACACGCGATCCAGCGAGAAGCTGCTGCCGACAGGCAGCACAATGTCTTTGCTTACAAAATGCAAATGTGTATTGTTTGTAAGGTGAGGTGTCAAGAGGAGAAGCAAATTTTGGGTTCCCAAGGAGGAAGCAACGTGCACTGCAATGCAGACAAAGCACAGTGCCACAGCCACAGTGTATTTGAATGAGATCCTAGGCAGAGGGTTTATAATCAAAATCGACAAAAAAAACAGTTTCGGACTTTTCAGGCCGGATCGAGAACATAAATCATTAGCCGCTTGATTTTTTAAGTTCACAAAACTCATATTGAATTTTAATATTTCTTTTACAAAGTTTGTCTAGATTTTAATGGTTTATTTTTAGTTTATCAACCATTTTTTGTGAAATCTGAATATACAGCTTACGACCATTTTTAACACGTACTATCTGGATTGAGAACCCCTGCAGACTGCAGAGATAATCAGCTCTAGTATAGTTGGCATTGGCAGAAGTACTATGCCAATGTCAGCCGTGAGCTTCTCACTTTGGCATTTGCTTTGCTTTTTTTTTTCTTGTCAACACTAGTTGAGTAAAATTTTCACACTCTTTTGTACTACTATAAACCATGCAGAGAAAAAGTAAGGGTGGTTTTGTTATGTACCATTTTCACTGGTAGAGAAATGTTATGTTCTCCCATCTTAAAATAAGTTGATTTCTGAAGTTTAAAATTTCTCTCAAAATAAGTTGATTTGTATCCTCTACCTACCACCAGTCTACAAATCAAGAGGTTTTATTAACTCAGGCTGTGTTCGCAAGCTGCGTTCCCAGCGCTGAACAGTGGTTACGGAAAACGGAGTGATCCATTAGCACGTGATTAATTAAGTTTTTGCTAATTTTTTTTCAAAAATGGATTAATTAGATTTTTATAAGCAACTTTTGTATAGAAACTTTTTGCAAAATTCACACCGTTTAGTAGTTTGAAAAGCGTGCGCGCGGAAAACGAGGGAGAGGAGTTGGGAAGAGGGGGAAAAGAACACAGCCTCAATCCTCCTTATCTACCCACACACACTAACACTATATTATCCTATTAAATGAGGGATACTTTAGTCTCTTAGACTAACGCTAAATTTTACTACTTGGAATTATAGAAATCGATTTGTTTTGGGACATAGGTAAAGCAAGAACTTTAAGATTGGGTACAATAGAGGACAAAGTAATATTTCAAAGAAAAAAAGCTTCAATAATGCCTAACAGCCTAAGCAAAATATTTCTTGCGTATAGTCATCAAGTGTGGATTCTCGTAGAAATTATCAAACCACTTATTTTTACCAAAAGGACATATATGACAATAGTTTACCTCTTTTTATGTTGATTTTATAAAATTAGGTTGTTTTAATTTCCATTGTCCTACCAACTTATAACCATAACTTTGACTACTAATACACACTAAGCACTTGCGTGAAAAATGATACGCTTCTACGCTATTTTAGAAATGTATTATGATCGGTACTACAATATAAGTTAGTAATTTGAATATCATATTTGTGAAAAGGTGTCTGATTGGTTGAGCTACGACTAATAAACCATAAAAATATAAACGAAGTATTAAAAAAACTTATATGTGTATTATTTATGCTTCAAAAGTTAATATTGAAAATATACTATTTTGAAAAAAACCCAAAATTAACTTTCCAAAAATGTAGTTTTGGCTTTGGCTAATAAACCAACAAGCATACCATGGAAATGATTCATCATCAATTTTGTATATGATGTTAGTAATATCACACCGAGCGAGTACATATATTACTAAAAACCAATATAGTGGATATAGCAGATACGAGGAGAAAATTCAGATAAGTGTGGTGCAAAGGTGCAGTGAGCAATTAATTATTCAACACATGTGTGGCCTAAAAAACCGGTCAGAACTCACCAAGTTCCCACCAACACATGCACATGAAGAAAAAGGGCAGCCACAGCTGATGCCAATCAACATCACATCCAGCCAAAAAGAGCACTTTTAAATACTAGTAGGAGGAAACATATACTAACAAGAGGAGCAATAATTTCCAAAAGATCATCTCCAATTGAATTCTTCTGACCCAATATTCTAATGCCAAATATTCAGAGACCACTAAATAAGGCAAGGACGGTTTAGTCAGGGTGTGTGTCGATAGATCAACGGCTTTCCCAAGTTGGTGATGGTGACTGCAACAATTGGGGCAGATTGATAAGAGACAGGTGGTGAGAAGGCAGAAGATGTCCCTGTTGAGATCATCCCTGCACCAAAAATCCAACTCATAAAGAATTCATATTTTGCAAGTGAATTGTGGGAACAAAAGGAAAAAGCCCAAAGCCAAAAGCCAAAGGCAAGAGAGATTGTGATAGATTCCATTTTTCTTTTATTGTTTGCTCCTATGTCTAAGGAACTCTCCAACCTGAAACCACCCAGGAATTCATTAGCTCCTGGAAAGCTTGCTTCTTTTCTCTCATTTGTCTGAAATTTATCCTTTTTTTCAGCAGACAAGGCAAGTTGTACAAGTTTTGTTCTTCAGATTAGTTGGGAGGCAGGCAAAAAAAAGGCGCCAACTTTGGGCTCCTGGATCATAGGAATATCCAAGAGAATGGTAAAAAAAGGCGCCATTTTTTAGAGGAAGGAGTCTCCTTTGCGAGCTCGGGTGCAAGCTGGTGATGTCTCGAGGTGTTGAGCTCTTGATCGAACAGTAGAGCCTCTTCTCCGGCGATGGAGGCGGCTGAGCTGGTGAGGAAGATACGGGAGCTGGAGGAGGGCCAGGCCGAGCTCAAGCGGGAGATATCCAAGATCGTGCCGGAGCGCGGCAGCGGCGGCGCGCGCCGGCCGCCGACGCTGCCCGCGCAGCAGAAGCGCGCCCTCGCCGCGCTCCCGCAGGCGTCGTCGCGGCTGCAGCGCGTGGGCCGCGCCGGCCTGACCGACCGGCACTACGTCAGGATCCTGCACTCGCTGGGGCAGGCCGTGCACGTCATCTCCCTCGATGGCAAGCTCATGTATTGGTGAGTGTTTACTTTGCATTTCTTTGTTGCTTGTGTCTTGCTCTTCAGGTGCTTGATGAAATGCTAGACTAGTTTGATGCAGAGGGTTGAAGCGAATTTCCTGAAATTAGTTTGACGGTTGACCTGTAGTTCGTGCAATCTTGCTGCTGGGAACGATGTATTGGTGCAATATTCCTGGCTAATGTGATGGTACCTGCATTATAACGGTATATAGAGAAATGGAGGTTTAGTGAGATGAACTCTGTTGCTAAATTCAGAATGGAGAAATACTTTTCTGTAGATACCAGGTCTTTAACTTGTTTCAGTGACATCCTCTAGAGTTTTATTAAATTGGACAGTGAGTATGGAAGTAAATTAATGGTGGAATAATTGATCAAGTGCCTACTGTGAATAGTTATGAGTGCAACTCCAAGTATCTATTCCTTCTAGTATTACTGTACGGAGAATTGCACTTGTTTTCTGGCAGAACTCTTAAAATATATGATGCAGGACCTGAAGAGACATGTTGCAAGAATAATGGTTGTAGTTTCCTATTTTCTAATATGTATATACATCTTTTAAGGTTACTAAATACATAGCAATGTTCAATGCATGTAACTGTATCAGATCTCATGCACAATCTTATCATTAACTTGGCTCAGCAAGGATATTTGCTCTAAATTCCATTTTCTCACAGTTTGATGCAACAAGTATTCCCTTCCTTACCAGATATTCCTATTTTTACTTCAACTCAGGAACCGGTATGCAGAGCATCTGTACGGCTTTTCTGTTCCAGAAGCCGTTGGTCAGGATGCCCTTGAATTAATTGTTCATCCTAGTGACTACGGTGCAGCAAACGACATCATACAGAATATATTCATGGGGAAGTGTTGGAGGGGGAAATTTCCAGTTAAACACAAGTCGGGGGAGCGTTTTCACATCGTTGCTAGTAACACGCCTTTGTATGATGATGATGGTAGTTTGGTAGGTCTCATCTGTCTCTCAACTGATACACGGACATTGGAGGAGATACTTGGCCATTCAACATCAGGGAAAGTGTATCCAAGTTCAGCAAAGCCGTGTGTTCAACTCAATAGGTCCAAAAGTGATCTTCTAAACAAAGGTTCTTGTGACTCCCAGCAACCTCTCCGATCTGCTATCATCTCCAGGATAACAAATTTGGTAAGTCATACCTCTGAGTAAACAAAAGAATTGACTATAATAGAAAGTCATTTCTGGTATTTCTTCATGATTTATTTTGTAGTGTATACTTTGATTTTTAGAGTAACAAACACAGGCTACCAGGGTTACAACTAGAGTTCGCTCTCAGGTCAGGATGGGTCAGAACTGCGATGATCAGTACGGTGGTGCCTGTGAGAGCCATTATTCTGAACGTGAGGCCAGGGAAGAGCAGACATCTAGTGAAGGAAGCACCCCAAGTGGGGATGTTCTTCATGGTGCCTTTGTTAGAGAAGACAATCACTCTGGGAAGTCAAGCAAAACAAACAGTGATGACTCAGGAGAAGGAAAACTGGGGCTTCACAAAATTCTTAGCTCAACAGCAGAGGCACTGTGGGCCAACAGGGGAATTCCATGGCCTTGGAGAGGTCATAAAAATGATGATGCTGCGAAGAATCAAATGAACTTGCCACAGTTCCATGAAATTCAAGAGAATGGACAGAGCCATAAGGAAGTTCCAGAGACAATCATACTACCAGACTGCCAAGATACTGAATTTGTCCAGGAAGTCAAATATGAAGTTTCAGGTTCCTGGTGGTCTTTCAATACCAGCACAAGTAGTATGAGCAGTACTGGAAGCACTAATAGCAGTGCTATCGAGAGAGCAGATCGTGAAGCAGACTGCCTGGATTTTGAAATTCTGTGGGAAGACCTGGCAATCGGAGAACAAGTTGGTCAAGGTACTTATTTGATATTTCTCACTTGGCAATTTTTCCGTGCTCGCATGTAGAAACACACGCATGTCTTGCTGGCGTTTACTTCAACACATATGTGCTTAAGCATATTCTGTAGCCGTGTAATCTTAAGAGCTACTTAAGCAGTTCGTTTCTTTGTTATTTATTTGCTCTGCTTGTTTAACAAATAGCTCATAAATGATGCAATTATATCGGGCAGAACGAGACCAGTAGTATTTCTTGCCTTAGGATCACTTTAGTTGGTTTCATGATCTCTCAATAGTCATGGTAGCATGACTAATCCTGCATATCAAGACAGGCTACAGGGATGGGATTTTGCCTCCTTTTGTGTACTTATGATTTATGAATGTTCATGTGCATAAATAGAAAAAAAAATTGAGTGAGAATAAATCTATTGATTTCCTGCTATATGCATAGGAGTTCTGCTCTCTTTTTCTAATAGATATATTTCTTTCCATGTTTGACTATGCAGGTTCTTGTGGAACAGTGTATCATGCTCTGTGGTATGGTTCGGTATGTATGCCCCATCATGTGATTATCGAAGTAACAGTTAACAATAAATCCTGAATATTTATCATGTCCTTGTAGGATGTGGCAGTTAAAGTATTCTCCAAATATGAATATTCAGAAGATATGATACTAACCTTCAGGCAAGAGGTAGATATTTACTGTCTTATTGAGTCAGATTAGTACTGCGATTTCTTGTTCAAATTGTACACACTAGAGTTCACAGGGCTCATAATAGTTATGTTTTGCTTTTTTTTTTTTAATATATATGTTTTGTCTACATTGTCATATAGACAAACATGAAAAATAAAGGGTGAGCTGCTGAGAAACAGATTTTTTTATCTTGTGTTCAAAAATGTTTTTAGGCTGTGCTGCAATACAAATTAATAATATGCTCTTAGCTTTATAAATCCTATTATCATGATTTGTAATCTGTAGTTGTATGCACCGCCTATCTTTCCATCTTTATTTGTGTAGGTAGCATTGATGAAGAAACTACGCCATCCCAATGTGATACTCTTCATGGGTGCAGTTGCGTCTCTCCAACGACTTTGCATTGTTACGGAGTTTCTGCCACGGTATGCTTCATATCTCCTTCCGACTGAAAGAAACAAGGCACTGTAAAAATTTGTGTATACATATTTTCCTCTGGTTGTGTTTTTCTTCTTTATTGTTGCAAGACATGGTGTGTATTTTGAAAAAGATATCTGGCTTAATTATGATTTATGATGATACAGACAACAGTACAATTTAAATATTTATTGTGGATTCTCGATGTTCTATGTCACAGTATGAAATCTAAGTAGTGACCACCATTTGTTTTTTTTTTTGTTTCCACTCTTCGCAAGCCAGGGTGATTTGAAAGACACTTTTCTGTTTAAGAATTTTTAAAATCTAAAATTGAACATGCATGTATACATATATTTTGAAAAGCTCTGTACAATTTCCAATCCATAGATTATGTACCTGTGATATGCTTGAAGTGGAATTATAAAATGACGAACCTGAAGCCTTGCGATGGTTACAGACATAGTGACGTATAATGTATTGTTGACATTAGTTGTGTAGTAAGTGAACCTTTTCTTTGTGGAACTTGAAGTATTACTGCTGATTTACTTATGGTATTCTTATGTAATTGTTTCTAAGCTCATAAGAGGACAAAGCTTTATTTCTTCTTTCTTTTTTTGCCTAGCTTTACTTCACACCAGAAACTGTACCCCATAATGCAGAGGGAGTTTGTTTCGCTTACTTCAAAAGAATGCTGGCAAGCTGGATCCAAGACGGCGAGTTCACATGGCCATAGACATCGTGAGTGCATTTTCTCTTCGAAACTCATTCTAAAAATGGCAAGTACATTATGTTCTACGGAACATCTGTGGCATGAGCAGATTGTTTTTTTTTTGAAGTTAAAGGTAGAGAGACTCTACCTTATATTCATTGATGGAAAGAAAATGTACATAAGGAACAAATATCAAGAACAAAGAGAGTAAAATAGGAAAGAAGGTATAAAGAAAGTTGAAATACATGAATCAGTACTAAAATTGAAAATTGAAAAATCAAAAAACATAAAGAGGAAACATAAGTTGCCAGGAGCCCCGTTCGTTGCTATATGAACTTGCAAGACCATTGGACCTCAAATCCTCATTGTGGACTATGCCCTGCCGAAGAAACAGCAAACCACATCCTACTGCGTTGCAGATGGGCAGATGAAATCTGGAAAAAACTAGACCTATATGATCATGCTATATGCAGCAACAATATCCTTCAGTTTGTGGAGAAAATGGCCCAATCAGTAACGCCTGAACTACAACCAGGGTGGCCAGTTTGCTTTGCAGCTTGTGCGCATGTACTCTGGAAGGCGCGCAATCGGATTACTTTCAGACAAGAGATTGTCTCCAGGACACGGCTCATACTGGAGATTAAAGAAAATCTCAGCCTCTGGGAACACCGTGTCAAACCAAGCATGAGCAGATTGTAACAAGATCTGGATAAATATTCTTCACCTGCAGAAATCGAGAGAAGTTTTTTGTTGTTATGGAATTATTTTCCCAACTGTGTAAAAGAAATGCTGAATTGTGTGTGACTAAACCATGTCTTTCAGATTCAGTATGTGAAATGATGAAATAAGAAAAAGTGATACCATATATGATCCATCTAACAAAGTTTGTTCTATTTCCCCGCAAAAAAGAGGTTCCTTGTTCTATATCATACATTCCATTACTATGGTTTAACTTTAACTGAGGACTCTATCACTGAAAGCCAATCAATAATTTAACGATATGATTATGATGTGAAACATTGTTGGTCCAACCAACTTTTGTTTCATTCTTATTCTTGTTGAGGCTCTGAAACTACAGGAGTAATATATTGTGACTTCAAATTTTGTTCAGTAGTAACATATTTTGCCTGTGTAGAAACTTCGATTCCATCTTGTGTTTCAGAACATAACTTATATTTCTGCAGGCAAGAGGCATGAATTATCTTCACAATTCCAGCCCACCTATTGTCCATCGTGATTTAAAATCATCAAACCTTTTGGTTGATAAGAACTGGACTGTTAAGGTAACTCCGAAACTTAGTTCTTCCTTCATATCTTTTATGTATTATCTTTTCATTTTTTTCAATTTTATCAGGTCGCGGACTTTGGTCTTTCACGTCTCAAACTCGAAACATTTCTGACAACAAAAACCGGAAAAGGAACAGTAAGTGCAAGCAAGCTCTACTTAATTTCACATGGATTCTCCGGACTGGCAAAACTTAACATAAATTTTCTATGCTAATGTTTTCTGTTTATTACAAAATATCTTATATTTGTTTTCATATTCAGCCACAATGGATGGCTCCAGAGGTATTGCGTAATGAACCTTCAAATGAAAAGTAAGTTCACTGGTTCAGCATTGTTCAACATAAGTTTTCTGACTATCCACAGGTGGTTTACTCAATTTTGTTTTCCTTTTCATAAAGTATAGGTCTGATGTGTACAGCTTCGGGGTTATCCTATGGGAAATTGCTACTCAGAAGATACCATGGGATAATCTCAATGCAATGCAGGTACATTTCGTCAATGTATTTGAGTGCACTGGTCCTTGTCTAAATGTATCTGCACATAGTTTTCCTGCTTCAGACTACGGTTATTAGTTTGCTGCTGCTAAAAAGAAAAGTTTTGACCTTATTATCTTGGCAAAATGGTCCTCATTAGTTAGAAAAACAGCAGTGAGACCTTCTCCACATTCTCAAGATAGGATAAGAGAAGTCCATAAATACCATCTCTGCAATTTATTCATAAGTATTAGCAATGTGTCTAATTGAACTGTTGGTAATGAATTGCATTACCAGAACATGAAAGATTCCTAATAGTGTGACCCAAATGTTGCAGGTGGTTGGAGCAGTGGGTTTCATGGACCACAGGTTGGACATTCCGAGCGATGTTGATCCTCAGTGGTCGTTGATAATCGAGAGTTGCTGGGACAGGTGCACAAACTATTCTTTTTCGACATTGGAACATACAATTTCTTTCAAATTTCCAAAGAAACAACTGTTTCCAATGTAAAACAACTGATCCTAGTATTCAACAAACATGTACTTTCTGCGAGCAGTGACCCGCAGCGTCGCCCTTCGTTCCAACAACTGCTAGACCAGTTCCGAGATCTGCAGAAGCAATACAACCTGCAGGCTCAGCTGCAGCGAACTGCAGCTGCCAAGATGAGCGTTGACGATTGCTAGCTTGAAAATCTGAATTGGTCCATGTTCAGCTTTGTTGCCAATGTGAGGTCCCAGCATACCAGCAAAAATGGGATTCGTCAGATGCCAGTCTAACCAAAGGGTTCTGAATTCGGAACATTTTGCTACTTTCTGAAGAAGCTGTGGCAGCAATTGAGTCTGTGCCATATAAAAGATGGTGCCTTCTCAAGCCTGAAGCTTTGCAACGGCAGTTCAATCTTCCAGCGGTGATGACTGATGAGATTTCGGCAGTCATCAATTGCAATGCTGTATTCACCCTATTAACCCTGTACAGGATTTTTTTTAAAAGAAAAAGTCGTTATTAGTATTCTGCGCTGTACTATTTGAGATTATCGCCGATTTAATCAGTGTCAGAAAAAAAAGAAAATTCACTGAGATCAACTCTCCTATTTGCGGAGTATCATTTAACATTCGAAACTCTTAACTCCAGGTATCCAAATAATTACCCTTCAAAAATAACAGCAATAATAATTACTCCCTTATTTTTTTAATAGATGACACCGTTGATTTTTTTTATATGACGTTTAACCATAGATCTTATTTAAGAATATATGTATTAGCGTTATTTAATCATGACATATATTTTTCATATTTACAGTAAATTAAAATATTATAAAAAAATCAATTGCGTAACAGGATCTTAAAAAAAATAAAAGCAATATTAATAATATACTAATCCCTATGCCAACCGGGGCCACCAGGAGTTCATGATACATAGAACTTGTTTGGTACAATTTCAACCATTCCAGCTCCACCTCTTCAGAGCCAAACAGTTTTTACTCCACCTAAAATAAAGTTGGGTGATGTTCTCTCGCAAAATGAAATAGAGATGTGCAACTGAACTTAAGCAACTCCGCAATTCCACTCCAGACTCAATTCCTGGAGTTAAATTTAGGGCCTGTTTGGTACAACTCCAACTCCTAACTTTAACTCCAGGAGTTGGGTCTGGAGTGGAGTTATGGAGCTGCCTAAACCCAGCTTCACAACTCCAGTTTATTTTGTGAGAGAGCTCCACCCAGCTCCACTCCCAGTTTAGGTGGAGCTGAAACTGTTTGGCTGAGCTCCAGCTCCAGGAGAGGTGGAGTTGGAGCTGTGCCAAACAGGCCCTTAGAGTCGGAATATCTATGTGCGGTGTGTGAGGCAACTTTGGTACGCGTAGCAGTTTATTCTCATCCCTTCCCCGAACTCACGCACGCAGCACGCGCCGCCGCATCGCACTCACACCGCCGCCGCCGTCTCGTCGGAGATGACCTCCTACCCGGCGTTCCAAGTGTAATGTGACTCCATCTCCTCCCCCTCCTCCTCCTAGCTCAACTCCTGTGCACGTGCTCTGTACATCAGCTTGATTCCTTGTCGCGTCGTTTCCTTGGACATCGATCTGGACCCCATCCTTTGTGGTGGTTTATGCTTTGGTGTTCGAATCTTTCGCCTTCGATTTCATTTCTCGAATTCCTACTTGTAGATGATGTATAACATGGAGGAATTAATGCTTGTGATTTGAGGATTTTTTTAATACCTAATTTGTTTGTCCCTTTCCATATATTCTATTGGTTTTTTAAGTTAAAGAATTTGTAGATCTAGACATGATCTTACATGATTAAATTATGGGCAAAATAGCATAGAAGCCTTTGGTGTATCTTTAGTGTGTGACATATGTGATATTGCATTATTTTTTCGATACCTACCACTTTCAAGTTTCAATCTTTGGGCTGCAAAACACAAGATTTGTGAGATTTTAATGGGTTACATGTCACGAATTTGTAGATCTGATTGTTAATTTGCACAGAACAACAAAGATCTGGATTTTTGAGTCTTAATTAAGGTTATAGTTAACAATTTGCACATCTGGACATGAACAGGAACATTTGAAATTTGGGGAAAGTAGCAAGTGGTGTGTTTTTAGGGTAGCTTGAATGGCAGTGCATTCCTTGTGCCATAAACCCACCTCAAACCCAAGATTCCTGATGATCTAATGGGTTTTACAACATGAATTTGTAGATCTGGATGGAAGAACCTGATGCTAATGTTTTGCCAATACCCCACAGTTTGACACTAAAATTCCTTCAGTGATTGCCGTTCTTGTGAACTAATCCAGTTAGCTTGTACCATTCTTAGATTCTAATGGGTTTTAGTTAATAATATGCAGATTTGGATTGAACATGCATGATTAAAATTTTGGTAAAACGACTGATGTATTTTGAAGGTAGCACCGATGGCTGTACGTTCTTTGTGGTAGCATTATCCGTAGTATCAACTCTTACGAGTGGCCTAAATCCACTCAAAAGTCGAGATTTCTGATTGAGATTCTAATGGGGTTTATGTCAAGAATTTGTAGATTCAGAAATAAAATCTGACGCTAATATTTCACCAACAGTCCACCGATTGACACTTAACCCCTTTATTATTTATCATCATTCTAGAAAACAGAAAACTATTCTAGCTAGCCTGTACTATTCTTGATTGTTACACTGTATTCGCTCGTAAATCAAGTCCTAACCTGCTACTGTTGCTTGCTATTATCTCCAGAAGCCCAGAGGAAGCAGCAAAGGGTAAATGGTACATCGCAACTGCTGCTACCAACCACATGACCCACGACAAGAACCTCATCTCCGACCTCAAGCCTATCACCGATGGCCGTAATATCATTGCTGATGGCAACGGTGCAGGGTTGAAGGTGCAGGGCAGGGGAGCTGTGAACACAGATACGGTGGTTCTCCCTTCAGACGTGTGGTATGTGCCGGAGATTAATGAAAACTTGGTTTCTGTTGGCCAGCTCACTGAACTTGGGCTTGACATTTCGATTGGCCGAGGTGTCTGCACCATCACAAGAGGTAGTGATGGATCTGTAGTTGGCAAAGCGCATAGATCAGGTGCAGTCTATGAGGTGGAATTCCTCAAGGTTCCCCTTAATTAGCACCAGAAATCCCTTGCTGCAGTATCAGTTGGGGTAGTCAGACTCATATGATGCCTTATATTGCCTACTGTATGCAATGCTTGTGGGGTTGGAACTTAAGTGGGGATCTTTCAGTAGTTAAGGATCTGGAGGTTTTTCTGATTGTAAAAAGTGAAAGAAGGATTCTGGAATTATGTCGCTGCCTGTGAGCAGAACTGAGGAGTTTATACCATGTTGGCTTGATCTTGTCTTTTACCACTGTTTTTAAGTTCCTGTAGCCTGTTGGGCTGTTCATATCCATCGACTTGCAATTGTCACGCCATTTTCAGTGTTCCTGCACCGTTGAATTATTGGTCATCATTTTCAATCTTGTGTTGTAACTTTAGTGGGTGTGTTCGGCAGTCGTGGCTGTGGCTGCGGCGCAGCCGAGCCGCAGCCGACGGTAACAGTACCGCAAGCATCAGGATAACGTGCGGCTGCTGCAGCCGCAGCCGCAGGCCGGTCTTCCGAACACTCCCGGTGTGTAGTGTCTGATTATCTTTACAAGGTTCTCTCTTTTAAAATGATTATCTTTAGGCGGTGTTCGGTGTTCGGAGGTATGGGTTAGGAGCAGGACCCCTCATACCCCTCAGCATGCAAAATGATATGATTGATAAACATACATGCGGAAAACAAGGTTTTCGGTTTTCATAAGTACACACTTTTTAAATTACTAAACGGTATATTTTGTACGGAAACTTTCTATAAAATTACTTTAATATATCATATAAATTTATTTATTAAGTTTTAAAAAATAAAAAACTAAATTAATCGTAAGATAATGATACGCATTCATACTAAATCTTCATCTTCATCGAATTCCAACGGCCTTAGGCCCTGTTTGTTTCAGCTTAGGATTATTATAATCTGAATTATTAGTAATAATCTGAAACAAACAGGTAGATTATTATGACAGATTAGTATAATCTATAAGCTTGATTAGTATAATCCGGTAATCTCCTCTAAACGTGTTTTTTTATACATTATTGGGTGCTTAAAGACTCACTACCCCTATTCTACCATAATCCAAAGAAACAAACAACTTATAGTTTATTTTGCTATAGCTAATTATAATCCAGCTGATAGTAATCTGACTCAATAATAGATTACAGTAATTTTAAGTTGAAACAAACAGGGCGTTAGTCCTTCCTCCATTCTTCAAACTAGGGATAAGAACGGGATATGTATTTTTCATCCGCCCCCAATCACCAATTCGGATAAATTCGTGTCAGAAAAAAACAGTAATTACTCTCCAAAAATAATAGGAATCGCAATATCGCATAACAATTACCTTTAAAAAATAACAGCAATAATAATAATATTTCCTTCACAGAAAATAATAATAGCAAATAATACTCCCTATGCCAACTGGGACCCACCAGGAGGCGTCCAGAATACGGTACATATGTGCGCGGTGCGAACCAGCGTGTGTGCGCGTAGCACTTTCTCTCATCTCCTCCCCGAGCCCACGCACGCGCCGCCGCATCGCACTCACGCCGCCTCGCCCTCGCTACCGCCACCGCCACCTTCGCCATCTCGTCGGAGATGGCCTCCTACCCGGTGTTCCAAGTGTAATGTGTCCTCTCCCCTCCATCTCCTCCTCCTCTTCCTCAACTCCTGCACACGTGCTCTGTACATATAAGCTTGATTCTTTATCGTGTCGTTTTCTTTGATTGATCTGGACCCCATCTTTTTTTGGTGGATTATGCTCTGTTTTTAATCTTTCATGTTCAATTTCATTTCTTGGAAGATACTGTGCAAGATGGAGGAAAGCTTTGGGATTTGAGGATTTCTTGGGAATACCTAGTACTTTGTTTGTTCCCCTTATCATATTATAATGGGTTTTAGGTTTAAGAATTTGTAGATCTGAACATGATCTTACATGATTAAAATATGGGCAACATGATTAAAATATAGGCAAATAGTATGGAAGCATTTAGTGTATCTTTGGTGTGGCATGTGTGATATTGCATTCTTTGTAGTTGTAGTGGCACTTCTAAAGTTTCATTTTTTGGGGGTGATTGTTGTAGCAAAGCCCTAGATTGTGAGATTTTAAAGGGGTTTTATGCCACGAATTTGTAGATCTGATCATTAGCACAGAACCACAGGAAGCCCTAGATTTGTGAGTCTTAAATGGATTTTAGTTATAAATCTGCAGATCTGGACATGAACAGGAATAATTAAAATTTGCCCAAAGTACCAAGTGTTGCATTTTTGCCTATTTCTATGGTAGCTTGAATGGCAGTACATTCCATGCTGTGGCATAAACCCATCCATAACCCTAGTTTCAAGTGGTGTATTTTCAGGGTAGCATGAATTGCAGTACATTCTTTGTTGTATCAAATCGTAGGAATGACATTGACCCACCCAGAACCTAGTTTCTGAGATTTTTTTTTGACATTTAGTTAATGGGGTTTATGTCAATAATTCGAAATTGAGACATGAACTTGATTAAAAATTAGGTGAAGTAGCAAGTGATGTGCTTTTAGGATAGCATCAATGGTATAATTTGTAGTTCTGGATGTGAAAAATCTGATGCTGATAGTTGCGATCTAATCTAAGCTAGCTTTTACCATTCATAGATTGCTTGCGCTGCATTCGCTCCTAGATTTGTGGGATTTTAATGGGTTTTTAGTTCATAATTCGAAATTGAGACATGAACTTGATTAAAAATTAGGTGAAGTAGCAAGTGATGTGCTTTTAGGATAGCATCAATGGTGTACATTCTTTGCAATATCATTTTTGAATCCTAGGAGTGCATAAAGCCACCCAAAAGCCTAGATTTCTGAGACTGCAATGGTGTTTATGTCAAGAATTTGTAGATTAAGAAGTGAAAATCTGATGCTAATGTTTTCCCAACAGTACACCGATTGACACTAAATTCCTTCAGCGATTAACGATTATTGTTATTGTGAACTAATGTAGCTAGCCTATACCTTCTTGATTGGCATTCACTCCTGAATCAAGTCCTAACCTTCTACTGTTGCTTGTTACTATCTCCAGAAGCCCAGAGGAAGCAGCGAAGGGTAAATGGTACATGGCAACAACTGCTACCAACCACATGACCTGTGACCAGAGCCTCATCTCCAACCTCAAGCCTGTGACCAGCCGCGTCGTTGGTGGTGGCAACAGCGCAGGGTTGAAGGTGCATGGCAGTGGAGCTGTGAACACAGAGATGGTGGTGATCCCAGACGTGTGGCATGTGCCGGGGATTAATGCGAACCTGATTTCTGTTGCCCAGCTCTCTCTACTTGGTCTCAACATTTCGTTTGGCCGTGGTGTCTGCACTGTCACTAGAGGTAGTGATGGATCTGTAGTTGGCAAAGCGCATAGATCAGGTGCAGTCTATGAGGTGGAATTCCTCAAAGTTCCGCTTAATTAGCACCAGAAATTCCTCGCTGCAGTATCAATTGTGGTAGTCAGACTCATATGGTGGCTAATATCGCCTACTGTATCTAATGCTTGTTGGGTTAGAACTTAAGTGGCACCTTTCAGTAGTTAGTTAAGAATCTCTGGAGGTTTTCTGAATGTAATTGAAAGAAGGATGCTGGTTATGTTGCTGCCTATGACCATGAGCACAGAACTGAAGAAATGCTTACCATGTTGGTTTGACCATATCTTTTACCTTCCTAGCTTGTCAAAATTGTTACCATCTTGGTTTGACCTTATGTGTTTTACCTTAATTGTGGTTCATATCTGTGGATCCTAGCTGATGAATTATCATCTTGCAACTGTTATTCCATTTTCAATTTGCCTTCGCCGCCGAATTATTGGTTATCATTTTCAATCTTGGGTTGTAACTTCAGGGTGTCTATGATTATCCTTGCAAGCTTCTCTTGTCGACAAATTGGAAGTACAGCTGGGGAGGCATGTTTATAGGTAAAGCTACTGATTATCTGCTGTTATTGGAACACTGGGAATTTAGAGCTGTCCATTGTCCATGTTTCTTTTGTTTAACAAATGGATTTACGACCATGCGCATAGCGAATGAACAATGGCAGCGTAATTCAAACGGCCATGAAAAAAAAAAATTCTGAAACATTTTGACAACATTGATGTGAAATAGAAGATGGGGAAATTTCACCAACTCGTATCTTTCTCTCCTTTTCTGGGATATCATTATGAACATGATTTTTCCTATTCCTCGTTCCAACCTTATACAAGTCACTATGATTGAAGTTATTTAACGTGGATCATCCAAGTAATTGATTTTTTTTCTTATCGATCAATAACTTAGAGGTTGAGTAGTCTTATAAACGACAGTTCTTTGCCTTAATAAGGGTAGCCTCCATTCTCCACAGCCTTGCACTAGTCATCCATGGATGCACATTTTTTGTTTTTTGAACTTCGTTATTATGCCTTTTGGTCACACCAGTTTGGTCGACGTCGTGGAATATCATGCTACGCTAGGTGAAACGACACTACCATGTCCATTGCCAATGGTGTGGCTAAAATGTTTGGAATTGGAAATAAGTTTTAGGAAGGGTTTACTTTTATAATTATATATAATAATAAATTAAGAGGTTCAAAAACTAAAGAAATTCCCGTTCATGCGCATCAACTAACCGTTTTTCCTGGCTTTTCCAACCGCCTATACATGTGACATGCGACACTACTGCAAATTAAAGCCGCAAATTTGAAAACCACATGAGGATTCAATATAAGTATATGATACTTTTATACATCCATGATATTTTCTGCGTCTAAAACCTTCACACTAAATCCAACATAAACATACACAAATTCATCTGAGTAATAAAAACTCTAATAAGAACCATTGCTATAATTTAAATTTTAAAATTTAGATCCTGTTTGGTATATATAGTTTCAGATCTCAGATTCATAGTAAATTTGAAGTTTATATGTTAAATTATAGTGGTTTAACATTTTAAATTTTATCTAAAATATAAATTAACAAAATAATTTATCTAAATATTATCAATGTAATCCTAGATCTAGATACATAAATTTGTGAAGCTAGAAATACCTATCTCGTAAATTTTTTGGATTTGAAGCTGTGTCAAAGAATGCCTCAACTTAGAGTTGATTTTGGGTTTTCTAATCATAGTTTATTTTCTAGCATTGTTTTTAAACTACTAACAATAACACAAAACTAAAAGTTTTAATTGGTTCAATTATTTTTCCAGCACCCATATATATCATCGCTCAAACAATCGGAGCCTAAATCGAATCGTGCGCCAACGGGGCCCCACCAGGATCTATATTTATGCGATGCCAAACAAGCTCGTACGGTCTCCTCCCTCCAAACTTTCTCCTCTCGTCGCCGGCGCGCCTCCCCTCTCGTCGTCGGCGATCGTCGGAGATCATGGCGTCCTCCGTTCCCTTCTGGCCGACGTTTGGAGTGTAACTAACTAACTTGCCTTCTCGATCTCCTCCATCTCAACTACTCTTTGTTGCTTACCTCTTCCTCATCGATCGATCTATACTGCAGGAGTAGTTAGCATATGTTTTTTTTTTTAATTTCTACATGCTTTGGTTCGAATCTTTGATTTCCACTTTTTTTTGTCGACTGCAACATGTTGAATAATTAACAGAGAGATCGATTTGGCGTTTCATCATGAATACTTAGGCGGCTAGGTTTATTGCTTTCACCTTTTCATATTCTTGTTAGCCTATTAGAGTTTTAGACCTTAGAATTCATATTCTAATTATGGGTTTTGGGCATTAGAATTTATAGACATGATATGACCATGCATGTTTACGTAATTAAAATATGAGGAAAAAGGAAATTAAAGGGACATCGATGCATCTCTTGTTGCATATTTAGAGTTCTTTGTAGGTATCTTTTTTTTACACCTCCGATAAAGCCCTGGATTTGTCAGTGGGTTTTAGTCGGTTTTACTCATGAATTTTTAGATCTGAACATGAACACAAAAAACTTAGATTCATTATATTTTAATAATATTTTAGTACAAAATTTGTAGATCTCACCATAAACAGGAATTATCAAAATATGGATAAGTAGTAAATATTGTATTTTTTTTAGGGTTACTTACCTTAAAAACAGTACATTCTTTGTTGTAGCAATTTTTAAAATGCATGTCAATTACTAGTTGTGGCATAACCCATTAAAGCCACCTCGATTTGTAAGATATACTTCTCATGGGCTTTATGTTAAAAAAAATCATATATCTGGATGTGAAAATCATTTGCAATAGGAACCGAGCTTAGCTTAGTTGGTTAAGCGCACGATCCATGTATCCCCAGACCCCCATGTTATGTTTTAAGTACTCATGGAGGTGAAGTTGGGTAGTCTTAAAAAAAAAAAGAAAGAGGTGAAATTGAGTGTCTTGCCTCTTTTTAATTAAAAAAAGCACCTAATTCATCCTAGCTAGGTAATTGGTAGGGGTTTTTTAAATCATTTGCGCAAATGTTCTGCCAACACCCCACCAAATTAATAGAAACTATATATATTATTCCTTCAGTGATTTTTGTTCTTGTGAACTATTCTATCCCCAATAATTTCTTGATTACTGCACTGAATTCTCTCCCAATTCAAGTTCTAACATGTTACTCTTACTTGCCATCATCTCCAGGAGCCCAGAGGAAGCAGCAAAGGGCAAGTGGTACATCGCAACAGCAGCTATGAACCACATGACCCGCGACAGGAGCGTCGTCTCCGACTTCAGGCCGGTGAGGGACGGCCTCATCATCCCCGACGGCAATGGCGCAGGATTGCCGATGCACGGCATCGGAGCCGTGGACACAGGGACGGTGGTGATCCCGGACGTGTGGTATGTGCCCGGGATCAACTGCAACTTGATTTCAGTCAAGCAGATCACCGAGCTTGGCCATGTCGTTTCGCTTTCGGGAGATGGATGCACCATCACAAGATATAATGATCGATCGTTCGTCGTCGGCAAAGCGCATATTTCATGTGATGGAATGTATGAGGTGGATTTCCTCAGAATTCCGCTTTGATTGACTAGTTAGTGCATGAGATTATGTTCCTTTCTAGCTGCAGTGTTTAGATGTGATAGTCAGAACTCGGACGCTTGTTTAGTTTGGAGTATCGATCAATCAGTTCTAAGTGAGAAATAGTAAAGGGGTCTGGATATGTTTCCCTGAATTGCACTGGAAGGAACGTACTATGCTGGTTTTGTTGCCGAATTAATTGAAGTTATTTTCGAGAGCATCTACGCTTGTGAACAAATTAAAGCTGAAAAAAAAAGTTTACCATCTTGTATATTTGACTCGTTATTTACCATTTGTGACTCTGTGTGTATGCATGGCCAATGAATTAATTGTGATATGGAATTAATATGTTTTGAGTCGATTGGGAGATGCACTTGATAATGCAGTGGTAAAAGAGTGTGATTTTTTTTCGAAAACAACCCGTACAAGATAGTGCGACGTTTCTATTGATAAAGCAGGAATAAAATAAAGTCTATAGTCCTGAGAGATAATAGTTAGGAAAAGAAAAAAACAACCACATAACACGTCTACGTCTGATCCTACTGCTATAAACATAACAAGCACTCAACACTCTTAAGGAATGGGTCTTCTAAACGATGCCTCCAAGAAGGAAACGACGTCAAGAGCGCTACCGTCGCCCATCCTAGAGAACCAGGGCGTGGTTTTCACCAAAAGAACCCATTGGGAGAGGAGAGGAAATGCAGCAACACCTGAAGGGGAAAGTGGCGCCCGCAGGCGTCGCCATTGCTGGTCCGAAGGCTAAGCCTTCGCTCGTAAATCCTATTCTCCAGCGCTAAAGAGTAAATGTCAGGTTCAGCAGAACCACCAGCTAATCCCCTTCGACACATAGCCACCGTGCCAGCACCTCGTTGCCGGCCGACCATCCAAGTGGAGTCTCGTCCTCTGGCGCTTCAACTCCATCCACGTGGTTGGGTTGGAGAGGGAGAGGGTGAGAGAGAAAAATGGATCCCCTCTCCCCCTACCTAGCCCATCCAGCATGACCATCTTACGGTGGCAAGCCGCCGCCGCATAAGGACAGACGCCTGGAAGAAATATCATTGTAGGCTTCAACGCCCCCTTATGGCGCTACCGTCGTCACCGCCTCGACTGGCTACCCGTGTCAACGAGTTGCCGATCGCATCGCCGTGGTCCCCATCCTCCACCACCGCAGCCTCACTGCCACTGAGCCCAGTGGTTGGCCCGTCGGCCGGGTCGACCTCGCAGTCATCGGCCTGAGTCAGCCATCCGTCACCACCGCCCGCACCCCGCTGCCTTCCGGATCTACCCCCGACACCACCACCGCAGCCGGGCATACGCGCACCTCCACTCCACCACCGCTGTCGCTGGCCGCGCCCCATCGCGCCGTCCTCCGCCATCGCTGGTCGCAGCAGCTGTGCCGCGCCGGCCTTCGCCGCCGCTGACCGCTTCACCCGTCCCGCGCCGGCCTCTGTCACCTCGCGTCGTGCCGCCTCCATGCCGTTTCACTCCATGGTGTCATTGCCGGCCCGCCGCACCGTAGCGCCCCGACTAAATCCAGCCAAGGGATGGCCAGATCCGAGGAAGGCGGCCGCGGATCTACCGCCTCCTTGCCGTGAAGGCCCACTGCCGTCAATCCCTAAATGCTAGCGTTCGCCGCCTCCCCCCACACTTGAGAGGGGACATCGCCGCGGAGTAGGCCCCGCCGCCGCCATCCTAGCTCGCCGACCGGCTTTTCGACAGTGAGCTCCGGCGGCAGCAAGGTGGGGCAGGAGGGAGAGAGGGGTGGCGGTGCTAGGGTTTCACCCCCCGTGTCGCCAGCGCGTGGGCGACGCGGGTGAAAGAGTCCACTATCTTAGGTGCACAGTTTGGTCAGTTTACGAAGAGTGCGATTTCAACCCTAAGGTTCTGTGTTCAATCCTCAACATGTCTCTCTCCAAATCTCGTTTTTGTTTTTTTTTAATCGGTTGATTTATGAGGATTTAAACCGACTCAAAGCGTACGTCACCTCTCGATAGGGGGAAGAGTGAATGTAAAATCGTATCTTTGTGCAAATGGAATGGACAAAGTTGATTCAACGTGGGCGAAATTCATATGTATCTCACTTTCTCGCCGGGCCAGCCTGCGCGTTGTTCTGAAAACTTATACGGAACAATCTAATATAAAATGCTTTTTAAACATTAAAACAAGTGAGAATAATTAGCCCTAATTACATTTAATAGTTCTAATAAAGATTGGAGATTTATAGCATTGAAAAGAACAACAATTGAATACAAAATATTAACGGTTGAGATCAAACATATCTATCATCACTTGTATAAGTTACAAACCACTAATCGTCTAAAGCATAACATGCAAGACTTGTAATATCTATCTATGCCTGTATAGTTGATACCACTAGTAATTATTAAAAGTTAAAGCTCAACATACAAGTATGCCACCTCATCGCCCATTAGTCATTAGCATCTTAAATTTCATAACACATCATCTATTTTCACAACATTTCAACCTTCATCATTTATAGTTTCACATATATACATTGATTAATTCCGCAATAAAGCGTGGGTTATTTATCTTCTAGTTAGCCTAACATGCAACCACACATATTAACCCACCAAGCATATAAAGGATAACTGCACACAAGTATAGTAATTACATCTAATCTCAACGTACACATGCTAAATCATTCTGTTACATTATTTTCATAATATTTTAATCCAAATTCATCATTCATCTCCATACCATTTATTATATATTAATTCATCCATACTACTAGGAGACATATCGTGTAATCCAATTACGCACGTTTTAGTCTTAACGAGCGACGCGTCTAATGCTGTCCGCATAAATGATAGTGTATAGACTATAGTACTACTACTAGTATAGGAGAGATGCCAACTAACTTTGTTAGTTTCAGTGTTTCACGCATGTTTATCTAACGGTGGCTCGGCCACGATCGGATAGATCCTGTATATGCGCCAAGTGAAACAGCTAATTAATTTGCTGCGGCTATTGGATCTCATTTCCTCCGAATTAACTCGATCGATCGTCTCTTGGCTTGCGTGTCGTCGTCTAGCCTCCCGTACGCGTCGATCGCGCCTTCGTCGTCGGAGATCATGGCACCTCGCAAAAGGTCGCATCTTAGAAGGTAATTAACGTGCCTTAATTAATATTCTCCTACTCCATCTCATCTTCATGTTCAAATACCTCCTGATGCATACATACGTGCTCTGTATAGTTAGTGCTAGCTTGATTACATTTTGGGTTTACTTAGATCTCGGCTACTCATTTCTTTGGAGGATTATTGTGCCTTTTGGTTCGAATCTTTTTCTGTTCTTCAATATTTAATTTTTAGTCGAAACGCTACTCTGTACCTGATTTGTGATTTCTCACACATACATGTTGGAAATGCATGAGATCGGAGGCTTTCCAGTGAATTTACCTAGGTTGTTTGTTTCCTTCTCCTTTTCATATATATTCTCAGAATTTGAACACAGAACCCTACATTTGTGATATTGTAATAAGTTTTAGTCAAGGATTTGTAGATATTGCGCGCCATGGACATGATTGATTAAAATAATATGGGTAAAGTAGCAGCTAGGTGGCATATTATTTTTTGGGTGGCATCAATGGTAGTGCATTCTTTTCGGTAGCATTTCTGCATATGTCAATTATCTGCTTAGACTTTGTGTCAAGAATTCAAAGATTTGGACATGAAAACCAGATGCAAATATGATAGTCACAAAGTTCTTGGCTTGATGAGGTCAACAAACGTCAAACGTACTATGCTACTTGCCAGAGGTTTTTATAATGTGGGGACGAAAATGTCACCAATCAAAACTATATTCATCAGTAATTTTAATTTGTTGATGTAATAATTAATCTAATCTAGCACCTATTATTTCTTGATTGCTGCGCTGCATTCGTTCCCAATTCCAATCCTAACCTGCAACTACTGTTACCTGTCATCATCTTCAGAAAACCAGAGGAAAGAGCAAATGTCAACTCCATCTTCATAAGTTCAGAGCCCGAAGGAACAAATCCTAAATGGTTCATCACAGCAGCTGCTACAAACCACATGACCAGCGACAAGAGCATCTTCTCCGACCTCAAGCCTATGGCCGGCCTTGTCATCGGTGACCGCGCCGGCGCCGGCGCAGGGTTGCCGATGCACGGCATTGGAGCTGTGGAGACATGGGAGGTGGTGCTCCCAGATGTGTGGTATGTGCCGGGGATCCATTTCAGCTTGGTTTCTGCTGGTCAGCTCACTGCAAATGGTCTCAAAACTGAGATTGCAGGAGATGTCTGCACCGTCGCTAGGGCTGATGGATCTGTAGTTGGGAAAGGTCGTCTGATTAGGGGTGGAATCTATGAGGTGGATTTCCTCCGAGTTTAATTAGTACCTGAAATTGCATTCCTTGCAGAAATATCAGTTGTTATTATGAGACTCATAGGATAAATAACTTGGAATTTATGCAGTAATTTTTAGTTTGGAGTAGTTGAGAGAAACACCCAGGGTCTTCTGGCTACCTCTACAAGGTGGTGGGCTAGTCAGCCCGAGTTCGAAGTCTCATCTTTACCTATTTATTTGATATTAGGTTATTCTCTAATATTCGAGTTTTTAGTTTGGAGTAATTGAAGGATCTGGATGTTTTTTCTTCTGAATGGAATTGGAATAAGGATGATGGTTTTGTGGCTGAACGAATAAAGTTATCTAGAATGGTCTTATTTGGCCTCTGTGAGTAGAACTGAAGAACTGTTTACCATCTTTGTTTTGGCTATCATTTTGCAATTGCTACTCCAGTTTCAATGTGCCTGCATCCCCCAGTTATTGATGACCATTTTCATCCTTATGCTGTAATGTCTATCCTTGCAGAGTTGTAGGCTTCTCTTGTTGACAATTTTCCAACTGTTTGCTTTTCAAAGCGATATGAATAATCAGCAATGCAAATATGCAATTGGAACACTGACCATTTAGCTTTGCCCAGGATGCAAGGCCATGTTTAGAAGTTCTAAGATGCATCATTGCAACTAATATATAATATAAATAAATTATACCTTTTGGAGGCCATATCTTCAAAACAACTCCAAGAGTGTAACTGGCAAGTGGAGTGACAGCAGTGAAACCTAGTGCAACTAGACCCAATCCACAAGCAATGTTTTGGGATTAGGATGAAAACCCTAACCTTCACTTGTCTTCTTGGGGGAGGGGGAAAACAAATAACGATGAGTATACGTCCTCAGCAAGTCACGGGAATTGTGACCATGCAGGCTCCAAAGGAGGATTGGGTTTATTTTGCAAACTTATCGACACATTTTCTAAAATAGTAAGTGCAGGGTTGTTTACCGTGTATCGAAAAGAAGCTTCTATCTCGATACTGTCCACGAATTGGTTTACGACAACTCAAGCGGACGAAACAAATTTCAATAGATTAAAATTATTTTGTTAGTGGTCCTATCTTGACCCCGACACACAACCTTCTGCCAACATGCAGTTTCCAACTTATTTCTCAACCATTAGTTTCGTTTCACTTTCCAGATCTCAGAGCTCCAACTCATCTCATAATCTCATCTCTTTCTCTTCCAGAGCCATCCATATTCTCCAGCACCAACCGCTTTCTTGAAACCTAATCTATGACGTCAACTGATATCCCGATACGTCACAGGACCGTTTCAGACCATGTAATGGTCATCCATCAATTATCATGACCGATTCTAGTAACGGTTCCTAATCCTGCAGACCACTTTCGAAAAGCCCTGGCAATCAAATCTACGCTAGAGAAATCACCTCACTTTTGAAAAGTCAACATGTAACATAGGCACCGTATCAGCTAAATTTGTTTTCAAAACAACTAAGGATGATAGATTGACCTGGTTTTAATAGTTAGAAGAACCTCTCAACCCGATTTTACGGTTGAAGAACATGAATCAAACTAGACGCATAGTTAAGGAAGGTAAGATAGACTTTGTCATCACAAGGACAAACAACAGGAGTGGCGTGACCACGTCACCTTAGGGAGCGCAGTTTGGAAGGCCCGGCTGGCAGGCAGGCAGGCCCATCTCGGAGGCACGGTCTGCCTCTGCGCACGAGAAGGTGACGCGCGCCTTTGCTGGGCAGGACCCGTGTGTGTGGCATCCCTTTTTAGTTTAACTTCTGCTTCATACCTTGTTCGATTAATCCCTAATAGAAAGGGTTTGGAGAAATTTTATTCCACATATATTGTGATATGGAATTATTCCTCTCAATCATCTCCAATCCTCTTCAATACCCTCCAAATCAAACAAGACCTCAATGGGAATATGCATTATTGGTACAGCTCGCTAGCCGCAAGTACTCTGTACTCTGTTTCTCCAAACAAAACAGAGTCGAACCTGAAGTCATGTATGGATTTGTCAGAGGCAAATATTGGCTACTCAAAATACATTGAACAACTTTGTAACGATGAATGATCAAAATAATGTTGTCACAAAATACACAAATCGCAGTGGTCAGGACTGCTCTCAAACGATTATATGTAATTCGATGAGCTCCTTAAAGCTTCTGTTATCGTAAACATACAAAACACTGTGATTATTTTAGAACAGAACACTGAAGAACCAGTAATCCTATGCTAGGTACTGCCTCCGTTTCAGAATGTTAAATGTTCCGGTCAGTGACGAAACCAAGATCTAAACACACAAAAAAGTAAAGAAAAAATATATGCAAATTTTAAGGCTTCATATAGGTAATATATCATATCAACGTAAAAAACACACGATAATAAAACAGAAAGGTAGATAGGTGTACTGCATCTATTTTTTACTTTCACTTAGCATTACGAGTACTGGAAAGACATATCACAAGTGACGATAATACCATTTGAGTTAATAGTCTAGATGAACAAAAAAATAATCTGACAAAAACTAGATCTTGGCACAATGAGCAACAAACTATCCATCTTACAAGTATTAACTAATAATTTAGAAATTTAAAATTGAATACAGAGGTTAATCATACCACAAGAATTGAGGTTCAGTTCATTTTTGAACACTATACCATTGAAAATTTTACACTTCAAATTTCTTTAATTTTGACTAAATTTATAAAAAAAATGGTAGCATCTGTAATACCAAATTAGTCTAACTAAATCTACTATTGAATATATTTATATGGTGTTAAAAATATTGCTATGGTTTTTTAATAAATTTAGTTAAACTCAAATAAGTTTGACTTAAAGAAATCTCTTATTTTCAAACGGATGGAGTAAAAATATTACTACCATCTGCGCTAACTTCTTTGTGGACATTTTCATCTATCTCGTCTTTGAACTTATTTCAAGGATTTCTACTTGTCAAGAGGGACCAAGTTTTGTACATATGGCAGTTGTTGTCTCCACTAAGGCTTTAGTTATTTACTTGGTGTTGGAAACTCATCTCTCGCGTATGTAAAACAGAACAACTCATCAGCGCATGATTTCTCCATCCCATTTTAAACGCAGTTATGACTTTTTCGTGTTCAACTTTGATCGTCCGTCTTATCTATTTTTTTTTGAAAAAAATTAAAAAACATAAGTAACGAATAAAGTACTATTCTGTTTTATCATCTAATAATAATAAAAATACTAATCATAATAATATTTTCAAATAATACGGATGATTCAAGTTAGATACGAAAACTTATGGTTGCACTTAAAATGAGACGGAGGGATTATTAGTTAATCCCTCTATCCCAAAATATAAGGGTTTTGTGTGACTGGGACACATTCTAAGTAATACGAATCTGGATAAATTCCTATCTAGATTGAATCTATCCAGATTCGTACTACTATGATGTGTCACATCACTAAAAACCCTTATATTCTGGGATAGTGGGAGTTTTTTTGAAAGTTTGATTAATATGATTTTTAAAGCAACTTCCGTATAACTTTTTTAAAAAAATGCATCGTTTAATAGTTTGAAAAATATTCTGAAGAAACAAGGGAGTTGAGTTGGGAACTCAAAAGAACTCAACCTAATTGTCTTGACAATTCCTCCGTTTCTTTAGTCTCATCCTAAGAGCAAGGACAATAAACTTACTATAATCTTTATAATGTAAAAGATAGCTTAACACATGCTTCAAGACTAATACATTAAATGTATAAGTGAGAGAAAGAGAGTGGGGAAGAAAATTTAAGGTCAACCTCATAGCTAATCTATTATATATATTGGCTTTAAGATGAACTAATAGTAGGAAGTAAGCTCTACTATTACCCTTGCTCTAAAACTGTTATCGTGATATTTGAGCCGTCCAAGATAGGCTGAGTCCATTTAAGGGTGTGTTTGGTTGGGTGATGAGTCTGGATGGGAGATGGCCGCCCGATTTTTTGTGTTGTTTGGTTGGAGGGCACGGTGGATGGGGTGGCCCAGAATAAAGAATATTCCCTCAATAAATTGGATGAGTGCATCCGACCGATTTGGCTAGATGAAGCCATCCAATTTTGGTTTGGGTAAGGTGTCATATTCTGATAGGCAGGCTATGGTTGGTTTGATTTTCTGTTAAGCAAGGTTCAAATGATTTTTTTCTCCTAAACCATTTATCTAATTTATGATTTGATTACACCATTATATTTGTTACAATTAAATCTTTAAAATAAATCTCGGGTGATTATATTTTAATAAAAAAATATATATGACAAATGGGTCCTACTAATTATTGGTTTTTCCCCTCCATGCTATATTCCCCTAACCAAACGAGAAATTTAGTCATCCTATCCATATAAATCAAATAAAAATTGAATCGTTAAATCCAATAAATATGGATGACCATATACCATCCATATTTGACCGTGAACCAAACACACGCTAAGTTGAAGATCGACCAACATGTCATTCGCCAAATCTGATCACGTTGATCGATGAAGGTAGATGGAGCTAGTGTGAAGGCTAGGAAATCGACACTAGCACATGGACCGACAAGGTCATGGAGACAGCGCGCGCACGTATTACATCTATTATCAAATCATATCAATTCATCATGTATAAGAGAGTGTGAGATGAATATGACAAGACGATCATAAGATAATCAAAGGTTCTCTTGCAGACCGGAGCAAAGAAGACCTAAGAAGGTAATTAATTATTTATAGCCTTTCCAGATCAAAGAATCAGAAGACTAATTGGTTAAATCAGATCCGTCCGAGTGTGTGGTTTTAATTCTGAGGTTCTGTATTTAATCTAAACACACTCATAATTTCTTCTTAAAAAATATTTGGAGGAATTATCTCCCTTTAAATCTTGATTTTGACTTAAAATCAGATCCGCCCAACGGATGGCCATGACGTGTACTTCAACTTAACATGTTAACTATAACTATACCTTAATGATTTAATGAATATAAAGATCGCGTCTTTACTTATATTTACCGTATTTTTCTGTTGAAGGTTTCCCAATAGCTATATTTCCAGTCATGGTCGTTTGACTTCTTTAGGGTCGTAGTATTCACGAGCACGGAGGCTGGACGGTGGACCTGCCGCTGCTCTGCTCGGGGTGCTGGCGCGGCATAAAAAAAAGGGCTGTGTGGATGGCATTTGGCAGAAAAACACCTCACAAATCATGCGAATTCTAGACCGTTCGATTGCTTTAAGATTCGTGCTGTAGTTTTAACCATAACCCCTCCTTCCTCCCCCGTCATTCCAGGCCGCCGCCGCCGCCTCTCGCGCGCGTGCTGGCTCCTCCGCCGCCCCACGCGCTGCCGCCCCACGTGCCGCCGCCCGGCCTCGCCGGCTGGCTGGAGGGGGTCAACGGCGCCGGCGAGCCCCCCACCAACCCTCCCCCCCGCCGGCCTCCTCCCCTACCCCCTCTCCCCTCTCTTTCCCAATGGACGGCGCGAGTGCCCCCGCCCCGCCATCTTCCCCGTCTCCGGCGGCTCCCCACCGCCGGATCCGCCACCACTAGCCGCCGCCTCCTAACCACTAACCGCCGGATCCACCGTCTCCTAGCCGTTTGCCCCCGCCGCCGACGCCGGCCCACCGCCCTCCTCCAACCCCGCGGCTTCGGCGCCGCCGCCGGCGCCTCACCGCCCGCCCATGTCCATCGCCCGCCGCCGGGCCGCCGCCTCCCACGGTCATCCCTCTAAGCCCGGCGATCCCCCTCTTCCCCCTCCCCCACCCCCTCCCACCCCCATCCTAACCCGGGACCCTAAATCCTAATTCCATTGCTTCCGTCGGGGTCGCCGGAGTTGGAGAGGGTGCCGCCGGAGCTGGAGGAGAAGAGCTAAGATCACCGGAGCACGAATCACGAAGCAAATCCTAAGGTAGTAATCTGCATGATTTTAACCACAAAAATCATTCGCCAGCCATTTAGCCATTCCGTAAAAAAAATCAACTAGTTACTAGCAAATATTATATTATATTGTTTTCTTTGGATTATATTATATTAATAATCTAACTGTTAGTGCTCTCTCCATTCCTTGTCTCATCAATTTCATTCTATTCAAGTTTTTTTCCCATCTTATGCAATGAGAGACACGAAAAAGCTTTTTCTTAACTTCAGCGTGTGCTAGCTAAGCTTTTTCTTACTGCAATTTGATCCACCGCAGCTACAGATGATTTTTTAGCTAGTAAACACAACAATAGGCTATACTACTATGGCCCACACTTTAAAAGAAATTTTAATTTTGATTTCCCTCCTATCCTCAATCTCCTTTTCTCCTGTTATCACACGTCCTCCCCTAGCTAGCATCCATGGCCACCAAGATAGACAAATATATGAGCTACATCCATTTTCCACTATACATCTGCCTAGCTAGTGAGTAGTGACCATTAACTTGAATGATATTTTTGCTCGGACTGAAGCTAGGAGGATGAAGGTTGGGCCCACAGAGGGCGCACCTTGTATAGGGACGAGCATACAACCCGACGATACAACCTTGCGTTCTCTCCCTTCCACCTAAGCACTAATATGACGTGGAGACCACTATCACCTACTCCCTCCAGTTACATCCCTCCAGTTACATAAGAGTAGAGTTCACTTTCTACTTATTATCTACTTATTAGCCTATCTTAAAATCATAGATCAGTTATAAGGTTAGCTTCAATTTTTTTTCTCTTCTAACTTTCTCACACTTATACATTTAATGTGTTTATCTTAGAACATGTGTTAAGCTAATTCTTACATGAGAGCCAACACCCTTCATTTTTACTATCTCTCCTCCACATAAAGGCTTATAACTCAATATTATCCTTGCTCTAATTCTTAACGTTTTGGACAATAACACGATCTCCCAAATATATCTTTAACTTTATTTTTCTATTATAATATACACAATAAATAAATGTGTGTTTAATTTTCTTGTAGTACTTTGAAATATAAATCTATATATGTTGTTCTTTAAACTAAATATTTTTAAAATTATTGATAATTAAAGTTACAAAAGTTTGACCTTAACCTTCTCCAAAACATTTAAGAATTATGGAATCGGAAGAAGTACTGATGTTGATGTAGGTTTATTGTACCTGCTCTAATATAGAAATGCTTTAATATAGAAATGCTTATGCTTTACAACGGAGGTAGTATTCTGTGCTCTGTAGCAATTAGCACATTACAATAACCTGCGAAACCAAACAATATTAGAGCAAGGATATATAATACTGAGCTACAAGTGAGCTATATGCTTATGTGGAAGAGAGAGAAAAAAAAGTAAGAAGTGTTAGCTCTCATGCAAGAACTAGCTCAACACAAATTTTAAAAAATATACATTAAATTTATATTGAGAGAAAGAGAGAGGATAAAAAATAAAACTAACATTGTAGCTATTGTACTCCCTCTATTCACTTTTGATCATCATATTTTCAAAAAACAAAAATTCATATTTGATCGTCATATTTGGTGGGATTATGATAGAACATACATACCTTGTAACTCTATTGGTAGAAATTTTGATCATGCATTTAATGCAATCACAACTAATTGAGGAGTCCATAAAACATGCAAGGATATAAAAGGTTGATAGTGCTAATTAATATTTATTATTGTTGCACAAACCAAATATGATGATAAAAATGAATGAAGGGAGTATATGTTAGCTCTTATAATAATATTATAGTAAGTAGTGAGCTTATAGTATTAAGCTTACTCTTACGCGGTACTCCACTTGACCAAGTGAGCACGTACCCTAGGGCAAGCAGCCAAACAGATGACATTAATTAGCACCATTGTGTCTATATTAATTGATCAACTAGGAGGTGACACGGAGCACGAAGTAGTAGAGCACAAGTGGACATGACAACACAGGCCATTAGGCATTAGCACCAAGTAAAGCCATCGCAAAGCTAGTTTATAGCACGTGCACGGCACAAAGTACAAAGAAGCACAATACTACATAATCATACATCGCACAGCTATATAACAGCAGAGCTGAGAGGAGGAATAGAGCAGCACAAGAGACAGAGAGATCTAAGAGGAGGGGAAGAGAGGAAGGGCACCTTTCATGGGCCATGGGAATTGTGCTGCTGGCATGGAGACGAGGACCTGGAGGAGGGCAAATCCATCGGAGAAGAAGGGTTGGAAGCAGCACCGTCGGAGAGAGGGAGCCAGCCGCCACCGATAGGGTTTGCCCGCTTTCCTCTTGTTTTTTTAGATTTGTTAGAAAACTGTTACAAGTTTTTACCTTTTAAAACTTTCAGATTTGTAACTATCGGATCATTTAAGATTTGTGCATGAAGAGAAAAAATTACTAGTTTTACACATGTCATGCGTAAGATCCCAGTACTATCTAATTAAAATATTATTGAATACAAATTTTAATAAGTTATATCGTAGTTATAATACAGTTAAAATGTAATTATATAATTACATCTTGACCGAAAAATTAGCGATAGTTTTTTAGATAATTTTTTTAGTGCTAGCCAAATACTCTAGGCTATACGGGCACGGCCGGACCCTCGGTCCCCGGCATGGCTCGCAAACGGGTTGTCGTGTGCTGGCTCATGTGCGGTCTATGTCATGCGGAGTAGGCCCATAGGCCTAATGTGACATGCCAACCTCATTGGGCCGTGATAATCTGGAAAAATATGAGAAAAAAGAGGAGGAATAAGTTCACATCGACTCCTTTAACTATTAGTAATCGAATCTGATTCATTTCCTTAACCATAATATCGGATATTTCAACCCTCAACTATAAAAACCGGTGCAATTTAACTCTCTCGACGGTTTTGGAGGGTGGTTTCGCTGTGCAGTATCTACGTGACGGTGTTAACTCGGTATTCATTACATGTGAAGTTAACGTAACTTTTTTACATTAGAATTAAAAAAATATGTACAAGACCTATTTATCATAAAAAAAATACTGTAGGACCTACTACCATCTGGTATTCACCTGTCATCCTCTTTCCTGACTCCTTCCTCCTCCCTCCCTCTCTTCCTTTCTCTGCGCTTGACCCGTATGCGGGGAGCGGGGGCTGGATCGGCGGCGGCGGACGGCGGCCGGAGCAGCGGCAGCCGACTCCTCCTCCAACCCCATCCCGGCGAGAGCGCGGGCACAGGCGCGGGCCGAGGCCCCCGACAAGCACCGCTGCAATGCTGCTCCACTTCGAGCAGCTGGTCGTCACTCACGGCGCCGCCTGCGACGCCCTCCGCGTCGGCGCAGCGAGCGGCCGCAGCGGGCTCGACTTCATCTTCGCGTCGCGCTCCCACGCCGCCCGCCTCGTCGACCTCGTCACCTCGCTGTCGCCCGCCCGCACGTCTCGCACGTGGAGCTCTGCCCGGTGTGCCGCGACGACCTCGTCTTCCTCTCGACGCCTGGGAGGAGCGTGGAGGCATGGCGGATCGATGTTCCTCGCCCAGCCGGCCGCCTCGCTTAATAAAAGCAGAAAGGTGGATCGATGTTGCCACGAAGTAAATGGCATGAGCAGAAATGCACATTGCTGCAAGCAAGCGAAGAGAGTAGCAGGACATGGCGCTACTCTCTTCTGCAAGCTTGCTTGGCTTATCTTAGCTATGGTGCATTCTTGCCCAGGGTGTGCTTGTTGTTGTGCATCCAAACCTCGAGGACATGGCGCTTGACGCAGACCTCCTCGTAGAACTGCTGCACGGCGGCCTCGTCATGCTTCTGGAGTGGGAGGTGGATGGCAGCGCGAGGGCGCTGCGGGTAGTTGCGGCGGCGGCGGCGGCCGCCGCCATCTGGTGCTGCTGGTCAAGCGAAGAGAAAGGGGAGAGCGATAAAGGAGAGAGAGAGGTGGAGGAAAAAGGGAAGGAAAGAGGATGATATGTGGGCCCATATGTCATGGGATCCCTGTATTTTTTTATGTGAATGATAAATGGGTTCTGATATATTTTTTTTTAATTCTAATGCACACAAGTGTCACGTTAGCGAAACCGTTCTCCAGAACCGTCAAGGAAGTTAAATTGCACCGGTTTTAATAATTATGGATCGAAATATCCAGTATTATGGGTTAGAGATACGAATCAGATTCGGTACCTAGTTAAGGAGTCCAAGTGAAATTATTCCAAAAGGATGTGTGTAGTGGTGGGGGAGGGGGGACGCTTGCCATGTACAGGTACCGAAGTATCTTCTTTCTTACATGATACTACATCCCATTAGTCAACACATAATTACGTCTAATGTTTTCATAATCTAATATACCAATATTTTATTTCGAGGACATTATTTTTTCAAAAAGTTTGTTAGTGCCCGGATTATCCTAGGGGCAAAATGGACTTTAACCTTATCCATTGGATGTTGACTACCGATGACAATAGCTAAATAAAGGGGAAAATAGTTTTTTGATGATATATTGTACTAGAGTTTATGTCATTGATGCTTAATCAATAATAGAATATAATGAATATTTTCAATAGATCTTATACGAAAGGTTTATAATGGATTTTTAACAACTCCAAGCTTCCGGGCCTTTTGCGTCATTTCCTTTACTAAGCTAATAAATGGCGATGACAAAAACAATCAGCCACCTAACACTGCACTCTCGTCTTTTGGAGAGAGAGCGCGTATCGCAACTCGTGAGAGCACAAGTCAACGTGCTCTTTAGTTCTTCCCCAATTCGTCCCAGCATGATTACGCCGATCGCGATATGGATTCTCAGAATCTACGATTCCATCACAACGTCTTTATGGTATGCAATTTGATCCAAGTAAAATTGTTCTTGTGCTCAGTTTATCTGCTGCTTAATTCGAGAGTTTTCGAGCAGTTCAATCTTAGCAGATCTGCGTACGGTTGATCCTTCTTTTTCTTTATCTTTGGAGTTTGGTTGATCCGATACTTTTCTTCCGTTTGTTGTTTGATTTGTTCACAACCTTCGTGAAGCTGCCTATTATTATGACCTATTTATTTATTTATGCAAGGAAAAAAAAGAAAGAACAAATATGCCAACTTAATTTGTCCAGAAGATTTAAGATCCAATTAAGACAAACTGGGTTTTGCGGCCGATCGATCGAGCTGATTGGTGTGCTTGTCATGGACAGGACTGCTTCTGTGCTGAAGAACATCAAGGGCGGATTGCTGGACCTAAAAGCCATCTTGGCCATCGTGTTTGTCCTTCAATGGATAAGCCTTTGGATGTTCTGGCTGCTGCGACCCACGAATGGAATCGTTCTTGCTATGTTGCTTGCATCTCTTGTCTTGCTCCGTGGGATTCGCCGTGGTATCAGGTTGGTATGGGCGTAGTATGGCCAGTTTTGACTAAGAATGAACGTTTGTTTTGGACAAGACTAATTTTTTGGTACCATCATTACATCACCCAAGCCATATATTGCACGTGGACGATGTTTATTTACTACTGTACCATATAGTACCATATGGCACTTCTGCCAGCAAAATGATATGATACTAGCTTCCTCAACAACATGTTGATCCTATGTATCAGCAAACTGCACTACTAGAAATCATAAATTTCCCCAAGGCTAGCTATCCGTACTAGGGAACAAGACAACAAGCCTTAAGCCATAGGTTTAACCCCTTTGCTTATGCTTACTGCTTTCCCCCGTCCCATTAAATGTGTCCTTCTATACTTCGAGGTCCAAAATATAATAACATTTTAATAGATGAGATATATCCTACGAAACCTATTCAGATTCGTAGCTCTAGGATACGTCCCATCCGTTCAAAACTTGTTATGTTTTGGGACGGAGGGAGTAAGAACTTTGCTTTTTGGATAAGTGCAGTAAGTGGGGAAGTATCTAGCTCGGTGTTATTCAAGGCTGACAGAACAAGAGCATCTGATTGACTACAATCCCGCTAATGCCCCATTCCTTGACTAGATAAATTGCTACCAACATTGCCATCAACTTAACTTGCAAAGTAGTAGTACATACTCCCTCCGTCTGAAAAAACAATCTAGGAAGGAATGTGATCCCTCCTAGACAATAAATCTAATAACTATCTGTTTAGATTCATTGTATTAGAAGGGACCCCTCCTAGATTGTCTTTTTTTGGGACGGAGAGAGTAATTATCATTATTATTTTAATGATTCTTCCCCTTTTTATAGATAACTTTTATAGTGGCTTGTGCTAGTGCTATAAATGATCTAGACCTCCATCATTTCATCGGAATGTTCAAATTTATTTCTACTATCATCTTTCTTATATTTACTGATTGTATACAAATTAAAGAGGTACAATTATCCAATCAAGTGAGACCCTCGTAACTCATCAACTAGTGATAAAAAATCACTGTAAAAGTACACATTGCTAAAACATGACAGCTAACTAGTCTACCTTACTATATCTACACCACACCAAAAATATCTTTTTTTCAAAATTAATTTTGACTATGTTAGCAATATGCATTCAATGAAGAATAAGATGGGAAACTATGTATCTCAATCCTAGGGTGGTCGCAATCCAAGGATTTGAATCCAACGTACTACCTCCGTCCCATAATAATTTAACAATATCAGTCTGCAACCCATCTAGATCTTCGGGATCTATAACTTTCTGACCGATTGCATTGAAAAAGGTGCACAGACGTTGGATCGTATGACGGACTTTGGGGGGAAGAATGCCTCTGATAGCAACTGGTAAGATTTGTGTGATTAGCATGTGGCAATCGTGAGACTTCGTTCCAACCTGTTTTAGGTCTTCCGATTTGACGTACCTACTAATCCTCGCTGAATAGCCCGATGGAACTTTGATATCTTTCAGGCAAGACAACATTGCGATCTTCTCATTCTTCGACAGTGTGTGGCAAGCTGGAGGGAGGTACACTCTACCTGTCTCTGCATTTGTTACGGGCTGGAGTTCACTGCGAATGTTCATTTCCTGTAGATCAAGGCGCGCGTTCAACCCGTCCTTTGTTTTGCCGGGAATATTCAGCAACAGGCCAACCAAACTCTCACACACATTCTTTTCTACATGCATGAGATCAATGCAATGACGAATCTCAAGATCTTTCCAGTAAGGTAATCGCCAAAATATGGACTTCTTCTTCCACATACCCTTGTCCTTTGCCCGACTACGTTTTCTTTTCTTCCCAAACTCATTGGTTATGTCTTTGACCAAGTTGTGTACCTCATCCCCGGACAAATCCTTGGGAGCCTGCTGAAGTTCTCTCTTACCGTTGAAAATATTCTTCTTCCTTCGAAATGCGTGACGTAGCGGGAGCCACCTGCTATGACCCATATAAACCATCTTTCGTGATTTCTTCAACCATCGGCTGCGTGTATGTTCCATGCAGTCGGAGCAAGCCTTCTTTCCTTTCACGGTTTGGCCAGAAAGATTACCGAGGGCGGGATAGTCATTAATGGTGCAGAATAGTAGAACTCGTAGCTTGAAATTTTCCTGACTATACGCATCCCAAGTTTCCACACCTTTCCAGAGCATCTCAAGATCATCCATAACAGGCTCCAAGAACACGTCGATATCATTACCCGGTTGTTTTGGTCCTTGGATTAGCAAGCACAGCATAATATATTTCCTTTTAAAGCACAACCATGGCGGTAGGTTAAAGTTTGAAATAAGAACTGGCCAGGTGCTATGAGTACTACTCATGTCTCCGAAAGGATTCATGCCATCTGTACACAGACATAGCCTCATGTTTCTGGGGTCGGCAGCAAAGTCTTTGTGTTTTCGATCGATATTTCTCCATTGAATTGAATCCGCTGGGTGTCTTAGCATACCGTCATTCCTTCTCTCCGTGGCATGCCAACGTACTAACTTCGCCTCCTTGGGGTTTGCAAATATTCTTTTGAAACGATCAATGATAGGTAGATACCACACAACCTTCGCGGGATCACCCCGCTTTGATTTTTTCCCTTCGTCAGGACTTTTCTTTCGCTTGTATCGAGAGGCCTTGCAGACAGGACAAGCATCTAACTCCGCATATTGCTTGTGGTACAATATGCAGTCGTTTGAACAAGCGTGAATTCTAGGACCTCTAACCCCAGGGGACACAAAACCTGCTTTGCTTCGTATGTCGTCTCGGGCAATGTGTTCCCATCAGGCAGCAAGGACTTCAAAATTCCCAAAAGCTCCGTGAAACTCTTGTCTGTCCATCCACTACTTGCCTTCGGCTTCATTAGGTCCAAGGTAGCTGATAATTTGGTGTGCTTTGCTTTGCATGCGGCGTACAGAGGCGTCTGCGAGTCACTGACCAACCTGCTGAACTTTATGGAATCTCTCTCGTTGTAGGCTGGATCCTCAACGTCACGTAACATGTCTTGCAGCAGATCGTGATCAACATCAACCATTTCACCGCCTAGTGGAGAAGGTACAAACATGTCATGCTCATCTTCATCTTCCGGATTTTGCGCACCAGTACTGTCTACAGCTGCACCACTTCCTGATTCTTGCTCTCCATGCTTGACCCAACATGTGTAGCCCTCCATGAATTCTCGTTGTATCAGATGAGCGTGTAAGTCCACTCGGCTATCAAACATATTCTCATTCTTGCAATCTGCACATAGACAACACATGTAATCGCTGTTTCTTCTTTTCCTATCCTCCTCCGCGGTGTTTATAAAATTTAATACCCCATTTCTATACTCCTGACTATGACGTTTCACGGATTTCGCATACATCCAACTTCGATTCATCGCTGCAGAAATGAAAAAATAATCAGAGAAACATCTTATAAGATAAATACTCTAAATTAATGAGAATTGATGAATATCCTAAAGTACTGGTTACTATTTGTCTAAAGTACCTTTATGAATTTACTGTTTTCTTTTGGAAAAAAATTAAAATTTCGCCCCCTCCAACCTCCCACCAAAATTGTGAATAGTGGGATACAGTTACACCGGCAGTTGCGGCTATTTATAGTGTGCAATAACTATCTGTAACGGTCCAAAAAAATGTCTTCTCTATCGAGCATATCAGTTATCTTTATCGGGTCTAAAAAATGCCCGTCACAGAGGAGTACCATCTGTGACGGGCTTTGTTGTTATCTCAAACGGGCCTCAAGCTAGAGCCCGTCACAGATGATTGTTATCTGTGACGGGCTCCAGCTAGGGCCCGATTGAGATAACCTTCAAATCTCAAACGGGCCACAACTTGTGGCCCGTCATAGATGACAATAATCTGTGACCGGCCCCAACTTGAGGCCCGTTTGAGATATTTAAGGTTATCTCAATCGGGCCCTAGTTTATGCCCGTCAAAGATATGTGTCATCCGTGACGGGCTCCATTTCTATGCACATTTAACATGTCTCTCCGACCCTCTCTCAATCGGCCTCTTTTTAGGCCCGTTTGAGATGTATTCTTTGTGACGGCCCATAAAAACCAGTTATGTTGCAGCCCGTCACAGATGAGAGGATCTACACTAGTGAGTAACAACAAACACAATTTACCACAATAACCCAATTTAATAACTAAATTACATGCACATATTCCATATGTATACTTTATTAAAAGCAAGGTTGAGGCGCACATTCCACATGTAAACTTAATTAAAAGGAAGGTTGGGGTACAAATTTCATTTGTTGGGTCTCACCTCATCTTATCAGAAATACAATTTTTGTGGGACAAAATTTGAATGGTATAAATGCAATTATTATGGGACAGAGATAGTAATGAATAACTAAGAAAGACAAATGGAATGTTTTTCCTATCGTTTGGGACAAGTATCCACTTAAGAGTATAAGTGGCTAATCCGTGAATCCACTTATAAGTTAAATGAGTGGGTAACCTGTACTCACGGGTTAGTCATTTAATTACACCCATTTACCCACTTAGAATAGGGCTACAAAGTGACATATACTATGGTTAATTATATATATACATATTTTTTCATTCCTCCTTATTTCTCAATTTCTTTATTAAAAAATCAATATTGGAATGCCAAATCAATATTGGAATGGAGATGTCTCATTTCTTTATGATGTAAGGTTTTGTGCGTAACCTGATTCAATATTTTAACTTTTTTTTTGTGTGTGCAGAGAAGCTAGGTATGTGCATGCAAGACATGTTGAGAATCAACATTTGACCAATATTAATGAGCAGTACATGCGACCTTCGAGGGCTTTACCTGACAACCAGGACCTGGCTTTACTCCCACCAATATTTCCTTTTGACATTGGGCATCCATCCAGCCTCTACTTCCAAGATGTAAATGGCCAATCAGTCCCTGGAACCTATGTCAGGTATTATTTTTTTCAGTTGTTTTCACCAAAGTATTTTTTCGTTCCTTCGAAACTATAGGAGTATAAGGTATATTTTTTCAATTTAATATACAAGTCATCAACCTATGCATAAGAACGGACAACATAGTACAATATTATGGTAACTTTGTTAATATGTAGTGTAGGAGCATACATAATTCAATTATTTATCTATAAAATTTATATCAAGTTTACATATTTAATCAATCATATATGATTCTAACCTCGTGTGCTAGATAATATGTACATATAGACCTTCTTAAAGTAGCTCTTGTGATCAATTGAGTGTTTAGAACTGTTTTAATCAATTGAGTTTACATATTTAATCAATCATATATGATTCCTTTTGTTGGTCGTGTCGTGGACTCTATAATTCTGAAAAAAAACTGAACATAATGATTATAGACAACCATACAACATACACTAATTACATAGACTTGGTTACTATAATTATTATTTTTCTCTATATCAAAGTGTGAATGTCTAGCAATGTTTTATTTATGTGGGAATTCTAGCCTTTTAACCAGTTAAAATTAATGTGTTGGCTTCTAGAAGAACCTCTAGTAGTTAGTGTAAAAAAAAAGGTACAGTATATGATTTGCTAGCCGGAGTAGCACATGTAAGCTTGCGATGTATATGTTCATCCCGTAGTCTTTTATTTGCAGTGATAATTTTGGAGGAAGAACCACTTTTGTGAAGTTCATCGTTGTTGAAACGAATTGGACACAATGACTACCAGACTGTAATGTAACATAGTTTTTATGTTACTCGACACGTATCACTACCGTGGAAGAGACCAACATAAAATAATGGTCCATAATTTGAGATAGGTTACTTGGTGAGCCATATTAAAATTAATGGTCCATAATTTGAGATAGTACAATCCCATCCATAGTAAAAATTTTATCATATGCCCACTGTTTAGGTGGAAATTCAATATTTGCACGTACGGCATGTGATTCTCAGCATTATAGATGGTCTACTTGTAGAACTGGTATTTGCCACTTTAATTTGCTCCACCTTTACTTATAATATGGTCACGACCTTTAAGATGCATAGAGTACAAATATATGTAACATAATGCCTTGCCTTATATAGTAACACTAACGAGTATGATAATTTTGTGCCTCGCCATTTCGTTCACATCTTGGTATATGTTTGATGATTTATGATATGCAATTTTTTTGCCTTCTAAAGCGCAAAGTAAGGAGCGGAGTGTATAAATATATATCGATCTTACCTTAATGCATGAAAAATGTTCGGACACAAGTAATTTTTGCCTCCTTATTACTCACGTACCCTCAAATTAATCAATATTGGAATGAACATGTCATCCCTTTCTTCATACTGTAAGGTTTTGTGTGTAACCTGATCCAATATTTCTTCATACTGTAGTAGTTCTCAAAAAAAAAAAAAAACTTTTGTATGTGTGCAGAGAAGCTAGGGATGTGCGTGCAAGACATGCTGAGCATCAACGTTTGACTAGTATTGATGAGCAGTACATGAGACATTATAGGAGGGCTTTTCTTGACAACCAGGACTCACCATCCTTAGTCCCTCCAACCTTTTATTTTGACAATGCATATCCATCCACCATCTACTTCCAAGGTGTAAATGACCAATCAGTCCCTCCAACCTATGTCAGGTATTTTTCATTCAGTCTTTTTTTTTCAACCGAAGTAGTTTTTAATTTCGTTCCTTCAAAACTATGTCAGGTATTTTTTTTTCTGTTCAATATACTAATCATCAACATGTGCATAAGAATAGATAACATACTACAATATGATAACTTTGTTAATTCGTAGAGTTGGAGTATACATGATTCAATTATTTATATGTAATATTTATATATATCAAGTTTACATGTTTAATCATTCATATGAGTCTGACCACGTGTGCTAGATAATATGTTCTTAAAATAGCTATTGTGATGAACTCGATTTGTATCTCAATATATATATGAGCACACTGGTTAATTAAAATATTTTATTTTTGTTTATCATGTCATGGACTCTTATTCTGAATCAAACTCACCATAATAATTACAAATAACCATACAATATATAATTAAAAGATATATATACCCTATCTGTCGGGTATACCAATTACATATATAGACAAGATTGTTATAAAAAAGATTTTGCCTTTTCTTTATAAAGTGCGAATGTCTAGGAATCTTTTATTTATGTGGGATTTTCCAGTGCTTTTAACCATATAAAATTAATGCGTGGGCTTCTAGGAGAGCCTCTAGTTACTATAAAGAAAGATATATGCCTTGCTAACCAGAGTAGTGCATGTAGCTTGCAGTATATATGTATTCATCCAATATACAGTTTTTTTATTTGCGGTGATAATTTTAGAGGAAGTTCGCCGTTATTGAAACAAATTGAACATAATGACTACCAGACTGTAATGATAGTATGACACAGTTCATGTGTCACATCGATACGTGTATCATGCACTATCGTAGAATCCTAGAAGAGACCAGTTGATAATGGTCCATAATCTGAGCCAGGTAACTTGGTGAGCCGTATTATATATGTCTATGATAGTACAAAGGTTTTGTGCATAACCTGATCCAATATTTCGTTTTATTTTATTGTGTGCAGAGAAGATAGGAATGTGCATGCAAGACATGCTGAGCATCAACATTTGACCAATATTGACGAGCAGTACAGGAGATGTTGGAGGGATGATCTTCATGATAACCAGGACCACCCATATTTTGTCCCTCCAACCTTTTGTTTTGATAATCCATCCAGCTTCTACTTCCAAGATGTGTGTGGCCGATCAGTCCCTCCAGCCTTTGTCAGGTATGTTCCGTTCTTTTTTTTTTTTGCCAATTTATTTTTTTTCCGTTCCTTCAAAACTATATTAGGTATTGTGTTTTCCTCTTTAATACACTAGCCATCAATCTGTGCATAAGAAAGGACAACATACTACAATATGATAACTTTGTTAATTTTAGTGTAGGATTATACATTATTCAATTCTTTATCTATGATATTAGTACAAAATTCACGTTTTTAATCAATCATATATTATTCTAACCTCTTGTGCTAGATAATATGTACATACGTACAGACCTTCTTAAAATAGCTCTTGCAATCAATTCAGTTTCTATCTCAATATATATGTGCACATAGCTGCTTTTAACATTTTGTTTTTGTCATGTCATGGACTCTATAATTCTGAATCAAACTCAACATAATAATTACTGACAACCATACAATATACTACTAATTAAAAGATATACCCTATTCTTTGGGTATAGCAATTGCATAGACTGGGTTGTTATAATTATTATTTTTGTTTTTTTCCACTATTAAGGCGCAAATTTCTAGAGATCTTTTAATATGTGGAAATTTATAGCCTTTTATCCATTTAAAATTAGAGATAATCCATTCCATCATTGACAAAGAATGGATTCTACAATGGTAATACCATTGACAAAGCTCAGTTCTATAATATACCACCGAACAACTAGTTTTCTTCCTTACATGCCATCACCGCTAGTCAACAGTTAGTCAAATTCCGTTAAGAGCAATAAAATTTCCATTTTACCCCTATAGTATCATGCATCCTCATCGATTTCACTGGTCATGATCCACTATTTCTTCTCATTGACGAAAAATAGAAATCACTTATCTTTTTATCATCCAAGATTTTTTAGTGCGATATGGCATTATGCAAAATCTCAATTTTATCCTAGGAGTAAAATGGTCATTTTTCCTCTCTTAACGGCGATGACACATAAGGCCGGAAGAAAATGAGTTGTTCGATGGTATATTGTAGAACCGAGTTTTGTCAGTGGCATATTTGTAGAACATATGCTTTGTCGATGGCACAAAATGAATTGACTCTTAAAATTAACGTGTAGGCTTCTAGGAGAGCCTCTAATTACTCTAAAGAAATATATATGCCTTGCTAACCAGAGTAGCACATGTAGATTGTGATGTATGGGAACGTATCCTATGCACATAAGCTTTTCGTGCACAGCAACTAACTAGCAAATATCACAGAAAATTCTATAAAAATTTGGACACATATTTTGAATACTATTACACCTATTTGTGGAATCTTATTTTCAAATTCATTATATTTTACCTGTAACAAAAAACAGATAAAGTTCTGACATATCTTACTCTTAAAATTGTTAGATTTTTCACTTTTTTGAATTTGAATATGAGACTTTTCATATATATGTAATACTATTAGAAGCATATGTTCCATTTTTTCTAGAATTTTTTGTGATATTTGCTAGTTGGTGTACACGAAGTGTACATTGGAAGTAGGATATGTTCCCACGATGTATATACTCATCCAATAGTCTTTACATGGAATGATGATTTTAATTAGCATGAAGAACCACTTTTATAAAGTTCATCAATGGTGAAAGGAATTGAACACAGTGACTACCGGAGCATCATGATATAACATAATTGTATGTCACATCGATACATATCACTACCGTAGAAGCGACAAACATATAATGATCCACAATCAACAACAATGTATATAGCAAAAGTAGATAATATAGATGGAATCTACATATATGGGTTTTAACTATTGTAACATTCACAATGTATATAGATAGTAAGTACTCCCTCCGTCCTAAAATATAACAAGTTTTGATTAGATGAGACACATCCTAGTATTACGAATCTGAATAAGCAGTGTCCAAATTCGTAGTACCTGTTATATTTTGGGATGAAGGGAGTACTTACAAGAAGATATGTGATCAATTTTGGGTCTTCAGATTTGTCCGTGACTTATTATAAGTCATAACGTTTATTAGCGACAAAAATAAAAAAATTAATATACATATAAAATTTTTATATGTATTAACGACTTATCACGTACATATAACGTGTACATTAGATTGTTTTAACAATGCAGTTGGTTCGAATTACTAGCCTTTTACTGAAAATTGTAAATGGGGCCCCGTTTCCCGTTTCCCCATAGGAATTCTCCCATTATGGGATAGGGATACGGATGTGCAAGCTCTTGCTATGATAATCTTTTTGTGTAGTTATGGAAAGCCATCAAATTGGACCCACACATTTTTAAATCCAGGTTCTCCATAGTGGCTATTTTTTTTCTATCTTATTCATAGGATATAGAATTACATAAATTGGATGGTTATAATTAATATTTTTTTATTAATAATGTGTGACATGAGCTATATATATATATCAAATACTTTTGTGTTTCAATTTTAAAATGCGCACTATTAATAATGCATTGGCCTTGCATACGGCAAAGGATTATGGTAAACCTGACAGCATGCATGTTGTTTTTTTTTTTTTTGACAGTGCTGATCTGGGTGGATTTCCTTGGCAGGGCAATTACTTGGATGCTGCGGCAGGTCTTGGATGACATCATGGAAGGGATTGTGGTCGTATGGATGAATTTCTCCAAAGTTTCGGAATTCAAAATAATGGGTGCGTGCTTGCTTTGCCTCCTGACATTCGCAGTGAACGGTGGCGATGGAGTCCAGCTTGCCGCGGTGCTCAATCGTCCTGTGATGAAGTGGATGCTGCGATTCTACGCTGGAAGAGTCGTTGCTGTGGTTTTGGTGCTTATCTGCTGGATGAAGAACAAGAAGAGATCGCGTGCAAGCTCGCGCCCTTTCGAGCTATCACCAAAAGTCTATGTGTTCTGCACGGGCTCGTCGTCGTCGTCCTCCTTTGGTGGTGGAGGGAGCAACAGTACACTGTCATTCATCCTCGATTCTGGAGCTTCTTACCATGCCACGGGTTGCAGGGACATATTCTTGGATGACTTCCAGGACGAGGCACTCGATGAGATCGGGAACACCATCGGGGCGGCGAACGGGTATGCAATGTCGATACGAGGGCGTGGATCCATCAGCCTTCCTGGGATCACGCTTCCCAGCGTCCTCTACGTGCCAGAACTCCGCGTGAACGTCGTCTCGGCGTCCCAACTCACGCTGATGGATTACTATGTCAGGATTGACCGGAACGGATGCCTGGTAAGGGAGGTCTGCACGGAAGCAGTGGTTGGCCGGGGTCGCCTCACTTACAACATGCTATATCAGATGGAGACTCTTGCAGTTCCGCTTGATCGTCGCCGCTGCACTTTCTGCGAACTCATCGGCGGTCAGTTATTCCTCACATAGCTGCGTGTAGCGATTATATCTAAGCTAGACTAGCTTGTCGATCGATCGATCGATCGAACTAAAAGCCCCATCAGAGCCATCGTCATTATTGTACAAATCAAACTACTGTGACTAATTTCGGCTCCTTTTCTCTTTCGTTTTGCTACTGCTAGTTTGTGCAGATGTAGTTGGAGGGCAAAAGCCACTTTTATTAGGCCTCCTTACGAGCAGAAGATTTGTCTAGTCATTTTGTACGATTCAAACTCGATAGATCCTTTTGTAAGTTTTGCAAATGACGAGATTTCTGCCAAATGGCTTAATACATGGAGGTTTTTTTGGAGAAAAGTTAAGATGAGACCCCTCATGTAATTTTTTTTTCCCTTGGACTTCATCTCTCATTTAATTCGATCCTATATGATTCGCATGCAGCCTATCCAAACAGCTGTTTCTACCATTTCTCTATGTTTGCTTTGCATGCATGCATTCGTACCAAATTAAAATTGTATATTTTTTCCGATCCATATGTATTACTAAAATTTATATGTTCAAAAGCAGCGTGTATTGACAATCTGAATAAGTTGGCTTTCCATGGTTTCACCAAGAGTTTGTTTTGTCTTCTACGTTTTTTTGTGCATTAATACAGTGAAGCTTCAAATATTTTGATTGAGCAATTAGCCAGGGAAAATGCAACTGATGTTTAACGAGTAGTGTTCAATTGGAGCTGAAAGGGAGAAGATTTTTCGCTTTTTTACACACGCTTCCTGAAATACTAAACGGTGTATTTTTGGCAGAAAATTTCTATATAAAATTTATTTTAAAAATTATATTAATTCGTTATTTAAGTTTAAAATAATTAATATCCAATTAAACATGAACTAATCGCTAGTAGAAAAACCCTTATCAGTGTCGATTCCAAACCCTAATAGGTGTCGGTTTTTGGAACTGGCACCAATTTAGCGGCCCTAATGAGAGTAGTCATTGGTACCAGTTCTAAAACCGACACAAATGTACCCCTTATGATGCCGATTCTAATTTAGAATCGGCACTTGTAAAGGTGCATCCATTTTTTATTTTTATAGGTGCGAAAAAAAGCTGAATTTTTTTTCTCATTTCATTAGGCACCTACCACAGTAATACTTCACCTCTAATAAATCATATGATTTTTTTCAACCCAAGGAAGATTCAAACCCAGACCTCTTATTATTCAAAACATCCTTACCATCTCTCTTATGAACAATTGTTGTCTTGGAAGCAAATGCTATTCTTTTGAGACTGCTATCATGTGAACTTATAATCTATATTTAACAGTATACATGAGTTCAAATGAAAATTTTGTCAACTACAAAATTGTAGATCTCATCCAAATCTACAACTTTCATATAGGTTTTATCTTCATCCGAGATCATTTCAAAATTTTAAAAATTCACTTATCCAAATATATCGGACACCTTATAATACATTTTCGGACATCCAAACGACCTCAAATAAAAAAGTCATTAACTAAAAAGTTATAGATCTCTCAAAATCTAAAAATTTCATATAAAGTTAATCTTCATCCAACTTCGTATGAAAAAATTAGATAAAAACATACATATATGAGCTGCAGTATCATAGGTGTCGATTTTAGTTATAAACCGACACCTATGAACTCATAGGTGTTGTTTTTTTATCAAGAATCGGGTACCTATGGCCGAACTCATTGGTACCGATTTATAATAAGAACCGACACTTATGCAACATCCATAGGTACCGATTTATTATAAAAACCGGCACCTATGACTTGAGAGACATTGGTGCTGGTTTTGGTTATGAACCGGTACCAATAAGTAAATATAGGTGCCGGTGCTTCAATTTATCCTAACAAAAATTGGAAAATGCTTTATAAGTGTCGGTTTTAGGCAAACCAACACCTATAAGATTGGTCTCTATGCGTTGTTTTGTAGTAGTGATTGACTCACCTTGTTTTATGTATCTTTTTAATCTTCTTATTTCCTCTCCTCTGAAACACACCCAAGACGAATGTGCTGCCATTACAAGGTTGAAAAAGCTTGGCACACAAAAAATGGAGCAGAAATCGCTCGAGGCTTTCCCAACTACGTCTCCCTGTTGCCTGGCTTTCCTCATAGGTGTCGGTTTTTTATTAAGAACTGGTACCTATGGCACCAAACTCATTGATGCTAGTTTATAATAAGAACCGGTACTTATGCAACGTTCATAGGTGCTGGTTTATTATAGAAACAGGCACCTATGATTTGAAAGATTATTGGTGTCAGTTTTTGTTATGAAACGACACCTATGACTTGAGAGACTATTGGTGCTAGTTTTTGTTATGAACCGGTACCAATAAGTGATTATAGGTCCCGATTCTTCAATTATCCTGACAAAAATTGGAAAATGCTTTATAGATGCCGGTTTCAGGCAAACCGACACCTATAAGGTCAGTCTCTATGTGTTGTTTTGTAGTAGTGAATGACTCACCTCGTTTTACGTATCATTTTAATCTTCTTATTTCCTCTCCTCTGAAACACACCCAAGATAAATGTGTTGCCATCACGCAGTCACTACAAGTTAATAGTTAGCTATACTATTAAACTTGCTTTGAAAGGCAGAAACACTCGCTGCTGTGACAAAGGTAACAACTGGAAATGGCAAGAAGGCAAGTTTCTGAAAATCCAATTGATTGTGGGGCTAGCCGCTGAAATACATGGCGTCTAACCTCTTCCGGCACTCCAAAAGGAAGAACAAATCATAGGCGTCTAACCTCTTCCGGCACTCCAGTTTTCAGATGCACAAGAGAACTCCATGGTGCAATTTGAGGTCATGGCAACAATACCAAAATTGTACTCTGGATTTCAAAGAAGGTCATGGCAACAACACCAAAAGTAGTCGGCTAAGTCTGCATATATGGCGCAATTTGCAGGAACGACAGGCACAATAGCGGCAAAACTAATCTTCAAGACTTGGGCTATGTCCAAGATTAAATTTTTCGCCACTCTGTTTTCACATTATAGGCTGCGGACTATGGACGGGTTACAGATGATCAAAGAATGGCCCAATAACTATTTCTGCCCACTTTGCTACGTACCGGAATCTGGAAACTCTATGTCATCTCTTAGTCGAATGTCCTTCACCAAAGGGAAGAGATATTCATAAAATATTAACACGCGACAGCACATAGAAAGATGGAAACTCCAGCTGGAAGATAACGAAACAATCATCCATTGGTGGTACGTTACAAGGACATGTTCAATGATAGAGATAAGACATGTTCAATGATAGAGATAAGTATGTTATTTTAGATAGTGTAAGATTATTTAGAAACAATGTCTTTACAATAATTAAGACGATAAAGGCTCTAATCATTAACTCAAAAATTATTCCTTTTATTACTATTGTTTATAACTAGTAGTACAAGAGCAGCGCGCTAACTACTAATCCTACTAATCCAAGCACCTTCCCAGTCGTACCTACCGATTTACTACCACCTTTACATCCCACGCTTCCCACCTGCTCAATACAATCAATAAATTATTTACTGTCTACAGAACTGACTATCTAATGTATTCCAGAAATCAACCGTCCACTTTCACCACTTTCATCTCCTCCCCCTTTTTTTGGATCTTAGCAAACCGAGAGGCGCAGGATGGGCTCCTCGACGTAGACTATTGTTTTCATTTTTTTTTACCTTCATGCAACCATGTTTCTATATTATAGAGACTCAAAATCGTTTGTTAAGCTGTTGTTAATCATAGCAACGATGCTTGGTCTCTCCTCTTTCTCTCTTACATATTAACAAATATTTCTAGTTAATGTTTGAGACTGTTATTAACAACCGTAGTACATGTTCTAAACAACCACAAGGCAGGGCTGCCGTCAATCTTCCTATTGGATATATGGAAATTTAGAGAGAAGGAGCAACCGGCTGTTCCGCAACGAGGAGGTGACAAACCAGCAAGTTTTCAACAGTTGATGGAAGAGCTCCGATCCTGGCATGGTCGATGGTGAGGGCAAAGGGGATGAAGAAGGTCATGGCAACAACACCGTAATTGTGCCAAAATTTTCACCAAATCCTTTGACCAAATAGAGCCCTTCATGTCAGGAGTCGGAAGTTGGTGGTCCGGTTCACCTGTGGGCATGCAGGACTAGGCTGGGCACACAAAACCGGCCCGTGTGCTGCTAAACGGCTCGGTGCGCTCCTTGAAGGACGGGCAATGCGCGACAGCGTGAAGCTTCCTCCAAGTCGAAGCTTCGTGCCCATCGATTCGGCTGGCTTTTTTCTTTTTTATTCGGATTCGGCTGGCTTTAACCGGAAAGAAATGGAAATGAAAATGACCTTTTCTGCCCATTTGGTTGAGTAGGTTAGGGTGAAAGCAAGTGTAATAGTAGACTACAAACCAGCTATAAATACTCCCTCTATTTTATATTATAAGTTATTTGATCTTTTTCCTAATTATATTTTATTAAGTTTGATCAAGTTTATAGAAAAAGATTAGCAACATCTAAAATATTAAATTAGTTTTATTTAATCTAACATTGAATATTTTTTTAACGGAAACTACGGCGGGTGTTTGGCGCCAGCCTGAATATTTTATTAATAGGTAAAAGCATTTACATGAGAAGGTTTTACACTGAGGAGTTGCTGAATTAGGGGTTAATTAGAGAGAGATTGAGCGCCCAGGTATGGAGTTGTTGCTTGCCTACGACATTGTTACATCGGTGCGACCACAGGTCAATGTCGCTAGCGCAGCGCCGAAGGACAAGCGGGGTGGTGTCGTTAAGGGAATTGAAAACCTTGTTGTTGCGGCGTTTCCAAATGTTCCAAATGGCGGCGAGCAGGACTCGTGGAGTGATGATCCAGGGGGTGTGAGGCCCCAAATATCTTCGAGCAGCGGTACGGAGGCAACTTGTTGTGCGTGGAGTCCAAAAGAATGCCATATTGCAGCTACTCCAGAGCAGCGGAGGAAGACATTGAACATATTTTTGATAATATATTTGTTTTGGGTTGAAAATAATATTTTCTCCGTTTCATATTATAAGTCGTTTGATTTTTTTCCTAATCAAACTTCCCTAAGTTTAACTAAGTTTGTAGAAAAATATATTAGTATTTTCAACCCAAAATAAACATAATATAAAAATATATTCAATTTTAGATTAAATGAAACTAATTTTATATTTTAAATGTTGCTAATTTTTCTATAAATTTGATCAAACTTAACAAAATTTGACTAGAAAATAAGTCAAACGAATTATAATATTAAACGGAGGTAGTAATATATTTCTATATAAACTTAGTTAAATTTAGAGAAGTTTGACTAGAAAAAAAATAAAACAACTTATAAATATGAAACGGAGGGAGGACATGTGGAGGAGAGAAGAGTGGAGAGAAAAGATAAGCGGATTCCAGATTTGCAGCCAGCTGTAGCACGGATTACAAGATGTTGTGTGTGTTTATGAGAGATAAGACCAGATATTAGATAACTATTGTATGGATTGGCTATTCGATATTCGATTAGTTATAGATGGTTTAGAGCTACTAATTAGCTATACTATTAAACATACTCTGAGTGTGTTGTGCCGTTGTAAGGATAAAAAAAAAATGGAATTCCCATTGGGGCTACAGCTCGTTTTGCTGTATGTTAACTTCAGCGGCTCTCCAACTGCCAATGTTTGGCGACTCACCAAATTAAATGCTCTTATCGGTCTTTTATCAGCAATTTTATTTTTTCCGGTTAATCAAGGCAAATGATCGAATTTGGTCAGTTACAACTGCGGACTGAATTTGTGATTGATTTTTTTTCTGTCTCGATTAATTATCTGATTTCTGTCTCGATCAATTCGGTTTGTTCTTTCAGTTTTGACTTATTTTGTTCTCCGTCGGAATCGGAAAACAATCGAAAACTATACGGGAATTTTATTCGGATATCCATAGACATAGATCATCGATGAGATCTGCAACTTTGTTGTTGACAATTTTAGTATTTGAGATCATTTAGGGCTAAATATTCATAATAAAATATCATATTTGTTTTTACAAATTCTCAGTTCTACAATTCAAACGACATCTGATGGAGATGTGCTCCTTATCAAAGTTGTAAAGCTCAATAGGGTCTAACACTGTAGTTTATGACAATTGTATTTGAAAATATTTTAAGTGCAAAGAAACCTTACAAGTCTTGAAGACGTGAAATAAAATAAATAGCATCTAACTTGATAAGTGATATGTCAAGTGATATGTTAAGTAAGTTATACATGTAAAAGGTCTCAGGACTATAAGGTGGATAATCAAATTTATATACAATTCTCTTAGGGGAACGACCATGAAAATTAATTTTCACATAGGTTGTGAGATCGACTACAAAATAAGAGGTTGTAGGGCCGCTTTCGGAAGCTTGTGGACCGACAATGGGATTTCCAGGTAAGTGCAAGGAAAATCAGAGATAGAGCAGGGAAAGGAAGTATGAACCAGCTCCAGGTCCTTAGTTGAACATTGGATTAGAGTAATGGAGTATTTACCAAAATTGGTACGCAGCCCGGAGACCGAATCGAAGATAGAGAGGATGCCTTAGATGAACTCCAGATCCTGCTGGACAGGGGAGAGAAAGATGACCGGATCATCGACATAGAAGGAAACTCGATGTCGTAAAGCATGATCATTGAGAGGGAGAAAACCGCAGCGTCGGAGGCCTTGCGGATCATAGTGTTGAGCACATCTATGACAAGGAGGAAGAGCATGGGGATAGGGGATCACTCTACCGGAGCCCCCTCCGGTGGAGGAAGCGGGGACCCGACACCCCATTGGCTAGCACCCGGGAAGAGGAGCAACAGAGAATCAAGCAGATCCAATCGCGCCATCGGCGGCTGAACCCAAGGTGGTCAAGCACTTCGAGCAGGAAAGGCCAACTAACCGTGTCAAAGGTCTTCGCAATGTCCAAGATGAGGCGTGCACCCTGACCACAAGTTGAACATAGCGAAAGTCATCGTGAAGAGAACGACCTTTGACGAAAGCGTTTTAATTGACGGCTAGCAGCTCATTAGGATGCAGGGAGAGACGGGAAGCCAGGATCTTATAGAACAGCTTGTCAAAATTGTAGATAAGTTTGATCGGGTGGAAGTCCTTGACTTCCACGGCCTCATCGTTTTTCAGCAAGAGGGAGATGAGGGTACCGCTGAGGGAGGTGAAACCCAAGTCGTTCGCCAAGAAGAGGGTGTTGAGGGCAGCCAGGATCTCTGATTTAATCACCGGCCAACAAGATTTGTAGAAAACAACCTTTAAAACCATCAGGACCGAGTGCCTTGTCCGACGATAGCTGCTTAATTACCGCTCATACCTTTTCCTCAGAGAAAGCGCGTGGTGAGTTGTTAGATGTACGATTAATTGAGTATTATTGATTTTAAATTTAAGAAAAGAATTAATATGATATTTGTAAAACAACTTTTCATCCTGAAAAAAGATACCTTTAGTAGTTTGGAAGTATGCACAGAGAACGAGCGATTTCTTTGCTGCAAACGAACATCGTTCGTAAGAGAATGAGAGGATTTCCATCCGCAGTCTTCATCGCAGTATTGATAACAAAGCACCAAGCACCAGAAGCTGGTAGGTTTACATATTCCTTCCCACACAGAGCACCTGCAATGCAAACAAGCCAAGAACAACAATCACTCAATTGCGGCTCTTCTTCCTTCGATGTGTTGTTTTGACACGCAACCAACAAGCAACACTTCGTCAAGAAAGCAATAGCTAAATCTTCAATTCCCCCTCAATAGCACACTGAACATCCCCTTCATTTTTCCTCTCTTCCCGCAACCGCCAAAGCCTCCTGCACACACACAGCAGCAGCAGCAGCAGCAGCAGTGTACCCTCTGCAACATACACGGCGGCGGTGCTGGGGCCTGGGGGGGTGCGGCGGCGGGTCGGCGGCGGGCGGTGGTGGAGAGCTGGATGCGCTGGTGCTTACTTTGCCGTTTGTGAATCTCCGAATTCTCGATGCTCTGTTGATGGGGAAAACAATGGAGTAGTACTACTTCCTAGAGGAAAGCGACGTGGCAAATAAATGGCATTGCCGTAATTTACACGCCAACTCGCTCCAGTGCTACCGATCTGCATCTTTTTGGTCAACTCCTCACCATACTACACTCAGAAAAAGGGGGAAAAAAAGAGAAGAAAAACTCCCCTCCAAATTTCTGCGACGACGACCAAGCTTTCCTCATCCCCTCTAGCCTTCGTGGGCATATAACACAATGGCGAACATTGCAACCTCCCTGGCCAATTTCTTTCGATGGATCGCACTTATTTTTCAAGATATTCTCGCCAGGTATTGAATCTTCTTCATCTCTCTCTCTCTCGGCAATCAATTAGACTAGCACCGACGAGAAATCATTCGTTTCCTACCAGTTCTTACTTTCAGCGAAGCGCTAGTTCAGCTGATTGATTGGAGCAGAGTTTTGAGTTAGAAATAAATCGTCTGACATATTTCTCGTATTGTCCCTATAAATCGATTGGGGAAACATCTTCGGTGATGCTTATAGATCTCGCCTGTTCATATGCTTGCAGCTATGTATGATTCGGTCCGAGCTCGGTGTATCAGATTTCTTATCAAAATCAGGTTGTATCGATACTTTTGCTTTTGTGGCTAATTTTCGTTGTCTTGGTTCTAGGAAACTCCACTTCTCTGCCCAGAAATTCCGTCGCTGGAACCAGTCGATGCTTCGAAATTCAATCGATCTCGTGAAGAAACAGACAGATGAACACCGCTATCCGGTATCCGGCGATCCTCGAGGAGGAATCACTCGGTTGTACGACCAGGCGACGGATGTAACTGGTCAGCGAACAGTGCCGAGACCGTCCATGTCCAGGTTGCGACTTTACAAATAATTTGTTGCATCTATTATTAGACATGCCTTTATCAAATCGCTTGCTTGAAATTTTTAGCTCAAATCAAACTAAAAGATGTTCTGCATATGATATAGCACTAGCTATTTTAATGGCCTTAGCGGAGGCCCTGCGCGATATCTCATCTTTTAGTGTTTGTAGCTCTGTTGGACGACACACTTTGGTTTCATGCTAATTTGCCACAAATACAATATTACAATTGTTTTAACAAATCTAGCTAAATTAGAGAGATAGAATTTAAGAAATGATGCTTTTACCCTATGTTAAATTCACCAGTACAATTATGTTTTCGTCTTAATTTATGACAATCAAAGAAGGAAATATATCAAACTTTTTATAAAATTCTGATAGGAAAAGTTAAAATTTGGACAACTTTTTGTTGAATTTATCTTCCAAGTTTCAAAACAAATTGTAGAAGTCAAACATATTTGTGGCAGATCGATAGAATGGGATTACCAAAAAAATTAATTTTTTAACAAATTTTGGCTAAATTTGTCTCTTTCACACACACAAATTAATTTTTATGGGAAAATATTCTATTTGGGGCGAAAGACTTGACACTTCATTAGAAATTTTTGTTTAAAATATAGAACCACCATCAACAACTTGGCATGGGGGAAAAAGCATCATTATCAAAATTTTATCTTGCCACTTGAACCAAAAAAGTTTAGGGTTAATTGGATCCATGCCATTATAAATTTGCAGGTTTGGAAAAATATCATTATTATTCACGAAATTGGAAACATGCCATTATAATTTAACGGATCTTCGAGATGTACCACTACTAACCCCTTCACCATACTTTTTAAATTTTTCTGACCAAATTGCCCTTTTTCTTCCTCCATCTTCTTCCTCTTCCCATTTCTCTCTCCTTTCACCCCTCTCTTTCACTGGTCAGCGCCTTCTCTCCGCCGATGAGCTCTAGTGAGAGATGGAGATGGAGGCTGGGGGAGGGTGACGGGGTCCGGCGCCTCCCCTCCGAATCCTAGCCCGCTGCCCCCCACCCGACACTATCTGGGAGCGCGAGATGCCCAACTCCCCAAGTCGGCGCACAGCAACCTCGGGTTGATGGTGATAGCGGGGGCAATGCCGGAACGCGAGAGGCCGAGGCTGGAGAGGAAGGCGACAGCAGCGTCGGGCTTGGAGGGAGAGTTGAGGTGGGAGAGAGTCTTGGGCGCCTTCCGTGCTTGGTCCCCACAGGCAGCTGCTCTCTCTCTCTCTCTCTCAATCCCTCTCCCTCTCCCTCTCTCTCTCGGAAGAGGAGGCCGACGGAGTTCACGGCTAGCCGGCAACAGAGCATGAGCTCGACCGCGCACGGTGGTTGTCTCTTGCCGAGGTCAGGCTATTTTGGATCTGGCGATCAATGAGCTCGATCGTGCTTCCTTGTCGAGCTCCACCATCTCTGACAGCTGCCGCCAACCCCTGTGGCGGAGCTGACGACCTCCGCAGCTCCACCGCCGGTGCGACGGCGTACCTCCTCCTCCCCATCGACTGGTACAACCCCACTGGAGCCGGCCGGGGTCCACGCCTAGCGGCGATGTCACCGGTAGGAAGAGCATGTGGTAGGCTAGCTAGAGAGATGAGAGGATAAGGAAGAAGAATAAGGGGGCATTTTGGTCAAAACGATTAGAAAATGCAGTGAAGAGGTATGCAATAGTATATGTCTAACACTTGTAAAATTATAATGGCATCATTCCTATAAGTTAAACAGTAATGGTATTTTTCCAAACCGATAAATTTATAATGGCATGGATGCAATTAACCCAAAAAATTAAGATAGTGGTAAGTATTTTGTCAAATTGTCACAAAACTGGATTGTTCTATCACAAATACATGTTTCTTAGTGTCCTATTGCAAATGGCATGTTTTAGTGTGTACTATGGCAAATGCCACAAAGTTATGGTGCTCTCTCTTTACAAATCTATCCAACTCAAAATGACACTCTAAAGAACTAAAACACGAATTGAGTTTCATGTATGAGACACTTGGGTAGAACACTAGAAATCTTTATTTTTGAGTCAAATAATGATAAATTTGAGCTTATGTTTTGTTTATTTTGTTTTTGAATTGACTGGAAGTAGCATTGGGCTTGTTTGGGTTCAAGCCAATTTCGTCCCACCAATATTTTAGTTTTGGCACTACCACCTGTAAGGACCCCCGTTTTGCAACAGGGATCACACGTGTATTTCGTGCCATTTCCCTGGATCAAGTAGTTTGGCACACATGATACAAAGTCGAATTATCAAAAGCGCATACATATGCGTCGTGTACAGATTATTACAACATAGGCCCGAAGGCATAGTCTTAGAGCAAAGGACCAAACGGTCCGGAATACAGTCCAAAACAGAATATAGATAAGTAGCGGAGCGAAGGCAGCGGCTTCATCATTGCCACAGGCAACGACCGTATCTAGACCTAGTGGGCACCCTCATCTTCCGCATCCTCTTCGTAGTAGGCGTACGGATCTTCCGCGGTGTCATCTTCGGCTTCTGATGAAGTTTATAGTTGCAAGGGTGAGTACCAACCGTACTCAGCAAGTCACCACAACAACGATGCATATGCAGGATTTTTATTCAAGGCAAGGCAAAGGCTCATTTGCATAAAGCTGGTTTTGCAGTCATTTTCACAAACCTGAGACTTAGCATAACTGGTCAAGTTTTAATACCAGAGTTTACTTTAAGCAACGGCGGTTCTGTCTACCATCCATTATGATCCCAAGGATGGCTTTCCGCCGTTGGTCGTCATGGTTTTCTGTGGACGCCCACCTTCCCTGCTCTCGGGGAGTGGCTCCAACAGCATAAAATTCATCATGCAATAACCCATCCCACACAGGTTAAGAGTTTAGAGTCTAGCCAAGTGTAATACATGTCCCGGTGCTCAATATCCGCGAGCACGACTATTCGAATAGATTTGATTTACTCACACTGCAGTGGATGTACACTTTACCCGCACTCCGCGACTGCCCAACACATGAGCCTCGTCCCAACACATGAGACGCGTCGCGGCAAAGCCTTTCGATAACCTTGCATTGGCAGTACCCGCTCCATGAACTATCATCCTCATGCACTCTAGGCGTATCTGTTTCTAGCAGTGAGAGGAGTTCTGGCGCTCCCGGGAAGGGAAGTCTCACACGCACGTAAGGTTTATAGTTTATAGTTTAAGTTTAGATTCTCACTCTCACACACGTGGCAGTCCTACAAATGGCGACACCGACGTAGGGCACGCATCGCGGCCCTACCTCAACGGCTGCCCCACCGTAGCGAACCTGCCTCACACACGGGGTGAACCATCTATGCAAGGATACTGCCTCTGCTCGGCTATCTAGTCCGCTAGGTCTATACCCATCCGAGAAGTGCGGTTGTACGAGGGTCGTTTCATGCTTAACTTCATGGCTCGGTCCTTAACTGACCGGGGACGGTACTAGCCTTTTCCAGATACCACCCAAATCCACCATCCGCCCCAGTCGAAAACATTTGTTTGGTTTTATTCCTCTTTTCTCAAATCATATCATCATATCATGGCAATGTGGCGCTCATGTCTCCACATGCCGCATCTCAATTACCTCCCCCAAGGTAATTGCCCAGGCATAAAGCTTTTGATAAATATGAGTATGCATGTTTCTAGATTAGCATCACTAAGCATTTGTCATAATTGACTAGGGACTCATGTATAAGCGTGGTTACAAAGGAATGTAAGGATAAACAATAAGCAAGGTATGGCATAATAACAAGTAGGGTATTCAGCATTGCATGCAACTTTATTTGTAAATAAAAATAATTTCGCAACTTGGGTTCAACATGTTCGAGGATAGTGATGACTTGCCTTGCACGTAGTCTGGTTGTTCTTGGTCTTCGGTCGGACTCACAGCTCCCTCGGGGTCTATAATTACATGCGAAAGAAATCGATTTGAATTCGGTTGGAATCCAATTAAAATCCAATAAAATCCGAGGAAAGATCGAGCGCGAGCGTTTGAACGGCAACATCGATTCCATTTAATTTAGGAAATAATCCTATTTTGATTTTTAACTCTATTGTCCTAAAATATTTAACGTTAGCCAATTAGAATATTATTCCGTTTTAATTTTACGCGACTCGAATAAATTAGATCCCGATAACAATACTTAACCCTTGGTGATAAATAGTTGATTACATCATCGCGACGGCTAATTAAGCGGGTAACCTATTCAACGCGTATTCAACGAGTAAGACATGGATATTTTAATGAATATTAGATGGCAGCGATTAATTTTTGGAAGTCTTAAAAATAATCGGCGAATAATTTCTCCGGTCAATATATGCGCGAGTTGGCAAAACCTAATAAATGTAAATCTAAACAATTGGCTAAACATCCCGCAAAATAATCGTTAAATGAATAACCTAATTAAGTGAATATTTGCAATTTAAATACCCCGATTTAATCTTACGAGTTTCTAAAATAACATACGGCGACGGATTTATTGATTTTCTAAACTAGCATTTATTTTAATCTAACATCTATGTTCGAGATAAAACAAAAATTAAATCCCTAACCCCAATTTATTTATTTTCCCCCCCTTTTTTATCCTTATTTCCCCTTTTTTTTCTTCTCTTTTTCCCTTCTCCTTCTCTCTCTTCTCCTCTCTCTCTGTTCTGCGTCTTCCTTCTTCTTCCTCCTCCTTTCCTCTCTTTTCTCTCTCTCTCTACTTACTGCCTCTCTCTCTCCGTCGACAGAAAGGGAGGGAAAGGGGGAGAAGGGGGGGCTCACCTAAGGCGGCGGTTGGCGAGGCTCGCGGCGGCTTGGGCGCGGCGGAAGGGGATGGCGACGGCGCTCGGCAGTGGGGAAAGAAGAAGGGGAAAACGGAGGTGGATGGATAGAGGAGGAGGGGCTCGGCCGGGGAAATTTATAGGCGGCCGGGGTGGCGCGGTGGACACGGCGGCATGGCGCGCGGCGTGGGGAGGCGTACGGCGACGTGGGCGACCGGCGACGTGGGCGCACGCGGCGGTACGGCGGCGTCATGGCGCGGCATGGCGGTGGGGCGGCGACGTGCGGGCGCACGGCGCGAGGGCGGCGCGCGGCGTGGGCGCGCGGCTCGGGGCGGCAACGGGCGGCGGTACGGCGATACGATGGTACGACGGCGATGTGCGGGCTCGTACGGCGGCGTGGCGTGGAGGCATGGCGCGCGCGGCGGCAGGCGGCGGCGTGCGGCGCGCGCAAGGCGCGTGCGGGGCGCGAGGGCACGGCGGCTGCGGCGGGCGGCACGCGCGGCGGGCGCGTACGGCGGTCGCGGCGCGGAAGCATGGGCGCGGCGGTACGGGGCGGCGCGGGCGCGCGGCGCGGCAGGGTAGCGCGCGGCGCGGGGCACGACACGGCAGGGCGGCGGCGAACGGCGCGGGCGCACAGGCGCGGGGCGGCTCGAGGGCGGCCGGCATGCGTGGGCGCGCGTGGCGCGGAGGCATGGCGGCACGCGGGCGGCGCGCGCGGGGAGGGCGGCACGCGGCGGCGCGCGCAGGAAGGGCGCGGGGCGACGGGTCCGGGCGTGCGCCAGCACGTGGGCACAGCCAAGGGACACGGTCGAACACCTGGCGCGCAATGAATAGTGCCGCCAGGTGGTTTTTGATATTTAGGGTTCATTTTAACTCTAAAATTCACCTTAAAATCTTGTAACTATACTAAATAAATGTTGCCTAATATTTTTAGTGTTCTTAAGCATTGATCTCTATTTTTGCCATGTTTTGATAATTTTAGTGTTATTATATTTTTCTTATACACCGTATTCTCACGTACACGTATATATGCCTACGTACACCTTCCCCATTTAGGATTTATATTTGTGCCTTCATATATACATAATTTGTTGCAACAATTGGCCACCTAAATTTGTGTCACCACATTTGATTATCTCTTTTTAGTACGTTATCGATTAATCCACCGTAAAATCCACTAACACGCGTGTATAAGTTCGGTATGATGCAATTTGTTTTAAGAAAATTTTGAGGGTCTGTATTTTAGGGCTTCGATTTCGTTGGTTGAATTTTTAGGGCGTTACAAACCTACCCCTCTTAAATAAATCTCGTCCCGAGATTTCTTACCGGTTGTCGAATAGTTGCGGGTACTCGGTCTTCAAGAACTCCTCGCTCTCCCATGTAGCCTCATCCTCTGTGTGATTACTCCATTGCACTTTGTACATACGCCACACTTTGGTTCGGGTTCCTTTTTCGGCCTCATCCAAAATCTTCACAGGGTGCTCCGGATAAGTGAGGTCGTTTGCGATGTGGATTTCCTCCAACGGGGCTTGCTCTTCAGGTACCCTCAAGCACTTCTTTAACTGGGATACGTGAAAAACCGGGTGTACGTCGGAAATGCTTTCTGGTAGTTGGAGCTGGTAGGCTACTTCTCCTCGTCTAGCGATTATTTGGAACGGTCCTACGTATCTTGGTGCTAGCTTCCCTTTGACTTTAAACCTTTTTGTACCTCTCAGCGGGGAGACCTTTAGGTATACGTAATCTCCTTCCTTAAATTCTAGATCCCTTCTCCGAGTGTCAGCGTAACTCTTTTGGCGTGACTGGGCTACCTTTAGACGGTCACGGATTAGGCGAACCTTCTCTTCAGCCTCTTTAATTATATCTGGTCCGAATACGGCACGCTCTCCGGGTTCGGACCACATTAGCGAGGTACGGCATCGTCGTCCAAACAACGCTTCATTTGGCGACATTTTTAGGCTAGCTTGGTAACTGTTGTTGTAGGAGAACTCAGCGTACGGTACACACCTTTCCCAGTCCTTGCTAAAGTCCAGTGCACATGCCCTCAACATATCCTCCAATACTTGGTTCGTCCTTTCAGTCTGGCCATCGGTCTGGGGGTGATATGCCGTGCTAAATGCGAGGTAGCTTCCGAGGGCCTCATGCACTTTATTCCAGAAGTGCGAGGTAAACTGGGTACCTCGGTCGGATATAATCCTTTTTGGTACGCCGTGAAGACACACGATCCTGGACATGTATAGCTCGGCTAGCTTGGCACTGCTATAGTTTGTCTTCACAGGAATAAACCTCGCAGTTTTAGTGAGTCTATCCACGATTACCCAAATGGAGTCATAACCTGTTGCGGTTTTAGGTAATCCTACGATAAAATCCATACCGATCTCATCCCATTTCCATTCGGGAATTTTGAGAGGTTGTAGTAACCCTGCTGGTCGCTGGTGTTCGGCTTTCACCTTTTGGCATACGTCGCAGAGTGCCACGTATTCTGCCACATCTCGTTTCATATTGGGCCACCAGTATCCCTCCTTCAAGTCCTGGTACATTTTTGTACCCCCCGGGTGTAGGGAGTAAGCCGATTCATGTGCCTCCTTTAGTATTAGTTTCCTCAATCCTCCTTGTTCCGGCACATAGATCCTCCTTTTATACCATAATATTCCCTCCTCGCTAACCGAGAACTCCTTCGCATGTCCTGCGGCCATGCGCTTCTTTACTTCTCGAACCTCTTCGTTATCCTTTTGAGCCTCTCCTATCTGTTTCCTCAGTAGGGGCTGTATTTCCAGAGTGTTTATCTGTCCTTGCGGGATTAGGTGCAAGTTCAGGTGGGTCATTTCCTTTCTAAGCTCAGGGGCCATGCCTTCCATATCCAGGTGATTGCAATGGCTCTTGCGGCTTAGTGCGTCGGCTACGACGTTTGCTTTCCCGGGATGGTAGTGAACCTCCAAGTCGTAATCCTTGATCAGTTCCAGCCACTGTCTCTGTCTCAGGTTTAGGTCGGGCTGCGTAAAGATGTATTTCAGGCTCTTGTGATCCGTGTAGATATCGCAATGATTCCCAATCAAATAATGTCTCCAAATCTTCAGCACATGAACCACTGCGGCCAATTCAAGGTCATGGGTAGGATAATTTTCCTCGTGCGGTCGCAGTTGTCGTGAAGCATATGCCACGACCTTTCCTTCTTGCATTAACACTCCTCCCAGCCTTTGTCTCGAGGCATCGCAATATACCACGAAGTCCTTCCGGTTATCAGGGAGTACTAGGACAGGGGCAGTGGTTAACTTTTCTTTTAATCGTTCGAAACTTTCCTGACATTGCTCCGTCCACTTAAATTCTTTTTCTTTCTTGAGTAGTTGGGTCATGGGTCGAGCTATCTTGGAGAACCCTTCGATGAATCTTCGGTAGTATCCGGCCAATCCCAGAAAGCTCCGGATCTCCGTTACAGACTTGGGTGCTTTCCATTCAGTAACCGCCTCAACCTTAGCAGGGTCTACTGCTACGCCACCGGCTGATATCACATGGCCTAAAAAGGTAACTTCCTTCAACCAGAATTCGCACTTGTTGAACTTTGCATAGAGCTGATGCTCCCGGAGTTTCTTTAGTACCAAGCGTAGATGCTCGGCATGTTCATCTTCATCCTTGGAGTAGATGAGGATATCGTCGATAAACACTACCACGAACTTATCCAAATATTCCATGAATACTTTGTTCATCAGATTCATAAAATAGGCCGGAGCGTTGGTCAATCCGAAAGACATCACGGTAAATTCATATAACCCGTAACGCGTTGAGAACGCAGTCTTAGGGATGTCTCCAGCCCTAATCTTTAGTTGATGATACCCGGATCGAAGGTCGATCTTAGAGAATATCTTGGCTCCCTTGAGTTGGTCGAAAAGATCATCTATCCGTGGTAACGGATATTTGTTCTTGATGGTCACCTCGTTCAATGAGCGGTAATCCACACACATCCTCATGCTCCCATCTTTCTTTTTGACGAACAATACTGGGGCTCCCCAAGGTGATGAGCTAGGGCGTACGAATCCCTTCTCTTGTAGTTCCCTAATTTGCTTCTTGAGCTCTTCTAACTCATTAACTGGCATCCGATATGGCCTCTTGGATATGGGGGCAGTTCCGGGCATCAAATTGATGACGAATTCAATGTCACGATCTGGTGGCATTCCAGGTAGATCTTCAGGGAATACATCGGGAAACTTCTGAACTATCGGCATTCCTTGCAGGGGTAGCATGGTGAATATGCCACCGGCACGTTCAGGTAACCTGGGGTCTTGGTCCATAGTCGCTCTCATTGCTGATCCCCAGGGTGTGGTTAACGTGACTTCCCTACGGCTGCAATCTATGATGCCTCCATTTCTTGTTAACCAATCCATGCCTAGTATGACATCGAGGGTTTGCGGTACTAGGACCATAAGATTTGAGGGAAACACCACATCCCTAAGACGGATTGGTACGTCGACACAAGCTTGGTTCACATTTATCTCCCCTCCCGGTGAATGTATTATCATAGGTTTCCGTAGTTCTACCCGGGTTAGGTTATGTCGTTGACTAGCTCTTAAGGATATAAATGAATGCGAAGCGCCTGAGTCGAAGAGAACTTTAACTGGAGTAGAATTTATAGAGAACGTACCCATTAGCACGCCCTGATCTTCCTGGGCTTCCTCCGCTCGCACGTGGTTCACTTGCCCGCGTCCGAATCCGGTCGCGATCCTGCCTGTCTGCGGTGTTCTGAACAGTCCTCTCCCGGCTGTTGGGGTAGCAGTCCCTTGGATTGTTGTGGCATTGGCTCCGGTGCGGATGGGTGTTTTGTTGGGATGCGGGCACTCGTTGGCGAAATGCCCATATTCCCCACAGTTAAAACAGCTTCCCGGCCTTTTTATCCCGGTAGTAGCCTGGTTTGGCGCAGGTGTGCGAGTCTGGGCAGTAACCGGCCTGCTGTAATTGCTAGGCGTAGCAGAGCGATTGACAGTCGCTATTGCGGGCTTCCATCCTGACGAGGTAGCTCCTTTGGGTCGCTGAGATGCAACTTGAGGCGGGCGATTCATAGCAAGCCTTCTTTTGCGGTTGTGCTCCACGATCTTCCGATCGTTTTCCAGTCTAACCACCTTATTGATGAGGCTCTGGAAGCTATCATGGTCTTGCCCTATCATGGGTCCACGTAGCTCATCGTTCAACCCTTCAATGAACTTGTCAACCTTTTCTTCCTCGTCCGCAAGATCTCCGGTTGCGTAACGGGCCAGCTGAGTGAAACGGTTCAGGTATTCCTGTACCGTGGTATTCCTTTGACGCAGTCTCCTGAACTCATTTTTCTTCATGCGCATCACTGCGGCGGGCACGAAGTTGTCGCGGAAGGCGGTAGCGAATTCCTCCCAGGTAGGTTCACCGGCATCTTCTTCTCGTGCCTCCTTATAAGTATCCCACCAGTCTCCGGCTGGTCCTTCCAATTGATTCACTGCGAAAATCACTTTATCTGCCTCTCTCACTCGTACGAGGGTCAGCTTCTTCTCAATGATACGCAGCCAATCCTCAGCATCCATGGGCTCTTCTGCTGCGGCGAATGTGGGTGGTTTGGTTCTCATGAATTCCCCAAAGCTCGATCCCCCACGATTGCCTTGATTGTTCGCGATGGCTTGCAGGAGTTGGGTCTGTGCGGCCATAATTCCGGTTAAAGTGTTTAGGTCGGGTTCAGGGGCTCCCTCATTGTTGTTTGTTGTCCGGCGTCGGCTGGCCATCTTTGTGGATTTGTTGGGTAAGTATTTTGTTCCTCGAGCCAATCCCTACGATTCTATCCCGATCGGGGAGTTATTTTTGATGTGAACTTTGTTTGGTAAGCATGGTGGAATAAACTCATTTGCAACATAACAATAACATTTCATAAAAACATCATAAAGTTCACAAACCCAGACCCAAGTGACTGCATACGTGTGCAGTCCAAATAAGGTTCAAACATTACAATCATCGAACTACGACAAACTACTCGTTGACATACATAGGGGGGGTAAAGGTGTCTCGCTCTCCAAAACCCATCCCAGCGAGATCGGAGCCGTAGTGGATACCCAGTCTAGTCGTCCAGCCACCCGCAGGATCCTGGCGCAGGAAGTGGGTAGTCGCTGGCAGACGCGAACCTGAACTCCCCTGGCTCGGAGGTGGTAGCCTCTGGATCTGGCTTGGTCCTCTTGGGCGGTGGTCGTGTGCTCTTGCGAGCCGTGCTGCGGGTGCGAGGGCCACCGGCGAAGGTGATGCGGTAGGCAGGAGTCTCGTCCTCTGAGGGGTCGGTGATGTGCGGCTCCATCTCCTCTGGGTCGTCCTCGTCCTCTGAGTCATCCTGGATCGGGGTCTCTGCGCAAGACCCTAGTGGTGGGGAAGTAGCAGGGGCCGGCTCTCCAACTGGCGACTGTAACACTGTAGGGTCTATCAGGTAGGGTGCTGACTCGGTGGCTAGGGCATCCACCAGTGAGTGGAACGCTGGCGGGTACGGTGGGGTGAGGAAGAAGTAGCGGTCCTGTCCAACTGCTGCAGAAGTGGAAGCCCCAGTGGCACTGACTGTGGTGGCTCTGAGCTGCTCTGCAAGCTGACTAACGTGCTCCTGACTCACCCTCAGCTGCTCCTCGAGTATATCCATCATCCTGCGACGCTCATCCTGCTGACCTGACAACTGCTGCAACTGGTCGCTGCGAGCCTGGAGCTGTGTCTTCAGTGAGTCTATCTCACTGCCCCGGGTCTGGTGCTCCTCCTCAAGCTGTAGGTGCTGCATTGTGAGGTCAGTCACCTCGGTCTCCAGCTCAATCAGACGCCGGTGCTGCTCGTCGATCTCCAACAGAGCCGTCTCGTAGCAGTCGTCGACAGCCTCCGCCCATCGGGACAGTCGGGTCACCATCGGGTTGTAACAACAGGGGGTGTCCCGGACGGTGCACACGGAGCTGTCCTCCTCTCGGAACGGGTGATGGGCAAACTCTGTGGTCGCCAACTCAGATCGGTGGATCGAGCTGAGTCGAAGAAAGGCCTCCCGGGCAGCATCCTGCATCGCGGTCTCTGGCGTGTAGCGACAATAGCGTGTCCTGAACCAGTGGCCCGCCTCTGAAGGAACTCGGGACTCAACCACCACTCTAGCCTCCCAGGCTGGTCCAATCTGCCTCACCTGGTAGGTAGGGATCCTCGGGTACCTCAAACACCTCATCATCCTGTGTAACTCCACGACATATCCCTCTGAGTGGGGCAGGTCCATCTCCCAAGGTGCACTCGAATCCGCCATCTATTTTTAAGAAAGTTTAAGATTAGTAAAAGTAAAACTCATTTTGCAAAGAAGTAGATATGAATTAAGGAAAAATGCATTTGGTTTTGCGAAAGTAGGTTTTGTGAAAATATTCCTATTTGGGAATCTCTCGCTTGACCATCTACTTTGGGGTGGGGCGCCATTTGGTCTTTCCTACAGTCGTATGGCTCTGATACCAACTCTGTAAGGACCCCCGTTTTGCAACAGGGATCACACGTGTATTTCGTGCCATTTCCCTGGATCAAGTAGTTTGGCACACACGATACAAAGTCGAATTATCAAAAGCACATACATATGCGTCGTGTACAGATTATTACAACATAGGCCCGAAGGCATAGTCTTAGAGCAAAGGACTAAACGGTCCGGAATACAGTCCAAAACAGAATATAGATAAGTAGCGGAGCGAAGGCAGCGGCTTCATCATTGCCACAGGCAACGACCGTATCTAGACCTAGTGGGCACCCTCATCTTCCGCATCCTCTTCGTAGTAGGCGTACGGATCTTCCGCGGTGTCATCTTCGGCTTCTGATGAAGTTTATAGTTGCAAGGGTGAGTACCAACCGTACTCAGCAAGTCACCACAACAACGATGCATATGCAGGATTTTTATTCAAGGCAAGGCAAAGGCTCATTTGCATAAAGCTGGTTTTGCAGTCATTTTCACAAACCTGAGACTTAGCATAACTGGTCAAGTTTTAATACCAGAGTTTACTTTAAGCAACGGCGGTTCTGTCTACCATCCATTATGATCCCAAGGATGGCTTTCCGCCGTTGGTCGTCATGGTTTTCTGTGGACGCCCACCTTCCCTGCTCTCGGGGAGTGGCTCCAACAGCATAAAATTCATCATGCAATAACCCATCCCACACAGGTTAAGAGTTTAGAGTCTAGCCAAGTGTAATACATGTCCCGGTGCTCAATATCCGCGAGCACGACTATTCGAATAGATTTGATTTACTCACACTGCAGTGGATGTACACTTTACCCGCACTCCGCGACTGCCCAACACATGAGCCTCGTCCCAACACATGAGACGCGTCGCGGCAAAGCCTTTCGATAACCTTGCATTGGCAGTACCCGCTCCATGAACTATCATCCTCATGCACTCTAGGCGTATCTGTTTCTAGCAGTGAGAGGAGTTCTGGCGCTCCCGGGAAGGGAAGTCTCACACGCACGTAAGGTTTATAGTTTATAGTTTAAGTTTAGATTCTCACTCTCACACACGTGGCAGTCCTACAAATGGCGACACCGACGTAGGGCACGCATCGCGGCCCTACCTCAACGGCTGCCCCACCGTAGCGAACCTGCCTCACACACGGGGTGAACCATCTATGCAAGGATACTGCCTCTGCTCGGCTATCTAGTCCGCTAGGTCTATACCCATCCGAGAAGTGCGGTTGTACGAGGGTCGTTTCATGCTTAACTTCATGGCTCGGTCCTTAACTGACCGGGGACGGTACTAGCCTTTTCCAGATACCACCCAAATCCACCATCCGCCCCAGTCGAAAACATTTGTTTGGTTTTATTCCTCTTTTCTCAAATCATATCATCATATCATGGCAATGTGACGCTCATGTCTCCACATGCCGCATCTCAATTACCTCCCCCAAGGTAATTGCCCAGGCATAAAGCTTTTGATAAATATGAGTATGCATGTTTCTAGATTAGCATCACTAAGCATTTGTCATAATTGACTAGGGACTCATGTATAAGCGTGGTTACAAAGGAATGTAAGGATAAACAATAAGCAAGGTATGGCATAATAACAAGTAGGGTATTCAGCATTGCATGCAACTTTATTTGTAAATAAAAATAATTTCGCAACTTGGGTTCAACATGTTCGAGGATAGTGATGACTTGCCTTGCACGTAGTCTGGTTGTTCTTGGTCTTCGGTCGGACTCACAGCTCCCTCGGGGTCTATAATTACATGCGAAAGAAATCGATTTGAATTCGGTTGGAATCCAATTAAAATCCAATAAAATCCGAGGAAAGATCGAGCGCGAGCGTTTGAACGGCAACATCGATTCCATTTAATTTAGGAAATAATCCTATTTTGATTTTTAACTCTATTGTCCTAAAATATTTAACGTTAGCCAATTAGAATATTATTCCGTTTTAATTTTACGCGACTCGAATAAATTAGATCCCGATAACAATACTTAACCCTTGGTGATAAATAGTTGATTACATCATCGCGACGGCTAATTAAGCGGGTAACCTATTCAACGCGTATTCAACGAGTAAGACATGGATATTTTAATGAATATTAGATGGCAGCGATTAATTTTTGGAAGTCTTAAAAATAATCGGCGAATAATTTCTCCGGTCAATATATGCGCGAGTTGGCAAAACCTAATAAATGTAAATCTAAACAATTGGCTAAACATCCCGCAAAATAATCGTTAAATGAATAACCTAATTAAGTGAATATTTGCAATTTAAATACCCCGATTTAATCTTACGAGTTTCTAAAATAACATACGGCGACGGATTTATTGATTTTCTAAACTAGCATTTATTTTAATCTAACATCTATGTTCGAGATAAAACAAAAATTAAATCCCTAACCCCAATTTATTTATTTTCCCCCCCTTTTTTATCCTTATTTCCCCTTTTTTTTCTTCTCTTTTTCCCTTCTCCTTCTCTCTCTTCTCCTCTCTCTCTGTTCTGCGTCTTCCTTCTTCTTCCTCCTCCTTTCCTCTCTTTTCTCTCTCTCTCTACTTACTGCCTCTCTCTCTCCGTCGACAGAAAGGGAGGGAAAGGGGGAGAAGGGGGGCTCACCTAAGGCGGCGGTTGGCGAGGCTCGCGGCGGGTTGGGCGCGGCGGAAGGGGATGGCGACGGCGCTCGGCAGTGGGGAAAGAAGAAGGGGAAAACGGAGGTGGATGGATAGAGGAGGAGGGGCTCGGCCGGGGAAATTTATAGGCGGCCGGGGTGGCGCGGTGGACACGGCGGCATGGCGCGCGGCGTGGGGAGGCGTACGGCGACGTGGGCGACCGGCGACGTGGGCGCACGCGGCGGTACGGCGGCGTCATGGCGCGGCATGGCGGTGGGGCGGCGACGTGCGGGCGCACGGCGCGAGGGCGGCGCGCGGCGTGGGCGCGCGGCTCGGGGCGGCAACGGGCGGCGGTACGGCGGTACGATGGTACGGCGGCGATGTGCGGGCTCGTACGGCGGCGTGGCGTGGAGGCATGGCGCGCGCGGCGGCAGGCGGCGGCGTGCGGCGCGCGCAAGGCGCGTGCGGGGCGCGAGGGCGCGGCGGCTGCGGCGGGCGGCACGCGCGGCGGGCGCGTACGGCGGTCGCGGCGCGGAAGCATGGGCGCGGCGGTACGGGGCGGCGCGGCAGGGTAGCGCGCGGCGCGGGGCATGACACGGCAGGGCGGCGGCGAACGGCGCGGGCGCACAGGCGCGGGGCGACTCGAGGGCGGCCGGCATGCGTGGGCGCGCGTGGCGCGGAGGCATGGCGGCACGCGGGCGGCGCGCGCGGGGAGGGTGGCACGCGGCGGCGCGCGCAGGAAGGGCGCGGGGCGACGGGTCCGGGCGTGCGCCAGCACGTGGGCACAGCCAAGGGACACGGTCGAACACCTGGCGCGCAATGAATAGTGCCGCCAGGTGGTTTTTGATATTTAGGGTTCATTTTAACACTAAAATTCACCTTAAAATCTTGTAACTATACTAAATAAATGTTGCCTAATATTTTTAGTGTTCTTAAGCATTGCTCTATTTTTGCCATGTTTTGATAATTTTAGTGTTATTATATTTTTCTTATACACCGTATTCTCACGTACACGTATATATGCCTACGTACACCTTCCCCATTTAGGATTTATATTTGTGCCTTCATATATACATAATTTGTTGCAACAATTGGCCACCTAAATTTGTGTCACCACATTTGATTATCTCTTTTTAGTACGTTATCGATTAATCCACCGTAAAATCCACTAACACGCGTGTATAAGTTCGGTATGATGCAATTTGTTTTAAGAAAATTTTGAGGGTCTGTATTTTAGGGCTTCGATTTCGTTGGTTGAATTTTTAGGGCGTTACACCACCCTTGCACACGTATCTTATTCTACTACTACAAAATTCGAACTTACATTTTCTATGTATTTGGAAAAGGTGGTAAGGTTTTTTTTCTTCAAAAATAGTCCAATTAAAAGATGTAACTTTTATCCATCTCAACATTTAATTCAAACTTACATTTATGAAACTGATGTAAAAAAAAGTTACAGCTTGTGTCAGTTTTCTTTGTGTGTGTGTGTGCGCTCTTCTATTGTCTTAGTTAAAGTATTTGTCGGTCTGGTTGTGAAAATTCGATAGAATCATGAATTGGAACTATATTTATCACTTAATGACTGATTTATATGTCCATTAGACGCTTAATGATTTTCTAACGCTGTCAAAACGTTGTATCCTTAAGAGGTTGAGTGTTTCCGCTCCCTGACTTGCTGTCATCTTCAGACGTCATTATTATGTCAGGGACAATTTCAAGAGCAGCGCAGGAGCTTGGTTTGTCGAAACTGCCGCTCCCAATCATATAACGGGCAACCGGAGTCTGATGTCCGACCTCAGACCTGTCGACACCTACATTATTTACACCGCCGGCGGCGCAGGAATGATGGTGCATGGCATTGGAGCTGTGAACACAGAGAGGGTGGTCATTCCAGACGTTTGGTATGTGCCGGGGATTAATGCCAACTTTGTCTCCGTTGGGCAGCTCGCTCAGCTTGATTTCAGCACTGAATTTCGTCGAGGTGTATGCTGCATCACTAGAGGTAGTGATGGATCAGTTGTCGGCAAAGGGTATCAGGGATCAAACGGTTTGTACGAGGTAGACTTCATAAAAGTCCCACTTAATTAATTAGAAATCCCATGCTTGTTAAGGGTATATGCATAATGGTAGTGCTGTATGAAATGTGTTTTAAGGATGTGGGGTTTTTATCTTCGCATGCAATTCAAGCAAGTAACTTTAGTTCCTGCTAGGATATTCTACATGTACAGTAACTGTTACATTTTGAGTATATGAATGTACGGGATGAGTATTTCATATTGTAATCACTTAAGTCCGTTCTACTTGATCCAAATTTTGTTGTCCTTCATTACACTTCGTTGTTTTAGTATTGCCATTGGATGTAATTTCTCTTGCATTAGCAGCAAACCCTGAGCAGAACTAAAGAATATATAATGTTCCTTGGACTATGGCTCGGACCGATGTTCTGCCGCCTGTTCAATTAGCTACCACTACTTTAAAAAAATGACTTTTAAAAACACCTTGACTTCGTTTTTACCAGCGGGCATTAATAATGCTGGTTGTAATAACAGAGGAGAACCAATGGTCTAAACCTGCATGTAAAAATTGATTTGTATAGGTTATTAAAATAGGGTTATTGTGAGGATGCTTAGATCCATGGGACTAATTTTAGCCTGACTAAAATTAGTCTCTTTGAGAGGCTAAACTTCCAAGCACCCCTGACTAAAGAGGAGCTAAAACTAGCCTTGGGACTAAAATTCTTTAGTCAGGGGAACCCCTACTAAAATGTGGATTAGTCCTCTCTCTCCTCATTTAACTCCCGTCATTTATTATCCTCCCTCTCCCCTAATCCTCCATTTCCCTCCTAATAAATGCTCATTAACTGATTTTAGTCTCTTTAGTATTTTGGATCCAAGCATGGGTGAAGCTAGCAAGTTTCAGTCCCACTACTTTTAGTCATGGGACTAAAACGTATCCAAGCACCCTCTGTTATACGTGGCCTTCTGTATTGACCACCTGTAAAAATGATTGACCAATGCATTACAACGGTCTCCGCTCCAAGTGCCTAGCTTCGATCTCCTCCCTAGCTACGCTACCGTGCGCCTTTCAAGCCTGAGCGAGCCAGCGAGGTCGGACTAGCGACAGGTGAGTGGTTGGTGTTTGGCCCCAAATCCATCGATGGGAGGCGGAATCCACCTCCCGATCGTTTGTCACCGCCTCCAGATCAACGCTGATATGCGGGTGGCCATCGGCAACGGTTTGTCGGGAGGGGCACGTGTAACCTTTCTTACGATCCACTAACTTTATACCTGGTCAAATGGGTGATCCGGCCCAGCATGACATGGGCACACTGCCGGCACGACCTGCTAGGGCATGGTCCGTTAGACACGGAATCTCTAGCGGGCCGTGTCGTGCTGGCCCAGGCACGGTCGGTCCAGGAACCGAAATGGCGCGGAGGGATGCGATGCGGAGTTGCGGAGGCGGTTGGCGGGCTGGGCCATCGGCTGGGAGGGATGAGATGCGGACTTGCGGAGGAATGAGATGCGGACTTGCTATAGTAGCCGTGCCGTACCGTGCCAGTCCACGGGCTCAGGCTTCGGCCCAGACACGGCACGGGTTAACGAGCCGTGCCGACATAGCCCATAGGCCACCGTGCCGTGTCGGGCCTGGGCCGTGCACAGTACTGCCGTGCTCAGGGCTGACCCAGCTTAGCACGATCCATTTGGCCAGGTATAACTAACTTTAATTAAAATCCTAAAGCTCAAACATCAACGATGTACGTCATCATCGATTCTCAACCGTTGGATCGGTATAGTAGATTGCCTCTGAACCGTTAGATAAAAAAATGTAGCATAAGTTTAGATTAAACACAGCCGAACCCATCTCATGTCACCACGTGAGATCCGTGTATATTTTCTATCACAGGAAGCCTATCTGTTATTCATATTAATCACATTGTGAAAGTTCATACTATTAAAATACAAGATTTTAGTTTCTTCAGAAATTAAATCTTATAAGAGCAAACTATAAGAATCATGTCACATCATCACCCACTAGCAATAATTATATATTTAACCTCATGTAAGCATACAACATCATCTATAATTTCTTTAATTTTACAATTCAACATCCAATCATCACCCCTCACATATTTGCATAATATTTTAATAAATCTATCATTTTTATAATATTTAACACATAGTTATCAATATGTTTCACATTAAAGTGAGAGTATCATTGATTGTTTTATGATAAGTACTGATAAATCCTAATTTTTTATTATTTTTGCTTTTACTCCTAACTTGATTGTCGAAAAAATTATATTGAAAATTGCTCAATAATTTCCGCAGCAAAGTGCGGAAAATCACCTAGTAGTAGAAAAAATCTGCTTACTATTAGCCTGCTAATATCAGCTTTTTTGCATTGCTGGAAGAAAGAGGGTGTGAAAAGAGAGAGAAGCGATCGACTAAATTGTCGACGGCTATGCACGGGCGCCTAGGCACAGCGTCCCTCTGAGCGATGCTTTGATTGGTGAAAAGATTAGATGAGAGAAAATTCAGGTGGACCCACGAAGAAAGCGATCCTATGATTTATGTGTTTTTCTATTGCAATCCTCAGTTTTACACTTAAATACCTACTGAAATCCTGTTTTTTTCTCCTATTTCTCCGTTTTTTCCATTACTGCGAGTCAAATAGGCTCTTCAAGCTTACTTTATTTTCTGGTTTTTCAAATGAGATGGATATATTTGTAGTCTTTATGTACTAAATTAAATTATTAATCAGAATCAGAACAACCATCTTAATAGTCATTAGTTGTATGCATGCATATGGTTTCTTGATTTTATCACGTATTAAATGAGTTAATTTCTCCTTGTTGACAAAAAAATATATCTTCAAATTTTGGATTGAGGGAGTACATTGCAACTCCTGCTACAAATCACATGACACGCAAGGAGTCAGGTGGAGTCTATGAGGTGGATTTCCTTTGAGCTCCACTTAATTAGCACCTGAAAAATTCCTTGTCCTTGCAGTATGAGTTCTGATAGTTGGACACATACAAGAAGTAATGCCTTCTTGGGTGGGAACAACTTAAGTAGCAGTTGTTATTGTGAATTGAAGTGGAAGGAGATGTTGAAATTCTGGTTTTGCCGCTGAATGAATTGAGTTATCGACGCCTGTGAGCATAACTTGAGAGATGTCCCTGTCTTTTTCTCTTATTTTTTTCTGAGTTCCTGCAGTCTGTTGTGCTTTTGAAACTTCAGATCGTTAACTGGCTAGCTAGCATCTTGCAATTCTCTAAGTCCAATGCGCCTACACTACCCCAAGTGTCCAATTATTGGGTAAACCCAATTATTGTTGACCATTTTCAACCTTAATTATGCTGTAACTTCAGTGTGTGTATAATTAATTATCTTTGCAAGCTTCTCTCGTATGATTTGACAGTTTTTTCTCCTGCCAGGAGGACTCGCGATATTTATATGGCCACATGGAGTACTTAACTATTTCCTCAGTTTCGTAGTTAATTTGAACATTTCGATTTGTACTACTATCGCACATATATAAGAGGGCGTCTTTCTTCCCTGATGTATCAGGAATAGTTTAGTTACAAACTAACCTGGCCTCACGCTAGTTCTCTCTTTACAGTCCAGTAGGGTTGCGCAGAGCAGTCATGCACGGATTTGCACTGAATTGTTGCTGTCTACAGTCTACTCAAACACAGAACATATAAAAACTCCGTCGTCTTTGTTTGTAATGATTTATTGCACAATACACACATTATTTTTGGGACAGAAATGAAGAATTTGGTACCGAACACTAATGTTACTTCACCCAAACTATAGCTAATAGTGGAGAATTACACATGTTAAAAAAAAGAAAAGGAAAAAGGATGAGCAAAACTATCAAGCACATTACGGTGGTACTTTTTAAGATAAAAGAGAGTTCTATTGATCTTAGACAATTAAATCGGGAGGATACAAATATTTTAAAACCACCATCGGTTTCTGCATAGCTTTGATGCACACGGGCTAGTAGATACTGACGTTCTGGTAGTTGAGTTTGGAAGGGATCGGAATGATAATGGTGGGAGTTTGCTTATCTTCAATTCAACCCGCTCACTGTCAGTGCGAGGCAGCAGGAGGAGGAGGGATATCGTGGATGATGGTGAGATACTGGAGGTGATAGAGGCCGTCGTCTTGCTGCAAGCGTGCCCTGCCGACAAGGCTGCCATCGCCATGGTGCCTTAGCGAGCAACACCCGCCGGAGACGAGGGTGAAGTAGCCACACCCAGCTAGCTGCTGCACGGAGACCAAGGTGGTACGGAGGCCGAGCTGAGGGACATAGCTGACGTTGGGGATATGGTAGTCGCCGAATGCTATGGCTCCGGCACCGGCGACGCGCAGGACCCTCCCGTCGCGCGCGTGGAACACGGCGGCGCTGTCCTGCTGCACCTGCACGAACCGAGAGAGCAGAGCCAAGTTGCCTGTGGCGTGCATGCTGGCCCCCGAATCCAGGATGAAAGTTGTCGTAGGGGCTTCTGAATCCTCCTCCGGCACACGATGAGCATCCAAGCCTTCTTCTTCTCCAGCTTGGTCATCGATGGTCCCGGTGTTTCCATGCACAGGAAACTCCATGTTCCTGATATATATTTATTAATATAAATGGCTAAATTAAGCTGTTGATTTTACTAATAATCAGTCCATACATGTATGAGAATTTGCACGGTGAACGTACAACAAAATTATTCCTACATAGCGAGAGTCAGGGCTAATTAACGAACGCAATGGATGAATGAATGAATGGGACGATACAACAGTGTACTCGGGGTGTCGATTGTTGTTACCTCTTCTCCTCGGATGGAAACGGATCGTCGTCGTCGTCGTCCTTTGATCCCGACGGTGCAGCGATGAGCAGCACCCAGGCGAGGAAGGACATGAAAGATAGGCTTAAGGAAGTCGATGACACCATGTACGCTTGCTGTAAACACCAAGAGATCGAGAACTTGCTGCTCTGTTTTTCAATTGCAACGTCCTTTTCATGCCTCCATGGTTTGTAAAAGTCAATGTTTCTTTCTTTCACTCCAAGATGATAGTGGTGTGGTGTCCAATATCGAAATTAAACAGAAAACAAAACAAATTGCATCCCTAATCCCGATTGAATTTTCCCTTAGCTTCGTACTAACGCTTGCGGGCGGATCAATCGCCAGCGCCGTAGATGAACACGCCGCCGGAAGACGGCGAGGCAGCTGGGAGGACCATGAATGAGGAGCTCGACCTCGGAAGGTACCAAGCATCTCTCTCGAGTCGATCTCGTCTGTGCTCTTCTGGCTGCTAAGCTATTCATCGTCGTCGTCTTCTTCTTTGTTCGTTTCTACTACCTACGAGCCGCCATGAACAGATCATCAAAGATGTGATGTGACTGTGGGGAAAGAACTGACCTTTTTTTCTTCTTCTTTTTTTAAACGAAAAATCTCAGTCACTTGGACGGCTGTGATTGCTCCAAGATTCGTGCCGGTCATAAACCCTAGAAATTATTCTCCCTTCCATTCCATCCCCACCTGGCGCCGCCACCACACTTCTCCTCCTCCGCCGCCTTCTTCCTCGACTCCGGCGAGCTTCCGTTCATGCCTCTTAACCACTCCAACGGGCCACGGCCGGCCCTCCTCCTCTCTCACGGAAAGGCGCCATCGCTTCCTCGATTCCCCTCCGCGACCAGCGCCCACTGCCGTGTTTCCGCCCAACCCGCGGCCTCCGTCTAACCGCCGTCGCACCGGGTGAGTTCTTCCATCTCGCCTCCCCTTAAAACTGCATGTCGGGGAGCAGCTGACTGACTGAAATTTGGGAAGAGTGGAGAATCTGTGCACACGCACCATGCATGTCATACCTTCTTCCGCTTTCCACTTCCCTGGAATGGTTCGGTGGTGTTAGTTTTCGTCTCCAATTGATTATCTTTATATGAGAACGAACTTTGTGAGATTGTGTTTTCAAACCGGAGGCGGAGGGGGATATAGAGGCTCCATTATACTAGTTTTTTTTTTAAAAAAAAAGATCCTCTCAGCTTCTGGAAGATTTAGTTTTCACGATAAATCTTTAGAGTTTGTTCGGTTCTTGAAAATAATGAGAAGTATCTTTGTTGTGGGGTTTCTCAAGATACTCGCTAATCCTGTAATTTTAATCTCTTACAACTTCTGAACAAACAGCTAGTATTAAGCAGTTTCCACAAACCCATGGATTGCAACATTATCTATTGTTTGTTGGAAACCATCAAATCCATCAACCACAGTAATCGTATTTTCCTAGCCCAATGATGATCGTGCGAACATTGTATATTTCAAAATGGCAGGCCTGGTTCAGATACCGTGCGCACCCCGTGGTGGTTTGATACTTCATCACGCCTAGCATTCTGGCGCTCATACAACATCCAAGAGGTATTGAGTTGATATTTTTCTTAAAATGTTGGGCATATCAGGCCTAATCAGGACTTATTAATTATTTTCTTTGACACACATATACCTTGTCCAGAAATATGTCAAGTTAATATTTGTAAAAATACTTATCAGTTCTTCAAAAATGGTATTGATAGATCTTTTTTTTTCAAAATTTCTATCAAATGCTTATATCTTGTATAAATTTTACATACATGAAAAATAGAAAAAACAATTGTATTATTTTGGGTTGGAATTGGATGGATTGTCATCTTTTGTTTATTACTTTACAATTATATTTGGGGTATTACATGGGCCATATCGTATACTCAGTGGACAATGGTAGCTAGGGCTTTAATCACCTTTCCATGCTTAACCTTTTCAATTAGCTAGATGCAAAAGGGAACATTGAAAATATATTGAGCTAGATGCAAAAGGGAACATTGAGAGTATATTGTGCACTTCTCCTTCTAAACTTGACCATTCGGCTATTTCCTTCCAAGCTTGACATTTGGCTGTACTAGCCGGTGCATGCATGAAATTCATTAAATTCTTGTATTGAGAACCTGTTAGAAGCTACTGGAAATGAAAACCGAAATTGAATGAGTGAGATATGATGGGGACTATTAATTGAAGTTAATAGCAGTCCCAGTAGGGATAAACATGTCAGCAAGAGCTGATTATCACTTTACCTTTATAATGAACTAGCATGGTGGCCCGCGCAGATTGCGTGGCTAGTATCGTTATATTTTTTTCCTCGCATAATAGCTTTTTATATCTTCAATTTTTATAATTAAAAATATTAAAATGGTAATATAATTTTAAATTATGTAGTAACTTGACCAAACTAACCCAGGCATAATATTCATATTGTACTATATGATAGTTATTTTTTAAAATTTTTAATTTTAGTTATTTCTAAAATGATTTCTATATGGCCCCTAGACTTCTCTTTCAATATTTCTATATAGTTTTCCTTTTTATAATTTCGAATTTTCATGATTTATAAATTTTATTTCTGTATAGACTATAGACTTCTCTTCCAATATTCCTTTTTCTTAATTCTGAATTTTAGTTATTTGTAAATTGTATTTCCATATTGACTCTAAATCTTCTTTCAATATTACATATATTTTTAATTTCGAATTTTCGTTATTTGTAAATTGTATTCCTATATGGACTGTAGACCTTTTTTTCCAATATTCATTTTTTTAATTCCGAATTTTATTTATTTACAAATTGTATTCCTATATGGACTATAGACTTTTTTCCTAATATTTCTTATTTTGTAATTCCAAATTTCAGTTATTTATAAACTGTATCCCTATATGAACTCTAGATACTTCTCCAACATTGTTTATTTTTATAATTGTTAATTTTAGTTATTTCTAAATTTTATTCCTATATGAACTCTAAACTCTACTTTTATTTTTCTTATTTTTTTAATTACGACTTTCAGTTAGTTCTAATTTCCTATATGGACTCGAGTATTCCAATATTCCAATTTTTAATTCCGAATTTTTGTTACTTTTTTTCTAAGTTATATTCTATATGGACTATAAATTTCTCTTTCAACATTCCTTTTTTAATTTGGAATTTTAGTTATTTCTAAATTATATTTCTATATGGACTTAGTTTTCTTATTTTTAATTCCGAATTTCAGTTGGCTTTAAATTGTATACATGTATGGACTCTAGTCTCCTATTCCAATATTCCTTATTTTTTAATTCGGAATTTCAGCTATTTTTAAATTGTATTTCTATGTGGACTCTATCTTTTCTTTTTCTCCGATTAATGTGAGAATTTCTAGGCTATGAGAGCAAATGTGGTGGCTCCTTTTTCTATTAATAGATGCTAAATGGCATCAGGAAAAGAACATATGCAGTAGGCCCACTTCTCATTTTATACTGTGCATGCTATATAATCAGTGTCTGTAAGGAAGAATAGTTTTGCTAATCTGTCCTACCTTTTTTTTGGATGATGGGCTATAGGATGACATTGAGGATGACACTGAGGATATTCTTGTTGCTGCTTTCACAACAGAAAGGTAAAAGCATTCCTAATTTCTGCACACAGCAAACTGCCCTAAGTATGTTATGTTTTTCAATTGATCTTTGTCGCAGTTACTAGCAAAATGCATGTACGTTGTTACGGAATTTAAAAAAAAAATCACATCAGTACATTGCAAAGAAGAAATCTATTTTGAATTTTGGAGCTTACTTTTAGAGTTAATTGGAGGTTGTGGTTGCCAAGTTTTCACTCCTGTAAAAAGGGCTCCAGTCATTGTTAGCGTGCAAGGATGATCATGGTTGAGAGCTCCAAGGTCTAACCGTGACTTGTACTGTTCTAACATATATGTTTGGTTTGTGGACCAAACAGACAGTGGTCCCACATGTCAGAATTTTGGGAGTTAGTGGTGGGGTGGTGGAAAATTCATCGCTCACCACCACCACTACTCCCTTTTAAAGGATTATAGATATATTAATTTTATGGTATAATTGTAAGTTGCAATTAGTTCTTCCTCTTTGTATGTTTCCAAGGGTGATAAAAGTAATTAATCTCCATCACATCAGCTCGACATTTCTGCTTGATCCATGCACGCCTTTGAATAGTAGCCGCGTTTTGCACGTATTTGTAATGTCTAGATGTCTTTCTTTTTCCAACTTTGGCATTAATGCAATGCCATTAATAAATTTCTCCTTTTTTGTATAATAATTAGTGGTATGTTTGAGTAGTTTTCTTAAGGATGAAAAATGCTTTCTTCTGTTTTTTCCCCTTTGAAGAGACACCAATCAATTGCATCATACCATGCTGAGATTCTTGATACAAATACAGCAATACTGTATAGTACTAATACCCCTGCCAATCCCCAGGGTGATAACACAACCTACTCATCCGCTGTCTGATTTTGATCCTTGGCTAAAACGAGACGGCACTGTTGAATTTCAACTTGTTCTTGACTCCGGTGCCAGCATGCATGTGGTTGGTGATAAAAGGATCCTGAGAGAAGTCAATCTGTTTAAAGTCCCCAGTTGGGCTACCCTACCGGATAATTCTCAGCTACGCGTTGTCGGCATAGGTGTGATAGAAATGGGCGGTTTTAGGATCCCTAATGTTTCCCTCGTGGAGGGGCTGCGAAAGAACTTGATCTCTGTCAGCCAGCTTGACAGAGACCATGGTCTATGCTCCTGCTTCCGCGAAAGGATGTGCGAGGTTATGACGGCTGGAGGAACTGTTGTTGGTGGTGCTATACTGGAGGATGACAACTTGTATGTGCTGAGATACCTCCAGGTTCCGAAGCCAGACGATACAGACCCTTAAAACAGGTAGAAGAATCCTGCTCATGTTGTGCTAGCCTTCTTGTTTATTTGTTTGTTTCCGTACCTTCCGTACATGGTTATATAGCTATGATGACCGTTGCCAAGAGCTTAATTGTTCTTTTTCCTGTGGGACCAGAGATTATTGTTATGAATGTGGCAGCTGGGAAAGGTTATCAGTATGTTCCATTCGTTTTCTTTGGTCCCTGAGGTCTGCAGTTTTAATATTTTTCTGCATTTTCCTCTTTTGGTTATGAGTTGTGGTTGGATTGGGTTGTTTGTTAGCCTTTGGGATTTAGTTCAACCAAATAGAGGTTGGGTCCAAAATATGACTTGTTAATAGAAGAAAATTGGAACAGCCGACAGATCTAGCTCCATTTGACTACTTTTGCAACATTATTGTGTTGTTTGAATAGCAAAGGTGTAAAGCTACACTGTAACAGTTAATTGTTATTCATTGACGGTAAGAAAATTAAATAACTGCACCACTCGAGCATCTGCTGAAGAAACAAGAAGATCGAGAAATCATAATTAGATCTGAATGGGTTTACCTGCCTTCTTTGCTGATATATTCCTATGGACGGGACGCGAACAAGTAGGAATACGTAGCTACATGCACCGACAGTTAATTCCGGCCGTTACATTATGCGATTGTAATGCTGAAATGTCTAGCGATTCAGATGTTGGTGTCACGTCTGCAATTTGTTCAGGATCTTAAAAATCCAAAAAAATTAAAATCTATCAGTACCATTAGGTGGTCTTCTGTCCGAGTATAGATGATAATGAACCATGGTTTTTCATTAGAACACATTTTTTGCTCGGTTATATTATGGAAAATGATTTGTCACTGTTGATAAGCACAATGACATGGCAGGATTTGGATCCTTTGATGTAAGGTCAGAGAGATATGGTTGCTAACACGTGAGCCGCATTATTTACGGGTCTACGTATGAATATAGGATAAACATATCTTAAATAATATAGAAATGATGAATCAATTTGGTTTAGCTGAAATATTGTGAAAATGATGTGAGGAATAATAATAATGAATGCTTGTATATTGAGGTTTAGCATTTAATAAATTTTACATGTAATTATTTATGATTGCATGTTGAGTTTAAGCGTTCAGTGGGTTGATGTGGCATGTTTATTGCTTGTATGAGTAGCCTTTAGATATATTTCTTTTGTTTTTAAATACATGATGTCGTTTATTTTCTAAGATATGTTTGACCATTTATCTTATTAAAAAATTATGTAATTATTATTTATTTTATTCTCGTCAAATGTTCTTTTTAAGCATGACTTGATTTTTTTTATATTCCCTAGCCGCTTTTATCCCAATTTTACGGAGTCGCTCCAATTTTAAGAAAAAGGAAAGAGAAAATTAAGTGGATCAGAAACTCTTAACCAATTTTGAAAGATCGAGAAAGATTCGACTGGATTTGGTGGGGTGGATTGGCTTCGGTATCATACGGTCATAGGATGAGACCCCCTTTCAGAGGTTGAAGACGATGTGTTAGCTGGACCTACTACTCTACTTTTCGGCTGGGCCAAAGAGAGGTAGGATGAGCAGAGGGAGGTAGTGGATTGGGCCGGGGCTGAAAAGAAAAGAAGGAATGGGCTTTCAGCTCAAAACCAAGGAAAAATTTTCATTAAATTTCCAATTATAATATATAAATAAATGCTTTTACCCATTGCAATGTACGGGCATTATTTCTAGTGTGGTATAAATGTGGATTGGGTATCGGTTATTAACTGTTAGATCAAACATACGTGATCAGATTAAGAAAAGAAATAAATCGGTGTAAACAATAATGGTACAAATACCATTTCGGAATACAACTATTACAAGTAAACCCCTACTTTGATCGATGCTGCCGATGGTGAGAAATTGGACATTTGACCACGTTCAAAACAGGCTTTCGCTAGTATGCCATTCTCAAAACACGATTCGATAAAATACCAATATGGAGCACGCGCTTGCCACCACATTGTCATTTTCACCGTTTTATTCATTTCCGAAATGATTTTTGCTCATCTACTGAATGATGAGACGGAAATGCCCTTGCTTGGCCCTCTCTAGGTTTCTCCTCCAGTAGCGCATCTCGTCCGCCGTCGTTCGACCGAGAGAGGAGGGGTGGCAGTGTGGACGACGACTGCAACTAGGAGAGGTAGGGTGCCACCATTTCTAGGTCGTCACCGTGTCAGAGGATGCTAGAGCAGAAGCGGTCGGGGAGCAACGAGAGTGGCGGAAGTGGCAGCGGGAGAGTGAGTCGGTTGCTAGGGAGGCGCGCGGACAGCGTCCCCGCGATAGTGACCGGTGAGCGGCGAGCGAGCCTCGCGGCTGCAGCCAGGGAAGATGGCGCCTCCTCCTCCCCTTCACCCGCACCATCACCACCACTCCCTCCTCCACCTCGCTGCACCGTCGCCACCATCTCCTGCAGCAGCACCTCCTCCTCCTCCGCCTCCACCTACGCAGCTGCCTACGGTGTTCGTCGTCAAGGAAGCTACGGCCGTAGCTATTGCCGAGGTCGCTGCCGCTAGGAATGGCGAGGCGGATGAGGAGGTGAAGAGGCCCACTCCGGAAGATGAAGCGAAGCCCATTGTCGTTAGCAGGCCGCCACGGGAGCAGGCGGCTGCGACTGCTGCTGCGGGGACGGGGGCAGTAGTGGGATCGAGGACGATGCCAGCGGATGAGGTGGAGGAGGCTGGGGATTCCTCCTCCAAGGTTACGGCGGCGGTCAAGATGCAATGCTGGAGAGGGCGAAGAAAAGGGCATTTCTATCTATCATCTGGCGGGTGAGCGAAAATCATTTAGTAAATGAATAAAACGGTGAAAATAGTAATGTGACGGTAAGCGCATGCTCCATGTTAGCATTTTATTGAATCGCGTTTTGAAAATGGTACAATGACAAAATCTGTTTTGAACGTGGTCAAATATCCATTTTCTCGCCGATGGCAGCGACCGATCGTATATGGGCCTCGACCAGAACAGTTAGATTGACCCAATGTGAACGTGTAATTTTGCAAAATAGCCCCTTACACGTCTTCACATCATCCACCGTTTTGTCTCCATATGTCGCGGCCCCCATTCGCCTCTTCCGCGCGCGCTCAAGTCTCCCCTGTTCCGCCGTCAGCTCCCCATGCTGTTTCCTTCCCAACCGCCTCCTTTCAGCTTTGATGAACCTTCTTCGATCGCACTGACGTCTGGACCTCGCCGGCCGTGGAGAACGAAATAGGAAACAGGGATGTCACAGCGTTGCCGTCGAGCTCTTCGTCGGGATTCAGATCAGCGAGAACAATCTGACCCGATGCCAATTGCAGACGAGGCGCACTAGCTGTTGGTCCTCTGTCTGTTGCAGCGTTGGTCCAGTCCATCCAGGTTCATCCAAGTGATTCAGAGTTAACATCATACTTTCGATCTCTGAATGCAGCAAAAACTGCACAAGCACGAGCTTTCTTTGTTGCTGGTTTCGCTACATGAATGAGTGGCAGTTTTGATGCTGAATTTCTCAAGATTCAGACACCAAACATGTCACTGACGTGGACAGAAACATGCTGAATTTGCAATAATGCAACAAGCACTTCCACAAGTTTCAGAGTGTCACTGTAAGCTCTTCTCTGCTGCCCGTGTTTGCAGTCAGTAAGTAGAGAGTACCTAGCAGTGAAACACTTTGCAGAACTGGACAAGCCAATGCACTAATTAACGCGTTTATAACAAACCAAAATTATGTATGCATGCTTATTGAGTTGGCACCAAACAGATCGAGATGAACATTACATGGAACAACATCATCAATTAATTAAGAAGCGTATCGCCGCTTTGATTCTTGACACCACTGGGAACTGATGCAGTGACGTTCATACAGCAGCATACCGTAGGGCTGACGCTTGGCTTGCAGTAGTATTCTAATTTGTCTCCGCATATCTTCTTGCACCTCTCGCCAGTGCACGTTAAATCTCCTTGGTCATTGCACGTTTCTCTAGCTGCAAAACGCAATTCAATTCAACCATCCATTATTCATGAGCCACTACTTGCAAATTAAATTAAAAGAGGGGGAAAAAGCATCATGAACCCCTCAAATTATACAGAGAAAACATATGCAGTGTAGTTTGGATATTTAAAAAATGCAGAGTAAAATTAAATAGCTTGCTGCATACATGTTAATGCATAGCAGGATGAGAAGGTGGAAGCTGCCACGATCAGAAGAAGCATGAAGAAAACTACAGAGATGGAGGACACCATCCTCCTAGCAACTACCATTATTAAAAAGATAATTAAGTTCTCCTATATGTACGTATGATCTTCCACTCTTCAAGTTCACTGTGCTCATTGCCATGGCCCTCTGCTTTTTTTTTTTTTTGAAAGAATTGCCATGGCCCTCTGCTCATGTTTATGTAGATGCACAACAAAATTAATCTCGGAGACGTATTGATGTCTGTTCTTGCATTTATGCCCTCTCCTGCATACACTGATATGATACACATACCAGTATTGATATCCCAAATCTCTGCACAATTTATTGTTTTCTTTCCATGTACATATTATTGTTGTAGTTTTAGATAGATTTGATATCCCAAATCTTTACACAACTTACTGTTTCTTTTCATCTACATATTATTGTTGTAGTTTTAGATAGATATGTTCCAACATTAAATGTCATTACTTCCTTAAGAAGCAATAAATGTTATAATTTATTATTGTGATATCGTTTATACATGTTATATCTGACAATAAATTTCTTTGGTGGATGTGCTGAATCTTCAAGACATTTGTATATATAAAAAATACATGGACATGGGGAAAAATATGTAGCGTAAACCCGAAAACTACCGTAGGATCGAAAAATGGATATTTGAGATTCATTCACGTCACCTTAAGTAAAATTTTTACTCCTAGGTTTAATTTATCGGTTCATGACTCCACTTCCTGAATAAATAATGTATCAGTTCATATAGGTGTCAAGTTTCCCTCAAAGACTCCATAAAGAACTTTGAGGTTTCAAGCCAGCTTGAGTTAACAAATTTGCTTGTAGAATCAGTTAACCATTCGTCCATGTTCTAGTGCATCATGATGTTACACTGCAACATGGTCAACAACACGAAGGTCCCCCTCACACATCCCTAGAGCGCAGCGCATAAGAAAAAGGAAACGGTTGTTGCACCTCTCCTAAAAAAAAGAGGAAAAGTGCTTAGCAAGTAAAAAAAAATCTTCCCTTATGCTAGATCCACATCTCAGGTTTTAGCCCGTTTTTAATTGTATGGATCCATTACAATACACGGACATATTACTCGTTAATGTTTAATTTGAAGTGCAAGATATTGATCTCATTGGTAGTTCCACTGTTGTTATGTGACTGTTTACTTCCCAGTTAAGCACTTTTGAGATTTGAGCTTTCTTAGATCGCACTGACGGAGGCCACAGAGGTCGATTTGGAGAGCGAAATCGGAGATAGGGATGCTTGAATTGCTGGAGATGCAGCACACCTCTTCTCTATTGCAATCATGGAGTAGCTAGAGGAGTGGAAGACTTAGCACAAGACAGGCCAATGCAGCAATTAGCCGCGTTCACAATATAGCAAAATCATGGATGTTTATTCTGTCATTGAGATAGCATCAAATTAACAAATCGACCCGTTACATATTTGGATGGGAGATGATCAGTTTAATTAATTACAAGCCCATCGCCGCTTTCATTCTCGACACTAACGGGAGATGATGCCGGGGCGTTCTTCACACAGCAGCATGGCATCTCAGGCGGGCAGTATGTATGACGGTCTCTGCATATTTTCTTGCACTCTTCGCGATGGCGCCGTAATATTGCTTCTCGGTCCTTCATTTCTTTAGCTGCAAATGCAACACAATTGAAGCATCATAAGCCACTATTCGCAATTTTGTTTTTTCTTTTTCAAAAAACAAAGATCACCATGAACCACTCAAATTAAACAATACGCATAGCAATTAGTCTGAATGTCAGAAAATTGCTGGTTGAGATAGCTAGCTTGGGAATTGATGCTTGCCTGCGTAGCAGGATGAGAAGGTGGCAGACATGATCAAAAGAAGCATGAAAATTGGCGCGATGGAGTAAGCCATCCTCTTGGTAGCTGCCATTAGGAGATCAATGAAGAAACAGGCTCCGAACCCTTCTTTGTAAATTATGCCTTCTTCTGTTGCGCAATGCTCATCGCTGTGCCCCTTTGCTCATGTTTATATAGAGGCACTTCCAAATCTTATGATGATGTGTTCTTGCATTTATGCCTTCACAAATCTTTGTACAATTTATTGCTTTTCCATGTGTAAGGTTTATTAATGCCATTTTATATTCTCCAGCATTAAATGCCTTTTTTTCTACAATTTATTGTATGCCATTTTGTTTCGGATATACACCTATTCAAATATGAGAATAAATTTCCTCTTCAGATGTGCAGGATTTTCTAAAAGAAATGTAGGTGTGAAAATTAAATGCGTGTTGTCTTCCTGAATAAATAATGCATCAGAGAGTTTGCGTTAAATCACCTTCAGGTGCACGTGTTAGCTGAATTAATCATCTCTAATTACTCCCTCCATCCCATAATATAAGGCGTGCACGCATTCCAAGATTTAATCTTTAAAATATTTGACCAACGCTTAGTATAATATGAAATAAATTTTATTCGTTAAAATTTATATCATTGGATTGACATTTAAATTTACTTTCATATGGTTATAATTTTGTTACTACAAACCTTATAGTATATGAGAAATTGTAAACTAAAGATTAGTTTTGCAGACTGTGCCAACTTTGACCGCGCCTTATATTATGGGATAGAGGGAGTAGCACATAAGCATGCAGTTTAATCTGGACTGAACCGGCAATGTAAAGCTCTGCTGAAAAATTTGAACAAGTTCACATTAGTGTTAATATATCCCGGGGCCCACAAATATTACGCACATCTAGATAGACTTTCAACATAATTTTAGTGAGATCAGGAATGTGCATCTGGTTTTCGTCTCGTAGAGCATGTGTTTAGGGGTGCATTCGCGAATGTGTAAGTGTGGTGTTGCGTGTATAGTGGTGTGTGTGCGCGAGCGCGTCTGCCGTGTAATCTTAAAAAAGATATTTATGGAGAGGCCTACGCATCAGACGTCTGGAGATTTGCACATCGTCCGGCAAATCTCCGGACGATGCTGCACTATATGTTGAAGAAATGTTGCAATGTTTCATTGCTCGAAAAAAATGTTTCAACATGAATTGTTTCTTAATGTTTCATCTTTCACTGAAGAATGTTTCACCGCTTTATCGAAGATGTTTCAATCGAATGCAGCACTCAAGAACATTGCCACAAGCCTCCTCACCTTCATCGGCAAGCTTAGGACCCTCTCAGGCGATGGCATCTCTAGCTCCATCCTGCGCGTTGCCTCCTCGCGGCCGTGCCACCGCCGGTGGTGAGTTCGGGTCCCTAACCGGCGATGACTGCATCTCCGTGCGATGTTGCCACCGCCACTGAGCTTGGTCCTCTTCAACGATGATTGCACCTCCTCCTCGCGGTGCCGCCGCCGGCGAGCTCGGGATCCTCTCCGACCATGGTGCCTTTTGCTCTACCCCACGCACCTCTCCTCCCAGAGCCACCACTGCCGCCAACGGCGAGTTAAGGTTCTGCACAAGGTCGTGGCTTTCTCCGGTGATGGCATCTTCCTTCGACCCTAAGGACTTGACGCGCAACGTGTTATTGCTAGGTGAGAGAGAAAGGGGAACTGTAGAGAGTAGAAGACAGGGAAAGGGGGAAAGTGAGTGCAGAGAGAAGAGGGGGAAGAGGAATCTGATGTCTGCGCTGGTATCAGACACCCGATATGAGGTATTTTCGGATATCTATGTCAGTTAGAAGAAGAGAATCACACCAAAGATGCAAACGATGACACGACGGCGTTGGTTCATCGCCAACTAGTACACGTGTCAGTTGCTGGGCCGAATGAACTGTTGGGCCGGTATGCAGATCAGTTGCTGGGCCGTAGAAGGGCATGTGCCAGATGGGCCACGTTCAAATTAATAGTCCCACTCCTTCATAGACTCTGAAAATTACATAGGACTTATGTAGCATGCATGAATAACTTAATCAGGGACAAGATGATTTGTTGGGCCTATATATGCATATCAGTTGTTGCCTTGTTGGCCGTGTAAGGACATTTGCCATATGGAGCTCAATCAAATAGTTTGCATTGAGCGCTTTTTTTTTTCCCCGAACGCACGAAAGCCTTGCAGTATTGAGCGTTCAGTTAAAAGACTGTAAAATGATCAAACTCTATTTCTGATATTTGAATGCAAAATAATTACATGGGCATAGCACACACGTATTGTGCATGTCTGACCAGTATAGAAACATGAATGGTCCATGCTTTTTTATTTCTTGTTTTCTTTTTGAGATGGATGAACTATATGTCTATATATCCAATGCATGATCAATCGTGTGGATTAATTACTTGCTTTCGATGTTCTATCTATTCACCCAACACTGCAAAATCTTAGAACAACCTCACAGACATAATTTTCCATTGAAAATAACTTTCCATATATCATGCTAGCAGATGTATGAAGCTTCTTGCTTATCTTAGTTGGGCTAGAACGGTGACATACAACTGTGTGTGGGCCCAAATTTAGTTGGGGTGAGAAGCGTTGGCTGGTCTTGTTACGCCTCCAGTTCTCTACGGATTGGACCGCAAGGGAACAGAGTTATCAGTGCATGATCACATAACTTTGTAGCTGAATGCATGATCTTGGGGAGGATCTACTCAGATTTTATGCATGATTTTAAGTAATAACAGATTCATTCATAACACACAAATGGGATGCAAAAGGGAAGAATGCATGCTTCTCCCAAAATCTCACTATAAATAGGTTATGGAATGTAAGGTAGCTATTTTGTATGTCAAAAGAACGCACGCTGGCTAGTTATATCTGAGATTAAATACCAGCTAACAGAAGTATGGTTAGATCAGTGAGTCATTGGGGGTGAAACAAATTTACATGGCCATGTATGATTTTATCTATCAATTTTGTTATACCTCTAACATGGAATAGATATGCGGCTGCAACATAATCAGTATCTTCTGCAACAAAAACATCCCATTATTATGATTTGGGGTCAACATGATTTCTATCCCTAATGGATCTATCCCATTTTAACACTATAAAATATATTTAATATGGGATAAGATTTGAATGATGATGTCGAGTTATCTGCGATCTTTATCCGACCTCATGTTTGTTCAACTGGTTTTAATTTATCAATTATGTTCATTTGTGTTTCATCTGGTCTTATGTTTGAATTATACTTATTTGTGTTACATATAATTTAATTCAAATATGGAATCAACCATATGCAAGCAGTTTGTAGATATATGCATTGTTTGCATATACCCTCATACTGGTTTCATATAAACTAAGGAAGTGCCCCTTGTAGTTTTGCATGGAGCTATATAATTCACGTAGAGTTAGATTTAATATACCACTCTAAAATTTTATTTCTATAGGAATCTTTATATATATTTGGATTTCATATAGAACTCTTATTTTTTATTTTTGCAATGTCTAAATTTTATATACAACTCTTATATTATATTTCTATGGTTTAGATTTCATATACAACTCTTAACTTATAGATATAATTATATCTTATATACAACTATATCAATCAATATATACCATTATAATCCATGCCCAACATGATTAGTGTAAGAATTTTCAGCCTACACGATAAACGTAATGCTTCATTTTAAGGTTATCTTAATAATATAATAGATAGGCAGATACAAGTGACTACTTATTAACAACAAAGTTAAAAGGTTTGATGATCAGTTCTACTCCTGAGATATACCGAACCAAAAAAAGAATGCTAAAGACAATCACCAGCTCTTGTTAAACTTCCCTACTCGTTAATCACAAGCTATCACAATGCCTATGGATCTCATCACCGCCTCTGCAATGCTCTGCTCTCATGACAAATATTGTGTGGGCGCCAAAATTTAGTTGGGCTGAGAAGCGCTGGCTGGTCTTGTTACGCTTCCAGTTCTCTACGGATTGGGTCACAAGGGATCAGAACATCACTGTAAATGCATGTATGCATGATCACACAATTTTGTAGCCGAATGCATGATCCCATGATCTACTCATGCATGCATGATCACCAGCATCGGTGACGGCAATGCCCAAGGACGTCCTTGCTGCCTCTGCAAATTAAAGCTCTGCTCCCTCCTAACATCCACAATATTTAGTTGGCCTGGAGAAGTGATTACACAAGTGTTGAAGGCTCTCCTTCCTAGCATCGAAGCGCTGGTTGTTTGATATCCAGTTCTACAAGTGTTAGGCTAGAGCGGGATTGTTAATTTGCATCCTCACCTTAATGATGGCCGGTTCACTACTCCTAAAAAAGCATCGTTCTTCTTCTAACCTCTCTATATATAATAGCTTAGCTAGCATATAATATCTCTCCATAAAAATACGTAAGTATATAATCTAGTGCTAGACAGCTCTACATGACACCAAAATAAATTGGTTTTAATTAAACATGTGCCTGAGTCAATATTGATTCTACTTGTGTTTTGAGGTGAAATATTGGAGTGAAACAAATTAGGATACCCATGTCTGGGATTTGTAGTTGGTTATCGCAGTGTAGATCAATTGGGATTTGTAGTTGGTTATCACACTGTAGATCAATAGTGATATATATAGATTGTAACGGTTGCACCGTACCAAGCTTGTTCAAAACTTCGGTGTTGGCATCAATCTCGCATTTGATCAACGAGTGCATTATGTATGAGTTAAATACATGAACGATGATTCTTGGTGATATTTAGTTTTTTCTGCATCGTTTGTATATCTTTATCTACTATTACAAAAATTGAAGATGTTTCGATCGAAATTTTAGTTCGTTATCCGTGTTTAAGTTGGTATACATTAGTATGCAATTGGTTTTCCAAATTTTAACCAGCATCAATGCAATTGAAGTTTTTTTTGTTTAGTCCGATTGGTACGTCGTGAGTTTGTACACGACTCCGCTTTGTCCACGTAGTGGCTAAGTTGAGCGTCATCATCCATTCAATAATTAAGAGAAAATTTCTTATTTGCCACTCAACGTTCACAAGTTTCCTTATATGCTATCGAAAAATTGATATTCCTTTATATATGCCACTGCTTGAACTACTTATCATCGTCTTCCTTCTCTCTATCGTCTGCACCATGCCAAAATCAACAGCCTTCCATGACTTGTTGGGCTCGACTGTTACGGAATGCCAAAAAAAAAAGATAGAGAGAGAGGAGGAAGGGAGAAGAGGGGAAAGAGACGTGGGTCCTACTGCAATCTTTTTAGTTTTGATCGAACACTCAATGACACGTGGGTCCCATGCTTATTTTAACTTTAAGTATCACGTCAACGCCACGTTAGCCAAAAATGCTGTGAAAACCACCTTGAGATTTTATTTACACTGATTTTAAGAGTGTAGGGATATATTATATCTGTTATTGTTGCTTAGGAACGAATTTTAAACCCAATAACAAAGTGAGAGACATGAAGTGTGAAGAAAATTTTTTGAAAATATTAGTGTTTTCCATCGGATTTGCAAGAATAAACCGATTAGGGACGGATTTACGGAATTATACATCCGTCGCTCTTTGAAACAGCGAGAGCGCGATATGCATCGGTATCGCGCTCGCATAGCGCGAGAGCGAAGCGGTCTCGCAGCCATCCCGTGGGCCGTCCGACGCCGCCTGACGCACGCGGGGCACGAGGCGCTCTCGCACTTTGAGGGCGCGATAGCGCACGCGTTGTCGCTGTCGGCTTGCGCGAGACCGGAGCAGTGTGGCCGGACGACGCATGGGGCGGTCTCCCGCTACGCGGGGGCAGGCGACCGAGGCTTTGGTCTCGCTCTTTGAAAGAGCGAGACCGCGAGCTAATTGCGCGCCCCGCTAATTTAATCCGTTGTGCAAATCGCTAACATTTCATGTCGCCGTTGCTACGTACTCCCTCCGTCACATAAAAAACCAACCTAGTATTGCATGTGACACATCGTAGTACTAGATTCATTTTTTCCAGCACAGAGGGAGTTGAAAGTATAATTTTTTATTATGTGTGCAACATATATAAACATAAATGAACATAAGAAATATGTATATATTGAAAATAGGCAAAGATTGTGTACGTGGCTACGAGAAGTAAAATAAATATCTTGGAATTTTCAAAATAATGATGTCAGTTACAGATACAGATAGGAAAGAAACAATATACGAATTTAGAATATATGAAAAATATATAAAGGATTAGAGAGATAATTCGCATCAATTTTTACTAAGTTGACGAAGAATAGGAATTTAGAAAATGTCATATTCACAGAGAAAACCACCTTTGCATATTCATATACTCGGTCTTGTGACAAGAACCGGGTAGCGAGTTAACGAACTACTCAGTTCTTGCCACAAGACGGGGCCTAAGAATATGCAATACCGAGTTTATGAATTTGCAGTAGTAGGTCATATTCACAAAAGGATGCATATCGTAAAAAAAAGAGTGGGTAAGAATGTATTCAAAAAATCACATTTGTATATTCGCAGACTCGATCTTGTGACAGGAACCGTGTTGCGAGTGAACGAACAACATAGAGCGAGTTCACTAACTACCCAGTTCCTGCCACAAGATCGGGCCTAAGAATATGCAAAACAAAGTTGCTCAGAAGCGATGAGATGTAGTTAGTGCGCTAGGTTTGATTGTTATTTATAGTGGATTGTAAGAAGCTGCAGTGACAATTATTAGGAAGAGACAACGATGCGTTGGACTGTTTCACTCGTGAAGTGAATAATTACAAAGGGACACCATCACGTACCGCGGCACATGCTGTTTAACTTTTTGATTTAGTAATTACTACGCGACGAAATAGCTTTCGGCGGGGAGGAATCTTCACTGTTTAATTATGAATGACTGATTATCGCCCACTGTCCCTGATTGCAAATATAGTATGTAAAAAGTAATTTCAGGTGTATGATTGCATTTCACATATGATTGCATGTCCCGCCATTTTAGGTGCGTATGATTGCATCTCTCTAGAAATTAATTAGTGTGTAATTTAAGTATGAGAGTATGTAAAAGGTAAAAGTAATATCCAATTTGAACTGCACGATTAGCATCGAAACTGCACTATTAATTTAGTTCGTGACACTATTATTTTTGTTAGCTCTTGGAAGAATAATTAGTAGTTAACCAAAAATCATATATGTGAACTGCGTACAAAAAAGGCCGTACAAATACGAAGAAGTTTATGAACTACAGAACATCGTACATAACATGAAGATTAACCAGTACAAAGAAATAATGTGGGGGAATAGTAATAGAAAGCCACAAGCATAGCAAGTTTCAGACAGGGTGACCATGAAGACATGAAGACATAATGTTAACTTCTACTCATCATCATGGTCAGTCATAGTCCTAGATGTGTCAGCTCGCTTACTTGTAGTTTTTTTCCTTCGTCCTGCGGCATGTCGAGGCCCTGAGAGTGACAGACGGTTTGGCTCATGGCGCTCACGGTTAGATCTATGCGGGTCATGGATGTTTCCTTGTAAATCGCCATCGTCTGGTTGTGTGGGCTGGGTCATCTGCAGCGCATCATCAGTTTGCGAAGCCCGAAGCTCATTGGGTACCGATGACGACCCTCCACCGAAGCTGGACATGTCGCCGTACGATGAAGTGTAAGGCCTAAACCCTGCCATTAGTTCAGGGCGAAATGACCCTACAGAAGCAATGTAGATATCAATGAAATTATCAAAGCTGGAGCAAACAACAATTTCACAAAAAAAATCCAAACCTGTTGACGGTGCTTGCATATATGGAATTTCATTACGATGGGAGGGATATTGACCAAATAGCCAATCACCTTGTTGCAACAAGTCCATATAACCCTGTACTCCAGCACCAAACGACGTGCCTTGCATCCATATAAAAAGTCACGGAGTTATTATCGTTTGTTGAAGTGGGAGTCATGTAAGGCAGGAAAGTGCCATCGATATATGTGTATACATAATGATGGTTGTGCGTACCACTGTAATCAATGGATTGTCCTTGCCATGGGTTTGGTGCCATATGTAGGTGCATGCAGTGGAACCGACTGAGTAGACCCTGTTAATAATAGGAAATAAATAGTCAATAAGGCTCCTACACATGAAAAATTAATAATTTGAAATAATAAATACGCGAAATTAGATGTAAGTGGAGACTGACCGCCTAACGACGTAAACCCCCCTTGACCGATAAATTCTGCGTCCACTCGCGGTATGGTAGGGATACCTTGGCTAGTCCCTGTATACGCAATTCATTAACAACAAGTTAAATTTCCAGCTGATATATGCGTGATAATATGGTACTGAATTTACACGGACCTGCAAATGGTGCAAATCCCCCTTGCCAGTATGAGGTTGGCACATCGGGCGTCATTTGAGGAATCATATGTGGCCTTGCATGAGGCATCTGAGGCACGGGACGGACTATTCGTGTTCCCTCTATCATCAATTGGAAAACATCATTTATTCAATTCACATAAATCATTGGAAAAATAAATCAGTCTATTTATGAGCTATCCCGTACCAGTGAACGCCGCAAACCCACCCTGGAATTGAGAGGTGATGGGCGCAGAGCTATGTGGGGGGGCCCGTTCCGGTTGTGCTGCGAACAAATAAATTACTCTTTAATATAAATGGCACGTATTTTGTCATTGTGTAATAACGTATTTTACCTTGGGTTGGACCGAAGCCTCCTAGGCGCTCCGACATTTGAGTGATTTCTGGGATAGTCGGAATAGTTGGTGCCTCACGAACCGAAGTTGACCTTACTGCAGCACGACCATCAGTGGATCGTCGCGCGGAGGCTGAAGGGCGGGCTGAGGTGGAAGGCCGGGAAGAGGTGGATGGACGCTCCGGCATTTTCTCGAACGTCCTTCTTGATGTTGCCGTAGTATAGACGTCCGAGGAATGTCGGCACGACGCGAGCCGCATGATTCGCTTACCTTTTCTACGGAGGGAGTCGACCGCGGCCATGACTTCCTGGTTGGTACCCGCGATACCATCTCTAAGCTTCTCCCACAAAGTTTTCGCCTCCCTTACTAACTTCCCTGCAATGTCGGTCTACATGGAACGGAGCAACAGTGTTAGAAATTGGAACCCCCTGTGTAAGGAGAAACCGATGCTACAAAATAATTAAATGCGAGTAGTACCGTCAAGTGAGCGGGCGGTGCGTGCTGCATATCATATGTTTGGTCAACATTCGGTGGACCTCGCTCGTTGGGATCCTCGGGTGCAAGCAGTCGGATGCGAGTCTGCGATGAGTATCAGGCCATGTATTGCTCGTAAGTGTTGTGGTCGTATGCCCTTGTCTCGTGGATGACATCATTCAATGCTTGCGACCACGCCTCTATCCAGGGGGTCATCCTTAAGTGCATGGATCGACGATACCTGTTGTCAGCTTGCCTCTTTTGCTTGAAACAAAAATACAACAACTGGATGTTAATTATATCTCGCAATGTTGGAGAGCACATAAATTTTAGCGATGTAAAATAACAACATACGTGTGCATATCTGGTGGAAGGAGAAGTCCAATAGGCACTGGGACTTGCTGGTACAATCCCATCTGACGCATTACCCTTTGAACATTGTACCCCTCGACAAATATGTCGTATACCAGTATTTTTCGTGTCATCCAGTACGCTTCATCGCGGTAGCATAAGATGCTAACTCCATTTGGTGCATGCAAATTGGCCTCTTCGTTCGTGTACAGAGTCCACCGAATTTCGTTTTCCCTAAGGCTTTCGAACGACTCGGTGAAGTACTCATACACATTGTGCACCTGGATTCTCGCCTACTGTGGCTGCACGATCGGAGATGGCAGATTTAGTTATGCAGTATCATTGAATTGATAGAAATATTTCTTTAATGCAAGCATACGTACCGATCCGTAGCACCAGCGAGTACCAAGGTAGGACGATCATCAATTGCGTCAGTGTAATCGTCCTGCTGGGCCATGGCCACGCTCATGTATGGACGTCCGAACGAGAAGTGCTCGTACGACCACAACTTGACCAAAAGTGGACACCCCGTGAAAATCGCCTCCTTCTGTGTGGTCTTAAGACAAGCGTCACAGAATCCACGGTACGTGGCTGCAAGGACGGCTGATCCCCAGCTGAACTGTGCAGATGGCGCTACATTACCTTCAGCAATTTACCTAGCAAGGGGGATAAGTCTGGCATCCACACTGTTCCCGTGCGAGCCGGTGAACATCACCCAACCAAACAGCCAAAGTAGATAGGCCTCAAGGTACAACGTCAGTTGGTACTCCTGGACATTGTCGGGCATATATCGCACCTAACAAAAAAAAACAATGTGTTGTGAGATATTTGAATGTGAACGGATTATGCCTTAATTAAAAATATTCAATTACATCAAACTGTGACAACCACTTCAATGTGGGGCCATGAGTTTCCTTTTCAGAGAAAAATATTTTGTCCTCGTTATCGTCTGTATCACCGGTAGAGTAACGTGGCAGAATACATGCATATCGTGATACAATATCATATCTCCAATCTTCCGGAGGGTTTGGAAGTACAATTGCCTAGCCAGCTATGGGCAACCCCGTGAGCATAGATACATCCTGCAAAGTTATGGTCATTTCTCCACACGGTAGATGGAATGTATGAGTCTCTGGCCACCACCTATCAACCAGTGCCATAAGTAGGGACTTGTCGATATTTTGTCGTCACTTGCTATGTGCCCCCATTTGTTTTTGTTTAGGTTCTCTAGCATCGAAATACATCCTTGCCTGCGTCATTTGAACGAAGGTAAGAAGACCTGCAGCTGACAACCTATGATGAAATTTATTAGTCACATTGCGATATGTGAAAGTACGATTTCAATATGTTGTGAACTTTAACCATTTATGTACCTCGGCTTCCATCGTGGATCAATACCCCACCATCCGGCTGTACGCGGTATCAGGACAGGTAGAGTAGAACAAGAATTTCCATCAAATATCTTTTTTGCACGATGTCGTGCATCGATCTCTTTGCTAAGCAACGGGTAAGGCCACTCCTCTTCCATATCTGGACGATCATTGTGAGCATGGGTAAATTAGAAATTTCATCAAGTGCATATACGAAAAAATACATAATGCATGAAAGCAAGGAATAAAATTTTCTCGGAGTACGATTACAAACTCGACCACACCTTACGAAATAGGTTTACAAACGTTACAAACTTGGTAACACCTTACAATAAAGTACTACAACATTACCAGAATAAAGTAAATATTACACATACTTATTGACTAACATATTACAAACCTATTGAACTACAACGTAATGCAACACACATATCATGACCAAACATACATAACCAGATAGTGTAGATGATAACTACTGCAGGTTTCCATCCTACCTATCATGAGCCCCCTGAGAGCCCCTTCTATTCCTCCTCACACGTTGTTGCCTAGGTTCCATGCTAGAAGATGTGCCCTCCTTGTTGTTCTTGCAATCTTTAGTGCGGTGCCCGTACTGAAGACAGTCCTCACATCGCCGCACAGGCCCTGCCGCTTCGGATGCATCCATATCATTTCGTAAGCGTCGTGTTTGTCTTCTACCCTTACCAGCCTTCAAGAGATCCAAGTCTAGCACATAGATCCTGTTATCACCCCCACTTTCAACTAGGTGTTGGAGGGACCTCCACCCGAGGATCTCAGCACTCCATGCATTAAGCACTCTATCTTTTAGGTAGAACGTCGACACGTACGATGTTAAATCAAGCTTAATTTTAGCGCACACGGCCAGGACATGGCTACATGGCATATGAAGAAGCTTCGGCTTATTGCAAGAGCACGAATATGTGTTATCAGATTCGTGCCCTAGAGTAACTTCATGAGTCATGACTCCAGTAGAAGATCCAAAACCCCCTTTAGTGCGACATGTGACTTCCCACCTTTGTCTGACGTTCCCAGTGGTAATGACTGTGTGAAATCTTGCCTTGTTAGCCTTCTCTTGGAGGTACTCTGCCATCTTTTTGCAGAAAGGTGTTTGTGCGTTAGACATTTGTTGCAACGCCACTGCGCGCCTCGTCCTCATCCACATCGTTGTCCTGTGCATAATGCCTTCAACAATAGCAGTTAGAGGTAAAGGCCTTAATTTGCGAAGAACCGCATTGTACGCCTCTTCAAGATTAGTGGTCATTATGCCATGCCTAGCCCCATTAGTGTCATGCAGGAGTGCGCACTTATCATTCGGCTCGCACTCAATCCAATGGGTGAAACTTTTGATATTCTGTGACGACCTACGCTTCTTTCCATTTGATGGAATAAGATCATCCATTCGTTCCAGGGCCTGGGGGATATGTACATCGTGCGGGTTGTTGTTGCTCTGCTTTGACCGGATGTGTGTCCTTGTCCCTTCGTCAAGTTGTTTCCAAAGCTCATCGAACTTTGTAGACTGATTTGGCTTGCACAACCGCTTGAACATGTTCATCAGCCGCCGACTGTTGAATTGCTTGAAAAAATTGGCTCCCATGTGCCGCATGCACCAACGGCTATACATATCATGCCAGTAGTATGCACCACAAGCATCCTCCTGGAGCTTTTTGATTGCCTTCAACAGACCGGCATTCCGGTCATGGATGATGCATATTGATGTGCAATTTTGCACCACTCCCCACTTTAGGTGTTGCAAGAACCACAACCAGCTTTCATAGTTCTCGCTTTCAACAAAAGCGAAAGCTACCGGAATTATCTGGTTGTTCGCATCCGCTCCAACGGGCGTTAATAACTGGCCTCGGTACTTCCCAGTTAGGAAAGTACCGTCGACACACAGCACCAGCCTCGAGCACTGGAACGCATGAATGCATGCTCCGAATGCGAAGAATGCCCGCTGCATGACAAGATAATTGGGAGGCCGAACTGACTTCCGATCCTGCACAGCAACATAGGTCCCAGGGTTCCTGCTCTTCAGAATGTGAAGCATCTGTGGCAGTGTGTCATATGCTTCTTCAAATGTCCCAGATCTTTTCTCCATGGTCTTCTGCTTCGCCCTCCAAGCCTTGTGGTAACTAATTGTGTACTGTTCACCTTTCTCCACCAGTTTTATTAGGTGCCGCACAGGCAGGTCATCACCTGCAACAATTTCCTTGTAGTACTTGTTGGCAACGTATGCCGCGGTCAGGTTGCGGTGGGACTCCCTAGTGTTCCGAAGCAGACAGGAGTGTTCATGCAGTTTAGACACAATCCAGTAAGACTCGTACCTCGGCACGTGACCATGAAGACGGAAGGTGCAACCTTCCGTCTCACAGACGACCGTGTACTCACTCTTGCTAGACCTGATAACCCTGAACTGCTTTTGCATCTGGAATGACCATGACTTCACTGCGTCTTGCAAACCAATTTTGTCAGGAAACATTGCGCCCAGATTGATTTGGCCATCCCCGTAGAACCAGATTGAATCATGACAAGAGTTTTCTGCAATATAACCAGGGTCTTGAAGGTTCCACGAAGCAGGCATAGGTACTTCCTCAACATCTTGGTCATCTTCGTCATCATTCCCTTCAGCAGTGAGGTTTTCCTCATCTTCGAGTGCATGTCGGTCCACCCTCTCAATTTCTTCAACTATAACAGGTATCTCCTCCCCTTCATCGGCTTCACCAGTAGGATGGCGGTTGACCACATCATCTCCTTGTATGGATAGATTTTGAATGTCAGGACCTACATCGCCACCACGATGGGGAGCCACAACTTCATCTTCTTCGTGTGAACTAGATCCCAACTCCCCCCGGTTGCTGGATTACCCCGTCGCGCTCTCCGTGGGGACTCTTCCTTCACATGCCTGCACCAGCATGACAAATTCATATCCCCGTCTCCTACAGCCAGCGAGCCAATCCTGCCAGGCCTTACTCCGTGTCACATTTTTTAACTCCCATCATATGTTGTTGGCCGATCGGCTCCACATAACCCTCACGTTAACACTATGTATACCCGGATCTAAAGAAAATGTGCAGGTTAACCAGTACCAAACTTCGGGCATGGTAAGGGTGTCTGGATTTGGATGGTATAGTGTGCATTGCCTAAAGTTACTCAGATCGACACCACTTTCATTTTCCGCAATTTCACCTTCACCGAAATACACTCTAAATGCCGACATCCCTGCCATTGCAGACAACACCGACTACTCCGTAAGGAAGTCTTACAGAATAAACGTGTGGTATTCACGACTAAAATTAGTTTACACGGATACTGTTTTTTCGTTACAAAAATTGTAATAATAACTAATAATTTATATTTCCATATTTTTTTAAAAAATCATGTACTTGTTATAAAAAAATAAATAATTACATAACCATAAATTATTTACTTACGAATAGATGACAATGCGATAAATTATTTATATTCTTACTACAACTTCCACATTAAAAATAAACACATGACAATAAAATTAATACAAATTAATTAACACGTAAGTAATAACAAGTATTGCAATTAATTTAAGTATAAGAGTATGTAATACTTAAAGAACACAACCATATCATATTGTACATAATTATGATGACAAAATATTTACTTGCGTTTATAAGATCCCGCCTACTCCTTTTTAACCAGCTTGCTCGTGTAAAATTTGCGGAATCAAAGTTTATTACTACTCCTTTTTAACCAGCTATATCATATAACAATTGCTCCATCAATGTTTTTTTCACTGCATAATCCACATGTTGAGGTGACAATTAATTATACATATCAATTAATTTTAATACAACAAATGACTACGTGCACCGAACAAACATAGACGGCAGCTAAGTTAAAAATCAGTTCGGTTAGCTCTTTCTATTATTTATCCGATGAATTCTGTTTGTAACTACTTAGATATGACCTCCGAAACAATACAACTATTACAATTTTGGATGCGTTCATTTAATATATTGAAACTTAAACTATAAATTATGTTACGGACCGTAACTTTACTTTCCCACGGAGTAATAATTGTTAGACAATCACTTACTACAAATTTATCTACAAAATAATCATAACATGATTAATTAATAGAACTAAGTTCAACTTCACTTGATTAATTACACAATCAAATTAATCATAACTACCAATTTATTATACTACAGAATTAGTTGCAGCGACATAAATTTATTTAACTGCTCTTTCATTTCGATACCAAAATAAATACAAACTGTCTATTAATTACAGTAACATTTTACTACATCTTCCATTACAGTACCGTATCTTGTCTTGCCTTCTCCTTTTCAATCAATTTGCTCATATAAAATTCCCGTTACTATATGAAATCTTATATATGTGTCCTACAAATAGAACTATATGCTATTTCAGTTTTTTTTCATTTGTTACATATAATATTGGCCGTATATATAAAATTAAACATCACATGAACTATTAATTAATTATAACTTATATTTACTACTACATACAAATTATTTGCAACTTCTATTATACTTTTATACCTTACAAATTAATTACGTCTACCTATTTTTTAACCCTAATCGCCTCTCTTAACTTTCTACATTTCTATTTTTACATTTGACCTAACAAAATATAATGCAGGAACTAATACGTACCTCAATTTTCCTCTAACATAATTAAAAACAAATATTAACTAACACTAACATAAACTACGTGAACTAATATTTTCTATATCCTCATCGTACTAACACTAATATAAACCACGTGAACTAATATTTTCATATCCTCATCGTACTAATTTGGCCTAATAGAAAACTAATCAACTTACCTGTCAATTTATCCTCCTCTCCACTGCCTCCTATCTCCACTGCCTCCTAGCTTCCCTTCCTCTTCCTCTCCTCCTCAATTCACCCCTGTGAGGACCATCTCCTCCTCTCCTCCTCTCATTTTATGCGTTTCGCGCATTGGATTCGAACTCGGAGAGCGGTTTACAGCTGAGGAGATGAAGAAATAGCCGGCAGGATGTGACTGCAACGTCACCTTTCCTAAAAAGAAAAGGAAAAAGAAAAAGAGAGAGGGGAAATAAAACGCAGCAAAAGGCGTCGGTGCGCATGCGGTCGGTGAGACCGAGAACGGTCTCGTGCACGCTTAGCGCGACACCGCCGACCGCCACAGCGACATCGCTCTCGCGCACGCTTAGCGCGAGACCGCGAGCGGTTTCGCCGTCTGAAAGCGTGACAGCGTTGGCCCACTGCGCTCGCCCACGCCGTCCCGCTCTCGTGCATGCCGCGTCACCTATGTCGCGCGCGCAGAGCGAGATGGAGCGCTCTCGCGCTTTCGGAAAGCGAGAGCGACAGCGGTCTCGCACGTCGAAAAAGCGACACCGAGAGGTAGATCTCCACGTGCCACCCCCGCGCTATGGGAAAGCGATACCGCAACGATTTTCGCTGTTCGATTGCGCGATACCGCCAGCTTACCATCGTTATCTCATGTTCAAATAGCGATTACGCCGTTATATCGCTTTCCGCAGGTGCGAACATCGGTATCGCACTTCTAAAGAGCGATACCGATGGTATATTTCCGCAAATCCTTCGCTATCCGGTATATTTTTACAAAATCATCCGATAAACAGTATATTTTCAAAAAATTTTCGAAGTGTGAACTTATTCCAATACAAGCGGCAAACTCAATCTCTCTCATTTTTTTCCAAAGAGAACGCGCTGTTCGCTTCGGTTTCAGTTGGGCCGGAATAGTGCTATAGCAAACGCGTGCGGGAGCTGGGCCCAAAATTTTTACTTGGGCCGAGATTCAGTGGGCCACGGCGGCGGCATGGGGCTGTCTGGTTGGGTCAGCAGTCGTACGGCCCGTTATGAGTTGGGTCGGAATGAGATTTGCAAACCAATTCTTTTTTTTTTTGTGTGTTCTCTCAGAAGGAAGTAAAAGAGAAAGAAAATTGTTGATATTCGTTGCAGTTTTATTCAGAGCAAATGGAAGAGACAAAATTGATGCAGATCCTGGATGTGATTTTAGCTATATCATCCCTGTTTTGCACTGTTCTCTTTTCTTCTTTTGAATCTTTTCTGAATATGCATGCAAATCAACCTTGCGACCAGCTCGCGTGGCGTGATGCACAAACACACGATTACAACGATAGGAAACTTGGAGATCTAAGGCGCAAAACTTACCATGACAGAATTGCATGATGGAGAAATGATATTTTGATCGAAACCTCTTGCACAACAATCTTGCACTACTAGTGTATTATATATAGCGCACAGGTTGGTGAGAGAATTTCATATTTGCTATCAGTATGCAATATTTTTGGGATATTTGAGGAAAACATAATAGCCATCTCCTACTCTAAACATCACTATTTCTATTGTTCCCCATTTATGTTTTTGATGTAGGTACGTCTGATCTGTTACTTTATCACGGCGGACTTCTCTTTTCAAGTTGATCAGTAAGGTGGTCTGGGATTGAATTTTATATAGATATGGGACCTCACTATTTATTTGTTCCCCATTTATGTTATTGATGTAGGTACGTCTGATCTGTTACTTTATCACGGTGAACTTCTGTTTTCAAGTTGATCAGTAAGACGGGCTGGGATTGAATCTTATAAAGATATGGAACCGTGTATATAGGAATGGATTAATCGTACGCATCCAACATAAAGTGTCACTATCTTTTTGGTTATTTATTTATTTGCGGGCTTGCACAGATGACTCTGATTAGATTGGTAAGTTAACACAAATAAATTAATCCCAAAATCCTCAAATCCATATCTGTGTACTTACCTACAAATATATATATAGTATTTGTTCGCGTGGCCAAGTATAATATTTGTTTATTAAAGAATATATATAAAAAATCCATGTTATCGATGAACTTCAACTGGATGTTAGTCTTTTACATTTTTTTCTTAGTCTTTTCATAAAACTAATCAGTTTATGGCTCCATTTTTGTTTTGTTATGCAACCCATTTTGGTTAACAACCAAACTAATCAGCTTGATAAGCAACATACTATGTTTTATTCAACATATTCACAACAAAGAAATAAGAGCGATACTCCGTTGCTCTCTACTTGTAGTATTATACCACCAGTAATATTAGTGGTAAATTAGTAATTTATTAATACAATGTTTACGAGTAATTTTATCATTTATATTTTTTCCTAGCTAGATCGATGCGTGGTTATCCATTACGTTGACATTGCTCATATTCCATCAAAAACCTAAAAAAGAAGGAAAAATTTAGTTACTGCTAAATAATAATTATACCCTTATTTTTCAGGATAATAATACTCTTTTACATTTCTACTACCCTAACTAGGGTGGTAACTAGGGTGGTACTAGAAAACAATCTGAACCATTCGATCAAATAAGATTAACGGTTCAGATTGTTTGGTTCGATCAAATAAGATTAACGGTTCAGATTGTTTCTACTACCAGTAGAGAACACCGGAGTGAGGCTCAATAAATAAAACCCGCACATACCATCTTTGCACAATTTAATTCTCTTAGAACATCTTCCGTCGCCTGAGCAAAGAGGGAAACATTAGTTTGACTGATCTTACATTTTAAAACAAAGAACGGTGATAACCTCTTTAATTTCATCATAAACCCCGAGATAAGGACGGAACATGAACCACATTTAGCATGCATATGCAACATGTTTTTCTCGGAAAATGTCAATCTATGACAAGTGCATCATATCGTCCCTTCAGTTCAGATCTCCAGATATTATCTGAATTCAATCCTCGATCTGATAAGTAGTGTTTGTATCCCATAAGCAAAGACTGCATAATACCGACAAATAAAAAAATCAACACAAGCTAGCTATCTTCTTGCAGCAACTTCAGACTGTTGCTGTAGCAACCAGCAGCCAGACCATTGACCAACTTGACAAATAAAGGTATATGAACTGCAATGCCTGAATTTCATGCAAAATTCGTCTTTATAATCCCCTCAAGGAACCTGATACTTCCTAGTCTTTGCATTATTTGTCCTTCACTTCATATCATTCATCGAGTAGCTTGATGAATCATGAGCCTAACACACTTTTAAATAGCTAGTTGCTTCCGGATGACCTATCATATCAGTTGATTTTTGAGCAGGCTGGAGAAATCCTGATTCAACTATGCCACAGCACATAGCACTTACTAATTACTTAGCCTGATTGTCCAATCAACCTCATGTAAAAGAACCTTTCCACTTGCAAGAATATCAGCAGATACCGTGTCATCGAGGCGCTAATCGTGCAGTGACTGATGCGTCGCTTCAGAGGAAGAAAACTGCAAGCTCGTGCTTTGCCTGCTGCATGTCAAGGCGACACATCTTAACATGCATGGACTTATCGTTTATCACAATTCACAAGCCTATCGTTTTGACCATGGGAAAGGTTTTTTTTTTTCTTGAGCTGGAGGGAATGTTCCTTCGCTTCTTGTATTTTATATATTATATTTTTCTTTTAAAAAAATCAACAACATAAATTAATATGCGACATATCACTACGTAAACAAGTTCAAATTTAGCTTCATAAATTTTAACAAAAAAATTAAATGTGAATGCCCATACTAATTTTATTTTTATTTGTTCTTTTTTATTACTGCTCTTCGAAGTTAAATTTAACCTTAATATGTTTGTGCAATTATATATCTAATATTAATTTATGTTGTCATTTAAAAAAATTAGTATTCTTTTATTCTAAAATGTAAGAATGTAAGATCGGATGTGATATTTTCTAGTACAATGTATTTAGATATGCTCTTTATTTAGATACGTTATAAAATATCCTATATAATAATAAGTTTATATATTTTAAGACGGATGTAGAAACTAGTATTGAACAAATGAAACAACATCCTCTCAATAGTAATAAAAAAGTCCATCTCCTTTTGCCCATTGTCTCTCTTTGAGTCGTTCGTGAAAGGCAGCAACAACCTAACAGTGACGTACGTGCAAAACCACGGTACAGTTATCAGCTATAGCAACGAAAGAAACCAAAACCCTGCAGCTGAAAAGGACCATAATGTTTTGCAGAAGATTCGCAGGTTTCTGTCAAACTATTTGGTGTTGAATTGACATACACGAGGTCATCATGCAAGCATAGCACCGTTGACTTGACCACAGATAGAGAGGGGCACATATATAGTTAGCTTAAAGGAGAGTTACTGCCTTCATTTTTTAATATTATATGACACAATAATTTTCTTCAAACTTTGATTAACAATATTTATTAAATTATTTAGTTATGTGAAGTAAAAAATATTACTCCATTTCAAAATGTTTGACACCGTTTTTTAATATTATATAACACAATTATTTTTTTTCAAACTTTGATCAGCTATAGTTATTAAATTATGTATATACGTGAAGTAAAAAAAATATTACTCCCTTCATCTCAAAATATTTGATGCGATTGACTTTTCAAAATTTGTATGAATATCATTTATTTTATTGTGACTTATTTTATCATCAATAAAATATAATCTTTGAATAATACGAATGAACAAATGTTATGTGAAAAGTCAATGGTATCATACATTTAAAAAGAAGGTAGTATTATATCATCATAAAATACTTTAATCATGTGTGTATATATGTTTGTTCCTTTGCATGAATTTTTTGGAAAGACGAATGGTCAAACAAACTATAAAAATTAACTACATTATACATTTAAAAAATATGTATTGAAAAACAAGGTAGTAATATACCCCTTTGTTTGATGTTGTGATGTTGGTTAGCTCAGAATCGAACTAAACCGTGCGTGTTAAATATTTAGAAACGGAGGGAGTATTAGGTTCGGACAAAATTAGGTTGTGCTCAGGGACAAGACGGTCCCAATCGCTGGGAGGAAATTTAACGGTGCTCCGCTTTGAAATCGTGTGCATATATATATGTTGGTCGATGACGTGGCGTACGTGCAAAGTTTGCATATCTGCCGAACCGGCATGTTAGGCAGCCGTGTGGCGCCACCTTGGCCGGCCATGTTGCTGCCGTGCAGCTCCTACCATATCCATATGGTTGCTTATATATTTGGTTTGCAGATGTCAAACTTAATTTTTGTGGGATATGAAAACTCAACCCCCTAAACTACCATGAGGTATATATGAGCCAAGGAGGACGGCTTCCCATCGTCTGCTTGTTAACTTATTATATCACAGTTAATACTCATTTGGTTTCAAATTAATTATTATTATTATATTTTAGATTTGTCTGATCATTAATTCTTAGAAATGTGTGTAATTAATTTAACAACATATGAGTTATATATTATTATGAAAGTATTTCTTACGATGGAGCTAAAAATATAAATTTTGTAATATTAGACCATACGAGTCTATAGAAATTAATGGTTAACTTAAAATATTTGATTTAAAACAAACCTAAAATGCAATAATCTAAATTAGATGGAGTACTCAAATTTCGAAATTTAATTAATATAAATTTGATTTTAGGTTCTTTTTCTCATCATATTCTATTTTTTCGTAACTGTAGCTTATTAAGTCGAGTACATATAATAAAACTTATGAAAAAGAATTCCTTACTATAGCTTATAAGTCAACAACATATTATAATTGAATATTTAAAAATAATTTTAGGGTACCATAAAATTATCACCGGTGAGGATTTTATAGTTACATATTCTTAGCTATTCTAAAGCCAAACCTGCGAGTGAAAAGAAAACTTTGAATTAAATTCTAAAATGATGGTGACGTATTGAGGGTGGTCGACTGAACTTGGATCCCATTTGCATGCATTTCTAATATTGGACAGTTATATGTCAGACCAACATTTTACTGGTGTACTAGGCGTGCTACAAAGAGTTGTGGCTGATCATGAAATTAATTGATGGCTTAATATTTGGCTTTAATATGAAGGAGAAATGGTACAATAATTCTTCGTCCGAAACATATATCAAATGAAATTTGCTGAGCAGAGATTAAATCAACAATCATGCATGGCATGTTTTGCTGCATTATTATCATACTCCCTCCTCTCCTTTCCATACTTTGATTTTTTTTCTTAGTTAAATTTATTTAGTTTGTAGAAAAATATACTAATATTTTTAATAAAAATATATTATTAAAAATATTCAATATTAAATTTAATGAAACTAATTTGATGTTGTAATGTTGCTAATTTTTTCTATAAATTTAATTAAATCTAAAAAGCTAATGAAAAAAAAAATCAAATGATTTACAATATGAAATGGAGGAAGTACTTAATTATATCAACGGCTACCTACCAACACAAGGGAGTTAAATCACTGACGCATACGCAACGTACTATTTGCATTTCTTAAAGTATAAACAGTACCGCTTCAATTAGCACCGCTGTTTCTTGAATCTTACAGGCACTGTCACTGTGTAGTACTCCTACTGAAAATTAAGAAGTTTGGTGTCGGTTAACAAAGCAAGTTCAACATTTAATTAATCTCCTGCGACGAGCCAAAGCAAATTAACTAAGTACAAAAGCAAACTAAGTACATTTTTTTTCACTACACATATCGGATGATGAGCCACAAATTAAAGCGGATAAACTGCACCGAAGTACATTTTTTTCACCACACATATCCCCTAATTATTTTTCATTATAAAGAATTAAGCAAATGAACTTCTTTACTGCTTGATCTTCTTAGATCTGCTTGGAAAAATTATATATCATTAGTCAGCTCGACTTATCGTGAGTGTTTGTGATTATATCTGAAATGATATGGTTGCATCGTCAGCGATAGATTCATGCTTGTTGCATGTATGCAGTCTCTATCTCTTTCTTGTGGTACTCATACATTTTTCTTCCAAGTACGCTAACAAACTCCTTTGGCTGCATGCTGCATCTATCTCAAGTTCTCAACCCAAAAATGCCAACTTTGGCACGCAAATCACGCACAAATCATTGGCCACCACTGTGTAGAATGATTATTTAGTTATACGCAGTGTAGAAACACCCACATAATTCCAGATGACACGTGGTATACGCCATATATAATTCTTGAAAAAAAGTTCAGGTTAGTGCTTCAGAGGAAAAAAGTTCAAGCAGTACCTGCTCTGTTGTTTCACATGTACCAATCAGAGACCAAACCTGCTGGGATTTCTCCCAATTTGGCAGCTGTCGATCGTGCCTACTGCCTAGATAGACCTTAACATCTTAACGGTATTTTGACCTGTATGTGCTCGCCTAATCAATAGCATTCATCCATCAACTGAAGAACAAAGAGGCCATTCATGGTTCAGAGTTCAGACTGAACCTGCAGGTAGCTAGTACTAATGTACTAATGTACAAGTACTTGTACATGTGAGAAGCTGGTATACCGATCGACTGCTTGTACATGTGCCGACAATGTAACCGTCAGATTGAACAAGAATTGAAGCTGATCACCTACTGTAGTTCTACAGTCCCTTTCTTTTTTCCTGCCATGAATATACATGTACTATGCTACTAGCTCATGCTGGACGGTTCTCAATGAGATCAAGACACCTAAGTGTGTGATCTATGACCAAATATCTAACATCCTATCCTGAATAAGAAAGAACTGTGCATTATTTATTTCAGAGTTTGTTACAAAAGGAGAAGGGACAGCCATGTAGACATGCATGCCATGCATGGTCCCTGAAAATTAAGTACTAGTAATAAGTATGGAACTTTCACCTGTCTATCTAGCTCTTTCATGCATGATCAGGGAGGAAATCCAGGTGTTGTCTTGTCCTATAAAAGAAGGGACCATTGATCTACCCTCCACAATTCAATCCATTTCTTCCCTACCCACACCAATCATATATCTCAACAAGCTTGTACTAGAGCTTGAGCTATTCTACTACCTGTACCATACTATACCTAGCTTGCCACCAACAACAGTACACCATGCCCAAGAAGAAGCTGTCACATAGGCTGTTCTCTGCCTTGGTCTCCCTACTCCTTCATGGGAAGCCTATCTCTAGATCATCATCCAACACCACCACCACATTGCCACACCCTTCCTTGCTGCACAAGTCCTCCTCAAGCTCCCCTCCCATGGAGAAGCTCGCCGCGGAAACCCTAGTCCTCGATGTCGAAGGTGGTTTGCTTAGATCACCCTCCTTGTTCCCCTACTTCATGCTTGTGGCACTAGAGGCAGGAGGGTTCTTGAGGGGCCTTGTGCTGCTCCTCCTCTACCCTTTGCTATGTATCATGGGCAGTGACATGGCCTTGAAGGTCATGGCAATGGTGTCCTTCTGCGGTTTACGGGCAAGCCGGTTCCGGGCCGGGCGTGCCGTGCTTCCCAAGTGGTTCCTTGAGGATGTTGGGGAGGAAGGGTTTGATGTGATGAGGAGTGCCATGAGGAGGGTGTGTGTGACAAAGATGCCTAGGATCATGGTTGAAGGGTTCTTGAAGGAGTACTTGGAGGTTGAGGTTGTTTTGGGTAGGGAGATGAAGGTGATTTGGGGGTTCTTCACTGGCATCATGGAGGAGGAAGAAGAAGGTGGTGATCAAGAGGAGGTGCTTCTTGAGGAGAAGAAAATGGTAGTTGATGTTGCGGGCTTCTCCACCTCCTTGGAATTCCTCCAACATCATCTCTCACATTGTTGCAAGGTATAGCATATCATAACTAATTAATTCAACATGTAATTTTTGCATGTTTTTTTTGTTAATTCTTATACTTAGTTATAATATGACTTAACTTGCATGTGAGTTTAAATCACTCTAGCTAAGGTAGCTAGTTTTGCATGTATATACTCCCTTTTTTGGTTTGTGTGACTCAGCTAGTTCAGGTATTAGACATGCACGTAATAAGCGTGATTGGCTTGAAACAACATATATTATATCTGCATATTTACACCTGAAAGTAAAACTAGATGTACTAATTAAATACGTACACGACATCCTTTAGAATAAACATGCATCTTTTCAACGGCATGTCTCATGCTGATCGTGCAATCATTGATCATACATACTTTTCCCTCTTTTTTGTATTCTTTTTGTATCTCATCATGTGACCAACAAAGCATCATATCTGTTACTGTTAGACTACCACTCATTAATTTTCCCAGAAAGAATGTGACCTTTACCATCAAGTCACAGATATTACCCCTTTTCCTAAACTCCCCAGCACTTTTCCGTGTCAATTAAATTTAAGAATATTTTGATAGTCCTAGCAAAAGAAAAAAGAGAGAATATTTTGATAGAAATTATAGGATACTGTGTGCAAATTAATTTTCGTCATGTGAATTATTAGTACTGTATAGTATATACACAGCATTTCGTCAAATCTCTAATTAATTTGACCATTTAATTACAGAAAAGTCTCGTTCCCGCGTTAATTAAAATTGAGAATAACTTGAGACAACTGATACTACTATTTTCAAATTAATTTCCCTCATGCCAATTACAGTATGCATTTCATCTTGTCAAATCTGTAATTAATTTGACCATTTAATTACACAACAGTTTCGTTTCCGTGTTAATTAAATTTGAGAATACTTTGATACAACTAATCCTACTGTGTTCAAATTAATTCCCCCCATGTGAATTACAGTATCTGTATATATGAATAAATTTCCTCTTGTCAAATCTGTAATTAATTTGAGGATTTAATTACACACAGGAGGTGTACCTGGTGACACGTGAGGAGAAGGTCAGGTGGTCGGCGCTGCCGCGGGACAAGTACCCGAAGCCAATGGTGTTCCACGACGGCCGCCTCGCGTTCCGGCCAACCGCCGGCAACACGCTCGCCATGTTCACATGGCTCCCCTTCGGCGTCGCGCTCGCCGTCGCACGCCTCGTCGTCGCGCTCGCCGTGCCGTACAGGTACTCGACGCCGATCCTTGCCGCCACTGGCATGTCGTGGCGCCTCAAGAGCGAGCGCCCGCCTCTCCCCGGCGACGACGGCGGCGGCGAGCGGCGCCTTCGCCGCCGCGGGCAGCTGTTTGTCTGCAACCACCGGACGCTGATCGACCCGGTGTACGTGTCGGTGGCGCTGGACCGGCCGGTGCGCGCCGTGTCGTACAGCCTGAGCAAGCTGTCCGAGCTGATCTCGCCGATCGGGCGCACGGTGCGGCTGACGCGCGACCGCGACAGCGACGGCCGAGTCATGGCGCGCCTCCTCGACGGCGGCGACCTCGTCGTGGTGTGCCCGGAGGGGACGACGTGCCGTGAGCCGTACCTGCTCCGGTTCAGCCCGCTGTTCGCCGAGCTGAGCGACGACGTGGTCCCCGTCGGGATCGCCGTCGACACGGCGATGTTCTACGCGACGACGGCCGGCGGGCTCAAGTGCCTCGACCCGCTCTACTACATCATCAACCCGAGGATGTGCTACACCGTGCAGTTCTTGGAGAGTGTGGATACGACGGCGGCGAGGGAGAGGAGGATGCCAAGCACCGACATGGCCAACCTCGTGCAGAGGAAGATGGGCGACGCGCTCGGCTACGGATGCACCATGGTCACCAGGAAGGACAAGTACCTCATGCTCGCCGGCAACGATGGCGTCGTCAAGACCACCCAAGACAGCAGCAACAAGCACTCTGCTCACTCTGCTCCAGGGAAGAAGAAGCAATAATCACGAATTAGATAGGCAAAAAATGAATAAATTTATTAGGTAGTTCTAGATAGATTTCGGTTGTTCGTTTTTTATTACTTTTTTTTATGTTGCTGGTAGTTTCATTTGTGTTTGTGCTTATTGTATTTACTTCTTGCTTCAGTTTGTCTGGTGTGTTAATGAGGTTGATTTCTTTTGTGTTTTTTTTAATCAAATTATTGTATAAAAACAACAGGAAGCTCGTACCATCAAGGAGCTTGTAGAGCAAGTACTACTACTTGTGTGAATTAATTAGTGACTTTAATTTGTTAGGTATGCTCTACCATTATTGCAATTTGCTTGTTTGTAAAAATATATATGTATATTTCCTTAGGATATATTGAAAGATAGAATCCGATATAGTCTTTTACTCCCTCCATCCCATAATATAAGGGATTTTGGCTATAGAATTTCTATAGCCAAAATCCATTATATTATGGGATGGAGGGAGTAGTTTATTTGTAGACTGTGTTTTTATAACAATTGAGAGGACAAAGGCTTTAATAGTTACTGCACCAAGATAAGTTTTCATTACCTTTGTTTTCTCTTCCCCATCCTCTAGCAAAGTTTCTTTTCATAAACGCTAGGAGTTGATGTTAAGCCATTGTTAAGCTTAACACTATGTTTTTCTCTTTTCTATATCAACAAGCTTACCTTGTTACCAACTCAAAGAACCTGCTATTAATTGTTGTTGTACATACTCTGATGCACTATTAAGAATTGAAAGTGGATATGGGAATATCTTAGACTTCCTTTCTCTCTGAAGAAACACCACTCCTCTCTCCTCTTCCGTCCTGTGGGAGCCACCTGCTTCGGCCCTGATCACTAGAAGCCGCTGTCGCAAGGCTGTCCCAGAGGGGTTCACGCCCTGGCGAAGCCCTCGCCTGGCTCAGCAGGGGAACGGTGCGCAGCGTCATGTTATCTCCAAAGCTCAGAAGGTTACAATGAAGAGGCTCGGCCTAATTGAAGAAGAGGATGAAGCAACTCAAGAAGATGTCCAGGCGTTTGTCAAGATCTTTGACTCTCCGCTCCCATCGCAACATGTGCATGCGATAGCAGAGCTTTTGTAGCTGGATATCACAGCGCCGGCTCAGCCGCTTCCTGAAGACTGTGGGATGGTGACCCTGCTTTCCTCTCCAGCCTGATTGTTCTTGTTGACGGGCTATTCGTGGAGTGTGTTGTATCTTTTCTTTCTCAATGTCAGGTTTTAGCTGTATGGTGTGGAATGTGAGGGGTCTTAACAACCCTGCTAAGAGTGCTTTGGTTAGGGAGTCCGTAGTTTCCTCCAATGTATCGGTGGTGTGTTTTCAAGAATTGAAGTTGTCTGTAGTCAATCAGTCGCTGATTTATGAACTTTGTGGTCCCGACTTCGATGGTTTTGCAACCTTGCCTGCTGAGGAAACAAGGGGGAGTTATTATTGCTTGGAAAGGAACTCTGATTCAAGGAATGGTTGTTCATCTGGGCAACTGGTCGGTGACAGTGAATCTTACCTGAGTGGAGGCTGACAAATCTTGGTCGCTGACTTCGGTCTATGGACCACAAGGAGATACCGAGAAGCTTCAGTTTCTGGAGGAATTGTCTTTGATCAGGGAGGTTTGTTTGGAGGGATAGATGGTAGAGGGTGTTGATGCAAAAAACACACACTGGCCTGAGAGATTTGCTTTACTCTAGTGCAGGTCCAAAACTTGCTTTTGGGTTCAAAGGCGTGCCAGTTGATTAGATCCTGCAATCAACAAGATGAAACATGCAAGTTTATTAGTAAACGATAATCGATCGGCCAGGCAACCGATGTCATATCGTGATATAACCTAGCCGATACAGTATAGCATGAATCAGCTGTAAGACATATTCAATGACGAACTAACCCTAAACTTGATCCATCAGTTGTAAATATCAGTATTATATAATCTATAGATCGATATTACTTTGGAAATCAGTAAATGGGATAGATCGGACTTAACCGAGACAGTATAAATTGCCCAAGTCTAAAATAACATGAAATAACGATTATATGTACTCATGTCATAGCCGATGTTTAGATTTAAGCATGTAACGGCTATAGCGCTATAGATGACGGTCATCGGTGACGGGCTCCAACTAGGGCCCGATTGAGATATTGAAGGTTATCTCAATCGAGTCTAAACTAGAGCCCCTCACTGATATGTGTCATCCGTGATGGGCTTGAGTTTTATGCACATTTAATATGTCTCTCCGACCATATCTCAATCGGTCTCTTTTTAGGCCTGTTTGAGATGTATTCGTTGTGACAGCCCGCAAAATGCAGTATAGTAAACAAAGCATGAAATTATATAAAACAACTATACCAGATAAGATCGGTTGAAACCCCGATACTATCCTTATTAACAACCATAAAGCAGGGTAGAGATCATGATTCTAAACACGACTTAATAGATCAAACTTAACTGATACATCATTAAGTATGAAAAGAAGCATAATATCTAGACAATCAAGCCGATGATTACCTTTTCAGCATGGTGGATACATTATATAATTTAAACCAACAAGTCAATCTAGCCGTTATCGACAAAACCCTAAATAGGGATCGACTGATATAAGTAGATAGCATTGTCAATCTAGATTATACAATGTATATGATAACTCGAAGATTCACAATATAGAATTAGAGTGTCATAAAGATGTAAGCACTAATTCTGATAATGCAAACCGCCATAACAAGCCTTACCTCTTCGCCGAAGATCAAACTGATGCAGCTCGACTCGAAAGCAAGAACTCGTCAAAAGTAAAAATAAAAGGTTGGCGATGCGCCGAGATTGATTGAACTGTTATTATTTTTTATTCATAAGATCTCGGGCTCATATTTATACCCGAAAATACAAACTTGTCCGTTATGGACACGACTCATATTGTCCTAATACAAATCTAGCAAACAAGTCCCTTAGGTGGACTCTTACCGAACATATCTATAAGGAATTTACATAAAATCCTAATTAATAGATACAGTTGTTAATTCTGGACTCAATCCTTGCCTGGCAACATCATCTCAAACTCTTCCTCGAACCCGATATTAATTATGCAACCAATATCGACCATATCGGGTATCCATATCAAACTCGATTCCAGTCGATACGGTCTTCCAGCCGATGCGCACTCTATTTCTGAGAATCCCGCATATCTCCAAATCCACCTCGAATTGGACTTCGTTTCCGATTCATATGCTTACCAAATTTCATCGTCAACAGAGGGTGACTTCAATCTCATTGCAGCTGCAGCTGATAAGAATAACTCGAGAATCCACCGTTGACTGATGAATGCCTTCCGCGACAAACTTAATGACTTGGAGTTGAAGGAGATGTATCTTTTCGGTCGACGCTATACCTGGAGCAGCGAACAATCTCGACCCACACTTGTGAAGTTGGATCAGGTTTTTGTCTCGACTCAATGGGAGGACATGTTTCCGGAGGCTCATTTGCAAGCCCTGAGTACTTCTGGCTCAGACCACTGTCCGTTGCTCCTGACTTGTGTTAATTTCAGCTATGCTCCAAGAATATTCAGATTTGAAACTTTCTGGACCAGTCTCGAGGGTTTCTCGGAGGTTGTTCAAGAAGTTTGGCAAAGAGAGGTGCTTAGCTCTGATCCTTACTACGTCCTCGATGTCAAGATGGCTCGGCTAAGTCAAGCTCTGTCAAAATGGGGCCAAAAGAGACTGAGCAATTTTAGACTCCAATTACAGACTGTGAATGAGATCATCCTTCGCCTTGCCATAGCCACTTTGGAAAGAATAAGAATTCATCAGCGGGCCAGGGTGAAAAACCTAAAGGAGAGGGATGCGGGTACAACCTACTTCTTTATGAAGATGAAATCGCACCAAAGGAAGTTGAGAATTCTCAGGTCGGAGCATGAAGGGACCATCGCCACGACTCATGAAGACATGCAACAGATGGACAGATCTTACTTTGAAGCTGTCATAGGCCACTCACAGGGTATCTCCAGGCATATCCTCTTTGATGAAATCCAACTCAGGAGGCTTAATCTGTCTAATCTCGATGACCCTTTCACCGAGGAAGAAACCTTTGCAGTGATTAAGGCCATGCCAAATGAGAAATCTTTTGGCCCCGATGGTTTCGCTGGCTTGTTTTACCAAAAATGTTGGGAAATCATAAAGAAGGATTTGATGGATGCCTTGCTGAAATTTTTATGCTGGTAACACCCATAACCTTGATCTTCATCACTCTTCTGCCCAAAAAGGAAGCCCCACCCTTCTAAAGGACTTCAGGCCAATAAGCCTCATTCACTGTTTTGCAAAGCTAGCTACCAAGATCATGGCCTTGAGGTTGACACCACTTATGGAGGAACTTGTAGCTCCAACACAATCAGCGTTCATTCGAGGCCGATCTATACATGAGAACTTCATCTTTGTCAAGGGGCTTTCCAATCAGTTTCATCGGCAGCAGAAAGCAATGATTCTCTTCAAGTTAGATATTTTCAAAGCCTTTGAATCTGTTTCCTGGAGTTTTCTCTTGAACATGATGCAATTCAGAGGGTTTGGGTAGAGGTGGAGATGTTGGGTGGCAGCCCTCCTTTTTTTGGCTGAGACAAAGATTGATATAAATGGGGTGATGTGCAATCCTTTCAAAACCATGAGGGGTCTTCGGCAAGGGGATCCTTTGTCCCCTCTTCTTTTTGTGTTGGTCATGGACGCTCTTCACTGCATGGTTTAGAAAGCCGTCTCTCAACAGCTCATCAACAAAGTAAACGGGAGAAATAGGGCCCCCAATATTTCCATCTATGAAGATGATGCTGTTCTGTTTTTTAGACCTGATTGTCAGGAGGCTGAATCAATCAAGGCCGTGTTGGAACTGTTCGGAGCAACAACTGGTCTTCGCATCAATTTTCACCAAAAGTGCTATTACTCCTATCCAGTGTTCTGAAGCGCAGAGGGCTGAAGTTCAGAACGTTCTCTCATGCAGGATAGAAGACTTCTTGATTACATATTTGGGTCTGCCACTATCTGTCAGGAAGCTGACAAAAGCGGAATTGCAACCAATCATGGATTGCATGGCTAAGAAAGTCGTAGGTTGGAAACCTAAGCTTCTTTCCCCAGATGGTCGATCGTGTCTTATCAAATCAGAGGTGATGGCTATCCCAAAGTGGGCCATCAAGGAGATGGAACGGTGCTCCCATGCTTTCCTTTGGAAAGGATAGGACAAAATCAATGGAGGGCACTATCTCATTGCTTGGCGTGACCTATGTCGACTGATCGAGCACGGTGGCCTGGGTATCAAAAACCTTGACTACTTCGACAAAGCGCTAAGACTCAAATGGGAATTCAAGCGGCTCGAGCAGAAGAATAGACCTTGGACTTTAGCAAGCTGGAGTACAGACAGGGATTCGCAAGACATTGTGAACTAGACAGCAATTCATGTGTTGGGGGATGGCCGCCACATCGATTTTTGGAAGGGTAATTAGCTGCCAAATGAGGGGAGCATCGCAAGCCGTTGGCGCACACTCTTCAGCTATGCTAGCAGATCTAAGCTTTCTGTGAATCAAGGTCTGAACAACCACAATTGGGTGAGGAGGCTCAAGGATCTCTGTCGGGGAGAGCTTTACTCGAGCACTTGGCGCTCTGGGACGAGATTCAAATGGTGTCACTCCAGCAGGACTGTGATGATTCGGTGATGTGGAATTGTTCAACCAATGGTCAGTTTATAGTTTCCTCGGCCTACAACTTCTTCTTCCTAACAACTGTGGGTTGTCCCTACGGGGAGTTGATTTGGAAGACACGAGCACCAGCACGAGTGTGTTTCTTCATCTGGCTGGCGGTGAAAGGGCGCTGTTTAACCGGGGATAATCTCGCCAAACGTGGATGGCCTCATGACCCACTTTGTGCCCTCTGCTCAAGCGACTTGGAAGATTGCCATCATCTCTTTGTGAAATGCCCTTACACAAACAGAGCTTGGTCCCTGCTTAGAGATTGGATCAATGTACACTTTGACATCCTGAGGCGGCTTAATTTGTCCCTGGCGGACTGGTGGTAGCTCGCACGAACTCATTTTTAGACACGCTACAGTAAAGCCTTTGACACCATCTTCATGCTTGTTTGCTGGCTCGTGTGGAAGGAACGTAACTCAAGGGTTTTCGATCACAAGTTCAAGACGGAGGACCTCCTTTCAGCAGACATCAAGGAGGAGGTACTAGTGTGGACAGCAGCGGGTATCTTCCAATCTTGCGAGGAGTAGCCCTATGTTTTTTCCCGTCTTTTTCTTTTGTTTCCTTCTCTCTTATCCCCTTCCGGGTTTCTCCCAGTATGACAGTTTAATGTCATGTATAAAATGTAAACTCTTTCTTTATCTTAATGAAATTTGGTCGGCTCCTTCACCGACCTGGCAAAAAAAGAGAGAAAATGGAGCAACTTAGACTTGTAGTAGCACAATTTTTGGGTAAACATGTAATGGAAAGTGATCTACCGTTTACCAACTATTTAATGTTCATTATGAAGACTGGCATATCCTAGCTGAAAGATAGGATTTTTGGAAGTTTGAACATAACTCCTATCTGTTGGAAGAAATATGCAATCTATCATGGGTCCATTCCATGAAGATGACATAATAGAGACGCAACAATGCAATCCACATGCCACTATCTCATTCAATAAAACATTTATACTAGATAATGTAAACCAGCACAAAACATAATAAACTTTCTCCCTTAATTTGAAAGGATCATAATCTTTTATAGTACTGTCTAAATTGAAGACATGAAAAGGTCATTATGTATTTTATTCAAGTATTTAAAATGGACACCATAAACTTAAAAAGGAATCAGAAAAGGCTTTCATGATCTTCTATACTGTCTAAATTAAAGACATCAAAAGGCCGTATGTATTTTATTCAAGTATTTAAAATGGCCATCATGATCTTAAAAAGTAATCAGAAAAGGCTTCACGCAAGTGACAAAGGAAGAAGCATGCAGAAAAATTGCGTTTGCCGGGAGTCGAACCCGGGTCTATTGCTTGGAAGGCAATTATCCTAACCGTTGGACTACAAACGCTATTTGACAAAGAACAAATAAACACATTAATCTTAGACACTATTCATCATTGTCAGATCCTAACAGGCAATTATCTGTGCTGCCTAACAAAAAGACGGTGGCAGACATTAATTGATCATAACTCCGTAAGGATCGTTGCGCAATCATTTTCTAGCATAAAACTAATTAATCAATAACCTCTCACTGTCATGACATTCATGCGTAGATCAACGCCTATCTCAAAGGGAAAGGAAGTAAATGTATCATACGCTATCACAAGCTGCAAAACAACGATCCCATTGAAAACAGCGGCCATGGACCCATGTACTCGACGTCGATCGTCGACCTGCACTGCACACTGCTCTGCTTTGCTTGGTTGCATTCATGGCAGCTCACAGTTCATCAGCCTACGATGTATGAGCTTCCTGATCATGGAATCTGCCTGCCCCTGCTAATTCCGGTGACCACGTAGTACAACGAACAGGAGTCTACTTGACTTGTAGAAGTAGTACTGTGCATTCAAGGTTCAGTTGTTGAGGTGGCCATTTCAGCACCAGCCATCACATCTCCATTAGTCCATATGCTGCAAAGCAATCTATCATCATGGGCCATGATCTATAAAAAAAGTGGTAGTTAAGTACTTCTCGTAGTGTACTACTGTATTAATGCACCGCCGAGTTGTACGTACTTACAAGGAGAGAGAACAGAAATGCGATGTCATGTTTAATTCGTGTACATCTTGGTCGCCGTCTGATCTCCTCATGATCTGAAAAAAAAAAGCTCGTGATGGGGATTGATGGACTGAAAAAATCACATGATACCTACCAGCAGAACACGGTTCAGTACAGGAACGGACCCCCCCAAGAGAGGGCCTGATCGAATTCTGAACCAGGGGAACAGTTATGTTCAGTACCATGTTATTACTGTTGCAGCACGAGTTTCTTCGATCCACAAATGTACTTATGTACTATACATGTGTGTTCAGCTTCGTGCCCACACTGAACTGGTAGAATCAGATCTCCAAAACTGTAGTCTAGTGTAATGGATAGACCAAATCTGAGTAGCAAACCTTTGATGAAACCAGTTTGTTCTTGCTCGTACTGTCTCCTTTCGGTGATTGAACTGCCAGGACCACCACAGCGCTCGTCCAGGATAATTGAACTGATGCGCTTCTGCTGCGACCCTGCATGAAAAAGAAATGTTTTGTACTGAGAGTAATTACGGTGAGTTGTACCGTGGTAACTTTAACTGCAGACTTAGCACTAATCTGAAGGTACGACGTACAGGTTCAGATTTTTAGTTTCAGATTTCCATCACATAGCTAGGAAGAGCATCCACAAGATCAGCTCTTTGGTGTAGTAGTAACAGATTTAATCATTTCTCTGGGAACACATGGAAGACTTTGCATATAATTGCATTAATTTTCTCAAGGAGAGAATAGGAGGAAAGAAACATGGAGAAGTCATAAAAACAATCGAATTCTTTGTTCAAGCCACCCGTCAGATTGCCAAGGGATCATGGTAGTATGGAGAATTTGAATTTCATATCCCAAGTGCCAGACGCAAATGTAGAAGAGAGCAGAATTAAAACAAGATCTGTGGGATGCAAGGAACAAGGCTAGCTAAGACACAATGATTTAATCGACAACAAGCATTCTGCTGAATTCCGTGGGCAACTGCTACTAGGGACAGACTCAATTAAGATGCAAGGAAATGTAGTTGAGATCTGGATAAGACTGGCTTGGTTCATGCCAATTATTGATCAGTTCCTTCATTTTAGTGTATCTGTGGAGTAGTATGCAAGTTGCAGCTGCAGCAAGCCATCAACAGTAGATGGGAATAAGGTGGTTCGAACTGTGACATTCTTGTGAGGACAAATTTCAAAATCAGGCCACACAGTTTCTCAAGCAATTTGATTATACGCATTAATTTAGGAGTCCATGTCCTCTTATTCACTGTATGTAAATCCCATCAAGCATATATAGGGCGTATCAACCAACAGTACAACTATACTGCAGGTACAGCCTGCCAATACTGCAGACACAGCCTGCTACAGAATCACTGTCCATGGCCACTGTATATATAGGATGACTTCCAACAACCCAACAAGTAAATGAAGACATATATGTGAGCTCTAAAAAAATTGAATTAGTTGTGCTAATATGTTTACTTGATTATATTAACAACTGATGGTCATTACATAAGCAACAAAAGGTGGCTGAGACATACTTACAGTGATCACCAAAGAGATGATTATACTATATATCATAGCTGTCAGACAGTGATGCAAATAATCCAGTGGCTTCATCCAGTTGCATCTCACCTCAGAGCTAGGGTCAGAAATCAAATTAGCATAATCTTGATCTATGTGTCAGTTAACATAGAATTCGTGCATCAGTTGCATCTTCCCCAGGATATAATTTTTGTACATCCTAAAAGGATTCCTGCAGCCTATTATGTACCATCGAAGGTTCCAAACAAGCATCAATGCTACCAGAGGTGTTAACTGCTGATCCTTGCTGCAGACGAAAAAAAGAACAGATTAGTCTCAGAAATACTTTGAGGCTGTAGAGAATTGAGAGACACCAACCACAACATGAAAAGAAGACCAGTATGACACCATGAATCAATGTGACAACATTATCCAAAAGCCATAGACGTGGTTGACGGATGTGGTCAACATTATCCCATTGTTGTCATTGCACCGACTCTACCATGAAATCTGACAAAGACACCAACTGTGGAAAAGAACCATGCAATCAGCTAATCAATTTCTCCCATCTGACACTACTTGTCAATGCACCAAGCATGGAACATAAAAATCAATGTACTGGAAAGTGGAAACAGAACTAAAGGCACTCACATATGCACAGTAATGACAATCACTGTTCCCATGCAAAGGGAGATAGGAGTTTATTTCTCATCTTTATCATTTTTTGTTCTGTGTCCTTTGGGGTGTGGAAGGATCTTCTGTAGGCATGCTCAAACTTAAACATTGAACCAACAGCCATTTGTGGCCGACTATCTCACCAAAAATCTGAACAAGAACATGATCCTACTTTGAAGTGATGAAACCTATATGGGTCTCTCAGCACAATTTCCCTATTAAAAACCATGCTAACCAGCTTAAATACCAGATGACAGTCTGAACAGACTCTGAGATTCTTGAATATTCTTACTGTAGATCCTTCTGGGACAATGATAAGGCCATATGCCAACGCAAGTTTCTCACTATGGTTCCAAAGGTTCTGCTCCTTCTGCTCTTCATCTGTATCATGCAGTGCAGATGATGTGTCAGCAATATAACCTACTTCCCTGAGTTTCAGCAACATTTCATCTAACTTTGCGTAGATCTTTTCTGCATGCTTATGACCCCGGTCACCAATACCAAAGGTGCTTACTTCATTCTTCAGCTTAAGCCAACTGCAAGCTGGTCTTTTGTTTATATTGATGGTTTTCATGTGACTTCGTAATTTGTCAACATCCACCCATCTTGCATTTGTAGCATATAAGTTTGACAGAAGAACATAAGCTGAATCATCGAATGGATCCAATTCAAGAAGCTTTTTGGCGGCTTTCCTCCCAATTTCAAGATTTTTGTGGGTTCTACTAGAAGACAACAAACTCCGCCATATCAGATCATTTGGTAAGACTGGCATTTCTTCAATAAATTTCTCTGCCTCTGCAAACCGACCTAAACGTCCAAGAAGATCCACTATGCATACACAATGTTTTATTCCAGGGGAAACACCGAATGTAGAAGCCATAGAGTTATAGTAATCTATACCCTTGTCTACTAGACCAGCATGACTACAAGCTGAGAATAGAGCAACAAACGTTACATAGTCTGGCTTTCTACCCATTGCGACCATTTCCTTAAATGTTTCCTCAGCTTGCTTGAAATACCCATATTTTGCATAACCTGATATCAGCGTATTCCAGCATTGTTGAGGTCGAATGGCTTGGTCAGGAACCATTTGCAACATTTCATCCATCCTTCCACATTTCCCATACATATCCATTGCAGCATTAACAACGTATGAGTCTGAATCCAGCCCAGATTTCATACCAAGACCATGTAGCTGCATGCCTTCTTCTAATGATGCGAGGCTTGCACTGGATGACATACATTCGGCTAGGCAAACACGATCAAGTTTGTTTCCAGCATGCTGCATATGAATGAAGAGCTTTAGAGCTTCCTCTCCATGACCAAGTTGAACATTCGCAGCTATCATGGCATTCCATGAAACGGTACTTTTGTTGGTGATACTGTGGAATATATTGGTGCTTGATTCTAAATCGTCACATTTTGCATACATTGTGATCAGTGAGTTAGCAACATACTCATCTGACAAAAATCCAGTGCGTATTATGTATGCATGTAAGGGACTTCCATAACTATGCAGATCATTTGAAGATGTGAAAGAACCATGGATATTTATCATTGTAATGTAATTTGGCTTTATCCCTGCACTTCTCATCCACGAAAATACTTGCATTGCCTTTGTACCATCCTCAAGTCCTGCGTAGCCACCAATAAGTACATTGTAGCTGACAACATCATGAGTCGGCATCGACTGAAAAACTTTCTCAGCATCTTCCATAGAATTGCATTTCCCATACATCGTGATGAGAGAATTACCAACCAGTAGATTTCTGTGAAGACTCAACTGCAATACGATGGCATGAACCATTTTGCCATCTAGCAAGGCTCCTGGACTTGCACATGCTCCTAAAGCACTGGAAAATGTCAAGTGATTTGGGATTTCATTTGTATGAAATAACTGACCTAGTGTCTTCAACGCATCAGTGCTATTACAGTTCTGCACATAGGATGAAATCATAGTGTTCCATGATATCAGATCCCTTCTACTCATGTTCCAGAACAGAAACTCAGCATCGCTAAGTTTGCCAGCAGCAGAGTACATATTAACCAGGGCATTAGTGACTGTTACTGATGAATCCAGACTGCTCCTGAGACACAGGGAATGAATTCCACTTCCATGGCTGAAATGATCTGAGGAGGCACAGACAGACATCAAGCTGCACAGGGTTGTTGCATCAGGCCTTAATCCATGATGACACATATCTGAAAACACCAGAAAACATTTGCCACAGATTCCTTGATGTGAGTACATCGATATCATCGCGTTCCATGAAATAGTATCATGTTCCTCCATTCGATTAAAGAGCTTCTCAGCATCCTGCACCCTTCCCAAGTTGCCAAACATGGTAATCAATGAATTCGCCACAGAGACCTGGTTTTGGAGTCCAGAGACAATGACATGGGAAGCAACCTGAAGCCCAGACACCTCATTCTCGAGCGATCCACACAAGCTGACCACTGTCGCGAACGCGTTTGCATTGCACGTGACCCCATCCCTCCTCATCTGACGGTAAGCTCTCAATGCCTCTTCGAGGTACCCATTGGATGACAATGCCACCATCAGCGCTGTCCACGACACGACATTCCTCTCGGGCATCTCCCAGAACAACCTCTGCGCATCGGACACGATCCCACGGGAGCCGTAGAGGTGCAGGAGCGCCGTGCCGATGTAGACGTTGCCCGTGAGCCCGGCACTGTGGGTGAGCGCGTGGATGGCGGCGCCGCACGCGAGGCCCTCTTCCCGGCCCCGGCGCTCGCACGCGGTGACGAGGCTGGCGAGCGCGAACCCGCTGAGCGGGACGCCACGCTCCCGCATGCCGCGGAGCAGCTCGAAGGCCACGCCGTCGCGGCCGCAGCGCACGCAGCCGGAGACGGCGGTGTACCAGGTGGACGGGGTCCGGTCGGGCATTTCGTCGAACAGATGGAGCGCGGCGGCATCCCGTTGGCGGAAGTAGAAGGCGAGGAGGGTGTTGCGGTGGAAGGCGCTGAGCGGGAGCGCGTGGCGGATGGCGAGGCCGTGGATGACGCGGGCGAGGAGGGGGTTGTCGCCGAGGCGGGAGAATCCGGAGCGCGGGAACTCCGCGACGGCCGGGTGCGGGTGGTCGGCGAGCAGGGCGAGAGTAGATGGAGGGCATTGTTGCGTGGAGGCGGTAGTGGATACGTGGCGGGAGGAGAAAGCGGCGGCGAGGAGGGGCGGCGGCCGGTGGAAGAGACGGCGGTGGATGGCCGGCAGCCGGGTGCGGCGAGGAAGGAAAGAGAGAAACAGCATCCAGCTTCACGGCGGCGAATTCGCGGCCTCTTTGGCCCATCAAATAAGTGGAATGCTGAGGAATAGCCCAAAAGAATTTGGATCCATACTAGGCCTATTAATATTTCGGCCGAAAGATTAAATTAGGTTTGGGCCCATAGTCTCGACGGCGACGACGGGTGGGGAAACCGCTGCGACTGGGACCCTCGCCGCCGCCGCCGCCGCCGCCGGAGAAGAATGGGTGGGCGGGGCGGAGGAATACGGGCGATTCCCACCATAATCTCCGGCAATAGCTACATGGATTTTTCTAGCAGGTTAATACTACCGCTCGTTCCCTCACTCTTCAGTGATACTCCAAATGTAATTTCCAGATTTATTAAGTGAACCAGTATTATAATGTTTTCTTATCCTCTTTTTGCTAAATAAAAGATCATTTTTCTTTGCTTTGTTGACTCCAACTCCACTAGTGAAGTTTTCTCCTAAACCTGCACTTGTTCCCCTTCCCCTACCTAATAATTGAAGCAAAGCTTCAACCATGGCAGATCCAGTGACCATCGGTGCTGCAGTAGGTTGGGGCATGAAAGCCGCAGGCTGGATCATCTCACCCATCATCTCAAATCTGATGAAGGAAGGCTTCTCCTACCTTGGGTTTGACACATCGAAGAAGCTGAGACAGCTTGAGATCAAAGTTTTGGAGCTAGAGCTGATGCTAGGACTGGAGGCAGCTCAGATTTATCCTCACAGGAATCGCTTGGAGCCATTGTTGAAGAACCTTAAATCTGCCTACTATGAAGCTGAAGACATCTTGGATGATGTTGAGTATCACCGTTTAAAAAGACAGGTCCAATCTCATCCTTGTCATAGGAATTGGGTGCACAAGATACAGTCTGCTCTGCCCAGCTGCTCCTTCATGAAAAACCAGGTTCCTTCCTTTGTTTCTTCTATTTTGTCTACCATCTCCATTATCACAACTCACTCATGGAATATGTGCCAGTAAGTTATTTTAGATAATGGATGAAAATCCGGACTCAAAATATGGCAGTGAATCAACAAAATATCTAGACACGTAATTAACTCAAAATATGGCAGCTAGGATGCGTTTTGGTTGAGTCCTAACTGCTCAGCAATTTGTTTTTAATAATAGCGTGAGATTTTTGATCTGTTTAGTTATTTGGGTGCTTGCCACATTTTTTAATACCACAATATAGATAGATCACATATGTTATTTTGTTATGCAGGAGAATGGTAACATGTCAGATGAGGCTCTCTCTGGTATTTCAAGAAAGAAATTGAAGAAAAGCCTAGAGAAGATAGAAAACATTATCAATGAAGCGCACAGAATTCTGCCGCTTTTGAGCTTGCCAAACCAAGGTAATGTTAACAAGAGACAAATTGTCCATGCCAATTCACGCAGCCCAGTCACCACTGCAACTCCTCCACCTGTAGTAATTGGCCGAGGAAAGGACTGTGAAAACATCATATCTATGCTTCATGGGGATGTAAGTAATGTTCAACCAGGATCATCCAACAGTGTTTTATGCTATTCTATAATTGGTATTCATGGCATCGCCGGGTCTGGGAAATCTACCCTTGCACAGCTTGTTTGTGCCAGTGAGAAAAAGGACAAGCAAGAGAAGAAGGATGGTCATTTCGACCTTATCATGTGGGTTCATGTTTCTCAGAATTTTAGTGTGCATACCATTCTTACTGAGATGCTAGAGGCAGCTACAGGGAAGAAATGTGATCGCTTCAATAATCTTGACACTCTTGAACAGAACCTGGAGGAGGCATTGGGTGGAAAACGGTTCCTGCTCGTACTAGATGATATCTGGTACCACAACAGTGAGAATCAGCATGAGCAACAGAAGATATTGACTCCATTGAGGGTTGGGAAGCCAGGAAGCAAGGTCTTAGTAACTAGTCGAACTGAATATGCATTGTTAGCTCTAGGTGCACTGAAATGTATTCCAATATCTGACTTGGATGACAATGTGTTCCTCAAATTATTCCTGCATTATGCGCTTCCATTGGTAGACATAGATGAACGAGATCAAAGGAAATTAGAAGTGATAGGGGCTAACATTGCAAAAAAGCTTAGGCGTTCACCTCTAGCAGCCAGAACAGTGGGAGGACAATTGCAAATAAGACCAAATGTTGACTTCTGGAGAGATGCTTGTAACCGAGACCTTTTGAATGAGACAATGGGAGCTTTGTGGTGGAGCTACCAACATCTTGATGAGCAGGTCAGACGATGCTTTTCTTACTGCAGTATTTTCCCTCGAAGACATCAACTGAAACGTGACGAGTTAGTTAATTTGTGGGTGGCAGAAAGGTTTATTAGCACTACTGATACAGGAGAGGAGGAAGCTGCTGCTCAGCAATACTTTGGTGAATTAGTATCATCCTCATTTCTGAACAAACATATGGGAGAATATTCCAGTGAAGAAAATGTTTACTTTACGGTTCATGATCTACTGCATGATTTAGCAGAGAAGGTTGCAGGAAGTGATTGCTTTAGAATTCAGCAAGATTGGACAGGAGTACTTCCTACGAACGTTCGCCATCTTTTTATCGAGGCTTATGACGAAACAATAATTACTGAAAGAATTTTAGAAATTGAAAGTTTACGCACTCTGGTTATTCATTGTATCGGTAGAGACATGATGGATCATGAAACGGTATATGAAAGTATATTCATGAAGTTGAGGAAACTGCGGGTACTGAGAGTACAATCCGACGCACCCTGGCGACAATACACGGGATTTTCAGTACTATCATTGCCAGCATCTATTCAAAAATTAAAACATCTACGGTATTTTGGTTATCAGTCAGGCTGCATTTACAAATTGGTCTTACCAAGCACGATTAGCACACTTCACCATTTTCAGGTGCTAGATTTTGGTAACTGCAGGGATTTGGTATTCTCCTCAGAAGAAGATTTGAGTAAACTTAACAGCCTGCGGCAGGTAAGCGCATCCCCCCTGTCCCCTTTGAGCATTCGTCACCTTGGCAGGCTGACGTCGCTCCAGACGATGCCACCTATCAAAGTAGAGAGGAAGGAGGGGTACGAGTTACAGCAGCTGGAACGGGTAAATAAGCTTCGAGGCAGGCTGGAGATCCAGGGTCTTGAAAATGTTGAGAGCAAGGAGGCAGCTGCCGAAGCCAATCTTGGTGCCAAGGAACGCCTCCAACAACTAGTGCTGGTATGGGATCACGACGAGAGCTGCAGCCCTGATGTCCAAGCAGAGGTACTTGAGGGCCTTTGCCCACCCATGGAGCTTGAATCACTGGAGATCAAGGGTTACCAAGGCTCAAGGTATCCTAGTTGGCTGGTGGTTCAGCAGAATTATGGCCCCAGTTACCTACACGAACTTCGTCTCTCTGGCTGCAGCCGAATGGGATCCATTGCTGCACTCACTCATCTTTGTTCGCTTACCATTTTCGATTGCAGCTGGGACTCCTTACCAGATGATATGGAACGCCTTACGTCAATCAAGGAATTGACGCTAAGTTATTGCTATAATATCTTGTTGCTTCCAGCGCTGCCCAAATCTCTTGAATTGCTTAGACTTGATGGCTGCAGCACTGAGCTCATGAGCTCGTGTCGAACAACTGGCCATCCAAATTGGCACAAGATTGAGCACATTCCACACAAATATATTTAAGTGCCTGGTTTACTCCATTTCCTTTTTTTTTTCAATCTTGAAAATTATTGCTTCCGTTATTAGCCTGTTTCTAATGCTACTTGTGTTACTTAATCAGTTGGTGAGCCTGTCAAATGGGTAAAGTGGTGCAAACGTGCACAGCCAGAACATGATGTTAAGTGAGATCCGTAAGCCAAAACAGCATTGGTATAGCCAGATTGTATTAATGCTTGGTATTTGTTGCTAATCTTAATATAAGATAATCAATTATTTCAATATATCCCTTTCAAATGGAGAGATAAAACTTTGTAAAAGACACTTTTACCTTAACCACCTTGCATAATTCAAATTTAAATGCATTTTTAGCGGAATTTAAGCATATTTTGCAAAACTTAGAACTTGTCGCAAATTATAAAAATCAAATACATTCATATTTTTCAAAAAAATAAATTGGAAATATTATTTTCTAAATTTAGACATTTTTTAAAAATATTTTTTATTTCCTAAACTTGGCACAACTCTTGAATTTTGCAAATGTTTAAACCCAGCTAAAGTTTGTTTGGATTTGAATATGCAAGGTGAACGAAAGATAAAATAGTCTTTTATTAAGTTTTTATATCTCCTAGTATTTGCAACCATAAAGGTATAAATTTATTTCTAGTATTTGCAATGATTCATCATGTTACCACTGGTACCAACAATTGTATCCTGGGAGTAGTACCGGCAAACACGGTTCCGCATGAGACGGTTTGCTATTCTCATATGGCACACCCTCCTTGGTGTTGTCTGTACAGCAGTGCCAGGGCGAGGTGTGACACCGTACCCTGAAAGTTTAGATAGGGCACCATTGCCTAACCGATATATGGTTCTAGATTTCTCAAAATTTTCTAGACAAGATAATGTTTCAACAGTTGAACACATTAGCCGATTTCTAGTTCAATGTGGAGAAGCATCGGTTGAATAAGCTTTGAGAGTTCCCCATTATCACTTTTTGGATCGGCTTTTACATGGTTTTTCCTCTTTGCTACCAAATTCTATCAGAACTTGGGTCGATCTAAAAAAACAATTTCACAAGCACTTCTTTACTAGGATCCAGGAATTGAAGCTTTCGGATTTAACATCTATCAAACAGGTGACTTAGTCATATTTGTGGGCCTCTTGAGCCATCAAATCGAACACTAATAGCCCGGATGAATTTGGATCCATGTACGCAGGTCCATCACACCCAAAAGGCTTAGCCGTTGAAGTCTGCAAAGGTGGGGAGCCAGTGCGACTCCATTGCGTCAGAGTTACATATGGTTAATGGTCTTTTTTTCTCATCATCTTTTTGCTGAAGAAAATATTATTGCTGCTTTGCTTACTCCCCCAAGTCATCTTGATGATGCTACGCTTGCAAGTAAGATAAGCACTGATTGTCTGATGGCTGCTTAAGAGTTTTGACACGTCGGATAAGCTGAAATAGCTCGAGATTAAAGCGTTAGAACTAAAGCTGATGCTAGAACTGGAGGCAACTCACAGAGTTCGCTTGGAGCCATTGTATTGAACAACCTTAAATCTGGTTTCTATGAAGCCGAAGACATCTTGGATGATGTGGGGTATCATCGTCTGGAAAGTGGACCAAATCTCATCCTCATAATAAGAGGAATTGAACGTCCAAGATACATTTCTTCTCTACCCAGCTTCTCCTTCAACAGTGGACTACGCGACCCAGGTGGTGGCGGTGGCCTCCTCGGCTTCCTCCGCCATCGCTGCCGCTAGGTCTCCTCGGGGAGAGATGGCGATGAGCCAGATTCCTGGGCCCATCCGTCGGTCCGTGAAAAAGTATGAAGGGCAGGGTTAGAATCATGTTAGGATAGGATTAATTTGTATGGACTTCTTCCTTATCTTTGTTTTCTCTATATGTACTCCTATATATACCAGACCTTAAAGTATCTAATTTATTCACAGTATGTTCCTCTCTCTCTTCTCTATTATTCAACATGATATCAGAGCAGGAGCCCTAGGGCCACCGCCGCTCAAGCTTCCGCTCCGTTGCCCCTGGGAGGGTGAGGGCAGCCATTGTTTTTCATTTGTCATTGTTGCATCGCCATCATCAAGCAGCACTGTAGCAGTGACATATGACATGATGGTCGTCACAAATCTGGATGGAGCACACCCGGTCGTTCTCGGCTTCTCGCCAAGGTCATCCTCACCGATCTGGCCGGCTGAGGACCCATTCTTTGTCAATCAAGTATGCGTCATCATCGGGCTCCGTTTCGAGAGATTGATCTCTTAGGACAACCCGGTCTTCATCGTCGGTTCTGTTGCCCTAGGAGAGATTGGTCTCCTAGGTGTCTCTGTTTTTCCCATCATTGTTGACTTCCATTATTGTCGACGGCACTCTACCGGATCTTCGTGCCTCCTCCAACTATGGATCAGGACTTGGAGGATCTGCTGTCATCCGCCATCTTCACCGTCGGTGGGATATAGTGGTCATTGCTCACCATACGCCCTTTACTCGATCTCCGGCACCATCTCCTCCCTGTCATCCGCCATCCCATCGTCCAGGGGTCACCGTTGGGATTTGGATGATGTTGTTGTGGCCAGGATCTGGAGGCTATCGTTGTGGCGGAACCTTGGCAGCCTTGTTCTCCCCTCCAATCGCATATCGCAGCCAGCCCCTATATGTCACATGGACATCATGTCAGCGAAAGCTTCCCTCGAAACAGAGGTTATTTTGCACGGCTTTAATAGTTGAAGGTGTTGATATACCCGGTTTTACGATTTCAGGATACGAATTAGATCTGACCCTATATATTTCATAGGTCGAAACCAACCACAAATAAAGTTAGTGATCCAGCATGGCCGAAGAATAATTAGGCCGCCAATATTTTTCGATCCACTTTGAGTTTATCCATCGAGGTTTAGCTGGGAAACAGAATTTTCCGTCAATTTTGACCATCTGAATTCGAAAAAAACCATTAGGGCTCTCGCCTGGTGAGTGGTGAGCCAATCACTCACCACAGGCCCCCTTTCGTTTTCTCCGAGAACACTGCAGCGGCGATCGGAGTTCACCAACGACGATGCCACTGGCCATCGCCGGAGGAGGGTGGGCGGCGGAATGCCAGCGAATACAGACGATTCCAGTGGCCATAATCAGTCGCTGAAAACCACGCAGTTTCTTGCAGGTCAGCAGAACCCTTCGCTGTCCTGACTTCCAGGAATATTATTCCATAACCATGTGGGTCGTCTTAATGAAGCCTCATCACGATAGGATTACGGACGAGCGTCTAGCTAGCTCTTGATTACGGCCGGGGTCCCCCAATAAATTTCTTTTTGGAAGTCAAATACTTTTAAATGTGACTAAGTATATAACGAAGTATAGTCAAATAAAACATCAAAATTAGTTTTATTAAAATTCACCATAAAATATTTCTTGATATTCTATTTATTTAATGTTATATATATTAATTGTTTTTCAATATAGATAGTGTTTCTTACTGATATGTTTTCAATTTTGGTGTAGGGACTATCAAAAACAATAACGCTCGATCGCGCAAAAGGGATGCAAAGTGCGCGTAATTCAACTATTCTCAAAGTATATCTGCATTTATAATTCTTTTTCTTATAAAAAACGCACAGTCGCACAGCGCACGGCCAAAAAAAAAAAAAAGGAAAAAAACAATGCACAAGGCCTACCGTCACCAGTCGGCTCCTGTTCAGTTGCAGTCAGAAACACTTTGGGAGGAGCACCATCTGGGTGAAGGTTTTGACCTAGGATATCGTGTGCTTCCCATCTCTCAGCCCAAGGATGTTTGATTAATCTGGCTATTCCATTAAAAATCAAACGGCATCTGTATGACTCGCGTTGAGACATCAATTTTTGATCGGTTGCAGTCACAACTGTCTGTGACTATACGCACAATCTAGGAAGAAATAAAATTTTGTGGAAACTGAATACTTTATCTCTTAAAATTTTGTATCTGTGGGATATTGCATTGGTTTAAGTAATTTTAACAAAAATATAATTTATAATTTAGCAAGAAAGAATTGAAATGGTATTAAAAATTGTTATTTTTGCATGCATGATAAAACTATCCCATATTCATTCTTCGATTGTCATTTCGCTAATTTTTTTTGAGAGCTATCTATATATCTTTTGGCCTGAAATTACCTAGTAATAGTTTTCATATATAGGTAGGAGTTGGCTGTTTAATTGGCATTGACTTTAAAAAACAACAAAAAGCATATTTTAGTAAGAGCATGCACTTTATGACTTTGTAAAACTTCTTACGCAAGAATACACATATATATATATATTTATTTATTTATTGCATGTCAGAATTTAGATACAACGGTTGTGTAAATTTTTACCAATTTAATGGACATTTACCAATAAGACTATTTCTAGAATAAGCTGTCTTTCCTTTGGAATTTGGTGCCTTATTGTTGTTTTCTCGAAATCTTTTGTTATTTTATATTTGTGGTTGGCTGTGTTTTAGCATAGAACTTGTATTAAGTATATATGCAGGAAGCTAGATTATTCATTATCAAATTAAAAAAATCTAAACCATTTATTATATCGAAGTGGCGGCGGTGGTGATTCTTTTATTTTATTCATTAAATACTATAGGTATCGATTGTGGGGTAAGAATCAGCACATATAATCTTTATAGGTGCCGGTTCTAAAACCGATACCTATTTGATTGAGCATTAGTACCATTAAATTGGTACCGACTGAGAAACCGATACCTATAATGGATTCCCAACCGGTACCAATAGCCGGTTGTGTAGCCGTGATAGTTTGAGGTCACTGCTACAGTTTTTAGTTAACTTTTATATATCAATAGTTTCTTTCTTGTGGTGTACTTCATCCTTATAAAAATAAAAATATAAGACGTATCAGTTTTTTACACTATCTCCAGTGTTATATTTTGGCTATTAATTTTTTTCAGAAATATTATTAACAACTAGAAAACTACATATAAAACATTTTCAAGTACGAATGTATATGCAGGACACTAAACACACACATATATATATTAGTTTAATTATTAGTTAAAATTTTAAATGTTGACTTCGCCTTAAGTATATAACAGTGTTGCTACAGTACCATAATGGGTGTTGTCTGCTAATCTGGGCCACCCAATCCAGATCGAAGGGCGAATATTGTTCTCTGCTAATCGATCTGGGCCAACATGCTCCTAGTCTTTTCGTTTGGCAGGAATTGAATTAGCACATATTACATGGTCTTCCTAGTGTGAAGCCTCTGTTTCATTTTTCCATAACGTAACTTACTCTAATACAAGTGGCAATTTGTTATTGTGATAAACAACCGTGCATTAATTGGTAGATGGAACTGTAAATAACTTTTGCTACTAGAGTGTGTGTGTTGATGCACTAAAACGTTATAACAAAAACGCGTTAACATCCATCATATAGTAATTGGTTTACTACACGTTATATGCTGTCAAATACCTTACTATTAGGCTTAATTCAGAGATTTATCATGATTACACTGTTAGTAACAAAATTACTAATATTGGAGTACATTTTAACTATAGCGCACCCCAAATACGGTATAATATGTGTGTATATATATATACATATATACATACATATCTACATATACATACATATATACAACCATATATACATATATACATATATATACATACATACATATATATACATACATATAGATACATATATATATATATATATATACATATGTATGTATATTCATACATACATACATACATACACACACACACACATATATATATATATATATATATATATATGCATTTTACTAACTAGTTAACAGATCTGTTTGTAAAACAAATCAGTCATGCTTCTGCGCAGAGACTATTGCTTGCATAAACTGGCCTGTTTATAAAAGAATATGAACAGATGACAAGTAATCAGTGCAGATGCGTCGCTCTCATGCGGACGGCTCGGGAGCGAAACCCTAGCCACCGGTGCCGCCCCTTCCCAACGCCTCCAGCCACCTCGCCACCGCTGGAGACCGCCGCCGGAAACCGTGCGGCCAACCGGGAAGGCGGCGGCGGGGAAAACGTGCCGGCGGCGGAGCATCCCCTCGGTGTGGGAGGCGGCACGATGCACGCACGGCGGAAGGCGGCGGCCGGCGGGGTGGATCCGGTCGCGCCAGACGTGGATCCGGCCTCCTCGGTGGAGGATCTGGCCCCCCGGCGGCCAGATCGGGAGAGGGACGACGGGCGGCCTCGAGCTCGCGGCGACGGCGGCGCGGCCAGACGGTGGGCGGCCTCGAGCTCCCGACGACGGCGGCGTGGCAAGACAGCGGGCGACCTCGTGCTGGCGGCGACGGCGGCGTAGCAAGACAGCGGGCGACCTCGAGCTCGCGGCTGCGGGGGCGTGACTCGGCGGAACAGCTCGTGGCCGCGACGGTGCAGCAGCGCGGCTCGGAGGAGCAGCCTGGCCGGCACACAGCGGAGGCTGACCGGCCAGGCGGCCGTTGGCGACGACGGTGGCGGTCGTGCCCGCCGTGGTGCTCATGGCAATTGGTGGCGGCGGCTGGCAACGGCGGCGGAGGACATGGCGGCGGCGTCGGTCTGGCTGCTTGGTGGCGGAGGACGACGGCGCAACGGTTTGCTGAGGCGGAGGCTGGCGTCGGTGGCAGCGGCGACGGCGGCCGTGGCTGTAGACGGTGGCGACGTCGGCGGATGCGGGTCGCTAGCGAGGTGGCTGGGCATTCGGCAGCAGCGGCTGCAATGGTGGTGACCGTGTATGCGGTCACCGGAGGCATGGCGGACTCGGATGGCTAGCCAAGAGCGTGGTAGACGGCTACTTTTGGCCGGCGTGGCATCGCTTGGTGGAGGGGTCGGAGACCGGCTTGGTGCAGTGAGGCGCAGCCGATGGCAGCGGAGGCCGCCTCGGCGCGAGAGGCGCGTCCAGTGGAGGAGGCCGGCTTGGCGCGAGAGGTGCGGCTGACGGTGGAGGAGGCAACCTAGGTGTGAGGAGGAGCTGCCGGTGGGAGTGGTGCGGTCTTCGGCGCACGAAGGCTGGCCGGCGGGGGACGCCGGCGCAGGGGTTCCACGTCGGCAAAGCTTGTGTGGTGGTGGAGCATCGGTATGTCAGCCGTGGATTCGCAGGTGGTGAGTGAAGGGTGAAAACCTAGTCTGGCCTCGGCCGGACCAATAACGATGGTCATTCCCCCTCCTGAGGGCGTTGTCGTGCTTGTCTCACCCCTGAAGGGTGGTTGCGGGGCGAAAGCCCAGTCTTGGCTCCTTTGAGCTCCGACGGACGGAGGCGCGGTTTTTCTGTCGCGTCTCTTCTTGAAGACATCGTTTTGGCATCTCCTGGGGGCCGATCTCGTCTGTGTCCCTTTGTTGGTTTAGTGGCGGTTAGTCACGCTTAGCGGCAGCCGTTCCGGTGCTAGCCTTCTCCTGGGTTTGTGTGTTGGTGATGTCGGTGTGTGGGTGGTGGTTTTTTTTTCTTTTTCCTGGTTACGACCCTACAGGGTTGTAATCTTGTAATTTTTTCCTACTCTATTGATAGAACTTCGCACTGTCTCGTGCGAGTCGTTCAAAAAAAAAAAGTAATCAGTGCAGATTGCAGCACGGCGTTGAGCTATAAGGAGAAGGCCGTGCTTGCATGCTGCCAAGAGCTACAAAAACAATCCCCCATCTCCCCCTCCTCTCCAGATCTTGGGCTCTTGGCAAAGCATTCCGCGCGCGCGAGATCCATGGCAAACCATTGGAGAATTGCGGCGATGGGTGCGGCCATATCCATCTGTACTTTTCTCCTGTCGCCCATCATCGGCCGTATCATCAACTTGTTAGCGAACAAGGTCGTCTCCTTCATCAGCTTTGACACGCCAGGAAAGCTCCGGATCTTGAAAATGCAGAGCCTCCCAGAGCTGAAGCTGTTGATAAGGGTAGAAGAGGAGCGGAAGATGTTATCTATGGTGGAGAAAAACGACGGCGACGTGGTCAGATTCGATGATCAACTGAAGAGACTGAGGTCTGCGCAGTACCAGGCCGAGGAAATCCTTGATCTGGTCGAGTATCGCCGGCTGGAGAAGAAGATCCAAGGTGGGTCTCCGTCTCCCAACATCAGCTGGGTGCTGCAGCGAGTGGGCACATGTGTTGCCCGTTGCAACACGAGCTGGCCGGGGCGATATGCACGCCACGCGCTGCTGGGTGGCGAAGGCGAAGGGACGCGGAGATTACGATCCGCAGTTGGCGCGTTGATCACGCTTGGCAGAGCTTCGGCGCTACCGATCTCATCCTCGGAACCGAGGCGCCGGCGCCGATGGCCTCTCAGCAACCTCCGCACGTACGGCAGATCCATGCTCAACTCTCTGAGTAAGGCTGCCCGTTTGTGCTGGACCTGCTTCTGTGATGCGGTTGCCGAACGCCTCCACATAAGTTGTTACCAGGTTTGTGATTTTCGTACTTTCATTTCACCAGTTCTACTGTACAAAAGCATATTGATAAGACAACAATAGCTCTGTTTGGGCTACCGGACCAGTTTAGATTTTTATTCAGAGTCTGAGAAGCTTCATGTTGTAGATTAAGCTTCATGTCGTAGATTCCAAAACGTAAACTATATATAATAACTAGAAGCTGAAAAACTCAGCCATTCTAAATTCTTATCAACCGCATCTTTAATGCTAAGCTCCCATAAACAAGCCCGATGTGTAACTTAGACGGCAGATAGTGTATAGCTGCCAAGAGTCTCTCCTCAGTGTCCCACTTTTACTTGGTTCAAAAAAGCACAGTTATAAAAAGCTTATTTTAAATATGAGATTAATCACCAAATTAAATGGAAAGTTAGAAAAAACACAATAATATGCTACCCTATGGTAATTTATGCCACTAGCATCATCACAAAAAGACACAAATGTAATTTGATATGTGGCAACACCAAACAAACCAAGCTATGGCTCCTGATTACTACTCTCACGCTAATAATAAATATAAGTATTTCTATATTATTCCACACACACACTATATATATATATATAAATATAATATACGGATGCGCTAAAACAAGTCTAGTGTTTGTAATAAGTAAAACACATCTCTCACATAGTTAAATTTTTACTATATGATATCATTCTGAAGTATCTCGTAGTAAAATTTTTTACTATATATAAGGAAGAAAAACTTTAGTGTCACGCATTAAATAAGGGATGGATGAAGATGTGTGTGGTTGAGGACAAGATGAGAAAAAATTTAAATAAGAGATAATTGATGAAATAAATGATACTTTTGAATGCTTTTATTTGGACAAATTTCAAACACTTTGAACACTTACATTGTGGATGAACGGAGTACACAATAGCAAGCCAATGATTTTTAGTAATAATCAATTTACCACTAACAAATAGCAAGTCTCAAATATAATATCACATAGAGAGAACGAATCAACATTCTCACAAATCAACAGAGAAGCATGCTGAAGTTGCTATCCTAGATGTTGAATAGTCCCACATTGATTGAGAAAGTGCAAGTAACCTAATGTGTAAGTGGAAAAACCCTCACTTTATTCACTAGTTTTTGAAGTGGGAAAGACCATTTACGATCTTACAATTGGTATCAGAGCCTGATTAATCAGATCAACATTTTTGACCCGAGCGATACAGTGTGTGAATGTCTGAGGGACCGTGAGTGTCTGCGGGATCCATATATCCGAGAGATCGTTGGTGTACGGTAAAGGGGCAGTAAACGGTTGAAGGACACCAATGTGTGAAGGAGAAGATTGTTGAGTAGTTTGTAGAAGGACAAGGGACCTAGCATATAAGTGGAGAAGCTCCTTATCTTATTGGCTAGCTTTTGGGATAGAAAAAACCCTTTACGATCTTACACTAGATAACAATTACGCATTGACTAGCCAAAGGATACTAATTAAGCAACTAGTCTTCTGAAATACTCCCTCCGTCCCAAAATATAAGGAATTTTGGATGAATTGGGCACATTCTACTACTACGAATCTGAACATACCTTCATCTAAAATATAAGGAATTTTGGATGAATTAATAAAACACATTCTACTACTATGAACTTGAACCTGAACAGAGAGTATATTCAGATTAGTAGTACTAAAATATGTCACATCTATTTAAAATCGGACGGAGGGAGTACTCCAAACTTGAGGCGTAGCTAGTGAAGTAGCATAGTGACATTGAGCGACGTGCGTACGTGTGCGCTTGTCAGGCGAACAGTGGTCTCCTTCAAGTCATTGAGATTGCTGATCCTTATGCCGTCATTGAGGGTGATTAAGCCATGGGTGGTTAATAGTATGTTCAAAAGTCAACGATATATTGCATAGCACGTAACAATCTATTAGTACGATTTATTTTCTGTTCCCGTATTTTAAGGATCATGCGTTCCAATCTTATAGGCATGATGGGCAGGTTCCATTTGGAAGGTTACTAAAATTTTGGTAATACCAAAATTAGCTAGCCAACTTTTCATACTGCTAATTTGACAAGGTAAGGTTACTACTATGTAATAGATGGTGTTGGCAAAAATTGGCACTAATCCGAACATCCACAAGATATTGCTGAAGTTTACAAATAATTGTTAGGGCAAAATTTGGTACTAGACAAAGCTAGCCTAATATTTTTTTCGTAGGAAAGTGTGCTAGGGTTCCAAGGAATTATAGGTCTCTTTTTTAATGTCGGGAGTGACACCACGAGTCTCATGAAGCCACTTCAAAAAAAAAAGAAGATCCTTGTTTAATTCTTGACCTCCCTTTTTTGACAGATGAGTGGTACCAAGTCAGATGATGCACCTGCCAATATGTCAAAGATGGAGTTGAAGAAAATTCTAGGTGAGATAGAAAAAAGTATTAACGAGGCATACAATGTTTTCCCACATTTGATGTCACCAAGGCGCACAGAAGCCGAGACAAAAACAGTTATGGGCTATTCACACAGTGAAGTAACTACTGTGAAACCACCAGATGTAGTAATCGGTCGAGATGAAGATCGTGATGAGATATTGGCATTTCTTCATGAGACAGAGAGTGATGGTCAAAGAAAATCCAGTCGTGCTTTATCCAATTCTATAATTGGTATCCATGGTATCGCGGGGTCTGGGAAATCTACCCTTGCACAATATGTTTGTTCCCATGAAAAAAAGGAGAAGCAAAATGAACCCTTGTATTCTCGCATCTGGAATTTTTTCTCAGAGAGAAGGCAGAGGGACGGCCATTTTGATCTCATTATGTGGGTTCATGTTTCTCAGCATTTTAGTGTGGATAAGATTTTCAGTTATATACTGAAAGAAGCTACAGGCATATGCCCTCAGTCCGATAGCCATGACACCCTAGAGAAGAATTTGGAGGAGGCACTAAGTGGAAAGCGGTTCCTCTTGGTACTCGATGATGTCCGGTACAACATGGGTGAGTGTCAGCAGAAGCTACAGAAGCTAGTTTTTCCATTGAAATCTGGGAAGGCAGGAAGCAAGATTTTAGTAACTAGTCAAACCCGTGATGCGATATCAGCTCTGGGTGCTCGGAGACATATTCCAATATCTGACATGGATGACAATGCCTTCCTTAAATTGTTCATGAATTATGCGCTTGAAGGTGCAAACATACGTGAAGGAGACCGAGGGAGATTCGAAGTGATTGGGGCTGGCATTGCAAAAAGGCTTAGGAAATCGCCTCTAGCAGCCAGAATAGTGGGAGGACAACTACGTATAAGACCAAATATTCAATTCTGGATGGATGCTCGTGATCGAGATCTTTTGGACGAGACAATGGGAGCTCTGTTGTGGAGCTACCATCAGCTTGATGAGCAGGTCAGACGATGCTTTTCTTACTGCAGTATTTTCCCCAGAGGACATCGGCTGGATCGTGATGAGTTAGTTAACTTGTGGGTGGCAGTAGGTTTTATTACTCCTGATACAAAAGAGGATGCAGAAGCTGTTGCTCGGCAATGCTTTGATGAATTAGTATCATTCTCATTTCTGAACAAACAAACGGAGGAGTTAACTGTTATGTTGGATTACTTTACAGTTCATGATCTGCTTCACGACTTAGCAGAGAAGGTTGCAGGAAGTGATTGTTTCAGAATTCAGAAAGACTGGACAGGGGATCTTCCTCAAGATGTTCGCCATCTTTATATTGAGACCTACAACAAATCAATGTTTATCGAGAGAATCTCGAAAAGGACGAAACGAATCTTGGGGAGTTTACACACTCTGATCATTGCTAAGGACGAAACGAAGACGGTGGCTGACAGAACTGTATTGGAAAGCATATTCAAGACGATGAGAAAATTGCGGGTACTGAAAGTAAATACCAACCGAATCACAGCCAGCCAGTTGTTAATCCCTGAATCTGTCGGCAAATTAATGCATCTACGCTATTTTGGTTTTGCGACCGAGTTGCCTTCCAAACTAGTTGTTCCAAGCACAATTACCAAGCTTTACCAACTGCAGGTGCTAGATTTTGGTTCCTGCATGGACATAGAGTTTTCATCAAAGGAATACCTGTGTAGTAAACTCATCAACTTGCGGCGCGTAATCAACAGTCAGCATCTGAACATTCCAAACTTTGGCAGGCTGACGTCACTCGAAACGGTGCCATCTCTCAAAGTAACGAGGGAAGCAGGGTTCGAGTTACAACAGCTGAAGCAAGTAAACAAGCTTCGAGGCAAGCTGGTGATCGAGGGTCTTGAAAATGTTGAAAGCAAGAAGGCAGCTGTTGAAGCAAATCTTGCTGCCAAGAAATGCCTGAAAGAACTGGTGCTGGCATGGGATGACGCGAGCTCCAGTCCAGATGTCGAAGCAGAGGTACTCGAGAGCCTCTGCCCACCAATGGAGCTTGAAACACTGGAAATCAGGGGTTACAGTTGCTTAAGGTATCCTAGTTGGCTGATGAGTCAGCCGAATGGCCCCAAGCAACTGCACAAACTTGTACTCAGGAAGTCCAGCCAACTGAAATCTATTCCACAGCATAGTGAGTTGTTCACTCATCTTCATATGCTCGAGATTAGCAGTTGCAGCTGGGACTCTTTACCAGATAATATGGAGCGCCTCACTTCACTCGAGGATTTGACATTGGAGTGTTGCTCTCAAATCTTGTCGCTTCCAGCGCTGCCCCGGTCTCTTAAGAGGTTTCGACTTCTTTACTGCAATGAAGAGCTCACCTTGTCATGTTTAACATCTGGTCATCCAAATTTCCAAAAGATCGAGCACATTCAACACAAAGAAATGTAAACCTCTGCGCTCCTCCATTTCCTATCTCTATTTGAAAAATGCTGCTTCAGTCAATAGACTGTTACTAACGCTGCTTGTGTTTGTTAATCAGTCTGTTGGCCAGTGAAGTAGAGGCTCTGACGATCGGATCAACTGCCGTACCCCATCTGTATTTGGAATACTGTTAGCGGGAGATCTAATTAAGCAAGGCGGCTGAGATCCCTAAGGCTAAATTACACTGGCATGCATGACCAGGTTGTGATCTATCCGTTGATTTGATGCTAATTTCAGTATCATCATGTGCACTCTGTTTTATTCATTTACTGTACGTTTGTCTCCTTTTGAGTTGGTCAAGTGCATGGCTGGGATTGTTAGTGTCATGCGCGGCATGTTCCTGATGCACGGGATGGTAACTACGGTCGTTGCTGTTCTTTCTCGCTGGTATTTAAAGAGAACTACCACATTACGTGGTTAGTACAGTTATATTTTTTCGCATATAATAGTATATATATTTTTACATTTTATTATTATAATATAATATAATTTTTAAAGTTTGTACTTATTTGTTGAAGTGTAATATTCATATTGTATTGTATATACGTGATAGTTATTAACTATTTTTTAGTTTTAAATTTCGAATTTCTTTTAATATTTCTTTTAAATTTCGAATCCTCTTTTAATATTTCTTTTTTAATTTTGAATTTCTGTTATTTATAAATTGTATTTATATATGAACTCTACACTCTTCTTTCAATATTCCTTACGTTTTAAAATACGAATTTCAGTTATTTTTAAACTGTATTTCTATATGGACTCTAACTCTTCTTCTAATATTTATTTTTTAATTTCAAATTTCAGTTATTTCTAAATTGTATTTCTATATGGATTCAAGACTTCTCCAAACCTTCCACATTTTTTAATTTAGAATTTTATTTCTTTCTAAATTGTATTTCTATATAGACTATAAACTCTAATTTTTTATTTTTTTGGTTCTTACTCTCACCTATTTCTAAATTTTTATATGAGCTCTTGTCGCTTCTTCTAATATTCCTTAATTTTTAATTTACAATTTTTTTATTTCTATATGGACTCTAAACTCATCTTTCAATATTCGTTATTTTTAAATTACGAATTTCAGTTATTTCTAAATTGTATTCATATATAGACTCTATATTTTTTAAAAAAATATTTCTTATTTTATTTTATTTCGAGTTTTAGTTATTTGTAAGTTGTATTTCTATATGGACTCTAACCACTACTTTTAATTTCTTAATTTTTAATTACAAATTTTCGTTAGCTCTAAGTTGTATACCTGTATGGACTCTAGTCTTCTCTTCCAATATTCCTATTTTTTTACTTCAAATTTAAAATAATTTTCAATTGTATTTCTACATGAACTTTATTTTTCTTTTCTCTGATTGATATGAGAATTTCCAGACCATGTGTAGCACCCGTAATTTTATTAATGCTATTTTAAAAAAAGTTTGTTATTTAAAAATTTGGGGTTAATTTAGTTCTTAATTGTTTTTGCGCCATTGAGATCTCAAATCCTCTTGTAGAATTTTTCTTCAAATTCCTGTGAAACCCTATTTCAAATTCAAATTCAAATCCTTTGAAATCTCCTCAAAATTCAAACCCTATCAATCTCTAGAAAAAGGTGAAAGTTCACTGTTCATTTTGGACCCTTTTCTCTCCTTTCCCCCGGCCCAACTCTCTCCCCCTCTTCCCCCCTCCCCGAGCAGGCCGGCCCATCTCACTCCCCCTCTCTCTCCCCTATCCCCGGCCCATGGGCCTTCCCGCGCCAGCCCGGCCTACCCGGGGTCGTCTCCCACCTCCGGCCGCCGACGCCGCCCGCCCGTGCCGCCGCTCGCCGCGTCGCCCCCGCGGCCCGCGCCACCCCGGGCCCCGCGCCGCGCCCGTCGCCGTCGCCGCGCCCGCGTCTTGTCGCCGCTCGCGCGTCACCTTGCCGCTCGCGCGTCGTGTCGCCGCTCCACCGTCCCATCGCCGCTCCTCCCCGCGCCCCTCGCCACCTATAAAAGGGGAGCCGGAGCCCCTCCTCCTTGCCGCCCCTCGCCGTCGGCTCTCCCTCTCTCTCTCCCGGCTCCCTCTCTCCCCTCCCGGCCTCGCCGCCACCGGCCGCCGCCGCCTCTCCGGCTACCGCCGCTCCCCCGGCCGTCGCCGCCTCCCCCTCCCGCGGCACACTGGCGCCCGCCGGCGCCAAGCCGAGCCAGGCAAGCCCGGACAGAGGAGGAAGAAGTCCCCTTACAGGTGGGCCCCACGCCCCCTCCCTCTCTCTCGGCCACCGACATGTAGGCCCCCCACGCCATCAATCCTAACCCTAACAGAATATTCCGTTACCGTTTAATAAAAATTCCCAAAATTTCAGAAAAATCCCTTAAACTTTGAAAATTCCTAGAAATTCAACTGTAACTCCGTTTGACCTCGTTCAACTTTCTAAATTTTTCTAAAAATGAGATCTACACAGTGCCACACTTGTTTATTTGATTTGAGCTTGTTTTATTGCCTTTTATTTATTTGTTCTTCGTTCCGCGTATAGAGCACGCGTACGAGGAAGCTCCGGACGCCGGTTTCGAAGGAGAAGACCCCCATCTTGTGCAAGGCAAGCCCCTTTGATCACCTTGCTCCTATATTTGCAAGTTATTTTGTTTGAAAAATATATTGCTAGGTGCACACGATAATTTTTGCTTAGGCCTCGGATTGCTTATGCAACCGACGGACTGACCTAGTAGTTGCATTCACTTCACGTAGGATGTTGTTAAATTCCTTTACCCTTGTTAAGCTACACATATTTACGCTGGTATCACTATCCATGGGATACGATTACCGAGGTAGTTGCTTAGCCGTTCTTACGTTTGTAGTCATGTGGGAAACTTGGGTATTCTCCAAACTTTATGCTTAAAATCCGGTACGTTGTACCGATGTGTTGCGAAACAAAACGAGTTGTGAAAATGGTGATGATGCGAGACCATGCCTTTGTGGTTCGGTCGCGTATTATCGTTAAGGACCGATTCCTTTGGGAAATCCATCCAAACATGTGACAGTGCGACCTCACGGGTATTCATGGGATGCCCTGGCTATGTAAATGGTTATCACATGGGAGTTTGGTATGCCAATGGTTGTGGGATGCCGAGGATGAGGAGACGAAGTTTGGATCATTATAGCCCTTTCGGGTGTATTGTTTGCCCCTATGTGGCACACGGTACCGAGTAGGAGTAGGAGACATCCTCGGTATTCCTGAGTGGATGACGGCAACGACTGCCTGATACTCGGCTGAGAGACTTGGCCCAACTAGGTGGTGTGCGATTTTCATGGGTTAGCTTTGGAAAGGCCTTGTCACGAACTTCCGTTGCCGACGGGTACACGGTGTCAGTTTCGTGTCGTGTGGGTAAAGCGTACAACCTCTGTAGAGCTTAATGAACTGTTCGAACAGCCGTGCCCACGGTCAAGGGCGAGTGTAAGGTGTTTCTCATAGCATAGATTTGTTTGACAACTGTTTGATGAAAATGGTTGGTGGGAAGGGATTCGTTTCCAGAGTTCGCCTGAGTGGCAAACGGCTAACTTCTGTGGTTAGGAACGGGTCTGTGTGACCTGGGGTATCGTCTGGCACCAAGGTGTGGTTAGGGCCGAGAAGGCGTTGTTGTGCCGAGAAGGCAATGTTAACTATGTGAAATAGTGTTGTGATAATTTTATGGTTGTGTTGGCTTTGCTGAGAAAGCAGAAAGAAACTAATAGAGGAAACCAGTTATTTAATTAATTGTTACTCTTGTGACAAGTTGTTGCAAAGCAACTTGTGGAATGGGACGAGGCATGAGCCTCCTCCCGACAACTAAAATTTTGACTCACAAGAGTTTTTGTGAAATAAATCGCTTTCGCCAAAAAGGATGCTTTCGCAAATAAAAACCCTAGCTCTCCTTGTCTTAACCAAGCATGTCAATCTTTCCCCGGCTTGCTGAGTACGTGAAGTACTCACCCTTGCTATATATAATATCTATAGAGCTTGGAGATGAAGACGTTGACCCGACTGCCGAGGAATGTCTCCAGGAGCAAGCCGAGTACGAGGATTTCTAGAAGATTCGTGCCTAGCCCCAAGCCCTCCCCTGTGGATCAAGATGGTCGCCTAGATGCTTAGCTTCCGCCGCTCTTGACTTTTGCTTTGTGGACTTTTGTATTGTTGTGTTGCTCATCTCTGGGCCTGTCCAGGATGGCAACTAATGTAAGGAATAAAACCCAGTGATGTAATAATTAATTTACTTTGATTCCATGGTTATTCTGTGTGTACCAGCTAGCGTATCCTGGGACTGGTACTATCTCACAGGTAATGCGTAGCACCTCGGCCTGTGTTAGCTGGTGTTATCGGTTAACGAGTGCCGGGGCGTTACACCATGAGAGTGAACGTTGTTGGAGAAATGGGAACTAGATATCTCTTTCTTCGGGTCTTAGGATAACATTTGCCAAATTAATACATTTTGCTTTAAGCATAATTCATTGGCAGGTCAAAAACAGGAAGCTGACAGCTGGCAAGGCGTGAGGACCGGGCCCACTCCGGCCGAGGTCCCGGGGCGCCTATACCCTTCATGGTTACACACTCTTATGTTAAGAGGAGTGTGGAAACCTATAAGATTTATATCTATAAGATGAGACCAAGGCCCACTCCGGTCAGGGCCTCGATGCACCCAATCTTTTGTAGGTTACACACTTGTGTTGAGGAGTGTGGAAACCTGTAGCACCTCATTTTTTTTAATTTTATTTAAAAATATCTCTCAATTAAAAATTTTGGATTTTTAAAGTTTGGATTTTATTTGGTTTTTGTTTTGTGCCAAAAAGGATCTCATGTTTTATTTCCTCAAATTCCTAATTTGTCAAAAAAAAAGATGAGAAAACCCCCCCTCGGTTGGGCCTCTTTCCTCCCCTTCTCCCCCGGCCCAACTCTCCCCCCCTCTCTCCCTCTCTTTCCCCGAATGGGCCGGCCCACCACCTCCCCCCCTCTCCCTTCCAGCGCCGCCCGACCGCCGCCCGCGCCCGCCGCGTGCGCCGCCGCCCGCGCCGCCCGACCGCCGCCCGCGCCACGCCCGCCGCCCTCGCGCCCCGCGCCCACGTCGCCGTCCCATCGGCGCTCCTCCCCGCGCCGTGCGCCGCCTATAAAAGGGGGAGAACCCCCTCCCCTCGCCGCTGCACCCCCACCCCGTCGGCGACCTCTCTCTCTCCCTCTCTCTCACCGGCGCCCCCACCTTCTCCGGCCGCCGCCGCCTCCTCCTCTCCTCTTCCGGCCACCGCCGCCTTCCCTCCCCTTCCGGCCGCCGCCGCCTCCCCCTCCCCTCCCGGCCGCCGCCGCTCCCCGCCGCCGCACGGAGGAGGAAGAAGACCCCCCCGGCTGACAGGTGGGCCCATGCCCCTTTTCTCTCTCAGCCACTGACGTGTGGGCCCCCCAAAACCCTAACCCTAACCCTAACCCTAACGGAATATTCCAAAAATTCCCAAAATTTTCAGAAAAGTCCCTCTGCCTTTGAAAATTCATAGAAATTCAACCGTAACTCCGTTTGACCCCGTTCAAATTTCTAATGCACACTTGTTTATTTGATTTGAGCTTATTTTATTGCCTTTTTATTTATTTGTTCTCCTTTCCGCGTATAGAACACGTGTACGAAGACGCTCCGGACGCCGGATTCGAAGAAGAAGACCCGCACCTCGTGCAAGGCAAGCCTCTTTGATCACATTGCCCCTATATTTGCAATGATATGTTGTTTGAAAAATGCATTGCTTAGTACCCACGAATAACATGTGTAGGCCTCGGATTGTTTATACAACCGACGGACCAACCTAGTAGTCGCACTTATATTTCATAGGTTGATGTTTCCATACCTTTGATAGCTCCACAAGTTTTTACGCCGGTATCGTTATACGATTACCGGGGTAGTTTCGCTTAGCCATGCTCACGTTGTTGCCGTGTGGGAAACTTGGGTATTTCCAAATTTCATGTTTAAAAATCCGGTACGTTGTACCGAGGTGTTGCGAAATAAAATGTGTTGTGAAAATGGGGGTGATGCGCAGTCAAGCCTTTGTGGTTTGGCTACGTATTATCGTTAAGGACCGATTCCTTTGGGAAGTCCATCCGAACACGTTACAGTGCGACCACACGGGTATTTATGGGATGCCTCTGGCTAAGTAAATTGTTATCACATGGGAGTTGGTGTGCCAATGGTTGTGGAATGCCGAGGATGAGGAGACGAAGTGTTACACATTTATTGCCCATCATGGATGTCTTTTTGCCTCTATTGTGGCATGGTACCAGTAGGAGTAGGAGGCATCCTCGGTATTTCCTGGGTGGACGACGGCTGGATTTGCCTGATACTCGGCTATGGATCTTAGCCCAACTAGGTGGCATGCGATTTTCATGGGTTAGCTTTGGAAAGGCCTTGTCACGAACTTTCGTTGCCGACGGGTAAACGATGTCAGTTTCGTGTCGTGTGGGTAAAGCGTACAACCTCTGCAGAGTTTAATGAACTGTTCGAACAGTCGTGCCCACGGTCAAGGGCGAGTGTAAGGTGATTCTCATAGCGTAGATTTGTTTGAGAAATGTTTGATGAAAATGGTTGGTGGGAAGGGATTCGTTACCAGAGTTTGCCTGTGTGGCAAACGGCTAACCTGTGTGGTTAGGAACGGGTCTGTGTGACCTGGGGTGTCGTCCGACACCGAGGTGTTGTTAGGGCCATGATGGCGTTGCAGTGCTGAGATAACTGTGTGGACCATGTGTGGTTGTGAAAGTGAGAAGGAACTAATGGAGGAGATAAATCACTTGTTGTTCGTTAATCGTGACAAGTTGTTGCGAAGCAACTTGTGGAATGGGTCGAGGCATGAGCCTCCTCCCGATAACTAAAACTTGATTCACTCACTAGAGTTTTGTGAACTAAATCACTGTCGCCAAAAAGGCTGCTTTCGCAAATAAAACCCTAGCTCTCCTTGTCTTAACCAAGCATGTCATTCTTTCCCCGGCTTGCTGAGTACGTGAAGTACTCACCCTTGCTATATAATATATCTATAGAAGTTGAAGATGAAGACGTCGACCCGACCGCCGAGGAATGTCTCCAGGAGCAAGCCGAGTACGAGGACTTCTAGAAGGATCGTGCCTAGCCCCAAGCCGTCGCCTGTGGATCGAGATGGTCGCCCAGACGCTTAGCCGCCGCTGCTTTTGTCTTTTGCTTTATGGACTTTTGTATTGTGCGTTGCTCATCTCTGGGACTGTCCGGGATAGCAACTTATGTAAAGACTAAGACCCAGTGATGTAATATTAATCTACTTTGATTCCATGGTTATTCTGTGAGTACCAGCTAGTGTATCCTGGGACTGGTACTATATCACAGGTAATGTGTAGCACCTCGGTATGAGTTAGCTGGTGATATCAGTTAGCGAGTGCCGGGGCGTTACAAAACCTACAAGATTTATATCAACCTCTTGTAGGTTACACACTCCGTGTGTCAATAGGAGAGTGGAAACTTATAAGATTTATATCTATAAGGTGCGAACAGGGCCCACTCCGGCCAGGGCCCCGAGGCACCCAACCTCTTGTAGGTTACACACTCCGTGTGTTAAGAGGAGTGTCAAAACCTACAAGGTTTATATCAACCTCTCGTAGGTTACACACTTCGTGTGTCAAGAGAAGTGTGGAGACATAAGATTTATATCTATAAGGTGTGACTAGGGCCCGCTCTGGCCAAGGCCCTGGGCATCCAACCTCTTGTAGGTTACACACTCCGTTTGTCAAGGGGAATGTGGAAACTTACAAGATTTATATCTACATGGTGCCATAGGGCCCGCTCCGGCCGAGGACCTACACTAGAGATAAGTAGAGCTCCCAGGCCATCGTGTTTTTTCATCAACACCAACATATTTTGGATGACAAATAAAATTCTGGATCCACCTAGGCTCATCCAAATTTGGAAGATTTGTTTGATATCCAGTTTGGCCTATCTATATCTACTAGCAAAAATGTCTGTGTGTTGCAACAAATGAAGACAATTTTTACGACTGATACAAACTCTATTTATTTAAACGACAAACCAGAATTAGACAAATAAAACAATTGCAAAAGAAGTCAGAAATCATATATAGCATTAAACCGTGTTGTGCGTGCTTCATGCGTCATCACACGAAAAGTCTCTTAAGTACACCTTTTTATAGCCTCACAAATCGATCAGGTGACTATTCCATAAGTTGACGCTGGTGCATTTTGATATACCTCATCGACCAAAGATTGAAATTTTGGTAATTCAATTAGTAAAAGTTTTTTTATTATAGATGGAAAGTATTTGCAAAGTAACAAAATTACCGCATATATTTATGTGGAGTTTGGAAGAGAATAAAAGGAGAAAAAAAGAAAATAGAGAAGATTGGAAGGAGAAGGAGAGGATAAGGATTATCGGGAGAAAAAAGGAGAAAAGAATAAGAAAAGAGGAAGAGAGAAAAAAAGACATCTATCGGGGGAGGGGCACGCGTGGCACCGAGTGAAGGCGCGTGAGATGGTGTGGGCCGGTTGAGCTGGGCTGAAATAGGGGTATATAATAGTTATTCTATACTTATACATTGAATTTGATACGGGCGACATATAACAAACCTAAAAACCGACTCTATATCACCACAAAGCTTTAAGTGTGGTGATTGTGGTTGTACCAAACAAAGTTGCCAACAAGGAGTTCACCGAAGACGATGCTGCTCACCACCGTCGGCCGGAGAAGGTCCAGCAAATACATACGATTCCAGCAAGTACTACGATGTTTCTTCTGGCAGGTCGATCAGCGCCCTTCACTCCTTGATTCCAGGAAGCTAAGATTCCATAACCATGTGGGTCTTAATGCATGAAGCCTCATCACATGGGATTACTTCTATATATATTTTTGTGCTGATCTGTAGGGAAGTTTAATTTCAACTTTGATGACAACTTCTCGATCATGGAACCTAAATAATAAGCGGCATGTAGTATTGGTTTATTTAGAACTGAGACATATTGTTCGTTTCACAGTAATGAAGCACTGGGATATGTTATCTTTTGAAGGACTAGCTGGATAAGAAAAATAATAATGTAGACATTTAAAAATTGCAACAGTTTCCCAGTTCACATGACTAGTATATGCCAATTGCAAATTGACGTTTGACAATCGGTTGCAAAGAATTCGAGATGGAGCTGGCCGGCACTTGGTAGCTGGAACAACTCTATCCTTATATGCAGACTATCATTGACTACAACTCGATCACTAATATCACTATTTCTACCATGAGCAATAATCAAGAACCTGCAGCCTATTACTAGCCCCTTGCCTCCTGTCCATGCGCATCTTCTTGCTGTGAGCTTCCTTCGATTAGATGGCAGATCCAGTGACTGCCAGTGCCGCAGTAGGCTGAGGCATATCTGCTGTAGGTTGGGTCGTATCGCCCATCATCACCAACCTCATCAACAAAGGCTTCTCCTACCTCGATCTTGGCCGTGGTCGATCAGCCAAGCTGAATGAACTTGAGAATAAAGTTTCAGAGCTACGACTAATTCTTGAAGCCGTTGAGGAGAGTCCTATCTGCAGGGATCGTTTGGAGCCATTGTTGAAGAAACTTAAATTGGCTTTCTATGAAGCTGAAGACATATTGGATGATATCGAGTATTACCATCTCGAAAGGCAGAACCTATTTCAACCCGACGACAAGTTTCGGAGGAATTGGATGAAGAAGCTTCAGTCTGCCCTGCCCGAGTGCTCCTGCCTAAAAAAACAGGTACTTTCTATTGTAGAATTTTGTGATGGGAAACTATTCTAAACTCTCGACAGGACATCCTCTCGTTATTTGTATGTTATCTAAATGGTTATGAAAAAAATTAAAATAATTTGACAAGATAAATTATTATGCGATAAATCACTCCACAAATATGTAAAATCAAATTTAATTTCTACAAGTTGCAACGAAAAAAATAAAGTTGACTTTGAATATACATTAACTAACCATAGTTTAATATGTTTCTTTTTTACTTATAAGAGTTTAATTTTAACTTACATGTTTGTAGAGTGATCTATCACATATTAATCTATCTTGTTAATTTTTTTTATAACCATTTGAATAACATACAAATAATGAGAGGGTGTTCCTCGAGAGTCTATAATCCACTCCCCTTTGTGATGGTGCATATGTGCTAAACAGCTACAATATTGTATTTTGATAGGCAAGTAAAATCATCCGTAATACTATGATAAACTCATCCTTATAATTGTGCTGTGCCTTCAAGATTTTCTTTTTGAAAGACATCACCTTCAAGAGATTCTGGATTAGCATCATACTATCAGTCATGGCTACAGATAAGGCGTATCTCTTATCCTTGGGGTTGTGAAGTATCTAAAACGTAGGTGTTTAACATATTGGCAGTTGAGGAGCACCGGTATGGTGGAGTATACGGCAACCTCCTGCAGTGAGGATGTATCGGAGATCCATACGGTGGGGCTTGGGTAGATGAGGGCCTGAGCCTGGCTTGATGCTTGGTGGAGAGATTTCACCCATCTGTGTGTCACGGAACATTTATGGGTTGGTTATGGAAAAGACTTGTAGTGAGCTCTCCTTTATCGGCCATGTCTGATCCACATGTGTTCGGTAATGCGAGGCGCTCATGGCGTGTGGATAAAGCGTGCAACCTCTATAGAGTTTAGTTAAACTGTTTAAACAATCATCCCCCCGGTCATGGATGGATGTGAGGTGTTTCTCATAGTGTAGTTTTGTTTTAAACTCATTTAAATAAAATGGTCTGTGGGATGGGAACCGTTAGCAGAGTTTGCCTTTGTGGCAAACGGTTAATCTTTGTGGTTAGGAACGAGTTTGTGTGACTTGGAATATCTTTTGGCAGGTTTGATTTTGGCTGAGATGGTCGTGTTGGTTTTAGGCTTAGATTACCGTGTTTGTTTTGTGCTGAGACAGCACGACGTTAAGTTTGAACTTTGTACTCATGATTATTGTGACAGGTTGTGTTGCAAAGCAACCTGGGAAATGGGGCGAGGCATGGGCCTCGTTCCGAACTAAGACTTGACTCACTAGTAGTTGGAAACTAAATTATTTAACACCTTGGCTTTTCAAACAAAACCTCACCCCTGCTTGCTTATAGCATTGCATGTCATGTTTTTTTGGCTTGCTGAGTACAGTGAGTATTTACCCTTCTTATATTTATATTCATAGAGCTAGAGGGAATGATACCTCGACCCTTCCATTGAGGCCCACTTCTAGGAGTAGGTCGAGTACGATTTCTCGGGGTTTTAGGCCTAGTTCCCAAACCGAACCTGTGATCCATGTATGTTGTTTTTCTTCTAGTGTTTTACACTTCTTGCTTCCCGCCACTGTCTTCCATGCTTCCGTCCCCGTCTTTTTTGCCTTTCTATGTTTCCACCAGTCTGTGGTATATCCATGATGGTAGGATGTATGAGAGTTCCCTCAATGTTGTAGTAAAATTTTGTTATTTTTTATTTCTACTATTGTTCTATGAGTATGGACTTGTGCGTTCTGGGACTGATACTGTAATCACAGGTAATAATATGACCTTCAGCCTTTGTCGGTTCTTGTTTTTCGAATGGTATGGGCGCCACAGCAGCTTAAGATGACCATGTGGGATAATCAATTTACCCAGACGAGCGGCTTAAGACGGTCGTATGGGATAATCGGTTTTCACAAGCAAGTATTTTAAGATGGTCGTTTGTGAAAATGAATTTTCACATTATGAATTTTTTTGGCGTCAAAACAAAACCAAAAAAACATTTAAATTTTAATAGGCATCTAAACACATTTGCACACCTTAGTCTCGCAAACCACACTTTTTTTCCACGAAATACACACCAGTATGGTAAACATGATTTGAACTCAAGATTTCATATGCTTATTTGATCATATAAACGATCTTAAATAAAAAAGTCATCAATTACAAAGTTTTAGATCTAGTCGAGCCCTACAACTTTGATATAGAGCACGTTTTCATTAGACAGATTGTTTGAAACATAGATAAGAGATTTTGTAAACATAGATGTGAGATCTTGTAACGAATGTTTCGGCCTCTAAAAAATTCTCAAATGAAAACATCGTCAACTACAAAGTTATAGATCATGTCAAGATCTAAAATTTTGATATAAAATCTGTCTTCATCCAACTTTATTTGAAAAAGTTAGGTGTAGATATGTGTTTATTTTTTGAAGTTTGATTTTTCACAGGCAAGCAGCCAACGAAAATCAATTTTCACATGTGCACGCATGAGTCGCCCATTTGTGAAGAAGAGGTTGAAAGCTTCTTGTGTTTACATATTTCAAAACCCTAAGTTCTAAATAACCGAATGGACCGAACAAAAACCCAAATTAAACCAAATGCCTGCCCGTAATCTGAATGCAAACCTATTCTCTGATCTCGTCTACATGTAACCTGAATTTGTAAGTTCTGCCTTTCTAGGCATTGTTTTGAATGCATTATCCAAACAATGCCTAAAAGGTATCTTAGGCCTTCTTCTATATTAGGGGGTGATGGCATGACAGATGAATTCCCAAATAAAAATCCTTATCCAAAACTTGACTTGCTATTCTTTTGTTGTTTTACAGAAGAGTACTGGTACGTCAAGTGCACCTCCTAATGTGTCAAGGTTGGCGTTGCAGAGAATTCTAGATAAGATAGAAAACATTATCAATGAAGCCCACAAAGTTTTGCCTCTTATAAACTTGCCAGGCTACACTAGGGCTGATAATAGACAAACTGTTTCTTCCAATTCACGCACTGCAGTCACTACTGCGACTCCTCCGCATGTCGTAATTGGCCGAGACAAGGATTGTGACAACATCATAGCTATGCTTCATGAGAATGTAGGTGACATACAACCAGGATCTGAAAGTGCTTTATGCTATTCTATAATTGGTATTCATGGCATTGCTGGGTCTGGGAAATCTACCCTTGCACAGCTTGTTTGTGCCAATGAGAAAAAGGCTGGTCATTTCGATCTTATTATGTGGGTTCATGTTTCCCAGAATTTTAGTGTGGATACCATTCTTACTGAGATGCTTGAGGCGGCTACAGGGAATCAACGTGATAACTTCAATAACAGTGACATCCTCCAACAGAATCTGGAGAAGGAACTGAGTAGAAATCGGTTCTTGCTGGTACTAGATGACATCTGGTACAACGGTGAGAATCAGCAGGAGCTGCGGAAAATATTGACTCCATTGAAGGCTGGGAAGGCAGGAAGCAAGATTTTAGCAACTAGTCGAACCATGCATGCACTGTTAGCTCTGGGTGCAGGGAGATGTATTTTGATATCTGACATGGATGACAACGTCTTCCTTAAGTTATTCATGCATTATGCTCTTGAAGGTGCGAACATCGATGAACAAGATCGAAGGAAGTTTGAAGTGATTGGAGCTGACATTGCAAAAAAGCTGAGGAAATCACCTCTAGCAGCCAGAACAGTAGGAGGACAACTGCGTATAAGACTGAATGTTGACTTCTGGGGAGATGCTCGTGATCGAGACCTTTTGAACCAGACAATGGGAGCTCTGTGGTGGAGCTACCAACATCTTGATGAGCAGGCTAAACGATGCTTTTCTTACTGCAGTATTTTCCCTAGAAGACATCGGCTGAAACGTGATGAGTTAGTTACACTATGGGTGGCAGAAGGGTTTATTAGGACCAGTGATGCAGGGGAGGAGGAAGCTGATGGGCGGAAATACTTTGACGAATTAGTGTCGTCCTCATTTCTGATGAAACAAACGGGAGGTGGTCCAATGAATTACTTTACAGTTCATGATCTGCTTCATGATTTAGCGGAGAATGTCGCAGGAAGTGATTGTTTTAGAATTGAGAGAGGAAGGGAAGGAGTTATTCCTCGAGGTGTTCGTCATCTTTCTATCGAGACTTACGATGAAACAATGCTTACTGACAGAAGTTTGGAAATGGAAAGTTTACACACTCTGATTATTCATGGGAGTGATATAGACATGTTTGCTGATGAAACATTATTTGAAAGTATGTTCACGAAGATGAGGAAATTGCGGGTACTGAGAGTAAAAACCTTTGGATTCAAACAGAAAAAAGAGTTATCATTCCCAAACTCTATCAGCAACTTAAAGCATCTAAGATATTTTGGTTTCGCAACGGGCTCTACTTGTTGCAAGCTAGTTCTTCCATGCACAATGACGAAGCTTTACCATTTGCAGGTGCTAGATTTTGGTTGCTGCAGTGATTTAGTATTCTCCTCGAAAGAAGATTTGTGTAGACTCAACAACTTGCGGCACTTCATCGCTAGCGATCAAGAGCTGAAAATCCCAAACTTTGGCAGGCTGACATCACTCCAGACGATACCATTGCTCACAGTAACCAAGGAAGCGGGGTGCGAGATACAGCAGCTGGCGCAACTAAACAAGCTTCGAGGCAGGCTGCAGATCGAGGGTCTTGAAAATGTCGAAAGCGAGGAGGCAGCTGTTGGAGCAAATCTTGCTGCCAAGAAACACCTCAAAGAAGTGGTACTGGTATGGGATTGGAATGATGAGAGCTGCAGCCCGGACGTTCAAGCAGAGGTACTGGAGGGCCTGTGCCCACCCATGGAGCTTGAAACACTGGAAATCAGGGGTTACCGTTGCTCAAGGTATCCTAGTTGGCTGGTGGATCAGCTGCTGAACAATGGCCCCAAGTTTCTGCACCAACTTAAACTCAACAGATGCAGCCCATTGGGATCTATTCCTCAACAGAGCGAGTTGTTCAGTTATCTTCGTTCGCTCGTGATTTGGTGTTGCAGCTGGGACTCTTTACCAGATAACATGGAGCGTCTCAAGACACTCGAGAAACTTGAGCTATTTCTTTGCCCTAAAATCTTGTTGCTTCCTGCGCTGCCCTTGTCTCTTAAGACGTTTCGACTTTTTAGCTGCAGCGACGAGCTCAAGGGTTCGTGCCAAACAATTGGTCATCAAAACTGGCAAAAGATCGAGCACATTCCAAACAAGCATTTCTAAACATCCACACATGCTCTAAGCAAGAAATAATGTAAAGTCCATGTGTGCTCCTCCATTTCCTTTTTTTTTTTTTGAAAAGTTCTGCTTCGGTGATGATACTGTTACTAATGTTGATTCTGTTTTGTTGATCAGGAAGTAATTAAGCCTGTCAAATATACTAAATGCTGGGGGCGGATCATGGTGTGTACATGCACGCCAATGCACGGCATTTGGAACAGAACCAGAAGAGGACGTTAAGCATGGTGGCTGAGATCAGTAAGCCAAAATAAAACTGGCATGGACAGATTGTGAATTTGTGATCTTTGGATTATTTGTTGCTAATTTCAGTATAATCCCGTACACTCTGTGTTTATTCATTCATTTACTGTTTCTCTTATTCCTTGTGTTGGTCAAGCGGACGCCCGGGCTTGTCGGTGCAGCGCCCTTTGTGTTTGTGGTGTTCCTCATGCGTGGGATGCATGGCCCTCGTCGCGGAGGATCATGTTGCGTTTCCAGAGATTTCCTGTTCTTGCTTGCTGTTAAATAAGAGAAGAAAAACTCAGAAAAGCTGCACAGTTTTGGCAGCACAAAACATTTCGTCCAAGTACTTACTTAAGTACAGGAGCGTCTCCCGTCAGATTGATAAAGAGAATTGGAGCAGACAGGTTGATATATGATCTATTGCTTTTCCAGAGATTTCCTGTTGTTTCTTGCTCCTAAATAAGACAAGAATAACTCAGAAAAGCAGCGCGGTTTTGGCAGTTAGGGCATCTACAGTACGCGTCTATTTGCCATCTCATGGAAGTAACTTTTGCACATTCCCCCGCAGTCGCCTGGAGACGGCAGCATCGTCGCTTCCCCACGCGACGGCACTGGCCCAAGCTCCAACGAAACAGCCGACGAAGCCGCCTGCGCTGTAGCTCGCGCACCGAGCAGTCGACGACGACAGGCGATTCGGTGCGGACGTGTAACGCCCTGAAAATTCGACCGTCGAAATTGAAACCCTAAAAATACGAAGTTTAAAACATTAAAAATTTAATTTGCATCATGCCGCATTTTATGACTTGTTTATTTGAATCTTTATTTTGCGGATGTTGAATTTATCGAAATTATTTCGGCGCAAACCCTAGAACGGAAACCGACGAGAAGGAATAATCATTGCGCATAAATTAAAATAAAGTTCTAGATAAAAATTTTAGCGAATAACGTATTTCGTATTAATGTCATGAATTTATTTAGTTAATAAAAATTTTATAATCGTCCACGCATATGGATAGGCATAATGAATATGGATAATATAAAGTGACGGGCAAGATTTAGGGCGGAGTAATTCCAATATCGAGTTTATTTCATTTATGCGAGAGAGTTATAAATTTGGACAAATATAATACAATGCTAATAATAATAATTACAAATATATATATATATATATATAATAAAAAAAAAAGAAAAAGAAAAATGCACTGTTCATCTTCCCCGATGAACAGCTAGACCTAACCCTAGGTCTGTGACGCGCCGCGCGCCGCGGGCGCTTGGAGCCCCGCTCCCTCCCTCCTCGAGCTCCACCCGCCGGTCGCCATCGCCGCACCACCCTCGAGCCCCGTTGCCACTGGCCGCCGTCCCATCGCCGCTGGCCGCCGTCGCCGTCACCGTCGAGCCCCGCGCCGGCCACCTCCCCTCCCTCCCCGGCCGGCTATAAAGCCCCCCGGCCGAGCCCCTTCTCCCCCACCCCTCCTCCTCCATTTCCCCTCTCCTCTCCTTGCTCTACTGCGCCGCCGCCGCCGATTGGAGCTCGGCGCCGCCGCGCAGCTGGCTGCCGCCTTGCCGCCGCGTTGCCGCCGGCCGCCGTCGCCCGGTCGCCGCCGCCGCCACCGCCGCCACCGCCTCCGCCGGTAAGCGCCGCCCGAGCCCCCTCCCCTCCCCTGCCGGTTGCTGCAAGAACAGAGAGAGAGAGAAGAGAGCAAGCACAGAGCAGAGCGAGACAGAGGAAGAAGAAGCAGAAAAAAAAGGGAAAGAGAAAAAGAAAGGAAAAGATAGAAGAGAGAGAGAGAAAAATAAAAAAAAATAAATAATAAAATATGGAGAGATAAAATTTGGGGATTAGGAATTTAATTTTTATTCATCTCAAATTTATGAGCACACGTACTAGATTAATATAAAATACTAGTTTAGGAAATCGATATAGTCGTCGCCGTCGATTATTTTAGAAACACGAGTAAATTAAAACGGATATTTAATTAAAATTTAAAATTTTCACCTAATCGATTGTTCGTTTAAATTATCAATCTTTAGCAATGTACTTAGCCGATTATGTAGATTTTATTAGTTAAATTTCGCTAGTCGTTTATATGTAGATATAATCGGAAGATTAATTACCGGTCGTTTTTAAATGGCTATCGTAGGTCTGCGATCGTTCGATATCTATTTAAAAATTTATTTAGTCAGTATTTAGTTAGTGCTCACTCAATAGTTAGGTTATCGCTAAAATAACCGTCGCGATTATTTTAGCCGACTACTCACCGGATAGGGTCACCTTTCATTATCGGTATCTAATTTATTCGAGACGCGTAAATTAAATCGGGTTAATATTTTTGATCGGCTAGCACTAATATTTTAAGACAACGGTATTAAAAAAAATCAAAATAGGTCTACTTCATAAATAAAATGGAATTCGATAGCAACATTCAAACGCTCGCGCTCGATCTTTTCGTAATCGGATTTTGTTGGATTTTAATTGAATTCTAAATGAATTCAATTTCTTTCGCACGTAATGTTAGACACCGAGGGAGTTGCGAGTCCGACTGAGGATCAAGACCCGCAAGACTACGAGCAAGGCAAGTCATCACTATCCCTTGAACATGTTGATCCCAATTGCGAAATTACTTTGTTTACAAATAAAGATGCATGCAATGATAAACATCCTACTTATTGTTATGCCATGCCTTGAATGTTGTTCACCCCATATCCCCTTGTAACCATGTTACGTATGAGTCCCTAGTCAATTATGACAGATGCTTAGTAATGCTATCTTAGAACTTTGCATACTCATATTTATCAAAATGCTATATGCTTGGGCAATTACCTTGGGAAGGTAATCGAGATGCGGCATGTGGAGACATGAGCGCCACATTGCCATGACATTGATGACATGATTTGTGAAAAGAAGATAAAAATTAAAACAATTGTTTTTGACTGGGGCGGATGGTGGATTTGGGTGGTATCTGGAAAAGGCTAGCACCGTCCCCGGTCAATTAAGGACCGAGCCATGAAGCTAAGCATGAAACGACCCTCGTACAACCGTACTTCTCGGGTGGGTATAGACCTAGCGGAGTAAGTAACCGAGCGGAGGCAGTATCCCTGCATAGTGGATTTCTTAGTGTGTATGAGGGGCGGGGCCTACGGTGGGGTAGCCACCGGTAGGACCGCCACGTGTGAACCTAAATTTTAATGTAACTTAATGCATGTGTGAGTTTTCCCCTTCCCGGGAGCGCCAGAACTCCTCTCACTGCTAGAAACCGTGTACGCCTAGAGTGCATGAGGATGTAAGTTCATGGAGCGGGTACTGCCAATGTGAGGTTATTGAAAGGCTTTGCCGTGACGCGTCTCATTCGTTGGGACTTCGGCTCATTTGTTGGGCAAGTTACGGAGTGCGGGTAAAGTGTACATCCACTGCAGTGTGAGTAATCAAATCTATTCGAATAGCCGTGCTCGCGGATAATGAGCACCGGGACATGTATTACACTTGGCTAGACTCTAAATTCTTAAACTGAATGGGATGGGTATGCATAATGACTTTTATGTGCTGGTGGTTCAACTTCTCGAGAAGCGAGAAGGGGTAGACCCCAGAAAATCATGACGACTCAATGGCGGGAAGCTATCCTTGGAGGACAATGGATGGTGGACAGAACCGCCGTTGATTAATGAACTATGGTATTAAAATTTGATCAGTATAAGCTTGGTCTTAGGCTTGTGAAAGGAATTGCAAAACTGGCTTTATGCAAAAGTGCCACAACCGCCCTTGATATTTCCCCTAGCATATGCATTATTGCTGTGGTGGCTTGCTGGGTACGGTTGGTACTCACCCTTGCTATAAATAAAACATTCAGATGTGGGCGATGAGGTTCCCGAAGATCCGTATGAGTACTACCAGGAGGGTACGGAAGACGATGGAGCCTAGTAGGTCTTAGATTCGGTCGTTGCCTGTGGCAATGGCGTGCCGCTGCCTTATCTCCACTGCCTTACCTAATTTCTGCTTTTGGTTGTATTCCGGACCGGTTGGTCCTGTGTTCTAGACTATTGCCTTCGGGCCTATTATTGTAATATTTTGCGTAAGGTAATTATGTATGCACTCTTGATTATTGGCAATGTATTCGTGGGTACCAAACTACTTGATCCAGGGAAATGGTACTATGAACACGAGTGACTCCTGTTACAAAAACGGGGGTCTACAGAGCTGGTATCAGAGCCATACGACCGTAGGAAAGACCAAACAGCGCCCCACCCCATTATAGTTGGCTAAAGGGAGAAATCCCCACCTAGGATTATTTTGAGAAATAAAAACCTTATGTCTATAAAGCAAAATGTGTTTTTCCGCTATACTCTTGTCTCCCTATCTTTACAAAATTCGTTTTACCTTCACTACTCCCTAACTCTGGTTTTACTTAGAATATAGATGGCAGGACAAGGTTGGGAGAATGAGGTTCCCCGAGAGGATGGATACGTCTCCCAGTTACGCCAGTTGATGTGGAGTCTGAGATACTCGGAGTCGCCTGTCTTCAAGAAGAAGAGGTTCGGTACCGGACACCGTTCCGAGTGGGAGGCCACCGTTGCCATCAAGTCCCGCATTGCGAGCGAGCCAGAGTTCCGCTTCCGGACACGCTACCGACGTGACTCAGTGGATTCGGTGATCCAGGACGTCGCCCGTGAGGCATTTCTCCGCCTCAACGCCATCCACAGGGCGGAAGTGGAGAGGACCGAGTTTGCGCACCACCCGTATCGGGTGGAGGGCAACTCCGTCTGCACGGTGCAAGCTACCCCGTGTTGCTACAACCCCGCGGTGACCCGTTTGTCCCGGTGGGCTGAGGCCGTGGATGACTGCTATGAGGAGGCACTGCTGGAGATTGACGAGCTACTAGGACGCATCGGCGAGCTAGAGGAGGAGCATCACGCTCGTAGCAACGAGGTTGATTCGTTGAAGGCCCAGATCCTGGATCACAGCGAGCAGTTCGAGCAGCTCTCGGACCGGTACTACGCCCGTGGCGAGGCCATGGCTACCTACGAGGAGCAGCTGAGGAAGAGTCAGAGGCAGGTCAGTCAGCTGGAGGAGCGGCTCCGCGCAGTCTCGGTTACCGCTGCCTCTACTTCCACCACACCACCACCTCCTGCACCAGTCCGCGACCACTACTACTCCCTCACTCCACCGTGCATGGCCACCTTCCACACCCTACTGGGGGAGACTGGCATGATGGGTACACAGTCCGGATCGTACCTGGTGGAGCCTGCTGCTGCGGAGACGGAGCCCACACCGATAGCTACAGTTACCTCGACCGAGCCCAGTTCTGGAGTGGAGACCCTGATCCTGATCGACACCGACCCAGAGGAGGAGACAGAGCCTGAGGAGATCGAGCCACACGTCACCGATACTTCGGAGGACGAGGCCCCCACTTGCCGCGTCACCTTCGCTGGAGGTCCCCGCACCCTTAGTACGGCTCGCAAGAGGACACGACCGCCAGGAAAGAAGCCCAAGTCCGACCCGGAGGCCGCTAATACTTCCGAGCCGTGGAGACTCGGGTTCGCGTCCGCCAGGGACCACCCACTTTCTGCACCCGGTTCCTGCGGCTGGTTGGATGACTAGCCTGGAGACCCATTACTGCACCAATCTTGCCTGGGATAGCTTTTGGGATTGCGAGACACACGCCCCCCCCCCATATATTAGTAATGAGTAGGTAGCATGTCGCTCGATGATGAACCCTGAACTATGTTCAAACTATGTTCTATGCCGGACTGCATATGTGGGCAGTCTCATGCATCATTATTATGTACTGTTTGGGAACTATGTGATGTTTTATGATATTGTGTTGTTATGTTGAAATGAGTTTATTCCACCAAGCTTACCATAAAGAAGATCACGTCAAAACTACTCCCGAATAAAACCATAGGGCTAGTTAGATACCGGGGTACTTACCCAAACGATCTCTACAGATGGTTCACCGACGTCGGGCAACGACCAACAACGAGGACCCACCAGAGCCTAATCCCCTCACCCTGGCCGAAGTCATGGCAGCGCAAACCCAGTTATTGCAGGCCATCGTCAATAATCAAGGAAGCCGTGGAAGCTCAAGCCTCGGCGAGTTCATGAGGGCTAAGCCACCCACCTTCGCTACGGCGGAAGAACCTATGGATGCGGAGGATTGGCTACGCGTCATCGAGAAAAAGCTGACTTTGGTGCGCGTACGCGAGGCGGATAAAGTAATCTTTGCCGCTAACCAGCTGGAAGGACCCGCTGGGGATTGGTGGGACACTTACAAGGAAACACGAGCAGAGGACGCTGCAGAACCCACATGGGAGGAATTCGCAACAGCTTTCCGCGAACACTTCGTGCCCGCTGCAGTAATGCGGATGAAGAAGAATGAATTCAGGCGGCTACGCCAAGGGAATACCTCGGTGCAAGAATACCTAAACCGGTTCACCCAGCTTGCTCGCTACGCGACCGGTGACCTAGTAGATGAGGATGAGAAGATCGAAAAATTTATTGAAGGACTGAATGACGAACTGAGAGGACCAATGATAGGGCAGGATCATGCCAACTTCCAGAACTTAATCAACAAGGTTGTGAGGCTAGAGCACGACCAAAAGACGGTAGAAAGTAACCGTAAGAGAAGACTCGCTATGTCTCGCCCACTTCAAGGAGCACCCCAGCGCACTAAAGGAGCCTCTTCATCGGGATGGAAGCCAACTGCTGTGGCAACCCACCGTCCTGTTGCACCAAGCAATATCAATAGGCCGGCTACACCTCAGTACCGTACTCCGGCACCGACACTGGCCGCACCGGGAAGGAAGAATGTGGACTGCTTCAACTGCGGGGAATTTGGGCACTACGCCAACAACTGCCCCAAGCCTCGCAACACCCCCGTTCGTACTGGTGCCAACGCAACGGCCGTACGCGGAACTACTACCCCTGCTACTGGACGCGGTCTGTTCAGGACGCCGCGACCCAACGAATCTGCCACCGGGTTCCGTCGCGGACAAGTGAATCATGTGCGTGCTGAAGAGGCGCAGGGAGATCAGAATGTCTTAATGGGTATGTTTTCTATCAACTCTACCCCAGTTAAGATCTTATTTGATTCCGGAGCATCGCATTCGTTCATATCATCAAAAGTAAGCAACCAACATAACCTACATCGTGTGGAACTCAAGAGACCTATGATAGTACACTCACCTGGGGGAAACATAACCATACCTCATGCTTGCATCAACGTGCCCATCCGCATTGGGGATGTGGTAATTCTCTCAAACCTTATGGTACTACCACCCCAAACCCTCGACGTCATACTAGGAATGGATTGGTTAACTAAGAACAAGGGAGTCATAGATTGTGCCCGAAGAGAGGTCACTGTGTCCACCCCATGGGGGTCTCCAATGAACATAGCCATGGATCGGGATCCGATGTTGTGTGAACGTGCTGCGGGAGTGTTTACCATGCTACCCATGAGTGGGATGCCAATAGTACAGGAGTACCCGGATGTATTTCCCGAGGATTTGCCCGGAATGCCCCCTGATCGGGATATAGAATTCATCATTGACTTAATGCCTGGTACCGCCCCCATATCCAAGAGGCCGTATAGGATGCCGGCCAACGAACTAGAAGAACTCAAGAAGCAGATTAAGGAACTACAGGAGAAGGGATTCGTACGCCCTAGTTCTTCTCCTTGGGGAGCCCCAGTATTGTTCGTCAAGAAGAAAGATGGAAGTATGCGGATGTGCGTAGACTATCGATCCCTGAACGAAGTGACCATCAAAAATAAGTATCCACTTCCCCGAATTGACGATTTATTTGATCAGCTCAAGGGTGCCAAAGTATTTTCGAAGATTGATCTCCGGTCAGGATACCACCAATTGAAGATTAGGGCCGAAGACATTTCCAAGACAGCGTTTTCTACACGCTATGGATTGTACGAGTTCACGGTGATGTCGTTCGGATTGACCAATGCCCCAGCATATTTTATGAATCTGATGAACAAAGTATTTATGGAATACCTGGATAAGTTCGTAGTTGTGTTTATCGACGACATTCTCATCTTTTCCAAGGACGATGAAGAGCATGCCAAACATCTACGCTTGGTATTGGAGAAGCTACGGGAGCACCGGCTGTACGCAAAGTTCAGCAAATGTGAGTTTTGGCTTAAGGAAGTTGCGTTTCTTGGCCACGTAATCTCAGCCGGAGGAGTGGCGGTAGACCTGCCAAGGTCGACGCCGTGACGGAATGGAAGGCACCGAAGACGGTAACAGAGGTTCGGAGTTTTCTAGGATTAGCCGGGTATTACCGAAGGTTTATTGGAGGATTTTCCACCCTGGCCAGACCAATGACCCAACTCCTAAAGAAAGAGAAGAAATTCGCCTGGACCGAAAAGTGTCAACGAAGCTTTGAGCAGTTGAAAGAAAAGTTAACCACTGCCCCAATTCTAGTCTTACCGGACAATCGGAAGGACTTCGTGATATACTGTGATGCGTCCAGACAAGGACTAGGAGGAGTACTGATGCAGGATAGAAAGGTTGTAGCATATGCTTCAAGGCAACTACGACCCCATGAGGAGAACTACCCCACGCATGATTTGGAATTGGCAGCAGTAGTTCATGCATTAAAAATTTGGAGACACTATTTGATTGGGAATCACTGCGATGTATATACTGACCACAAGAGTTTGAAATACGTCTTCACCCAGACTAACCTCAACCTGCGACAGAGAAGGTGGTTGGAACTGATTAAGGATTACGATTTGGGAATCCATTACCACCCCGGTAAGGCCAATATAGTGGCCGACGCCTTGAGCCGCAAGGCCCAGTGCAACCATATGGACCTGGAGGGCATGGCCGATGAGCTCCGAGCAGAAATGGCTCGACTCAACTTGCACCTAATTCCACGCGGAGAATTAAACTCGCTGGAAATTCAACCGCTTCTGAAAGCCCAGATAGAAGAAGCTCAAAAGGATAATGAAGAAGTCCAAACCATTCAGAAGCGCATGGCCGCTGGACATGCGAACGAGTTCTCGACGGACAACAAAGGCATCTTGCGATTTAAGAAAAGGATATATGTACCCGAGCAAGGAGAATTGAGAGGCTTGATTTTGAAGGAGGCTCACGAGTCTGCATACTCACTACACCCTGGGAGCACGAAGATGTACCAGGATTTGAAAGAGGAATACTGGTGGCCAAATATGAAAAGGGACGTAGCTGAATACGTGGCCATGTGCGACGTGTGCCAAAGGGTAAAGGCGGAACATCAGCGGCCAGCAGGTTTACTACAACCTCTCAAAATTCCCGAATGGAAATGGGATGAGATCGGTATGGATTTTTATTGTTGGATTACCTAAAACCATAACAGGTTATGACTCCATTTGGGTAATCGTGGACCGACTTACCAAAACGGCCAGATTTATTCCCGTCAAGACCAATTACAGCAGCGCTAAGCTGGCAGAGTTATACATGTCCCGGATCGTGTGCCTACATGGGGTACCAAAGAGGATTATATCGGATCGCGGTACTCAGTTTACGTCTCACTTCTGGGGTAAGGTTCACGAGGCACCTGGAAGTCACCTTGCCTTTAGTACCGCCTACCACCCACAGACCGACGGGCAGACGGAAAGAATGAATCAAGTTCTTGAGGATATGCTGAGAGCCTGCGCATTGGATTTCACCAAGGATTGGGAGAGATGCTTACCCTACGCCGAGTTTTCCTACAACAACAGCTACCAATCAAGTCTAAAAATGTCGCCGAATGAAGCACTATTTGGACGGCGATGCCGAACCCCATTGATGTGGTCTGAAACCGGTGAACGAGCTGTGTTCGGACCCAACATAATCCAGGAAGCCGAAGAAAAGGTCCGACTGATTCGGGATCGATTAAAGGTAGCCCAGTCTAGACAGAAAAGCTACGCGGATACTCGCAGAAGAGATCTGGAGTTTAATGTTGGTGATTATGTGTACCTGAAGGTCTCCCCGCTGCGAGGTACCAAGAGGTTTAAGGTAAAAGGAAAGCTTGCGCCAAGATACGTGGGACCATTCCCTATAACTACCAGAAGAGGTGAAGTGGCCTATCAGCTAGAACTACCAGCAAACATCTCCGACGTGCATCCTGTGTTTCATGTGTCACAATTGAAGAAGTGTCTGCGTGTGCCGGAAGAGCAAACACCCCTAGAGAATATCCACCTCAGTAGTGACCTCACATATCCCGAACATCCGGTAAAGATATTAGGCGAGGCAGAGAAGAAGACCAGGACCAAAACATGGCGCATGTACAAGGTGCAATGGAGCAATCACACCGTGGATGAGGCTACCTGGGAGAGCGAAGACTTTCTGAAGGCCGAGTGCCCGCATCTATTCGACAACCGGTAAGAAATCTCGGGACGAGATTTATTTAAGGGGGGTAGGTTTGTAACGCCCTGAAAATTCGACCGTCGAAATTGAAACCCTAAAAATACGAAGTTTAAAACATTAAAAATTTAATTTGCATCATGCCGCATTTTATGACTTGTTTATTTGAATCTTTATTTTGCGGATGTTGAATTTATCGAAATTATTTCGGCGCAAACCCTAGAACGGAAACCGACGAGAAGGAATAATCACTGCGCATAAATTAAAATAAAGTTCTAGATAAAAATTTTAGCGAATAACGTTTTTCGTATTAATGTCATGAATTTATTTAGTTAATAAAAATTTTATAATCGTCCACGCATATGGATAGGCATAATGAATATGGATAATATAAAGTGACGGGCAAGATTTAGGGCGGAGTAATTCCAATATCGAGTTTATTTCATTCATGCGAGAGAGTTATAAATTTGGACAAATATAATACAATGCTAATAATAATAATTACAAAATATATATATATATAATAAAAAAAAGAAAAAGAAAAATGCACTGTTCATCTTCCCCGATGAACAGCTAGACCTAACCCTAGGTCTGTGACGCGCCGCGCGCCGCGGGCGCTTGGAGCCCCGCTCCCTCCCTCCTCGAGCTCCACCCGCCGGTCGCCATCGCCGCACCACCCTCGAGCCCCGTTGCCGCTGGCCGCCGTCCCATCGCCGCTGGCCGCCGTCGCCGTCACCGTCGAGCCCCGCGCCGGCCACCTCCCCTCCCTCCCCGGCCGGCTATAAAGCCCCCCGGCCGAGCCCCTTCTCCCCCACCCCTCCTCCTCCATTTCCCCTCTCCTCTCCTTGCTCTACTGCGCCGCCGCCGCCGATTGGAGCTCGGCGCCGCCGCGCCGCTGGCTGCCGCCTTGCCGCCGCGTTGCCGCCGGCCGCCGTCGCCCGGTCGCCGCCGCCGCCACCGCCGCCACCGCCTCCGTCGGTAAGCGCCGCCCGAGCCCCCTCCCCTCCCCTGCCGGTTGCTGCAAGAACAGAGAGAGAGAGAAGAGAGCAAGCACAGAGCAGAGCGAGACAGAGGAAGAAGAAGCAGAAAAAAAAAGGGAAAGAGAAAAAGAAAGGAAAAGATAGAAGAGAGAGAGAGAAAAATAAAAAAAAATAAATAATAAAATATGGAGAGATAAAATTTGGGGATTAGGAATTTAATTTTTATTCATCTCAAATTTATGAGCACACGTACTAGATTAATATAAAATACTAGTTTAGGAAATCGATATAGTCGTCGCCGTCGATTATTTTAGAAACACGAGTAAATTAAAACGGATATTTAATTAAAATTTAAAATTTTCACCTAATCGATTGTTCGTTTAAATTATCAATCTTTAGCAATGTACTTAGCCGATTATGTAGATTTTATTAGTTAAATTTCGCTAGTCGTTTATATGTAGATATAATCGGAAGATTAATTACCGGTCGTTTTTAAATGGCTATCGTAGGTCTGCGATCGTTCGATATCTATTTAAAAATTTATTTAGTCAGTATTTAGTTAGTGCTCACTCAATAGTTAGGTTATCGCTAAAATAACCGTCGCGATTATTTTAGCCGACTACTCACCGGATAGGGTCACCTTTCATTATCGGTATCTAATTTATTCGAGACGCGTAAATTAAATCGGGTTAATATTTTTGATCGGCTAGCACTAATATTTTAAGACAACGGTATTAAAAAAAATCAAAATAGGTCTACTTCATAAATAAAATGGAATTCGATAGCAACATTCAAACGCTCGCGCTCGATCTTTTCGTAATCGGATTTTGTTGGATTTTAATTGAATTCTAAATGAATTCAATTTCTTTCGCACGTAATGTTAGACACCGAGGGAGTTGCGAGTCCGACTGAGGATCAAGACCCGCAAGACTACGAGCAAGGCAAGTCATCACTATCCCTTGAACATGTTGATCCCAATTGCGAAATTACTTTGTTTACAAATAAAGATGCATGCAATGATAAACATCCTACTTATTGTTATGCCATGCCTTGAATGTTGTTCACCCCATATCCCCTTGTAACCATGTTACGTATGAGTCCCTAGTCAATTATGACAGATGCTTAGTAATGCTATCTTAGAACTTTGCATACTCATATTTATCAAAATGCTATATGCTTGGGCAATTACCTTGGGAAGGTAATCGAGATGCGGCATGTGGAGACATGAGCGCCACATTGCCATGACATTGATGACATGATTTGTGAAAAGAAGATAAAAATTAAAACAATTGTTTTTGACTGGGGCGGATGGTGGATTTGGGTGGTATCTGGAAAAGGCTAGCACCGTCCCCGGTCAATTAAGGACCGAGCCATGAAGCTAAGCATGAAACGACCCTCGTACAACCGTACTTCTCGGGTGGGTATAGACCTAGCGGAGTAAGTAACCGAGCGGAGGCAGTATCCCTGCATAGTGGATTTCTTAGTGTGTATGAGGGGCGGGGCCTACGGTGGGGTAGCCACCGGTAGGACCGCCACGTGTGAACCTAAATTTTAATATAACTTAATGCATGTGTGAGTTTTCCCCTTCCCGGGAGCGCCAGAACTCCTCTCACTGCTAGAAACCGTGTACGCCTAGAGTGCATGAGGATGTAAGTTCATGGAGCGGGTACTGCCAATGTGAGGTTATTGAAAGGCTTTGCCGTGACGCGTCTCATTCGTTGGGACTTCGGCTCATTTGTTGGGCAAGTTACGGAGTGCGGGTAAAGTGTACATCCACTGCAGTGTGAGTAATCAAATCTATTCGAATAGCCGTGCTCGCGGATAATGAGCACCGGGACATGTATTACACTTGGCTAGACTCTAAATTCTTAAACTGAATGGGATGGGTATGCATAATGACTTTTATGTGCTGGTGGTTCAACTTCTCGAGAAGCGAGAAGGGGTAGACCCCAGAAAATCATGACGACTCAATGGCGGGAAGCTATCCTTGGAGGACAATGGATGGTGGACAGAACCGCCGTTGATTAATGAACTATGGTATTAAAATTTGATCAGTATAAGCTTGGTCTTAGGCTTGTGAAAGGAATTGCAAAACTGGCTTTATGCAAAAGTGCCACAGCCGCCCTTGATATTTCCCCTAGCATATGCATTATTGCTGTGGTGGCTTGCTGGGTACGGTTGGTACTCACCCTTGCTATAAATAAAACATTCAGATGTGGGCGATGAGGTTCCCGAAGATCCGTATGAGTACTACCAGGAGGGTACGGAAGACGATGGAGCCTAGTAGGTCTTAGATTCGGTCGTTGCCTGTGGCAATGGCGTGCCGCTGCCTTATCTCCACTGCCTTACCTAATTTCTGCTTTTGGTTGTATTCCGGACCGGTTGGTCCTGTGTTCTAGACTATTGCCTTCGGGCCTATTATTGTAATATTTTGCGTAAGGTAATTATGTATGCACTCTTGATTATTGGCAATGTATTCGTGGGTACCAAACTACTTGATCCAGGGAAATGGTACTATGAACACGAGTGACTCCTGTTACAAAAACGGGGGTCTACAGGACGCGGGGTTTTGGCGCGCGTTCGGCGCCAAAATTATTTTCCGCGCGCCAATATCCGTCCCCGCACACCTTCGTCCCCAATCCTTTCGGCGGAAGCAGCCATGGCGCGGGAGGAAGCGGAGGCGAGCGTGGCGGCTGCACGGGAGCGGAAGAGCGCAGCTGCACGGGAGGAAGGTTCAATTTTATTTAAACCACAAAGCCTTCTTTCGTACATGCAACAAATAGGTATATAAAGATCATTTTTGTACTTGATCCACCATGTTTTATGTGTACATTCATGAATTAAATGACTTATAGACAGCCAAATAGACAAACCACTGTATGAGTTGTCTTTTCTGTTGTCTATGTGCATAGTTCCAGACACAAATAACCAGCAACCGTCTTAACCATTGCGGGTGCCCTTATGCGTCCAACTATTCCACTGTGATCTGTCACGACATCCAGTAACCAGGATCCGAGCACCCTGGGCCACGGCTCGGGTCATGGGCCGCATAGTAATGGATCCTCCTCCACCTAAGTATACGTTAGAAATCGTGGCCCATCAAGGTTTAGCCCAAGGCCCAGCGGCTAACCCTAATCCCCTGGAGCGAGAGACGCCAGCCAACACGATTCCCTACTTCTGCTCATTTGATCCTTTCCGCCACGCCACCGCTGCGCCGCGTTTCCACCGTGGATCTCTTCGGCTCTGCGCGCATTTGCATGGTGTTGCCGGCGGTTGGTGCGACTCAGATCGTCGTCGCCCCCTCAGGTTAAGGAGCAGAGGAGAGGTAAGGTACTGAGATACTAATGACATGAGTTTTTCAATCTTTATTTCTCCTATTTTCAAATGCCAAACTACCTAAATTACCTACAGATTTATTGATTCCATTATTCATGGCTTGCTTGCGAGCTTAAGGGCCTTTTTCTCCTGGTAAAGAAACCCCTGTAACTTTTAGCTGCCCCAAAAACCAGTGAAATCAGAATACCCATTATCCTGGCTGTTTGGGAGAAAAAAATATGCAAACCTTATGATTTGCACACGACCTAGTAATACTCCAATCCTCCAGAGAGAGTGGGAACATGAGCTAGTAGGACTCAAGCACTCAGCTAGCCCCCTGGTGTTGGAAAGTTAAGGGAGGCAGCACCCATATCACCATATGAGAAACTGGAGCTGAAGCTAGCCTAGTATCATCCAACAAGCTCCAAGTAGTATTAATTTAGGTTTTTAACATCTCATGAAAGGCAGGGCGTTACAGTGTCAATCAACCCACACCTTTCACTATTATATGTCGGCTATGGGAAAAATGGGTTGGAAATTGTTATGAAAAAACCCAATACTTTTTGTTGGCGGGTTTGAAAAGCAAAACTATTTCCAAGTGTCGCAATGCGGAGAGTTCTACTTATGTGGTGCGGCCTCATATTCACATTTAAGAACCGATTTCCTTAGGAATTCCATCCAAACATCTTATGGTGCGACTACACGGGTATTCTAAGATACCCATGGAAAAGTAAATTGTTGACTTATGTTTATCTTGTATGCAAGTAATTGTGGAACGCCGGGGGTTTAGGAGACAAAGTTTTGGATCAAGTTTTACAAACCCTTAATTATAGCCTCTATACATGGCACAGGGTACCGGACAAGTAGGTGTAGGAGAAATCACCGATATTCCTAAGTAGAGGAGAGCATTGTCGTGCTTGATGCTTAGTTCGTGGTTGCACACCAACTATGTGGCATGAGGTATTCATGGGTTAGCTTTAGAAAGGTCTTGTCACGAACTCCAGGTACTGATATAAGTACTTGGAGTCAGTTTTGTGTCACGTGGGTAAAGTGCACAACCTTTGCAGAATTTAGCTAAACTGTTCGAACAGTCGTGCCCATGATTAAGAACTAATGGTGAGGTGATTTTCTTAGCGTAAATTTGTTTGCCCGTGCTTTGTGAAATATGGTTTGTGTATGGGAATCGTTGCTGGAGTTGATCTGTGTGACTGAAGGATACCTAGGTGGTTTGAAACGGCCCTGTGTGACTCGGGATGTTGGATTGACATCATAGAGTATGTTTTCGGAGTGGAAGCAGAGTGGGGTAGGATATAAACGGCTTAGGAGAGACAAGATATAGGATAAATGAGTGAATGATTGAGATGATGTGAAATGAGGATAACCGATAGAGATGTTTCAGAAAGTGAAAAAAAACTAATAGAGAGTAAAGAGAAGAAAATAAATAAAACTAAAATTTGGCTTTTCCGCTTGAGTTATCGCAAAGAAACTCGCGGATGGATCAAGATAGTACCCCACACTTAGAAGTTTGAAATAAAGGATTTGCAAAATAATCCCAACCTTTCTTTGAAGACTGCATATGATTCACAGCTTTCAGTGGCTTGAGGAGTACGAAAGTACCCATCCCTTCTATTGTTGTTGTTTTCCTCCTCTTTCTAAGTTTAGGTTGATGAAGATGAAGGATAAGTTTCATCCCAAGACCCAAGCTACTGCTTATGGATTGGGGTTCTAGCCATGCTAAAGTTTCGCTGCTATTGTTTTTGGATGAAGATTGCTACTTAGGGATTACCCAAGGTTGCAACATAAATATGTAAATATATTATTAATATTGCAATGACTCATTTTATTACCTTGGGTACTGGCACTTATTTCCTAGTGAAAGGACCTTGATGTCTCCTAGAGGGGTGTGGGATGAATAGGCGTTTAAAATCTTTAAGAAAATGCTGAAGTTGAACTTTTCAGGTATTTCTTAATATTTTCGGATATTTCCAAAAATCTCAGATTTACAAACAAGCTAGCAAGACAAGAAAAAAGGAATAGCGGTACAATTAGGAAAATGATTACACAAATAACAAATAAACTACTAGTGGCACCAAATAGCAAAGAGAGATGAGTGAGAGAGAGATATCACCAGGATTCTTGTAAGACGATGTGTTCCCAAAGTTCAAATCCATGAGGGGATTCTACTCTCCATTGAGAAACTCACAATGAGCTGGGTCTTTTCTGACTCTATCCTCGTGAGGTTGCACAAATACACTCCTCCTTGCACTAAGGGTATCTCTTCCCTTTTAAAGGTGAGATCCGACCTTCACAAACTTCCTCGGCACACCACAAACAAATCGGTGTCTTGAGGTAAATTCCTAGTCGTCTAGGTGTCCTCAATCACCAAGAGTAACAAATGCAACAAAAATTTCTTGGGGTTGAATTGAGTCTCAACAAATCTTCACGAAGTCAACACCAAGCACTCAAACAAACTCAAATAAACCACTCACATACACACGGAATGCAAGCTTGTAGATTGTAGCACCCTATTTTTTTTTCTTTTCTTTTTATTTAATTAAAATTTCTCTCAATTAAAAAAATTGAGTTTAAAATTTGGTTTTTGTTTTGTGCCAAATAGATCTCAAAGTTCCCTCCCTGACATCTTCCCAGTTTTTATGTCAAATCCGTGGTCCAATCTAAATTCAAAAGTCCCTCAAAAATCCAATTCAAATCCCCCAAAATTTTCCTCCAAAATTCAATCTACAAATTCCTGGAAAAATGAGAAATCCCACTATTCATCCGGGCCCCTTTTCTCTCCTTTCTCTCCCCGGCACAACCCCTCTCTCTCCCTTTCCTTTTCTCCCCCGAGTGGGCCGGCCCACTCCCTCCCCTCTTTCTTTTTCCCTCCCCGGCCCAGCTCCCCCTCATCCCTTCTCTCCCTCCCAGCCCATGGGCCATCCCCGCGATCGGCCTGGCCCGGCCCACCCGGGTCGCCTCCTTCCTCCGGCCGCACGTGTGCCGCACGCGCCCACCGCCGCCGTCGCCGCCGCTCGCCGCGCCACCGCTCGCCGCGCCGCCGTTGCCGCGCGCCCCGCGCTGCGTCGAGCCCCGCGCCGCGCCGTGCGCCGCGCGCGTCACCTCGCCGCGTGGCTGTCCCGTCGCCGCGCCGCCGTCCCGTCCGGCCTCGAGCCACGCGCACGACGTGTCGCGCCGCGCCACCTCGAGCCCCGCACCACCACGTCGCCGTCCCGTCGCCGCACCCCCCGCCACGCGCCACCTATAAAAGGGGCCGAGCCCCGCCGCTCTCGCCATCCCTCACCGGCTCCTCTCTCTCTCTCACCGGTACTCTCTCCCTCTCCCCTCTCGGCCCCGCCACCGCCGACCGCCCTCCCCGGCCGTCGCCGTTTCCCGGCCGCCTCCGCCGCTCCCCGGGCGCCGCCGCCGCCCACGGCCGCCGCCTACCCTCCCCCGGCCACCTCGCCACCGCCGGCACCCAAGCCAGGCAAGCCTGGGAGAGGAGGAGGAAGACACACCCGACAGGTGGGCCCCCTACTCCCATACCTCTCTCTCCCCTCTCTTGACCGACAGGTGGGCCCCACCCCCACGCCGTCCGCTAAACGGGCGACCTCTTCATCTCCCTCTCCATCGGCCTTCCACCGGTGGCGCGTAGATCCGGTCGGGTGGGTTGGCGGTGGCAGTGGCAGCGACGGGTGACAAGGGTTTCCGGTGGCGACATCACTGATGAGTTCGTGCATGGATTGTTCTTGCTCATGTAGTTCTTGATAGATTGTTGTCCTTGATGGATCTGTGATGGATTGTTGTTGACTTGCGATTGATCTGCGTTGATTTGTGATTGTTGTTGACCGGGGGAATGAGTTGAATGGGTTAGCTCGAAAATATCGGCTCGGCTGGGCTTAGAGTCGGCTTCTCCTTTTCTTTGAATCGGGGAGAGCACAAAGGTGTCGGTTCTACGACCGACACCAATGACCTAGTGTCATTGGTGCCGGCTGGGAAACCGGCACCTATTGTTGGTTCCCAACCGACACCTATTACAGGTTTGTGTACTAGTGTACCAACGTACATATGTTTTTTGGGGGGCTTTGTAGCTTTTTTAATCGTATGTACGTATGTTTGTTTGGTGTTTTTTCATATGAACATCCGGCAAACAGTTTTTTCATTTGAAATTATTGGAAGCACACCGGATGCGTTCAAATGGTTGATATACTCTCTCCATCCCATTTTGATCATCCTTAAGGTTTTTATGTCTTCCCAAAATGATCATCATCTAACAAATATCTCTTTATTTATTTGTGCAAAGAGTAAATGTGCATCATGTGTTGCATGCAACCAATCAAGATTAATTTCCATTGGTGCAATGGCATGCACTATTTAAAACATGAGTAATCCACGGGACACGAAACAATGGAGCACCTTAATCGATAAGGATTAATTTGAGAATGATAAATGTGTTGGTGTCCTTGATCTTGGTGCGCTTTGCTTAAAGGATGCTCAAACAGGGATTTAAGTAGAAATTTTATTGTTCAAATGGGCAATTTGACGGGGGGTGTCGGGCCATCGCACTACTACAAAAATCATCTTTCGATACAGCCAAAACCTATGTTTTCATGCGGTTGGGGTGCCCGTATGCACGAGAGGGTCTGCAAAAATAGCGATTTTCGCATGCGGGTGCTTATGTGAGCCGCATGGAAAAATTAAAAACCAAACAAAATAAAAATCTCAAAAAAAAGGAAAATCGAAACCCCAGCTAGCTCCAATGATGGCGGCGGCGCGGATCCGCTGTCGCGGGCACAGCGCCGGCGGATCTGGTCATCGCACGCCTAGCACGCCCGAGCCCGCTGCCACCACCAACCGTCACGCTCGCGCCCGAGCCCGCCGTCGCCGCCGCCGTTGCACCCGCGCCCGAGCTTGCCGTCGCCACCGACCAACGCGCCCGAGCCCACTGCCCGCCGCCGCGCGAGACTATCTCCGCCTGCGCCCACCCGAGCCTGCTGTCGCCGCCCTCCACCCTGAGCTTGCAGTATGAGAAAGAGAGGAGAGAAGGTGAGAGAAAGAGAGAGGAGAGGACAAGATAAATAATGAGTAGGTGAGAGATGGAGAGAGGATATGAGGATGAAAAATTTTGAAGTATTGAGAGGGAAAGGAGGAGGTAATTCAGACTTATAGACATATTCTTAAGAGGCCTGCATGTGAAAATTGATTTTCGTATGAGATCCCTTAAGAGATCCGCATGTAAAAATAAGTTTATTTTTTATGCGAGTCTCTTAAGTAGCCGCATACAAAAATGAAAGATCGATTTTTATGTATGCAGGTAGTTACAATTCATCTGCAAAATAACGAGTAAAAAAAATCGTTTTCTGGTAGTGTCGACTCGCGGGGCCATGCGGAGACTCCGGACGGAAGACTTGTGAAGCGATCGGTCAACGGCATGCACTTACCTTCGATCCTTGACGCATCGTTTTCTGTCGTTGTTGATGATAGAAGACTAGTATACACAAAAATATACAAAGACTCAAATATCCTTGACGCATCGCTGTTGATGATAAAAAAATCTCAAATATACACGAAGTCTTGAGTACTCAGTCATCGGCACACACGATGCATGGATAAAAATTTAAAAGCGTGAGTCAAAACTTGTTCCGAGTCTCTCACGCCCTGCAGGGCTGCAGTATGATATATTTTTCATGTCTTCGCGGACCTTGGTATTTGATCTTCGATATAGAGGACCGTAAAATCGATCATAACTGAAGCGTGTGGAGTTGTGGGCAATGGTGATCCTACGTATATTTTCCCGGGGTCCTCGGACTCAGGGTAAATTATTCAATTATAACTAAATTATATGATATTTATTAGTATATAAGTAAAAAATTAGATAATTAGTACGTATTGGACCCCCGGTAATTTTTGTTCTGGGTTCATCACTGGTTGTGGGTGCGTAAGTATTCCATAACACACGCACATATTCCCTGAATTCCTGAATTCCCGTATGTTCGTTTCTAACCCATGCTCACATAGACGGTTCATGTTTGGCGTCATCACCATAATTTTTGAAATTGTCCATGTGTGTCTAATATTTACGGACACTAGGAAGATAACCCGCTCATTCACGGGCATACGTGTTAGTTTGTTTTGAAAATAGTTCTAACAAAACAAATTAATTAAAAGGTATTTTCTATTTTTAATTGAGTGTTCATTATATTTTTTCCTTAAAGAAATCTCGACAAACTTTTATTGGTAAGAAATGTATTTTCTTACCACCCTACTAGCCCTCTCTTCAATTGCTTCATATATATGCAATTCGTTATGTATGTGAACCAATAAAGATAGAAAAGTTCTTTAAAAAATATTTATTGTATTTTGAATTTAGTGATTGAATGATTCTAATTTTGAATTTGTATTCAAATCAAATTATTGTTTTATTCTAAATTGTCTTTTTAGGGATTTGAAATTGTACTTAATCTCGTATCATGTTGTATTTAGACTCTTCTTTTAATACTTATTTTATTATTTCAAATTTAAGATATTTATAACTTATACATTTCTATGGACTCTTGATATTTTATATTCTACATCGAATCTTGTTATATTTTTTAGTATTAATGATTTTTTTTATTCTCTAATGTGTATTTTAATCAAATTGCTTCTTTTATTTTTTTCTGAATTTAATTACAAACTCTTGTAGTGATGCAGCTGTCACCATCGGCCTCGATCATCACGTCGATCTCCTCATCAGTGAGCCTCTCCTGATGCATTAATTGAACATGATGTAGCAGGGCTCGGTGTTAGAGATGAAGCCATTTTCTAGTCCTCGTCGAAGATCGTGGAATGTCTACCTCTGCTCCTCCTCTCATTCCTTGCCCTTCACCTAATATTAAGTTGTTACCAACTATATATACATACATGTTCACCAACCTGTGCATTTATAAGATATTATTGTCATTATTATAAATATTAATATAGTAGTTCTAATTACATTAAATCTATGTTTTTGGATCTATATTTTTCTCATGATTGATTTGTGATTATTAGAATTGTCTCAAATTGTATTTATATTTTATTTTTATAAAGCTTTGAAACATATTAGATTTTGTAAGTGGAAGTATTTTTTCGTTCAAGAATGTATTACAATTCTCAACTTTGTTTTTTTTGCAATTATTTCTATTTTATGATTTGGAAGAATTAAATTGGTATATATTTTCATCTGTGTTGTATTGTTTACAATTTATTTTAGATTTTTCATACTAAACTTTGAATTGGTTTGATATATTAGGGTAATTTAATACTTTCCCATTTGATTTATAATGATTTTACAATAGAGGTCGATGCTAAAACAAATGGTATGATTAAAAAAACTAAAAAGCAAAAATTTATGTGTTTACGTTATTAAGAAATTTTCAGAATGTTACAATGTTATTAATGGATAATTTGACTCTAGACGTTTCAGAAGGAAAATGCTAACTACCAAAAGGATTACTGTTTAGTGAGTGTTCCTCCAAAATATTCCTGGTAACATTCTTGACCACAATAAAACATTTTCATATACTTATAAATGGCAAGTGGGCCATGCGTTCATCACATATTTATATTGAATGGTTCCCGAGTTCTTTTACATAGTTTTCCCTCAACGTTGATCCTCTGGTCAACGTACAAGGTGGGATGGATGGCGTTTGATATTCCCTGGTGTAACTTGGTTACGCACGGTAATTATTCATGTTACGGGGTGCCTAGACATGACACACGGGAACAGTTCAGTGTTACATAGTGTCTTCCTCTAACACCCAGTAGCTTACCCAGTGCCATTGCAAGCACCCCGTAACCATGGAAAACACTAGGGTACCTAGTCTCCCGATCTGGTAGTGAGAGGATCGACCGTCAAATCGATCATAACTGAAGCGTGTGGAGTTGTGGGTGCGTAAGTATTCCATAACACACGTACATATTTCCTGATTTCCCGTATGTTCGTTTCTAACCCATGCTCACGTAGACGGTTCATGTTTGGTGTCATCACCATAATTTTTGAATTTATCCATGTGTGTCTAATATTTACGGACACTAGGAAGATAACCCGCTCATTCACGGGCATACGTGTTAGTTTGTTTTGAAAATAGTTCTAACAAAACAAATTAATTAAACTAAGGTATTTTCTATTTTTTAATTGAGTGTTCATTATTTTTTTCCTTAAAGAAATCTTGACAAACTTTTATTAGTAAGAAATGTATTTTTTACCACCCTACTAGCCCACTCTTTAATTGCTTCATATATATGCAATTCGTTATGCATGTGAACCAATAAAGATAGAAAGTTCTTTAAAAAATATTTATTGTATTTTGAATTTAGTGATTGAGTGATTCTAATTTTGAATTTGTATTCAAATCAAATTATTGTTTTGTTCTAAATTGTCTTTTTAGGGATTTGAAATTGTACTTAATCTCGTATCATGTTGTATTTAGACTCTTCTTTTAATACTTATTTTATTATTTCAAATTTAAGATATTTACAACTTATACATTTATATGGACTCTTTATTTTATATTCTACATCGAATCTTGTTATATTTTTTAGTATTAATGATTTTTTTTATTTTTTAATGTGTATTTTAGTCAAATTGCTTCTTTTATTTTTTTTCTGAATTCAATTACAAACTCCCTGTAGTGATGCAGCTGTCACCATCGGCCTCGCGGATCATCACGTCGATCTTCTCATCAGTGAACCTCTCCTGATGCATTGAACATGATTTGGCAGGGCTCGGTGTTAGAGATGAAGCCATTTTCTAGTCCTTGTCGAAGACGTGGAACGTCTCCCTCTGCTCCTCCTCTCAGTCCTTGCCATTCACCTAATCATCTAGTGCGCTATTAGACCTAGGAACTTGTGGAAGTCTCATTGCTATCGCTGCCGTCGGTGTCCACCTCTCCGTCGGTTTCAGGCCCAGAGTATGCATCATGGTTCCAAGCTCCTTGGTGGTGATTGAACACGAATTTTAGACTCACATATTTGAATTCATTCATCGCTTTCGAAGTGCTATTGTGCTCAAATATTTGTAGTCAGAACAACCTCACTATCTAACTTCTATATAGCAAATATGGGTAATATGGATCTTGGATTATGTATTTAGTTACAAATAACACAACAATTCAAACAAATGGAGAAAAGTACATGTAACTTGAGAGTCATGATCATTAGCTATTTTTTTAATATATTATGTGTTAGCTAGAAAGTAGGAGAGGAGAGTTAGATCCTAGAGGCGAGTAGGAGGGTGGAGGGAGTACGTACGTGCGTGCTCACATAGGTATTTGCTCAGACTTTTAAAAAGACACACACATATATACAATATCTTATCCAGTGTGTGTTATAATTAAAACGCACATAATGTTAGTAATAGTGGAATCATCACAAATCTTCATATTAAATCTACCAGTTTTACTATCAATATTTAAGAACATATCACGTGTAACATGTAGTAAAATATTTTATGTGTGAGACACGTCTTAGTTATTTATATACATATATATGACCACACACTATGAATGTTTACACGCTTGGTACTAATCACAGTAACCACCTTTGTGGCTAGATAGACATATGTTAAGATTAAAGAAGTTGTCACATAGCGTCTCACTATCGATAAGCTAATACGTTGCCTACCAAAAAAAAAAAGTTAGCAATAAACGCTATCATCCTTGTTGAGTCGGAAACTTAAATCTTAGGTGGCATGTTCCACCACTGAGAGACGCTTAGTTCGTAACATCCATTTATATTATAGTAAGTTTATGGTGTTACGGTAATATTCTTCAAAGAAAATTTGAGTATATCATTTCTTTTCTTTTGGACTAAGAATTTCATAAATTATTAGATTACTGGAAATTTAAAAGTTAGGCCAATGTTATCCAAGATATTAAACAACTTCAAGGGTCGTTTATATTTTTTTTATTGCATGGAAAACCTATATGCACATATATCCATGTGCGTAATTTTACACACTTCTTGGAGCATTTACTTTAAATCAGCTATAATATAGATATAAATGTTTAACCCCTAATATATTTTGGTTGTTATTTTTTTATCTGGCCTGTCAGCCTTGAGTAAACTGGCACGTAACATGTTAGAATCAAATGGGCTGGACCCAATTTAATCCTAGTATATTTTATGGATCTAAATTAATGTTAAAAGGATTAATACCACCTTGAAAACCAACGAGAACGAACCTCAACTTAAATATGCTACTTTATGAGAGTACTTATTAAGCGGTTGAGGTGGTGGTGATACTGCCGCGCACGCACTAGGCTGGGGCCATGGGTGAGGGTGAGGCGTGACCGGTGGGCATACAGGGACGATTGCCTGCCTCCCTAATGTTATCTTTTGTTTTGATGAACAAAGGTGTAACCAACGGGTGACATTACTTGAAGTAATGGATGAGACCTCAATGTGCACGTTATCTCCCCTACTAGCATAGACAGAAACCTCTCTCGGTTCTGAGCACTTTGCGTGCACGGGTGTTCAGGACGAGGTTATCTCTCCCACTGGGAAAGACAGAAGCCTATCTCGGTTCTAAGAACTTGCGTGACATTACTTGAAGTAATGGATGAGACCTCAATGTGCACGTTATCTCCCCTACTAGCATAGACAGAAACCTCTCTCGGTTCTGAGCACTTTACGCGCACGGGTGTTCAGGACGAGGTTATCTCTCCCACCGGGAAAGACAGAAGCCTATCTCGGTTCTAAGAACTTGCACGCACGAGTATTCGGGACGAGCAAACCTCCAGAACTTCGTTCGCTTGAGTACGTACACGGGTAGGTGAGTGATCAAGTTTTTGGGCAGCGTGCACGTTCTTCGCACGACTGCTCTTGGCATTGCATCTCTTTCCACTACATCAACATGCCGACCAGTACCCTGAATGGCGGCAACGGAGGTGGAGGCGAGAACTGTAACGACAACGGCAATGGAGGCAACAACACCAACCATGCCTTATCCAGTATCGGAACGTTCTCTATGTATATCACTCTATCCACCTTTGTGTTAAACATGTTTTTAGATGATGCTATTACTATTAGCATTCATATTTACCATTACAACTGAATCATCCTATTATATACATGTTATGTTTAATATGTTTTTTCTGGATTAAAATATATCGAATCATGACTATATTCCCAACATAACATACTGGTATATATTTCACACTACCAAACAATGAAACACGCATGGGTGTTTTCTCTGAACCTAACTAATTAACATTGAAACACCAGATGTGCTAAGAAAACCAGCGGCCCACAGCTAAGCCAAATTGCTGGAGATGTCATTGTTCCAAACTGACAATTTGCCTTCTAAGCCACGTGGGGCCCTGCAAAGACTCTGGACAGAAGACTTTAGATCAAGTCAATCAACGGTGATGCATTCTTGTCCCTACAGAGGGACTTACTCTCGTTTTGTGCAAGTAGTCTTAAAAATCCTAAAATTTGAAAAAAGATAGTAATAAAAAATTAGTAAGATCACGACGAAACTACAGATTGGACGCCCAATTTTTTTCCAAAAAGTCGGGCACCCATCTCTAGCTATGGAGCCTGCACTCCCTGTTAACTGTCCACTTGTACGCACTCCATTCCCTGGGACGGCTGAGCACTACTTTTTTTTTTTTTATCTTTGTGTCTCTGACATGCATGCAACCAATCATATACTCCCTCCGTCCCATAAAAACCAATCTAGTATTGGATGTGATATTTTCTAGTACATTAAATTTGGACATGATCTTGTCCAGATTCGTTACACTAGAAAATATCTCATCTAATACTATGTTTTTTTATGGAGGTAGTATGTGTATCTCTTTAGTCGCATGCAATAACATTCAAAATGTTTGTTCTTTTAAACTATCCATCCAATCTTAGATCTAATTCAACCATTGTATTTGTCGCAATTAAATTTTTATAACAAAATCTCGCATGACTATTTTCTGATAAAAGATATTGTTTTATTTTTTAGCTAAGGTTCTCTTTTTTATGCTGCTGTCAACAGCAAAAATTAGCATCATATTCAGAGAAGAAGAAGGCAAATCGAAGCGGATTTGGTGAGGGATCAAGTCGGATCGAGAAAACAGACTGCACATCGGCTGAGCCACGTATCGGCTGGAAAAACAGAGTCGGACACGATTCAGCCAATAAGGAAAGTAGCCGATACGGGTTGACTTGAGCTCAGTATGGACCAGGATTGGAATAACCGTTATTACCGTTCAGAGATAGAGCTCATTTAAGGCAATTGTATCTATTAATTAGGATATTAATGTTGGTTTGAATTAGAGATGTGGTAAGAGTTTGCCATGTGGACTTGTTCATTTATTATTATCTTTAGGAAAGTTTGAGTCATGTCCGCTATGGATAAGTTTTGTATCTTGGGTATAAATATAAACCCGTGACCATTGTAAAAATGAGGAATCCAATCAATACAATTTTCGGCGCATCGCCACCTTTTTCCTTTTACTTTTCAATGAGTTCATGCTTCAAGTCGGGGATTGGCTACGGTCTCTCAGCAAGAGGTAACTTATCTCGATGGCTTGCATTATCGGGGCTTTTATATCATTTTAGATGTATTAATCTCGTTCTTGTAACCATATTTTATCATATATTCTGGTTAATCTAGTTCAGTAATTCGATTTCATCGTATCGGCTGATACACATTTTAGGGTTTATATCAATACCAGCTAAGGCTGCGTTCGCACAATCTGTTCCCAACCGCGCACAGTGTTTACGAAAAACGGAGCGATCCATTAGCGCGTGATTAATTAAGTTTTTGCTAAATTTTTTTTCAAAAATGGATTAATTTGATTTTTTAAAGCAACTTTTGTATAGAAACTTTTTGCAAAATACACACCGTTTAGTAGTTTGAAAAGCGTGCGCGCGGAAAACGAGGGAGAGGAGTTGGGAAGAGGGGGAGAAGAACACAGCCTAAATCGTCTTACTAGATTAAATTAACTAGCATATCCACCATGCTGAAAAGTGATTAATTACTTGATTGTTTAGACTTTAGGTTTCTTTACATACTTTGTGATGCATCATCCCTAGCCGTGTTTAGAACCTTAAAATCTAACCTGGAATTAATCATAATTAAGGATAGTATCAGGGTTTCAGCCGATCTTACTTAATATGCATTAACTTGCGTTTTATGTATATTCGCCACTTATATAGACAGACCACTTTATATAAATATATCGAGTATTAGTCAATCTAGATCAGATCATCACATCTAAAATTAATCATTATTTTGTATATTTATTTAGATTGATTTACCTATATAAGTTTATACTAGAGTAATAGCTAGAATATTATCCACTTTGCTCTAAATATTGGATCATCGGCTATTTCCATAATATTATCTAAAAAGAGATTGATAAAAACCAAATAGATATATTAGAGCCGATGTAATATATTTAGGGTTTTGCTTTACTTGTTTTATCATAATTCACTGTCGATTTGGTCTAACTACATCGGTTAAGACCTTTAGTGATACGATATCGGCTCATCAGTCGATCGGTTATCGTTCATTTAACTCTATTGTTTGTCTTTCTTGTTGGTTGTAGATTAAACCAGCTAGCACGCTCTTAACACTTAAGGTAAGACGTGGACCTGCACTGGAGTAAAGCAAATTTTCCAGACCACCGTGTTTTGTATCAACAGTTGCACATCATATTCTTTATATATTTTGATACGTACTTCCTGATGTTTCACTAGGAAGGTTGCAGTTGTTGCATGTGATGTTCTTGATGTTTTAGTAAGACTTTTGTGATATTTCTTACAATTAAATATTCCAATAAAATTAAGTATTCGAATACATATAATATGTTCCATATGAGTTCTTTTTAAGTTTCATTAGTTGGGAGTCAATGTTTTCTGCAGTGCTAGTGGTTGTTGCAGTATGACGTCATGAGGCATTTTTCCCCTTGCATGCATGCATGCGCTGCATGCTTTTTTTTTTTTTTTTTTTTGCATACGGTTGATAAGGCCCGATGTTTTGGTTGGGCGTCGGTCGCCCGAGGCAGAGCATTATCGATAAGATCAATATGAAATGGCGGAACCAGAAATTCAGGCTGGATTCTACACATATAAATAACCATTTCATATAAAACATAAAAGTTGAGGATAATATGCATTAAAGTGAATGAGTGACATAGATCAGGTAGAGGCAGTTCATAGTACGATAATCTCAAGAATTTGAGTACATTATATAGTAATAACTAAAGTCTAAAGAAGCCCAGTGTTGAGAAAAAGTCCTAGAACGGAATATTGGGCCCTAAAAAGTATATGGATACGTAACATATACCTAGAGTTGCTATGTTATAACCTATACACAAATTTTTGTTTCACAAAAATGTTGGGTATACGCATAAGTAACATACCTAGAATTCCTATGTATAGCTTATATATAAATTTTTGTTTGACAAAAAAATATACGTGGTTTCTAATTGTTGTTAATTTGGCAATGCATATTTATGCACTATACCGAATAATCTACACGGTAAACTTTGTTTTGTATACTTTTATGAGTAATTGGATGGTGTAAAAAAGTCAACATGCTACTTATTTTCAAAACATGTACGGGTCTTAAAATTGTTGGTTTAATTGCGTGCTAAAATTGAATTTGTCATTTAATAGTTATGGTTTTGAATCATTTATTTAATAAGTAGTCAATTACCATGAAAAAAGAGAAGTGTTAGAGTACAAAGCGGTAGCAAGAAAGATTGATTTCTCATTGATTATAGTGTTCAGTATATACGTAAGGATACGGTAGCAACTGAGCGCTATGAGTAGAGAAAGGTGCACAGCCAACCGCCATGGTTCCTTCTATGTTGGTTGTAGGAGCGGAAGGCTTTGCAGCCGCAATGCCTATTTCACTGGGTGCCAATCCCATCTATATCTTGGATGAATGAGATCACCTAAGATTTCAGAGCATGCGGTAGCCGGTAGGGAATTTGGTGGCGATCGCGCACACGTATTTTTTCCTATAGAGACAAGTAATTAACAGTACGTAAATACTTAGAAATCAGGTGGGATTAGGCCTTTTTAATCTAATCCAATGAGAGGATTTGCCGGTTATACATTTTTTTGACATGCAACACGTACATATATATACGAACTACGTATTTACGTGTTAGAGATAGGACTAGAAGGGTGATTAGCCGGGATGATCATGAAGAGTGATTAGCAGGATTTTTTAATTCTAATCCAATGGCTATCTACGATTTAACTGAAAAATCGAGGGATATGTATTTTTTATTTTCAAAATTTTTGGAATTTCGAGGCTTTGTATTCTTAGAAAAGATATGATGGTATAATAAAGATTTAAGTGAAAATCGTTGGGCAAATATTTTTATTAAAAATATTCTAAAATAATGGGTACACAGCATAATATAATTGGTGTAAAGTTTGTTTTTAAAGTATTGAAGAGCTAATTTATTTACGCCTGTTTGTAAAGAGTGATATAATAATATAGTAAATGTTTGTAAAGTAACTATTATTTAAATTTTATTATCACTAATAATAATTATTATTATTATCTTAACTATATGCGTAAAAAAGAAAACAAGAAAAAAAAGGAATGTCAATGTTTATACGTACGTTCCTACTTAACAGAAGGAAAGGTGAGACTATGTAAGGGAGAAGTTTGGTCGGTTTGTTTTCAGAAATCTAATCTAATTGCTTATAATATTGTACCCATCGATTTAAATGAAAATCGATGAATGGATGTTTTATTTTTTTCTCAGAGTTTCTAAGTTTTTTTTAATTTATTAGAGCGCCAAGTGATGGCTAAAAGCGTTTAAGAAAGTTAGATTAAGATGGGAGTTACCACACTCTACACACACTACTGCCCCTTTTTTAAATATACTCAATAGTTGAGTCTATATACTTTTAACCATTCATCCTATTTAAAAATTTTAATACAAATATAAAAAAGTACAAGTTGTGTTTAAAAAACCTTTAAAGATAAAATAAGTCATAATAAAATATATTGTATTTATACTATATTTCTGAATAAAATGATTGATCAAATGTATGTGTAAAAGTTAATTGTATTACATATTTAAAAAGGGAGGGAGAAAAATTTACAAGGCTAGTCTTCAAAAGAAAAATTACAAGGCTAAGTAACACATACATATATAGAAGATACACTGCATTTTATTAACACAATAGAGAAATATATAGCATAAAGCTTGGCACCGGATGTACGTAGTAAAGGCTATCGGTGTTCATACGTTTTGAGCTGGACCAGTGGGTCGCTCCAAGATGCCACCATGAGTAAGCAAAGCCCAGAGATGTGTGATGAACTCTCCTCCCCTGGGAAGAGTTTCCAGGTGCGCTTTGGCATCATTCGAAGGTGCAATGTACAGCATCATCTCTACCCAAAAATCACACAGCACCTTCCATCTCCGCCACGGGTGATCGATCCCGATGAGATTGTTTGCGAGCCGACCGCCCACGACGAGGAGGCGGTTGTCGCCACGGTCCTGGCTTAGTAGCGCTTGCTTCCGCTCCTGCATTGTCTTCAGGCCGCCCAGCAATTCGTGGGCTTCGTCGACCATGGCGTCAAATATGGATTCGGAGACGAAGCTATGATCCGGTAACAATTCCGGAGCAAAGGCTACTAGGTAGGCACAGTACCTTGACAAGCTACGAGCTACGTGACAATTAGTAGTTCTACTCTCCATTGGGTGCTTTTCTTCGTCTTCCACCTCGCAAAGAGTAGTGGCGATGTGCCAAGCTATTATGGTGTGTGTTGTTGTTGGGAGTGTGGTGCATGACCATGAGAGTTCATCGAATACCTCGTTAGCGTGCAAAGATATGACACCGTTTCCCAGTTGGCCATCTCTATTCTTCAGGGTTTCTATAACGGTTCTCTTTAGATCCATGGATAATCTGACACGCTTATCTTCCTTGCGGCCCTTCTTGGTCTTATCGACCAAGGAGAAGGTAGCATAGTACAGTATGTTCATCGGTTTGTAGTCAAAACTTTTGATCAGTGTGTACTGACCAAGTTTATCTTCCCAGCTCCGGAAGTACTTGAGGCTCGTGATGCATCCAATCGACTTGGCGACCAATTCGCTGCTGTTCCATGAATTTCTGATAACATATTTCGATATCATGGCTACTTTGGTCCAGGCCGAGGCCAGGTATATGTACACCTGTAAACCCTCAAGCAGAGCGATTGCGATCACTGTTACAGAGGTGAAGAGAGCGTCATAGTTCCTGTGGTTAGCATTGATGAGGAATATGAGCTCATCTTCTTCGGGTACCCGGAGGAAATGCTGGAACAGCTTGTAGGCAAGCCAACCGCAGGTCGGGACCATGGCAAAAGACAACATGACGAACAGATGGTGACTGTTATAGATAAGGAAGTACTTTGTGTAGAAGTAGTCATGCACGAAGGCTAACTCTACCTCGATGACCCTGAAGGCTCGATCCCAGTACCTGTCGCCATGGAGCAGGCCACCGAAGAGGAAGTCGCGGGTCTTGTCGAGATTTGATTCGGCGAGCACCTGGAAGCCGGCAAATCTGCGGTTCAGCATCTTGGACAAGGCCATGGAGAGGCACACGTCCTTGAGCCTGCCGCCATTGCCACCGGAGAGCAAACTCCCATTGCACGCCCAGATACGTTCAACGGTAACGAGCCTTGCACGATCATTGTTGTTGTACCTAATATGGTACTCGGGAGGCTCAGGATTCTGCTTGTCCTCTCCTGCAACCACATAGCCGTACCCTTGCATGTTGACGGGGTTTCGTTGGACCTCCTCGCCGGCAGGGCGCAAGTGCTCGTAGCTCATGTAGTCGGCCACCCATTTGGTACTCTTGGAGAGCCTGGAGTGTCTACTGGCTAGCTTGAACGACGCGACCCGTGTGCCGGATTTTAATATGACTATGGAGTATATGACCCATAGAGTGTACTGGAAATCCGAGCCACCAGAGGAGCCCATAAGCCAACCCACCCAGAAAGACTGGATGAGCTGCTTCAAGTAGAACGTCTTCCAGTTGTCGTTGTCTAGTAGGCTATAAGCAGAGAAAGAATCGGCGCTACCGAGGAAGATGAAGAGGATGACGGCCCAGACGGAGAAGAGGCTGTTCTTGTAAAGGGACGACTGCATCAGGCCCAGGGTGTAGCTCACCATGGGGATGGAAGCAGCGTACGCCACCCAGATGGTCATTTTGACAGCCTCACAGCTGGACCGCCGGCGGTAGGAGCCGAGTAGGAGAAAGACGAACAGCCCGACGACGCCCAGGAACACGAGAACCTCGATGCGGATCAATCGCAACTTTGGACTGTTGAGCCCGTGAGCCATATCGACGAGTAGTGCCATATACGTAAATATGCTAGCTAGGCTAGGTGTTGGTGTACGTACTGGCTATTACTGTATATATAGGCAGCAGTTGCACGAAGGATCGATAGCCCTACCAGCTAGCTAGCGAGGTCGATCATCGATAATTTATCTGCATTGGCATGCATGGACGACCTCTTCCCGGCCGGTCCTCCTTAAATCTTAATCATACACAAATGGGCAAGTGGCCGCCCGGCTCTTAATTATCCAATCGATCTCTTAAGTTTTGCCCGATGTTATGAACCGAAGACTTCACCAAGTCACCCGAAGACCATTTCCAAGCTTGCACTTAAATATTGGACACTGATCCTCTCGTTAATTTGTACCTCAGCTCTATTAATTAAGGAGCAAAACGCACAGTATAGTGTGTTAGGGTAAGTTTTGCCTCCTCCTTTTTAATTACTAGCTCTATTAGATTTTTATGGACACGCTTCTATATATTTTCTTAACACGGTACGTACCGTTGAATCCTCCTTGAAACAACACACACATATAAATTCCTTTTAAAAAACATATATATTGTTCAATAACACGATAGTAATAATATGCACCCTGCCCGTTCGAAAATATAAGATGCCCATATTAATTTTTGCAAAGTTAACATTTGAAAATTTGTACTAATCAATGTTTAGTGTTATTCCTGTAGTACCACTAGATTCGTATTTGAAAATATATTCATACGATGTTAATTTTGTACTGTTGATAATATATTATTAAACAATTAATGGTCAAAATATCATAAAGTTTGTTTAAAAATTAGTTGAAGTATAATATTGGAGACTACGTAGGCACATAATGTGCTTTATATTTTTCAAACTGAGGGAGTATATATATTAGCATATGTTTCAGTCAGAGAGTTCTGTCATTTTCGTATCAATCAGATAGACATGTTTGATTTTGCTAGCTAGGTGCTTATTTATATTAATCTGAGTTCCAGTTCATGAACAACGGTTATTTTAAATCTTTTTTGTTTTGTTATCGGCATCTCGATTCCCTTCTGTTTATGCAACGTTATTTATGTGAAAGAATTTCAGAATTTCAGCACGAAAATTTCTAACCATCGACTTTACGGACACTAGTGCAGATCCTCTCATGGTTGTAATATAACTGGATTTTGCGGGCCGTCACAAAGAATACATCTCAAACGGGTCTAAAAAAAGGCCGATTGAGATATGGTCAGAGAGACATGTTAAATGTGTATAGAATTTAAGCCCGTCATAGATGACACATATCTGTGACGGGCCTAAACTAGGGCCCGATTGAGATAACCTTAAATATCTCAATCGGGCCGTAGTTGGAGTCCGTCACAGATGACCATCATCCGTGACGAGCACCAACTTGAGACCCGATTGAGATAACAACTAGGCCCGTCACAGATGACTCATCAGTGACGGGCTATATACTAATGCCTACAACTATTGTATTGGTCTTTTTTTACAAATAAGTTCATTTGAACTCAAATTCAAAATTTGACAACTTCGAACAAAAGTTGGGGTTAATAAATGATTTCAAATGGAAAAGTCACCAAAATCAAAGTTACAGAACTCATCGAGGTGCAAAATTTTTATTTTGGTCATTTCTCCATCTGACTCTATTTGAACAATTTGAAATTTGAAATTCAAAATTTAAGAAATTCAAATAGAATTTTTTGTTAGTGAACGACTTCAACTGAAAAAGTCATCAACAACAAAGTTGTATAACTCATCAAGATCTATAACTTTTAGTGTGGTCATTTTTCCATATAACATTTTTTGAACAGTTTGAATTTGAATTTGAAAATATGACAACTTCAAACAACATTTTCAAATACTAAATGATTTCAATTGAAAAAGTCATAAACAACAAAATTGTATAACTCATCAAGATCTAAACTTTTTATTTTTATCATTTCTTCATTCGACAAAGTGTTAGTAACATTTTTCACAAATTTTACATATATGTGTTATAGTTTATAAAACCAGATAAGAGATACGTCAATTTTGTGAACAATGTTAGTATCACTTTGTCGGATGAAAAAATGATCAAAATAAAAGTTTTAGATCTTGATGAGTTATTCAACTTTGTTGTTGATAACATTTTCAGTTCAAATCATTTAGTATTTGAAAATATTGTTTGAAGTTGTCATATTTTCAAATTCAAATTCAAACTGTTCAAAAAATATTATATAGAAAAATAACCAAAATAAAAGTTATAGACCCTGATGAGTTATACAACTTTGTTATTGATGACTTTTTCAGTTGAAGTAGTTCACTAACAAAAAAATTCTATTTGAATTTCTTAAATTTTGAATTTCAAATTTCAAATTGTTCAAATAGAGTCAGATGGAGAAATGACCAAAATAAAAATTTTGCACCTCGATGAGTTCTACAACTTTGATTTTGGTGACTTTTCCATTTGAAATAATTTATTAACCCCAATTTTTGTTCGAAGTTGTCAAATTTTGAAAATTCAAAATTTGAATAGTTCAAATGAACTTATTTGTACAAATGACCAATACAAAAGTTATAGGTATCAATGAGTTATACAATTTTGTTGTTTGTAATTTTTACATTTGACACACAAAAATCAACCTAAACTTAAATTTAAAGCTCTCATAAATTGAAAATAAAAAATACCACATAAAACATTTCATATGGTAAATGGAAAAATACTCATCGGTGACGGGCATTATTTAATGCCCGATAGAGATAGGTCATCTCAATCGGGGATGTGAAATATGTGATCAAAATGGATGTTATGTGAATGTGGTTGTGTTAAATATATTGATGGTTGTGTATGTAAATAAATGTATATTAATGGGTGATATTGGGGTGTGACATTCTGGCCCAAGACTTAATAGGATTAATAGAATACTCATACCAAAAAGTTACAATTTCTTTTCCGGAAGCCGATCTCCAAAGAACTTTGATGTTAAGCGTGCTTGGCCTGGAGCAATTTCGGGACGGGTGACCGACCGGGAAGAACGGTGCACACGAGTGAGGACAAAAAATACCACCTGGGAGAGAGGCGGGACTGCATGACACGCCTAACAAATGCTTGAGACTAGCCAAAAAATAAAATTTATTTTTTTTTGGGATTATACTCATCTGTGACGGGCCTAAACTATAGCCCGTCACAGATGACCCTCATCTGTGACGGGCCTAAACTATGGCATGTCACAGATGACCCTTATCTGTGACGGACCTAAACTCACGGGCTATAGTTTAGGCCCGATTGAGATAGGTCATCCGTGACGGGCTATAGTTTGACTAGTCGTCTGGGTCAAAGCTATTAGTGACGGACTTTAATTAAGGCCCGGTTGAGATAGCTTCATCCGTGACGGCCGTTTGCCCGATTGAGATAACTTTTCACATCTGTGACCTCTAGGTTGTGACGGACGCCATGCCCGATTGAGATGGGGGTTACCGCCCGATTGAGATGGGGGTTACCGTTCTAGTGGAATAGGTAGCACCCTCGCTGAGGTGGAGTAGCGACGTGACAAATTTCCTAAGTAGCGACATTTTAATTTGCACTATGATCGTCCCATCTAGCCAAGTTATTGTATGTTTTTACTGTATCTCTATGTTTTGTTTAGGTTTCGAGTTCTACCACACCTACCATGCTACTCCCACCATCCCAAAATATAATAACTTCTAGTATTTAGATTTTGTCCTAAAATATAATAAATTCTCTGCCAACATTCTCTTTCCAACCAATTACAACATTCTACCATTTTTTCCCACCTACCTCCACTTCTCAACCAATCACAATATTTTTCCATTCAACTTTATTTACTTTTTAATAATTGTATCCAACTCTAAAATTTCTTATATTATTGGATGGAGGTAGAATTTTTTTACTGTTAGCGTAATTTACTCTACTTAATTATTGGAAGATGTATCCTCTCTTACTACAAAGTTATAATCTACTAATTCCTAAAGCTTAACATGTAAAGATGCTATATCATCATCCACTAACAGTTATTACATTTAAATATTATGCAAGCATGTTATATTATCTATAATTTAATAATTTATTAAATTTTAGAGGTTTAATTTAAAAGTAATCATGTTAAATCATCCCATATAGTTCACACAGTATTTCAATATATCTTTTCATCATTTTTTATAATATCATATATACCTATATAGTTCATCCTCATTTTGTTCATGTTATTTTTCCTTTATCTCATTAAGTTATATTACATCAATTATTTTTAGTTCTTAGATGATTAATCTATGATTCAAATTATCTCTCTTCTTTTTTTCTCTCATTAAAACATATCATCTCAATTTTTAGCCCTTATAGATGTATGGTTTAAATTATCTTCCTTCTTTTGTTCTCTCATAAAGCCACATCATCTTACTTTTACATTTGAATCATAATTTTACCTATTATTTAAATGTAAATCACATCAACTTGTATAAACTTATATTTATATAAGCTTATGTTATTTAAGCTATCTTACACCTTATTGTTACTTATTATAATCATAGTAAATTCAGCGCAGCAATGCACGGGGTTTCACCTAGTTTGGAAGACCGGCGGACCAACTAAGGCGCAATTCTACTAAGCGCCTTTCACTCACGTGTAAATTAAACGAGACAATCCATTAGAGCATGATTTTAAAAATAGATTTATTTGAATTTTTAAAGAAACTTGAAGTCCCAATATTGGTATAAATATATATATAACACGTACTTCCTAGAGAAAGCACTTTCACGTATTACAGACAAACTAAGGCAGGTTTTTAGAGACAACAAAAAGCTGGGGCACCATGGCAATATACAGGACTATCAAATTAAGCCTCGTGGATCATACGTTTTGAGCTGGACCAGTGGGTCGCTCCAAGATGCCACCATGAGTAAGAAAAGCCCAGAGATGTGTGATGAACTCTCCTCCCCTGGGAAGGGTTTCCAGGTGCGCTTTGGCATCGTTCGAAGGTGCAATGTACAGCATCATCTCTGCCCAGAAATCACGCAGCACCTTCCATCTCCACCACGGGTGATCGATCCCGATGAGATTGTTTGCGAGCCGACCACCCACAACGAGGAGGCGCTCGTTGCCACGGTCCTGGCTTAGTAGCGCTTGCTTCCGCTCCTGCATTGTCTTCTTGCCGCCCAGCAATTCGTGGGCTTCGTGGACCAGGGCGTCAAAAATGGATTCGGAGATGAAGCTATGATCCGGTAACAATTCCGGAGCAAAGGCTACTAGCTAGGCACAATACCTTGACAAGCTACAAGCTACACGTTGTTCTTCAGAGGGTTGGTTGGCGGGGTCTTGTGCCTCCTCCTCGCAAAGAGTAGTGGCGATGTGCCAAGCCATTATGATGTGTGTTGTAGTTGGGAGTGTGGTGCATGACCATGAGAGTTGATCAAATACCTCGTTAGCGTGCAAAGATATGGCACCGTTTCCCAGTTGGCCATTTCTATTCTTCAGGGTTTCTAAAACGGTTCTCTTTACATCCATTGATAATCTGACACGTTTATCTTCCTTGCGGTCCTTCTTGGTCTTATTGACCAAGGAGAAGGTATGTAACGCCCCGGCACTCGTTAACTGATAACACCAGCTAACTCATACCGAGGTGCTACGCATTACCTGTGATATAGTACCAGTCCCAGGATACACTAGCTGGTACTCACAGGATAAACATGGAATCAAAGTAGATTAATATTACATCACTGGGTTTTAGTCCTTACATGAGTTGCCATCCCGGACAGGCCCGAGGATGAGCAACGCAACAATACAAAGTCCATAAAGCAAAAGGCAAAAGCAGCAGCGGCTAAGCGTCTAGGCGACCATCTCGATCCACAGGCGACGGCTTGGGGCTAGGCACGATCCTTCTAGAAGTCTTCGTATTCGGCTTGCTCCTGGAGACATCCCTCGGCGGTCGGGTCGACGTCTTCATCTTCAACTTCTATAGATATATTATATGTATAGCAAGGGTGAGTACTTCACGTACTCAGCAAGCCGGGGAAAGAATGACATGCTTGGTTAAGGCAAGGAGAGCTAGGGTTTTATTTGCGAAAGCAGCCTTTTTGGCAAAGTGATTTATTTCACAAAACTCCTAATGAGTGGATCAAGTTTTAGTTATCGGGAGGAGGCTCACGCCTCGACCCATTCCACAAGTTGCTTTGCAACAACTTGTCATGATTAACGAACAACAATTGATTTGCCTCCTCTATTGGTTCTTTCTCACTTTCACAACCACACATAGTCCACACGGTTATCTCAGCACTGTAACGCCATCATGGCCCTAACAACACCTCGGTGTCGGACGACACCCCAGGTCACACAGACCCGTTCCTAACCACAAAGGTTAGCCGTTTGCCACACAAGCAAACTCTGGAAACGAATCCCTTCCCACCAACCATTTTCATCAAACATTTGTCAAACAGATCTACGCTATGAGAAACACCTTACACTCGCCCTTGACCGTGGGCACGGCTGTTCGAACAGTTCATTAAACTCTGCAGAGGTTGTACGCTTTACCCACACGACACCAAACTGACACCGTGTACCCGTCGGCAACGGAAGTTCGTGACAAGGCCTTTCCAAAGCTAACCCATGAAAATCGCATGCCACCTAGTTGGGCTAAGATCCATAGCCGAGTATCAGGCAAAGACAGCCGTCGTCCACTCAGAAAATACCGAGGATGCCTCCTACTCCTACTGGTACCATGCCACAATAGAGGCACAAAGACACCCATGATGGGCAAAACATGCGTAACACTTCATCCCCTCATCCTCGGCATTCCACAACCATTGGCACACCAACTCCCATGTGATAACAATTTACTTAGCCAGAGGCATCCCATAAATACCCGTGTGGTCGCACTATAACGTGTTCGGATGGACTTCCCAAAGGAATCGGTCCTTAACGATAATACGTAGCCAAACCACAAAGGCTTGACTCCGCATCATCACCATTTTCACAACACATTTTATTTCACAACACATCGGTACCACGTACCGGGTTTTTAAACATGTAATTTGGAATAACCCAAGTTTCCCACACGGCAACAACGTAAGCATGGCTAAGCAAACTACCTCGGTAATCGTACAACGATACCGGCGTAAACATTTGTGGAGCTATCAAAGGTATGGAAGCATCAATCTATGTAATATAAGTGTGACTACTAGGTTGGTCCGTCGGTTGTATAAACAATCCGAGGCCTAAACATGTTATTCGTGTGTACTAAACAATGCATTTTTCAATCAACATATCATTGCAAATATAGGGGCAATGTGATCAAAGGGGCTTGCCTTGCACGAGATGCGGGTCTTCTTCTTCGAAACCGGCGTCCGGAGCGTCCTCGTACACGTGCTCTATACGCGGAACGGAGAACAAATAAATCAAAAGGCAATAAAATAAGCTCAAATCAAATAAACAAGTGTGCCACTGTGTAGATCTCATTTTTTGAAAAATTTAGAAATTTGAACGGGGTCAAACGGAGTTACGGTTGAATTTCTATGATTTTTCAAAGGTAGAGGGGCTTTTCTGCAAATTTGGAAATTCTAATAAATGATAACGGAATATTCCGTTGGGGTTAGGGTTAGGGTTTGACGGTGGGGGCCCACATGTCAGGCCGGAAGAGAGAGGGGGAGGGAGTGGGGCCCACCTGTCAGGGGAAGAGGGGTTGTCTTCCTCCTCCCACTGCCTTGCCCGGCTCGGCCGGTGGGCGCCGGTGAGGGGCGGCGGCGAGGCGGCCGGGGGAGGGGGAAAGGCGGCGGCCGGCGGAGTGGCGGCAGCCGGAGGCGGCGAGGCCGGGAGAGGAGAGAGGAGGCGGCGGCGGCCGGAGAGAGGAGAGGGGAAGAGCCGGGAGAGAGAGAGGCCGGTGAGAGAGAGGGCGGCCGGCGAGAGGCGGGCTCGGCCCCCCCTTTTATAGGCGGCGAGCGGCGCGGGGAGGAGCGGCGACAAGACGGTGGAGCGGCGACAAGACGCTGGAGCGGCGACGAGACGGGCGCGGCGGCGCGGCGCGCGGCGCGAGGATGGCAGGCGGTGAGCGGCGACGTGACGCGAGCGGCGCACAGCGCGGGGCGCGAGGCCGGGCGCGGCGCGGGCGGCACGGGGCGCGAGGGGAGGGGCGCGGGGCTCGGGGCGGGTGCGGTGGCCGAGGTGGCGCGGCGCGGCGAGCGGCGGGCGGCGGCGCGGTTGGAGGAGGGAGACGGCCGGGTGGGCCGGGCCAGGCCGACGCGCGGGGGAGGAGGCCCGTGGGCCGGGAGAGGGGGAGAGAGAGAGAGAGTTGGGCCGGGGGGGCCGGCCTGCTCGGGGAGGGGGGAAAGAGAGGGGAGAGTTTTGGGCCGGGGAGGGAAAAGAGAGAAAAGGGGCCCGATTTGAACAGTGGGATTTCTTAATTTCCTCGGGATTTTGTAAATGAATTTGAGGGGAAATTTTGGAGGTTTTGAATTTGAATTTTGATAGGAACTTGACAAAATTTGAAAGGACATCAAGGAGGGGCTTTGAGATCTATTTAGCACCAAACCAAATAAAAACCAAAATTATAAAAATCCAATTTTTAACAGAGAGGAAATTTTAAAATTCATAAAATAAACTATGGGTGTTACAAACCTACCCCCCCTTAACAGAATCTCGTCCCGAGATTCCGCGACTACGCGAACAACTCAGGGTGCTCGGCACGAAGGTGATCCTCTTGTTCCCAAGTAGCTTCTTCCTCAGAGTGATTACTCCACTGAACCTTGTAAAACTTGATCACTTTTCGTCTGGTGCTTCGTTCCTTTTCATCAAGAATCCGAATCGGTCATTCTTCGTAGGTCAGATTCTCCTGCACGTTGATTATCTCAAGTGGAACTTGCTCTTCCGGAACTCGAAGACACTTCTTCAACTGTGACACGTGGAACACGCTGTGTACACCGGCAAGCTCTGCGGGTAACTCAACCTGATAGGCCACTTCTCCACGACGTGCAGTGATAGGATAGGGTCCGATAAAACGTGGCGCTAACTTGCCTGCCATTCCAAATCTTTTCATTCCACGTAGAGGTGATACTCGCAGGTATACGTGATCTCCAATTGCAAACTCTAGATCTCTTCGGCGATTATCTGCATAGTTTTTCTGCCTAGACTGGGCCATTTTCAAACGTTCTCTGATCACTTTCACCTGTTCTTCAGCTTCTCTTAGAACATCTGGTCCAAAGATTTGCTTTTCTCCGACATCCGTCCAACAGAGTGGCGTTCGACACTTACGCCCATACAGGGCTTCATTCGGGGCCATTTGTATGCTTGCCTGATAGCTGTTGTTGTAGGAGAACTCTGCGTAAGGTAGGCACAAATCCCAAGTACCGACAAAATCCAAGGCGCAAGCTCTTAACATGTCTTCTAAAATCTGATTTACCCTTTCTGTCTGTCCATCGGTCTGAGGATGGTAAGCCGTACTGAAGTTGAGATTGGTACCCATGGCTTCATGTAGCTTCTTCCAAAAATGGGAAGTGAACTGGGTACCTCTATCTGACACAATCTTCTTTGGGACACCACTTTCGTCATGTATAGCTCTGCTAACTTCTTGCCAGAGTAGGTAGTCTTTACGGGGATGAAATGGGCAACCTTGGTTAATCGATCCACTATTACCCAGATGGAATCATAACCCGAAGATGTCTTTGGGAATCCTGTTATAAAGTCCATTCCTATTTCTTCCCACTTCCATTCTGGAATCTTTAACGGCTGTAGTAAACCTGCGGGCTTCTGATGTTCAGCTTTTACCCTTTGACAGATGTCACAAATGGCAACATATTCGGCAATATCTCGCTTCATTCCAGACCACCAATAATGACTCTTGATATCCTGGTACATCTTGGTACTTCCGGGGTGGATAGAATATGCAGACTCATGGGCTTCTTGTAGTATCAGGTTTCTTAACTCCTTTTTGTTGGGCACACATATGCGCTTTCCAAACCAAACGATTCCTTTATCGTCTATGGAGTATTCTGGGGCTTTATCTTTCTTTATCAACTCCTTTATATTCATAATTTCTTCGTCGCCTTCTTGGGCTTCACGGATTTGGTTCTCTAGGGTTGGTTGCACCACTAGGGTTGCTAGAGTTCCTGGCTTAACCATATTTATTCTTAGCCTTTCCATTTCCTTGCATAACGTTGGATGATGTGGCGAGGTCAAAAGGACATTGCAGTGCACCTTTCGACTTAGAGCGTCTGCGACAACATTTGCTTTTCCCGGATGGTAATGTATTCCGACATCGTAATCCTTGATCAGTTCAAGCCACCTTCTTTGCCTGAGGTTGAGCTCTGTTTGAGTGAAGATATACTTCAGGCTCTTATGATCCGTATATACTTCACATCTGTTTCCGATCAAGTAATGTCTCCATATTTTGAGGGCATGAACAACTGCGGCTAACTCAAGATCATGGGTAGGGTAGTTCACTTCATGTGGCCTTAACTGCCGTGAGGCATAAGCAACCACCTTTCCTTCTTGCATAAGTACACATCCTAAACCCTGCCTGGATGCATCGCAAAAGACTTCGAAATCCTTTCTTATGTCCGGTAGAATTAAGACCGGAGAAGTCGTTAGCCTTTTCTTTAGCTCTTTGAAACTCTTTTCACATGCTTCGGTCCAAATGAACTTCTTTTCTTTCTTAAGCAATTCTGTCATGGGTTTGGCGATTTTTGAGAAACCCTCGATAAATCGTCTGTAGTATCCTGCCAAACCAAGAAAACTCCTGATCTCGGTAACTGTGGTTGGAGACTTCCATGAAAGCACATCTCTTACTTTCCCTGGATCCACTTCTACTCCACGAGATGAAACGACATGTCCTAGGAATGCGACTCGGTCTAGCCAAAATTCACACTTGGAGTATTTTGCATAAAGTTGATGTTCTCGCAACTTTCCCAAAACCAACCTCAAATGTTCTGCGTGTGTCTGTTCGTCCTTGGAGTAGATGAGAATGTCGTCTATAAATACTACGACAAACTTGTCGAGGTATTCCATGAATACTTTGTTCATGAGATTCATAAAGAATGCTGGGGCATTTGTGAGTCCAAAGGACATGACCGTATACTCATATAGACCATAACGAGTTGAGAAGGCGGTCTTCGGTATGTCTTCAGGTCTGATTTTTAACTGATGGTATCCAGATCTTAAATCAATCTTGGAGAAGACTGAGGCTCCTTGTAACTGATCAAACAGGTCATCAATCCGAGGTAACGGATACTTGTTCTTAATGGTTACTTCATTTAGAGCTCTGTAATCCACACACATTCTCTTTGTTTTATCCTTCTTTTCAACTAGGAGCACTGGAGCTCCCCATGGTGACGTACTGGGTCGCACAAAACCATTTGCTTCCAATTCTTCTATCTGTCTTTTTACTTCGGCCAATTCATTGGCTGCCATTCTGTAGGGTCTCTTGGCAATTGGAGCTGTGCCGGGTGCAAGTTCTATGGAGAACTCTATTTCTCTGTCCGGTGGCATTCCGGGTAATTCGTCTGGGAAGACATCTGGGTATTCATTGACTACAGGCACTTCTTCCAAAGGGGTGACTTTGATACAGTTCAGCATGGGCTGACCTCTAGGGTCCTTTGACGGAGTAAACTTTACTTCACTTCCAGATGGTCCTTTCATTGTGATAGTCCGTGTGGCACAATCTATCTGACCCTTGTACTTAGCTAACCAGTCCATGCCTAGAATCAGGTCCAGACCTTGCGACTCTAGGATAATAGGGCTAGCCATAAACTTAACACCTTCTATGACTAGGCTAACCTTCGGGCATGATCGATCAGACCTAGTCTCCTTTCCCGGGGAGTGAACGATCATCGGTACCCTTAGGTTCTTAGTAACCAAACCATGTTGTTCCACAAAAGCTCGAGAAATGAAAGTATGCGAAGCTCCCGAATCAAATAAGACAACAGCAGGTACATTATTAACAAGGAACGTACCTATCACAACATCTGAAGCTTCCTGGGCTGATTTCGCCTGAACATGGTTGACGCGGCCTCGTCCAAAGCTTGGAGTAGTACGGGAGGCCTGACCACTAGCCTGAGTAGTGGTTCGCGCTTGCCCTGACGCTGGCACTCTGGCAGTACTGATGTTAGAGGCTCCTGAAACAGCGGGACCTTTCTTCTGGGGACATTCCCTAGCAAAATGTCCAACTTCTCCACAGCGGAAACATCCATTTCCATTTGTATTCTGGGGATTCCTTGGCTGAGTGTTGAAGGATGTCGGGTTACTTCCTCCTGTGTTGCCACTATAGGCTCTCGGCGGAGCTGGTGCAGATGAACGGGAAGGAACTGGGCGGGTAGGGAATCCATGATGCTGTTGCGGGGCTGGCTGGCGAAATTGAGGAGTTGGGTTGGTCCTAGGGCGTGGACCACCATGAGACTGGAATCCGGTCTGAGCCATCTTGCGTTTGCGAAAAATCTCCACTTCCTTCCTGGTATCTTCGACTATTAATGCCCTATTAACCATGTCTTGGAAAGTAGGGAAAACATGAGCAACAAGCTGAAGCTTTATCCCGACGTTCATTCCTTTTAGAAACTTTCTGATCTTCTTCTTGTCAGTATCCACCTCGTCTGTGGCATAACGGGCCAAATGATTGAACTTGCTGAGGTACTCATTGATGCTGGAGTTTCCTTGCTTGAGATTGTTGAATTCTTCCCTTTTAATATCATAGATACTTTCTGGCACATAAGCAGCTCTAAAAGCTTCTGCAAACTCTGCCCAAACAATTGTAGCGGCATCTTGGTGAGCGGCACGGTAATTCTCCCACCAATTGGCGGCGGGTCCTCGGAGCTGATGGGCAGCATATAGAGCCTTCTCTCTAGGAGAGCACTGCACAAGGTCTAGCTTCCGCTCTACGTCCTTCAACCAATCATCTGCTTCGACCGGCTCGGAGGTCTGTGAGAATTCTGGCGGACGGGTTCTCAAGAAATCAGTCAACTTGGAGCGACCATTGTGATGCGGAGCTGGGTGATGCTGGGGATTCAAAGCAGCAAGAGTCTGAGCTATGCCCTGCAGTATCTGAGTCTGAATGGCCATGATTTGCTGGGGATCCAAATGAGGGGGTGGAGGTGGAGGTGTTCCTCCTTGGGTAGTAGCTGTGGCAGCATGTGTCCCTTGGGTGGCGGCCGGTTCATTTTCTGACACCTGATCATCTGCTTGCTCATCTTCCTGGTCTTCGGCATTCTGAGTGGCGTCGTTGTCATTCTAAACTTGGTCCTCATATCTGAAGCGGGCTGGGGTGCGAGCATTGCGACGAGGGCATCCTGCCATCTGGTTTGTTTGAAAGGGCGGGGTAAGGGGAGGACACTTCAAAGATAAAACTGTTTTTCGCAAATCGGGGAGATTCCGAAAGACAGGGACATGGCCAGCCCAAAGCTTAGCCAAGCTTAGCTGGACGCACATCAAGAGGCAACCAACATTACATAACCCACTCACACACTAATTCACGAACACTAAGTGCCGCAACCCCTAATGGGTTGGCAACGATACGACAGGTCTGACGCACAACAACCACTACACTTCTAAAAGCTGAGGGAAGATCGGCGGAGTCAACGTAGCGTGATTCGTCTAAAGTTTAAATGAAAAGGGGTCGGTGAGTATTTTTAAAAAGAATCCTATAGTAAAGAGAAGAGTATAAGCATTGTCTAACTTTTGCAATTATATATAAGTTTTTTTTTAAAAAAAAAAATAGTCCTTAGGGTCACATCTAGACGAAGGTTTCGTCCTAGGGCCAAACCTATGCTCTGATACCACCTTTGTAACGCCCCGGCACTCGTTAACTGATAACACCAGCTAACTCATACCGAGGTGCTACGCATTACCTGTGATATAGTACCAGTCCCAGGATACACTAGCTGGTACTCACAGGATAAACATGGAATCAAAGTAGATTAATATTACATCACTGGGTTTTAGTCCTTACATGAGTTGCCATCCCGGACAGGCCCGAGGATGAGCAACGCAACAATACAAAGTCCATAAAGCAAAAGGCAAAAGCAGCAGCGGCTAAGCGTCTAGGCGACCATCTCGATCCACAGGCGACGGCTTGGGGCTAGGCACGATCCTTCTAGAAGTCTTCGTATTCGGCTTGCTCCTGGAGACATCCCTCGGCGGTCGGGCCGACGTCTTCATCTTCAACTTCTATAGATATATTATATGTATAGCAAGGGTGAGTACTTCACGTACTCAGCAAGCCGGGGAAAGAATGACATGCTTGGTTAAGGCAAGGAGAGCTAGGGTTTTATTTGCGAAAGCAGCCTTTTTGGCAAAGTGATTTATTTCACAAAACTCCTAATGAGTGGATCAAGTTTTAGTTATCGGGAGGAGGCTCACGCCTCGACCCATTCCACAAGTTGCTTTGCAACAACTTGTCACGATTAACGAACAACAATTGATTTGCCTCCTCTATTGGTTCTTTCTCACTTTCACAACCACACATAGTCCACACGGTTATCTCAGCACTGTAACGCCATCATGGCCCTAACAACACCTCGGTGTCGGACGACACCCCAGGTCACACAGACCCGTTCCTAACCACAAAGGTTAGCCGTTTGCCACACAAGCAAACTCTGGAAACGAATCCCTTCCCACCAACCATTTTCATCAAACATTTGTCAAACAGATCTACGCTATGAGAAACACCTTACACTCGCCCTTGACCGTGGGCACGGCTGTTCGAACAGTTCATTAAACTCTGCAGAGGTTGTACGCTTTACCCACACGACACCAAACTGACACCGTGTACCCGTCGGCAACGGAAGTTCGTGACAAGGCCTTTCCAAAGCTAACCCATGAAAATCGCATGCCACCTAGTTGGGCTAAGATCCATAGCCGAGTATCAGGCAAAGACAGCCGTCGTCCACTCAGGAAATACCGAGGATGCCTCCTACTCCTACTGGTACCATGCCACAATAGAGGCACAAAGACACCCATGATGGGCAAAACATGCGTAACACTTCATCCCCTCATCCTCGGCATTCCACAACCATTGGCACACCAACTCCCATGTGATAACAATTTACTTAGCCAGAGGCATCCCATAAATACCCGTGTGGTCGCACTATAACGTGTTCGGATGGACTTCCCAAAGGAATCGGTCCTTAACGATAATACGTAGCCAAACCACAAAGGCTTGACTCCGCATCATCACCATTTTCACAACACATTTTATTTCACAACACATCGGTACCACGTACCGGGTTTTTAAACATGTAATTTGAAATAACCCAAGTTTCCCACACGGCAACAACGTAAGCATGGCTAAGCAAACTACCTCGGTAATCGTACAACGATACCGGCGTAAACATTTGTGGAGCTATCAAAGGTATGGAAGCATCAACCTATGTAATATAAGTGCGACTACTAGGTTGGTCCGTCGGTTGTATAAACAATCCGAGGCCTAAACATGTTATTCGTGTGTACTAAACAATGCATTTTTCAATCAACATATCATTGCAAATATAGGGGCAATGTGATCAAAGGGGCTTGCCTTGCACGAGATGCGGGTCTTCTTCTTCGAAACCGGCGTCCGGAGCGTCCTCGTACACGTGCTCTATACGTGGAACGGAGAACAAATAAATCAAAAGGCAATAAAATAAGCTCAAATCAAATAAACAAGTGTGCCACTGTGTAGATCTCATTTTTTGAAAACTTTAGAAATTTGAACGGGGTCAAACGGAGTTACGGTTGAATTTCTATGATTTTTCAAAGGTAGAGGGGCTTTTCTGCAAATTTGGAAATTCTAATAAATGATAACGGAATATTCCATCCGTTGGGGTTAGGGTTAGGGTTTGACGGTGGGGGCCCACATGTCAGGCCAGAAGAGAGAGGGGGAGGGAGTGGGGCCCACCTGTCAGGGGAAGAGGGGTTGTCTTCCTCCTCCCACTGCCTTGCCCGGCTCGGCCGGTGGGCGCCGGTGAGGGGCGGCGGCGAGGCGGCCGGGGGAGGGGGAAAGGCGGCGGCCGGCGGAGTGGCGGCAGCCGGAGGCGGCGAGGCCGGGAGAGGAGAGAGGAGGCGGCGGCGGCCGGAGAGAGGAGAGGGGAAGAGCCGGGAGAGAGAGAGGCCGGTGAGAGAGAGGGCGGCCGGCGAGAGGCGGGCTCGGCCCCCCCTTTTATAGGCGGCGAGCGGCGCGGGGAGGAGCGGCGACAAGACGGTGGAGCGGCGACAAGACGGTGGAGCGGCGACGAGACGGGCGCGGCGGCGCGGGGCTCAAGGCGGCGCGGCGCGCGGCGCGAGGATGGCAGGCGGTGAGCGGCGACGTGACGCGAGCGGCGCACAGCGCGGGGCGCGAGGCCGGGCGCGGCGCGGGCGGCACGGGGCGCGATGGGAGGGGCGCGGGGCTCGGGGCGGGTGCGGTGGCCGGGGTGGCGCGGCGCGGCGGGCGGCGGCGCGGGCGGCGGGCGGCGGCGCGGGCGGCAGGCGGCGGCGCGGCTGGAGGAGGGAGACGGCCGGGTGGGCCGGGCCAGGCCGACGCGCGGGGGAGGAGGCCCGTGGGCCGGGAGAGGGGGAGAGAGAGAGAGTTGGGCCGGGGGGGCCGGCCTGCTCGGGGAGGGGGGAAAGAGAGGGGAGAGTTTTGGGCCGGGGAGGGAAAAGAGAGAAAAGGGGCCCGATTTGAACAATGGGATTTCTTAATTTCCTCGGGATTTTGTAAATGAATTTGAGGGGAAATTTTGGAGGTTTTGAATTTGAATTTTGATAGGAACTTGACAAAATTTGAAAGGACATCAAGGAGGGGCTTTGAGATCTATTTAGCACCAAACCAAATAAAAACCAAAATTTAAAAATCCAATTTTTAACAGAGAGGAAATTTTAAAATTCATAAAATAAACTATGGGTGTTACAAGGTAGCATAGTACAGTATGTTCATCGGTTTGTAGTCAAAACTTTTGAGCAGTGTGTACTGACCGAGTTTATCTTCCCAGCTCGGGAAGTACTTGAGGCTCGTGATGCACCCAATACAGTTGGCAACCCATGCGACTGTTCCATGATTCTCTAGCAACGTGTTTTGAAATCAGGGCTACCTTGCACCATGCAGAAGCCAGGTATATGTACACTTGTAAACCCTCAAGCAGAGCGATTGCGATCGCTGTTACAGAGGTGAAGAGAGCGTCATAGATCATGTGATTAGCATCGATGAGGAATATGAGCTCATCTTCTTCGGGTACCCGGAGGAAATGCTGGAACAGCTTGTAGGCAAGCCAACCGCAGGTCGGGACCATGGCAAAAGACAACATGACGAACAGATGGTGACTGCTATAGATAAGGAAGTACTTGGTGTAGAAGTAGTCATGCACGAAGGCTAACTCTACCTCGATGACCCTGAAGGCTCGTTCGACGTAGCTGTCGCCATGGAGCAGGCCACCAAAGAGGAAGTCGCGGGTCTTGTCGAGATTTGATTCGCCGAGCACCTGGAAGCCGGCAAATCTGCGGTTCAGCATCTTGGACAAGGCCATGGAGAGGCACACGTCCTTGAGCCTGCCGCCACTGCCACCGGAGAGCAGACTCCCATTGCACGCCCAGATACGTTCAACGGTAACGAGCCTTACACGATCATTGTCGTTGTACCTAAGATGGTGCTCGGGAGGCTGCATCCTAGGATTCTGCTTGTCCTCTCTTGCAACCACATAGCGGTACCTTTCCATGTTGACGGGGTTTCATTGGACCTCCTCCCTGGTAGGGTGTGTGTTGGAAACCTGGGAAGGGTTTCCAAGTGCGATCCGGCCATTATAGTGTGTGTTGTAGTTGGAAGATCGGTACATGCATGACCATAAGAGCTGCTGGTATAAGCACACTTGCAGACCCTCAGCGAGCGCAACTAAAAGAGCATCGTAGTTGTTTTAGTCATACATCAGCTTGAAATCGTGATTGGGCAGCAAGAAATGCTGGAAGAGCCAACTGCAGAAAGGGATCATGCACTAGTACAAAAATCATCATAGGTGCCAGTTGGGAACTGGCTATAGGTGCTGGTTTTCAAACAGGTACCTATTGGTCGGTACCAATACAATCAACCGCCACCTATGTATAAAATAGAACCGGCACCTTTAGCATTGCTCAAGCCAAAAAAAAGAGAGCCAGCTCGAATCGAGCCGAACTCACCAACTACACGGCACCATCGTTGTTATCCTCCCTCGAGCCCAACCCTACTCCTCTTCATCACCGCCTCTCGGATCCGAGATCAAAACCAACAACAAACTAGTATATGCATGGTACAAAGTGTTAAGAACTCAACAAGTTTGAGACCAGAACTCAACAAGAACTCAAGAACTCAAAAAGAGAAAAACTCAAGAACTCTTGCTGCCGGCCGCCACCTCGCCCACGCCACCTGTGTCCTTCTCCATCCTACCGCTGTCGCCGCATGGGGAGGGCACGGCCGCCACCGCCGCCGACGTGCATCACAGTAGCCTCCGCTAGGCAGCCACCGGTCGCAGGAGCCCGCCGCCTCCCCACTGCCTCCCCCACTGGCTCCCCTCTCGCTGGATCTGGTGGAGGGGAGCCCACCGCCGCTGCCCGTGGGGTGCCCGCCGCCGGCCGCGGGAGCCCGTCGCCTAGCTCCCCACTGCCTCCCCTCTCGCCGGATCTGGGTGGAGGGGAGGCTGCCGCCTCCCCTACACCGGGTAGCCGCCGCGAGAAAGAGAAAGGGGAGGGAGAGAGACGCAAGAGAGACAGGGAAGGGTGCGTCCGTTGTCGCCGCTGCCGCCTGCGTCAGGCAACTGCCGCCGTGGGAGCTCGCCGCCCCCCCACTACCTCCCCTCTCGCCGGATCTGGGCGGAGGGGAGCCCGCCGCCGCCCACGAGTGTTGCCGCCTCCCCTACACTAGGTAGCCGCTGGAAGAAAGAGAGAGGGGAGGGAGAGAGGCGCGAGAGAGATAAGGGAGGGAGAGAGAGAATTGAAGTGGCCAGATGGATAAGGATCGCGAGTAGATAAGGACTATGTGGTGCGGTGCTGGGCTCGGCTCGCCGACTCGGCTCAAAGGTATAGTTGCTGGTTTTTTTAAGAAACCGATACCTATAATATATTATAGGTATCGGTTCTTTTAAAAACCGGTACCTATAGTAAAAGTGTCGGTTTTTCTTTAGAACCAGTACCTATAATGTTTAAAGATGTCGATTCTATATTTGTGCATCGGAGGGAGGTGGGAAAAATTCCATAGGTGCCAGTTTTAAATGAACCGGTACCTATGAGCTATTTTCTATGAGGAATTTTTGTAGTAGTGATGGCACAGGAAAGTATGACGGGCAGATCATGGTAGATGATAGATATAAGGAAGTACTTGATCTATCATGTAGAAGAAGTCATGCATGATCCTGAAGGCTCGGTCGAAGTACCTGTCACCGTGGAGCAGCCCATGGAAGAGGAAGTCTCTCGGGTCTTGTCGAGGTTGGATTCAGCCAGCTCAAGGCTAGCAAACCTGCGGTTCAGCATCTTGAACAGGGTCATGGAAAGGCACAAGTCCTTGAGCCGACTGGTGCGGTCGCTGCCGTCACGCAGCAACCTAGCTCCCTTGGCAACCCCCCAGACCTGTTATTTTTCTTTTTGAATTCTATTATAGATTTTGCACCTTTGACTTTGCTATTTTGCAGTCAACTCTCCGATATCTTCTAGTATAGTTGTCTACCTGCATCCCCTTAATATGTTGTACGTACGTGTACCTCTGGAAGATGAGTAACTACTCTAGCTATACCCACCCTCGCAAAATGTACTATATGGTTATCGATGCTTTTACAGGAGGAGCAGAATACTATACACAGTGGATCTACACTCTTGAAAACAGTAGCCAGGAGTCTTTTGTCCCACTTTGGATGGCGTAATCTATTAACTTAAAGTAATAGAAAAGGAGTCTCCACGTTCGCTCTCACAGTATAGAAATTCTCACATTAATAAAAAAAGAAAAAAAGAACGGGATTAGGATTAGTTAAAAACGAAAAAAAGGGAAAAAAGCATATTAGGACACTGGAAACGGACAATATCTTGGAACGAGATTAGGATTAGTTAAAAACGAAAAAAAAAACTAAGCATACTAGGACACCAAAAATAGACAATGTTTTGGGAATCCGTGTGTTCACACCACTGCTGGAAAACAAACCAATCCGTGTTAAATTAAAAACAGAAAAATCAAAGGAGATTAGGATTACGTAGACAAAGAAGAAACAAAACATCTTACGATGTTGGAAACGGCCAAGATTTTGGAATACATCCGTGTGAGCTGTGAGGGATAAACCAATCATAATCAATGTACTTAATAAGATTAAAAAAAGAACATCCATATTCACTCGCATGGTCTAGAAAATCCCACATTAATTAAAATAAAATAAGAAAATTAGAAAATGGTAATCATAATAGGATTAGGTTAAGGTACAAACGAACAAGAAAAAAAATAAAGGACATTAGGACATTGTGAAGACGAAAAAGGATTCTATAGAATCTGTGTGAAATACCACCATTGGAATTTAATTTAGAAAAGAGTTCATGTAGAAATATAATTTAGGAAAAGGAAAAGAAAAGTGAAGTCCAAGTATAAATACAATTTAAAATACCTAAAATTCAGAATAAAAATTGAAGAAAACTAAAAAATTATCCCTTTAATAATCTCGAAATCTCCGAAATTCAAACTAACAAAAATAATATTGAGAGAAAGATCCCATGTTGAAATACAATTTAGAGATATCTTAAATTTGGACTAAAAATATATAGTTGATATAGGAGTACAATTTAGAACAATTTAAAATATCAAGAAGTCAGAATAATAAATAAAGAAAATTAAAACAAGCTATGTAGAAATACAATATAGAAATATCTGAAACTCAGATTAAAAATAAGATAAAATAATATTAAGAGAATATTACATGTAGAAATACAATGTACAAAAATCTGAAATTCAATTTATAAAAATAAATAATATTGATAGAACGAGTCTATGTAGAAATACAGTTTAGAAATATCTGAAATTTGGATTTCCTTTCAAATTCTGGAAACTAACCATGAGAAAAAAAAATGATATCGAGAAAAACAAGATATCATAATGCTATTGAGATTCATAAATGTATCTTTTTCCTTCTAAAAAATGATAATTGAGATATCGTATGTGTGAATGCATGGGTAATAAAAACAATAATGAAGACACGCGCGTATTTGTAATACCAAATATATACAGATCTTAGAAGCCGGGTAATGAATATATCGAGGGGCATTTTGTTAGTATGCCTTCATTATAGTAGGTGGATGAATATCATTCGATCTAGCTCTGCTTCATATTTGTTTTTTAACTGAATGTAAGTGTATCTTCTTATGTAAAATAACAAATGAAATGAAATTCTACCTCATTCGAGCTCTATATTCGGTGCGCATGAACTTTTTCATTCCTCTCATCGGATTAGAAAATGTTATTTCTTAACATTAATAACTGCTATACTTCATTTTAGCTCCTTGCATGGTATCACGTACGCGTTTGATCTCTTTGATTTGATGAATGAAGGGATGCTGGTGCTGGAGTCAACTAGCTACTAGGGCTGCGTTCGCGTGCCTGGTTCCAAACCCGGAACATTTGCGAAAAACGGAACGATCCATTAGCACGTGATTAATTAAGTTTTTGCTAATTTTTTTTAAAAATGGATTAATTTGATTTTTTTAGCAACTTTTATATAGAATTTTTTTGCAAAATACACACCGTTTAGTAGTTTGAAAAGCGTGCGCGTGGGAAACGAGGGAGAGGAGTTGGGAAAGGGGAGGAAAGAACGCAGCCTAGGTCCAGTCCCTAACTAGTAACTACCCATTCAACTGTTGGGCCAAATATCCTACGGCGATCATAATCAAGCCCATGCGTACTCGATGGGCTAAGATTCGTTTCATCCCAATGAGGCTCGCCCACGCGAAGAATCCATCCACATGCATGCATTGCATATAAAATTAGTTTAAATGGGATACTTGTAGAACTAAACATATAAAAATACTTTTTTAAGGAAAGACGATATATACAGGATCTATGTCGAAAAATAAAACAATAGACCCGAAGAAAAAACTGAAAGAGGGCTATTCTCCGGAGGGGATTATCTCTATGATTCGTGTGGCTCCAGCTGCCTTGATCCACGTCCGCACACCTATATATTATTTGATCTTGGCGAGGTGCGTTAGCTATGTGCCTAAAGATCGTCACATATCAGTTAAATAAAAATAAACAAAGATATAGCATCTAATTTTGCTTCTTTCGAGTTGAGCTGCTTACTGAAAGCAATCTTAATACTGCTTGGCATGCACCATTGTAGTTCCAACCGTTGTTACCTCGATACCTTTCTGCAACATATCCTCGCAGATCAACTTTAGCCTCTCAATGTGATACCTATGGGCCGCGACAAGCAGATGCTGATGGATAAGTCCTTGTGGTCCTTGCTCTTCTTTTGTCCTCTAGGACAGCATCTTGACTAGCATACCCTCTAGGACAGCATCTTGACTAGCTTTATGCTTTATTCAGTTTTAGGACAGCATCTTGACTAGTCCTTTATGCTTTATTCAGTTTTAGGACAGCATCTTGACTAGTCCTTTATGCCTCCTTTATGATTTATTCAGTTTTAGGACAGCATCTCATTCAAATTTCGAATTTTAGACTAGGAGGGTATAGTACTAGGTGTGCAGCCAGCTATGGCTATATATATGTATCCAACCTCCCTTGGGAGGATATGGCTTTGTGTTTGTGAATGAAGAAAACCAGAAAATTGCCCCATCCTTAGTGCCATCCTCTTCTCAATGAGAGTAACCATTGAAATTCTAACAGATGCTGAGCCATTCGTATCATGTCATCCTCATCAATGTAAGGCAGGATATCGGTGTAGATGAACTGAAGCATGGTCCAGAACACACTTGGATCCATGTCATCAACCTCAATGTAAGCCGGAGATCCCGTCTCCTCCACACGGCCACCGAAGAGCCCCGCCATGAAAACCGGTGATCGTGCGGCGAGCACGTTCCTATGTGCCCGGAACAGCTTGCCACTGACCATGAAATGCACGTCTGCTCCCACTCCGCTGGCGAGGAGGCCACCGAGATGCCGGTGCAAGTCCAGCGGTGGCACCACCACGGTGGACGCCGATGACGATGACGCCGCCGCCTCCCGACAGCAGCGGCGGCCACGTGTAATCACGGCGATGTCACACCTGATACCAAAACGTTCACCTCCTAGTCTTAGACATGACCACAAGCAACTCTCCATATTCTTCCTCTCGATGAATCTTCCATAGCCCCAACGCTGTGTGTAGCCATGGACAAAGGAGAAGGTCACCGGCGATGGGGGATATTTCATGTGGACCGTGTCGCCGTTCCCGTCGAGTAGACTGAACACGAATTCCGCGGTGACTACGTCGGCGGCGGCGGCCGGCTGGTCGAGGTAGACGAAGACAGATATCCAGTCGGCCAACTCCAGGCGATCGCCGTCGGAGTAGTAGGCGACGTACCAGGTGTGGCCTCCGACGTGAAACTTGCAGGAGTTGATGCTCTTGCCGACGCCGATCCCCTTGGTTCTCTTGTAGCCGGCGACCTGGATGGTGACTGACCCGGTTTCCGTTGCTGTCTCGCTGTCGATGGCCGACGACGACGTGGTTTTGCCGCCGGTGGCGGCGGCGGCAGACTTGGAAGTTGTGAGACCCATTAGGTTTCCACGATGGGGACGATGGAGCAGATGATCGAGAAGCGTGTCATCCACAAATATTTGTACGGATTATATGGGAGAATTAAAAGGAACCTCGATACGAACGGAATCGCCGGAAAACTATCGGAAACGTTGTAGTCCGGATGTGAGAAGAAAGCTTCAGCAGCAGATTTGAAGTTTAACCACAATTAGTAGAACCCGCTAACCTGTTGGAGTGTTGGGCCTAGCTGGAATCCACACGGGCCAATATATATCTGCTCCATCCACATGCATAGGCCTTCGTTGTGCTCTATTTGTTCCCGGCCCGTGTGTCAAGAAAATGGCCCATTCAAGGGCCTATATTTCAGTGGGCTGGGCCTAGCTAGAGTGACGAAAGGTCCCTCGTCACGTCACCGAATTACAAAAACATCCTTAAACCGCAAAACCGGAGAAAACACATCCCCCAATTTACAAACCCAGTGCAAACTAGATCCTCGATAGTATTATCCCCGGTTTTGACTGACGTGACGCCTACGTGGCTCCTTTAACTAAGTTTTCATCCCATGTAGTATTGATGTGGCGCTTACATGACAATTCGATTCGGGAAAAAATAAAAACCGTAGGGCCACATGCCAGTTACACTAAAAAGTAACAAAAAACGATGGGCCTCATGTGGGACCCACATGTCATCCTCGTTCTCAGTTTCTCCTTTTCTCTCTTCTTCCTCGTACGGGCACAGCACGGCGAGCGCGTGGAGGGGCGCCTTGTTGGCCGGCGTCGAGACGCGGTCGGGACCACTGCGTCGGTGAGAGTCCTCACGAACTGCACCGCGTGCGCCCGCAACTGGAGGTTCGACGAGCGGAGCACGGCCGTGAGGGACTCCGCCAGGTTGCCGTGCCTGGTCGAGACGCCGATCAGCTCCTGCTTCGGGATCTGGAGCGATGCGAGGACACCAACCGCCTCCTCCCGCGCCGTCGAGTAGGCGATGTCGTTGGTCACGACACGAGACAGGACATCGAACACCAGGCTGCCCAGCTCCCGCAACCTCCTGAGCGCGCCGACCTGCGCCGCGGCGGCGTCGGATAGCAGGAGCGATGCATCCTCGTCGCTCGACATAGGGCGTAGCGCGGTCACCTCCTCGTGCACGGCGTGAGCTCCAGCCGGAACTCGAGCGGCTGCCGCGTGACGGGACACGTCCGACGGGCCGGCGCGGCGAGCCACCGCGCGATCGCGGCGCGGTTGTACAAGATCCCCATAGGGATCCCAGCACAAGGTGCGAGCGACACCATCATCACCCCATCACCCCCACCTCACCGACGAAGACCATGACAACTCCCTCCATCCTTCCCCTTCCCCTCCTCTGCCTCCCCCCACCTCGTCGGCAATGATGACGACGACCGCATCGACGCAAGCACTTCCTACCCATCCGCCCTGAGCGCCGCCGCCATCGCTCCCCTCCTCAGCTCCCTCTTCCTCGGTGTCCCCGGGCCCCCCTCTCTCCAGGCGATCTTGAGGAGGAGCGGCGGCGACGCCCTCCCCACCCCCACGGACCCCGACGACGGGGCGGCGGGAGGTGGCCGACGAGCTCCACTCACTCTCCTCCACCTCCCTCTTCCTCGGCGAGCTCCACGCGCAAAGGTCGACGCCCAGCGCACCCGCGTCGCCACCGTGTCGCCCGTCGCCGACCGCCAAACCTCCTCTCTCCCGCCTCACCCCGCTGGCCTCCGCACCATGTACTACTTCGCCTGCCTAGAAAGAGAGAGAAGGAAGATAAGAGGGGAAAGAGAGTGGGTGATGACGTGGATCACACTGATATGTGGGCTGACGTGGGTTCCACACCAACTCAGCCATCACATCGGATAAAACCGGATCAATACAACTCAATACGACTTGGTTTTGTAAGTTGGGGATGTGTTGTATCCGTTTTTGCGGTTTAAGAACGATTTTTTAATTCAGTGATAAGATGAGGGATCTTCGGTATATTTTTTTTTAATAATGTATTGAAATGAATGTTCCATTACCACAGGTAATAGCGGCTAGTGCAAATGTAATTGAACATTCTGTGTCCAACTTTTTTGTTTCAGTTTCATGGCGGTGGTGTTCAATTATTGTCCGGGGACAGCCAATTAAGCCAAATTGGACGAGATGTGATCGTTCAACTTCAAATGGGAAATTATATTTGCCATGCATGCAGAGACTCTGGACAGAAGACTTGTGGAGTCAACGGCAGCGTACAGGGTTATCCCTAACGCTTCTTCGCTTTCTTCACAGTACACCGCCCAGCAATTTCTAAAATGGAAGACCTGAAGACTTGCTCTCACTCCCTGCCGCAGCAAGTGTGGTTAATTACATAGGGAAAATTGCAGAAAATCAACTGATTAAGCCCAAAATCGAACTAGATGCATGCTCCGGGCAGCGAATCTTCACCTTGCAGTGGGGAGGATTAGGGACAGACCTATACACAGATAGGCAAGAGATATTACATGATTAGCACATAATTAATTAAGTATTAGTTTAAAAAAATTAAAATGGATTAATATGATTTTTATATAGTAACTTTTGGATAAAACTTTTTAAAAAACACACCGTTTAGTAGGTTGGGAAGCGTGTACGTGGAAAATAAGAGATGTGAGGTTGAGAAACTTGAAGGAAGAACACAGTCTAAATATATTTACAATTGCCAGCAAACTACTTGTCCCCCATTTTAATTTTACTGGTAGATAGTCCAACATTACATTTTAGTGGCAGATAGTTTACCAATGATTTTTTTTTTGAGCGGAAATGTATTGGTGTCAGTTTTTGTTATTAACCGATACAAATGAGTAGTCATAGGTCGCGTAAAGAGACTCGGTTGGGTAGCGAACTAGCATATATGAGGGTGTCACGCCTAACATTGCCATGCATTGTATTGTTCTTATATATATTGATTTATAATTTTAGAAATGAAAAGAAAGCTATTGAATGGAAAAAAAATGTAGTACAATACAAAACATTCTCACATGACCTTGAGCAAGAAAATTGAACATTATCTGCCATTTACAGCAGACAATGTGATACCATTAACACTAGATGCAGCAACAACAGTTGACGCCTCTTCGTTCGTCACCCTCATGTTGAAAAATGCAGGGTGCTTAGGCTCTGGCAGAGCCATAGTCTCGTTGCTTAGCATTGCAACAACCTCTGACGTGGTGGGCCGATCGGCCGCATTCTCTTGCACACAGAGCAAAGCAATGTTAATACATCTCATAATCTCTTTTGTATGAGACTCAGTAGCTAACGATGGATCTACGAGTTGAAGCCATGTTTGATCTTTCCACATCTGCCATGCCTGCAAGGTGTATGATAGCAAAACATGAAAACGATCTATATGACATTAGTTGTTCTTTCTACCAAAGAAGTAAAAAAAAAAAGACTTTTATGCTATTCAAATCTTATGCGCGCTTTCCATTTTTGGGAGATTAGAAACTCAAGTAAGTACATATTTATATGATGGAAAAACTTACATGCCCAAGAAGGTTAATAAATTCTCCATATCGATGAAAACTTGATGTCCTTTTCCCACTGACAATCTCAAAAATTAGCACACCGAAGCTGAATACATCGGATTTGATTGAAAAGAGGCCCTCAGAAGCGTACTCAGGGGCCATATAACCACTGAAAAGAAGCATACATTGAAGTGAGGTTACAATATTGTCAGTTTTATGTACAGCTAATCATGAATTCAAAAGAAAACCTTACTATGTCCCAACGATCCTTTTTGTATTCCCTTCATTATCATTCGTGCTAAATATTTTTGCAAGCCCAAAATCTGCAATTTTAGGGTTCATTTCACGGTCCAAGAGAATATTGCCTGCTTTGAGATCTCTGTGTATGACACGCAACCGAGAGTGCTTATGCAAATACAGAAGTCCTTGTGCTATCCCATCTATTATCACTAGGCGTTTATGCCAATCTATTAAAGCTCTTCTTGTTTCATCTGCAAATCGATTGAACATAGATATAACAAAGAATATACCTTTTGTAGTTACAGTTAACGAACCAAGGTTTTATTTGTGGTACAGTGAGAAGTAATACCGTACCAAAAATGAAGAAATCCAAGCTTTTATTTGGCAAATATTCATATATTAGTATTTTCTCCTGTCCCTGATAACAGCATCCCAAGAGCCTAACAAGATTTGTGTGCTGGAGCTTAGCTATGAGTTGAATTTCATTTTTGAACTCTGTTAAGCCTTGCCCTGAATGAGAAGCAAGTCTCTTAACTGCTATCTCCACCCCATCAGGAAATCGGCCCTAGAGACAAGTGCAAAAGAGATGGATGAGTGACACGAATTAATTAATTTGCAGTTTCAATTGTCTTTTGACACTTGACATATATATATGACCAAGATATAATCGGTTAAAGCAGAGTGAATTGCATAATATGTAAAAATTTTTCCGAGGGCATAATATGTAAATTAACGAATAATATGTGTATAACTTTTGTCAGATTTTGCCTCTTACGTACCTTGTATACAGGACCAAAGCCTCCTTGCCCAAGTTTATTTTCTTCTGAGAAATTATCTGTGGCCTCTAATACTTGCGAAAAGTCATAAATAGTGAATTCTGAACTCCTTCCTTGCAGCCCCCAAATTAGTGCTTCATCTTCATCCGCATTCGTCTTACCTAATAAGTGAAGAGTTAATTAATGTGATACTGTCACCCATGCACGCATATATATAATTTTTTTTTGCGTAGATATATATCTGACCTTTTATGTGCCTTCTCAATATGATGGAAGCGATGACACAGATGAACAATGCAAGTAGTGGAGCTACCAAGGCAGGAACCAAAACTTTGGTTACGGGCTCTACATATTGAGAGCAAGTGGTTAGTTTGTTCGGTTGGAAACTTGATACAAAGATAATGAAAGTAATTTCATCCTAGTAATACGAAGACAGATACAGAAACTGTTTATATTTGTAATACACTAGTATTAGGAAAGTATTAGGATATGTTATATCCAGTATTAGGTTGCTATATTTCACGAAGGTAATAGTAAAGATAATCTCAATGTAAAAATATTAAAGAAGGGCGTGTGTTTTGCTTACTCTTGTGTTTCGGCCATGTTGGCAATAATGGGGCGGGCTGTGGTGCTGGACTTGGAACAAGAGCATTCGACGACGACCCGGAGCTCCACGTCGGCTCACCGGCAAAGAACTTATCAGTATCATACCTCAGATTACAGCGCAGAGCAAGAATACGTCCTCCTTGCCGACCGGCGAAGTTGGCCGTCGCCAGGTCGCTGAAATTCTTAAGACAGTTGTAGCAGATATCTTCAATCAAATCTGGAGCACACTGTCCCAAGCAGAAGAGCCGCCGCGGAAGGGTGCTGCTGGTGGTGCTCGTATCATCCATGTCCACGCGGATTGCAGCGTAGTGCTTCGTCGAGGAGAGAACTTGTCCAACTATGTCATTCTGCATCTTCCTGAAGAATTCGGTGAAGTTTTTTGTGTTGGTGTCCGTGTCCCAGCCGGGTAACATGGGCTCCGACGTGATGTTCATCAGGACGAGCGCTGCACCACCAACTGCTGCCGAGGTGTTGACAAAGACGAAGGCGTCCATGTTGAGGATGTCCTCGTCGGAGAAGCGGAGGGTGCACTCGTCGTAGAAGACGGTGGCGTCCTTGCTGAGCGGGCACAGCTGCGTCATCGCGGCCGCGAACGCCGCGTCGACGCAGCCGCTGCAGGCGGAGGCGTTCACGTCGCCGCGGCAGAGCGCGACGGCGTAGACGGTGTCCGGGGCGACGCCGCGCTTGGCTTTGCCGAATAGGCCGCTGCTGGGGTCGCCGCTTACCACAAGGAATGATGAGGAGAGAAGACTTTCGAGGTTGGATTGGTAGGTGCTGTTCGCCGTGTATTTGCTGCCGCCGCAGATCTTCCAGGGCTGGGCGGCGACCATAGCCATCGGCAAGAAGCAGCAGGCAAGGATGAGCAGGACGGTGAGAATCATGGCTAAGCTGCCTCACGCGTAAGCGTAAGGTTTCTCTTCCATTCCAAAGACAGGGTCGCATCTTAACTCTTAAGCAGAGGCAGCGACGACCTGTGTGGACAAGTCACTGCTATCACTTTCATGCAGCGGATGCATTGTGTAGTAAAAGGTCGGACTGAACGTAAATGCATCACCTTGAAATTAATTTAGAAGGTGGTTGACATGTTAAATCATGTTTTCTACTGCTTGCCTTTAGCATTGGATGTGATATATTCTATTACTATAAATCTGAAAAAGAAAATATTCAAATACGTGTAATATCAGAATGTGGAAGCAGATTTGTAATCCCGCCTCCACCATCATAGTTGTGACCATCAACTATCAGAGACTCACAACATCCTGTCTACCACCATAGATAGTTTCACCATAACCTTGGTTCATCCTTAAGAACCACGTGTGTTTTGGTCTCATTTTGCTTTTCTTACTCTGAAAGCGTCCTTTTCTTGTTAAGGTGTTGAAATTTTTTTTTAGTTGTTGTTAGTACGCTTTTCATAATATTAAAACGGTGTGTTTCGTGTAAAACTTTTAAATATATAAGTTGCTTAAAAATTTATAGCAATTAAAACTTAAAATTTTAGAGGATTTCATCCCTATAGGAAAATTTCCTATGAAAGGTCTTAAAACAAATGATAAATGATTGAATCCTATTTTATTCTTTGAAATTTCTATGGAATGGACAATCCTATAGAGATTTTAGAGAAAATTTATCGAGAGCTCTAACCTCTGAAAATTTTTCTTTGATTCTATCTCTCTAATCCAATTTTTATGATTTCCTGTCATCCAACCAAACTGTTTTACAGTTGCATTTCTATTTGAATTCTGTGTTTTTCCTATTCCTCCGTATTTACATTCCTACGATTTAAAAGGACCCTTAGCGGGAAATTTGTCACCCCTACTCCCAGACCTTGAGAGCCCACTACATACTGAACAGCTGAGCTGAATGACTCACAAAACAGACATGCTTCTCAGTCATGCGCTGTACAAACCAATACACTCATCCCAACCAAAGAGGACTAACAAAGACAGTTAAAGGGTGGACACTACCAGAACGTTCTCATATAAAAGTTTTTCATGTTTTTAGATGGAAGTATTTCGAATAAAAGTGATAGATAAAAAGTTTTCCAGATGGAAGTTTTATGTGATGAAAAAAAATGTGATCTCGGAGACTACTACTTTTGGCCCGCTGTCTATTCCTGTACACCCCCTAAACCCTAAACTAGACGGTGGCACCCCGTGAACACTTTTCCCCATGAACAGTCCCAGGGACCTTAATAGGATGTCAGTTGGGCCTAGACTCCCTAAGCCCATAATTTCCCGTGTTCTTTCATCTTATACATAACATCATCTTCACAGATCTTTTATGTTGTAAAGTATGGCTCCTCATTAAATAAATAAATGGGCAGTTGTAACGCCCCGATAATCGTTAACTGTAAACACCAGCTAACTCATACCGAGGTATTACGTATTACATGTGAGATAGTATCAGTCTCAGGATACATTAGCTGGTACATACAGAATAAACATGGAATCAAAGTAAGCTAATTTATTACATCACTGCAATTAGTCCTTACATAAGTTGCCATCATGGACAGGCCCATAGATGAGCAATGCAACAATACAAAAGTCAACAGGGCGGAAGCTAAAAGCGGCGAGAAGCTAAGCGACTAAGCACTATGTGACATGCCTAGGCAACTAACCTATTCCACAGGCGAGGCTTGGGTGTAACGCTCCGCTTTTTGTGAGACGTTAAAAACTAAATTTATAAAAGTCTATTCGCGAAAATTTATAAAACTAAGTTTTTTATTTTCGCACCTAAAAAAATCAAAATGAAAATATGGATATCGATTTTCACTGGCGGTGGCGGTTGCGTTATGTCGCCCACCAGTGAAAATTGATTTTCCCTAATGGTCAGATGCCGCCAGCGAAGATCATTGATTTTTATTGACCTTTAATTGTTTGCAGAACGTTTGGTCACCCGTGAAAATATGTATTAGCCACCAGAAAAAAGGTTTTTTTATAGTGTCATTTCCAAGGGGTCTAAAAAAGCAAGTTCGAGATGAGGCTATGGGGTATGACTCGTCACGGATGTCCTCTATGAAGGGTTGTGTGTTACCCTTTGATGGGTCAACTCATCTTTAATGCGTCTTGTATTACTAACCATTATAAATAAGTAGCCATCTTTATATACCCCCTTGCTCTCCTCGATAGGATTTACATTGCAGCCCTAAGTACTATAAAGATTTCGGGATGGAGAGCAAGGAATCAACTATTTGCTATATTATATATTCGAAAGGAAAATTATTTCAGCTAAATTGTAGTTAGATTCATGTATATTTAACATGTTATATTTTGCATAAATTTTATTAGTTGTAAATTTGATCTATCGTTGGCTTTTGACTATTTATAGATGGATTGAAGTTGGATATACAAGAGTAATCACTCTAGCTAGCCAAGACTATATGTAGATTCATATTGTACTTGCTGGAGCAAGAGTGGTGAGCAAGAACCTTCAAATATCACCGTTCCTGAAGCGGCCGATGGACAAAATGACATGTTTGTTCCTTGATCGTTAGGTGGTGATATGTTTTATGTCTACAATTATACCCTTAATACAATGTTGTGTGATATTTTTTATAGTTTATATTAAATATGTGTAAGTTGTCGATTACAAATTAGGACTTGATGATGTAATAGGTATTAGGGTAGTAGTAGAATCGGACTCTGTCCTAAACTCTCTCTTAAATAGACAATAGCACAGGCGAGGATAACTAACCGGCGCCCTAATCAGTCGATAATCGAGGATATCATAATACGCTGCAATTGTGCTGGATCAGGAGCCCGTAATCAATAGGGTTTTGAGATTAAACGTCCTGCTGGATATAATGTGTATTATGTGCCATTCCATGCGTATGGTTTTGGATTAGCTCATTGTAACCATTGGTGCTTGCTGGATGTATGTGTGAAATAATAGGGCTAACAGTACTAACGGGATGCATATACTTATTAAAACCAGTATCGTTAATCGTGAGATAAAAATATAAAAGAACATCAGATCACCGGTTTGATCGGCATGAGACCCGGTTGGTCCGACGGTCCATAAACGCGTTGGTGTCCGAAGGGAGATCGACCTAGTCCCATGTCGAAGTCAACTGTATGTGTCTGATCAAACAACGACGACTTTCCAAGTCAATGATAACAAAGTATACAGTTGGTGAATTGGTAATTCTCAATACCAAATTGGAAAGTTTTTACCAAGTCCATAATAGGAAGAGCAAAAGCAAAGTTACGAAGCGCGATAATTCGAGACCTAAATCATCAATTTTCTATGACGAGACTACGGATCGGGGCACCCATCTCTAGCTATGGAGCCTGCACTTCCTGTCAACTGTCCACTTGTGTGCACTCCATTCCCTGGGACAGCTGAGCACTAGTTTTTTATCTTTGTCTCTAACATGCATGCAACTAACCATGTACTCCCTCCGGCCCATAATAAAACAATCTAGTACTATGTGTGATATTTTCTAGTAAAATAAATCTAGATTTATATATAAATATATACTTTTAACCATTCATCCTATTTAAAAATTTTAACACAAATATGAAAAAGTAGAAGTTGTGTTTAAAGAACCTTTAAAATATAATAAGTCATAACAAAATATATTGCATTTATACTAAATTTCTAAATAAAATATTTGGTCAAACGTATGTACATATTTAAAAAGGGAGGGAGTAAAATTTACAAGGCAATCTTCAAAAGAAAAATTACAAGGCTAAGTAACACATACATAGAAGATACCACTACTGGAGAACCGATCTTTGGCCCGGTTCAAAAACCTGAATAGTCCCGGCTCGAATAGGAACCGGGACTAAAGACCATCTCTAATCCCGGTCAAAAAGTATATCGGGTCGCGATGATCTTTTGTCCCGGTTGGTAATACGAACCGGGACTAAAGACCATCTTTAGTCCCGGTTCATACCTCCACTGACATTGACAGACGCATGTCAGGAGGCCAGGGATCTTTAGTCCCGGTTGGTGTCACCAACCGGGACTAAAGATCCTCAACTTAGTCCCGGTTGGTAACACCAACCGGGACTAATGATGATTTATATCTTTAGTTTCGGTTGGTGTTATTAACCGGGACTAAAATGCCATACCTTTTTATACTTCTTCTTCCTCCTCTAGTCCGAGCCATTGCTGCCAAGAGGAGGAAGAAGGGAGGTGCTGCCGAAATTTTTGATAAATTTGTTTTTGGTGATAATATATAAATCGGAGAGATCGAAAAGGTTAGCAAATCCATTCTATATAATGTATGCTTAGCATATTACATTGATAGTTTTGTTTATATAAAATATTGTCTTCAACAAGGTTTAAGCAAATGATGAGAGAGAAAAGATGTGTAGGTAAAATTAGGTTGATTTTGAAATTAGAAAATTTGGTTACATATGTTATAAAAGAGATGACCGAGGGAAAATATAGAAAACTAAAATAAAAGAATAGAAAAGTAAGTTAGTTTAATAAAATAGTTAGAAAAAAGTTTAAATCGTTAAAGATATGTTTTCAACTTTACAAATAATAAAAAAGAATAATATGTGGGGCTATTGTAAAATTTTTGTATGATTGTAAAAAAAGTTGAAAACAAAGGTAATTGAAATATATGTAACATAACTAGAAATATTGTTCGTACTTAAAAAATATGTAAAAAATATGTGTAGTACTTTAATAAAATTTTAAAAATAATTGTAAACTTCTCTTCGTTCTCGTCGCCATCTTTGTAGCTCTTTTCTAGAAATTAGTTTCACTTTGAATCATGATGTTTTAAATTATTATATGACTATTTAACTAGTTTCAACTGTGTGGATTTCGTTAGTAACATTGGACTATTTGATGTATAGATGGATCGGCAATGGATGTATACCGCGGACCGACGGTCGAAAGAGTTTACTGAAGGCGTGCATTATTTTTTGAATGTGACCAATGCTAACAAGTATAAGGGTTTCATGTGTTGTTCATGCAAAAAGTGCAGTAACCAGAAGGAGTATTCATCATCAAGAACTATTCACGCGGACTTGTCTGAGTCTGGATTCATGCCTGGATATAATTGTTAGACCTCGCACGGAGAGCTAGGGGTTACGATAGAAGAAGCTGAAGTAGAAGACGAGAATATTCCGGACTGGGCTCATCAATACGGTGGATTTGAAGAAAATCCAAGAGTTGAGGTGGACGGAGCTGTTGAAGATAACGATGATGTAGATAATCTTGGTCAGATGTTGCGGGACGTAAAGGACGGCTACGAAAGTGAGAAGGAGGTCCAAAAATTGGACCGTATGTTAGCGGACCACAAAACTTCGTTGTACCCAGGTTGTGAACAGGGGCACAAAAAGTTGGGTACGATGCTAGAATTCTTGCAATGGAAGGCCAAAAAGGTGTGAGTGACAAGGCATTTGGCGAGTTATTGAAACTCGTCAAGAACATTCTTCCGGAGGGAAACGAATTACCCGAAACAACGTACGAAGCTAAGAAGGTGGTATGCCCTCTAGGACTAGAAGTACATAAGATACACACATGTCCGAACGATTGTATCCTCTATCGCGGTGAGGAGTACGAGAACCTAGAAGCATGCCCGGTTTGTAAAGCACTACGGTACAATATCAGACGAGATGATCCAGGTGATGTGGACGGACGGTCTTCGAAGAAGAGGATTCCTGCTAAGGTGATGTGGTATTTCTCTATAATACCAAGGCTCAGGCGTTTGTTCAGGAACAAAGAGAACGCTAGCATGATGCGCTGGCATGCAGAAGAACGTCAACAAGACGGGATGCTGAGACACCCCGTCGACGGGTCGCAGTGGCGAAACATCGACAAAACATTTCCAGACTTTGGAGAGGATGCCCGAAACGTCAGGTTCGGTTTAAGTATGGATGACATGAATCCATTTGGAGAGATGAGCAGCGGCCATAGCACATGGCCTGTTACCATGTGTATCTACAACCTCCCCCGTGGCTATGCATGAAGCGAAAGTACATCATGATACCAATTAAATCATGTTTTCTACTGCCCACCTTTAGCATTGGATATGATATATTCTAATACTACAAATATGAAAAAAAACATATTCAAATACGTAATATCAGAATGTGGAAGCAGGTTTGTAACCCCGCCTCCACTATCATGGTTGTGACCATCAACTATCACGGACTCACAACATCCAGTCTACCACCATAGATAGTTTCACCATAACCTTGGTTCATCCTCAAGAACCACGTGTGTTTTGGTCTCATTTTGCTTTTCTTACTCTGAAAGCCTATAACATGTATCTTTTTCTTGTTTAGGTGTTGATTTTTTTGGTTGTTGTTAGTATGCTCTTCAAAATATTAAAACGGTGTGTTTCGTGTAAACCTTTTAAATATATAAGTTGCTTTAAAATTTATAGCAATTAAAACTTAAAATTTTAGAGGATTTCATCCCTATAGGAAAATTTCCTATGAAAGGTCTTAAAACAAATGATTGAGTCCTATTTTACTCTTTGAAATTCCTATGGAATGGACAATCCTATAGAGATTTTGAAGAAAATTTAGCGAGAGCTTCAACCTCTTGAAAATTTTTATTTGATTCTATCTCTCTAATCCAACTTCTATGTTTTTCCTATGATCCTTATTCCTATATTATTCCTATATTTTGCAATCATCTGTTTTACACTTACATTTCTATCAGAATCCTACGTTTTTCCTATTCCTCCGTATTTACATTCCTACGATTTAAAAGAGACCCTTATGGGGAAAATTGTCACCCCTACTCCCAAACCTTCAGAGCCCACTACATACTGAACAACTGAGCTGAATGACTCACAAAACATACATGCTTCTCAGTCATGCGCTGTACAAACCAATACACTCTGCCCAACCAAAGAGGACTAACAAAGACAGTTATATTAGAGGGTGGACACTACCAGAACGTTCTCATATAAAAGTTTTTCATGTTTTTAGATGGAAGTATTTCGAATAAAAGTGATAGATAAAAAGTTTTCCAGATGGAAGTTTTTTGTGATGAAAAAAAATGTGCGCTGGGAATATGCATGTGCTAAATAGAGATCTCGGAGACTACTACGTACTTTTTGCCCGCTGTTTATTCCTAAACTAGATGGTGGCACCCCGTGAACACTTTTCCCCATGAACAGTCCAGGGACCTTAATAGGCCGGCAGTTGGACCTAGACTCCCTAAGCCCATAATTTCCCGTGTTCTTTCATCTTATTATACATAACAACATCTTCACAGACCTTTTATGTTGTAAGTATGGTTCTCATTAAATAAATAAATGGGCAGTGCTCCAGCTTAATGTTGAAACTTGAAAAGGATATATGATGAAGAGTAGTTTGTGGCATCACTTTGAGATTCAATATATATTTCAATTAATGATTTGTTCTCAAAAGGACAAATGAAAGTATAATAAATTGTTCTTATGGAACATGTTAATTTAAAGGGACCTAATTTAAACAGGGAACATGTAGAACTGAAGTGGTAAATATACCAAACAATAAATTTTGACCACCATATCAGTTATAATTAAAAATAGAAGAGAAGGTAATTAAAGTGCTCCTAACATGAAGCATGTCTCCTTCAACCCGAGGCAACGTACCAAACTGCTCGATCGTCTGGCATTAGTGTAGTTCCAACCATTGTTGCGTCTATACACCTTTGCGTATCATGTCCACGCTGATCGACTTTAGCCTCTCAATGCCATACCTATGAGCTGCGACAAGCAGATTCTGAGCCATCATCTCCCTATCACCCTTGTCAATGCTAGGCAGGGTTTCGGTGTAGATGAACTGAAGCATGGCCTGAAACACCCTGACATCCATATCATCAATCTGAATAATGACATTGCCAGTTGCTGCAGCCTTCGTCTCTTTCTCTTTCCCACCATTGCCAAAGAGCTCCGCCATGAACACCGGTGACCGTGCCGCGAGCACGTTCTTGTGCGCCGCGAACAGCTTGCTGCCGACCTTGATATGCACGTCGGCTCCGACTCGGCTGGTGAGGAGGACGCCGAGGTGCCGGTGCAGGTCCGGCGGTGGCACCACCACCGCGGTGGCCGCCGTTCCCCGAGGATGGCGGCCACCACTTTTAATATCCATGGTGATATCACACCTGATACAAAAGCTTTGACCGTCTAGTGTTAGACACGACCACAATCGACTGTCCAGCTTCTTCCTCTTGATGAATCTTGGAAATCCCCAGCTTGAAAAGTAGCCATTGGCAAAGGAGAATTTCTTGGCCGGGCAGAGTTTCTCGTCGACCACCGTACCGTGCTTCCCGCTGAGTAGACGGATCATGAATTTCGCTTTGATGACGTCATCGGCGTCGGCGGCGGCTGGTCGGTCGAGATTAAGGTAGACGGAGACCCAGTCCGAGTTATCCTCGCGATCGCCGTCGGGGTAGTAGGCGATGTACCAGGTGTGGCCTCCGACGTGGAACTTGCTGGAGTTGATGCTGTTGCCGACGCCGATCCCCTTGGTTTCAGAGTAGCGGGCGATCTTGATGGTGATCGACCCGGTTGCTGTCTCGCTCACGATGGCCGCCGCCGCCGCCGACGACGACGAGGTGGTTTTGGGTTTGGGTTTGGGTTTAGCGTCGCCGGCAGACTTGGAAGTGGTTTGACCCATGCTGTTTGTTGTCACAAAAACGTAGCCCTAGGTTAGCCAAACAGAGGAGGAGGAGGACGACGATGGTTTTCACGATGATGAGTAGATGGATGCGTCTCATCCACGGATAGATTTGTACTACAGATGGGAATCAGAACGAGTCCGATAGGAGAAAGGAATCGCTGAAATATAGAACGACTCGATCGTAAACGTATGCAGGTATGGGAACTTAGGATTTTTTTTGTCAATAGTTTCCAACTCTATATCATCCGTCACTTGATTTGATGCACATTCGTGCTTGGTCCGTTTCAATATGATGTAGATTTGTTTCCTTTTAATTTTGATTGACTGGACACTGGTGTGCGCGCAAGTCGTAAGAAATCTTCGCCGAGATGCTTCATCTCATGGGATCTGATCGATCGGAAACGATGTTCTCGTTAAGCGAGAGATGGATGAGAAGGATGGGAGAACCAAGAGATCGATCGATGGGAGTAAATGATAAAGCGATCGGAATGTAATCTTAGATCAGATTTAAAACAGTTTTTTACTCTTAGTTGAATAGTCAAGTTTACTATTGATGTTGACTATAGCATAATACCTTGCAATAGAAAAACAAAAATTACGATAAATATCAACCGGTGATACAACAAACCTATATTTTTATTTGTAGGCAAGATACAACGGTGATTCTATTCAACCGGTCAACAAACTAATTTAGATGTTGTGCTGAATTAAGTAAGTACGTGTACATATAGACCAACAACCCACCTCCAGTTAGCCAGTTAGCATTTGATTTAGAAATTGGAACAAAACAGTAGGTGTAACATTTTACTACATTTCAAATCTAATTCATCCACGAAGATCATCAAAATCATAATTTGTGCTAATAATCTTCATTTGTTTTGCAGAGCAGTTATACATATTAGCTTTTACAAATCATTGTAACATGCATATAAATTTTTCAGTGTAACCTGAATATAACTAAGTATGCTTATTTCCGCATGTTACCGCTGGTAACAAGGCAGCGAAAAGCGCATTAACCGCTTGGACATTTAAGTATTAAACAAACTATTTTGTTCAACACAAGGTTAATGGGATTGACGTGGTCATATGGGCATGTTGTTTAGAAATAGAAATTCAAATATTGTGTGCTTACATTTGAAATTAAAGGGTGCTTATATACCAAAAAATCGGTGCGGATGGAGACAACGCATGCAGAAGGAGTACATGGAGGTAAGGAGGAGTGGAGGATGCCCGATATTTTTCAGCTGGATCAGGTGCCCGACTCGAAGCATTCTCCCATTGACATGCGTACCCATGAAATATACCATTTACAACATGGGGAGATAGACAACTTGATATGTGACTTTGGTTCCATATAACAACATCCGGAAAGTATTTTATTCACTTTTCTCTTACGAACCAATAAAGAATACATATGGGAGCAAACAACCCGATATCTCAACACACACCTTGGACTCCAACCTCAGAAACCTTAAAGCAAGCAAAAAGAAAGTGTCACACCTTTTATTTATTAAGCAGTGGTGACTATTATATTTATATTCTTGAAAATCTGGAAGTAATCTGCTGCTATATAAGAGTCATATGAGACATATATATCCCACATCTGCAGATCACTCTTAAGCATGTTCATGGCCAGGAGAGGTAGGAGTATTCTTTTTTGGGGTCACCTCCTTTCTTCCAGAAGAAGAGAAGGACACCAAAGCTCAGCACAGGTAAGAGCAGCAGGATGACATCCTTGGATGTGCTCCAATTCCGAGCACCACCTGCCGCGTAGGCTACCAAGAGGGCAAGCATGTCCAGCAACATGACCATGTGCATTGGCCAAAGAGGCAATTTATTTTCATCACTCCCCTTATCACGCTTCATCATCCTTCCAAGCAGCAACACGGTGACAGTGATGGAAGCCATGAAGGAAGTGGAGTTGATATAGAAGAAAGCATTATACCGGCGCTTGTCGATGTCGTAGAGCATCGGGTTGCCAGCAGAGTGCCCATTACCTCCGTCCCTCCATAGGCCACCAGGTGGTTTTAGCCCTGTGATGTAGGCCACGCTCGCAGCCAGTATTCCTGATAGCATCAGGTACTTGGCCATCATGTCGGCTTCCTTGTTGGTTTGTTGATCTTGTGTTTGGCTTGGTGAATTATTTGGCTGACCTTGATTTATGTTTGCACGCTGTCCATGGCGAATGATTGCCACATAGACTACACCCGCAAAAACTGCAGTAACCAATATTAAGACAATAATGGAGGTTTGCAGATGCATCGAGCTTCCAGCAGCGTAGGCACTGATGAGGCTGAACATGCCCGCTACCATACGGACAAAGAGTGCATAGCACTTTATGCCTGACTTCGGTTCAAAAGGAGGATGATGAGGGCCACAGATGTCATGAAGTTTGCTGCATTGCAATAGAAGAATGCCTTGTAACGGCAAATGTTGACGGAAAAACACGACAGCCTGAGAGATCTGCTTAGTTCCAATGAAGGTCCAAAATAATGATGAGATACAGGCGTACCAGTCAGTTTGATCCTGCAACTAACAAGATATATAAATTGAATATCAAAGAGCCGATCGGTTGACAAGCCGATTTAGTTATTCCAGCCGATACATATATCAGTCGATATCCAGTATAGATCTTGATACTTGAGTAAATAATGATGTAAAAATAGTTGGCTGATGATAATATGTAACGCCCGTTCCGTTGCGGCGTTAGTTTTAGGGAAAAACTTAATTTCCTAAAACCCTAATTTCTAAATTCCGCTTTTTCTTGTTTTGTTGCACGTGTGTGTGCCAAGATCTCGTAACCCGCTGTCCAAATATCCACCCAAAATTCAAATTCAAATCCAAAATTCTCTTCAAATCAATTTTCTGCAAAAGTCTAATTAGCCTCCCTCCTGTTCTTTGGGCCGAATCCCATCGGCCCAATCTCTCTCTCTCTCCCACGGCAATCCTCTCTCTCTCACGCCGTTTCTCTTTCTTTCTCCCTCTGCTTCTCACTCTCTCTCGCCGGAATCCCATCCCGCCGGCGATTTTCAAACCGACCACAATCGTTGTTTACCGCGCGCGCGCGCTCGCGTCGTGGCCGACCGCGCTTGCCGCCTGCGCCGCCTGCCTCTGCTCGCCTACCCGCCTGCGCACTGAGGCCAAGCCTCGGAGCCGTCGCCGCCCCCTCCTCTCTCCTCCTCCTCCCGAAACGGCAAGGGGCAGAGCCCCTTTCTCCTCCCCATTCTCTCCTTTTTCCCTCGCCGGCGTTCTCTCTCTGTCGCCGCCTTGGTCGCTAGCGCTTGGAGCGCTAGCCCTTGCGCGCGCCCGTGATGTCGCCGCTCACCCCTCCCTGCGTGCTCCCTCGGCCCCCATAAAACCCCTCTCTTCTCCCCTTCGGCCGCCCTCCCCCTTCCCGCAGCCGAGCGCCACTGCCACCGCCGTTTCCGCCGCCACCGCCACCTCCGTGTAGCCGCCTCCCTCCGCCGATCGCCGTCGTGGACGCGCGGCGCGGAGCTCACGCCGGCCGCACCGACTCCACCTCCTCTTCCCGGCTCGGCACCCCTCTCCTCCCACGGTAACCGCCCTCGCCGCCTCCTTCTCTTCCCTCTCTCCCTCGCGTAGCCGCCGCCGCACAGCCGTTCCACGCCACGGCCAGCCGGCCGCGCGCGTCGCCGCGGCCGCGCCCTTGCCCCTCCACGCCGCCGCCGAGCCCGCCTGGTCGGACTCGGTGCCGCCCCACCTCCGGCCGCCGCTGCTCCCCCTCCCCTCTCTCGCTACCTCGATCCGTCGGAGAAGAAAGAAGAAGAGAGCGGAAGAAACGAGAAGAATGGAGTAGAGAAAGAGAAAAGAAGAGATGGAGGTAGAAGAAGACCTCGGTGGGACCCACTTGTGGGCCCCACACCCCTTTGACCGGTCCACCCCCTCTCTCTGCTGTGCCGCCTTGGGCCACCACCTCGCACGGCCCGCTCGCCCGCCTCGCCTTGGGCCGTCCCAGCCGGCCTGCTCGCGAATCCTAGCCTGCTGCCACCGCTCGGCCTGGCCCGCTCGCCCCGGCCTCGCACGCGCCACGTGGGCCGCATCCCCGCAGCCCGCTCGCTCCCTCCTGGCCTGATCCCCCGCGCGCCGCCTTGGGCCGCCATCCCGGCACCGGCCCATTTAGTCGGCCGCGCCCGCAACCAAGGCCTCAGGCCGCCTCCGGCCACTCAGGAAGTCTATTCTAAGTCCCTTGTCCTTTTCTTCTTTTCAGGGAATTTAGTAATTCCTTTTTCCTTTAGACAGAAAACCATTTAACCTTAGAAAATCCATATCTTTTCAACCGTTCGTCCGATTGACCCCGTTCCACTTCCAAAAGTTCTCAAAAATCGAGATCTATTTAATGGCACACTTAGTGGTCACTATTAGGGCTTTCTTTTCGCTGTTTATTGAGTCTTTTTGTTTCGCGTATAGTATCTGAGCCCGAAGACTCGCAGTGTGCGGATTTCGAGGAACAAGTTCAAGACCTCGAGCAAGGCAAGTCACCTTTGACCATCTTGCACCCATAATTTAAAACTAAGTATTTTTGTTTCGCAAACTATGCCTGATTAGGACACACCTGTTTGTATTTGACCGCGGTTTGCAAGATAACCTGCCGGCCCAACCCATTTGATGCACATACCTTCCTTGATTATTGAATACCCGTACCACCTTTGTCAACTGCCGGTTCCCGATGTCCGAGCCCTCGGGCACGTACACTGGGAACTCAAATTTAAAACTGTCAACGATGGGTAAAACCTGGGTTTATAAAATACTTGGAAAACCCGACGCTTGGGTCGGTGTCTGCAAAATAAAATGATTTCTAAAATTGCGGTGCGGGGACGTACCGGGAGTGCGCTTTCCCGTACTTGCACTTAAGGACCGAATCCTTTGGGATTTCATCCAAACATAAATAGTGCGACCATATGGGTGAAATGGGACACCCCTGGCTGAGTAACTAGCTGGGCCAGGGAAGCCTTGATGCCAAGGGACAAGTGGATTCGCCGGGGTGGTGTCGGGGAGGACCCCTGGGCTTCCTGGCACAGTATGGTCTGGGACCTAACCTGTTGTTGGTCCGGAGGACCCCTCCCGTTGGCATATGGTAACCTTGTGTCGGCTTTGAAATGCCTTGTCGTGAAAGCCTCAAAGTCACCAGACGTGGCTGTACTGCACGGGCTGGGTGACCCAGGCTAGTAACGTCGTGTGGGTAAAGTGTACCCCCTCTGCAGAGGTTACTAAACTGTTCGAACAGCCGTGCCCACGGTTATGGGCGGATGTGAGGTGATTCCTTAGCGTAGTTTTGTTTTACTACTGCTTGTGAAATTGACTTGATGGGTTGGATGATGTTGTTATCAACTGTGGCTGACGGGTTCAGCTAGGCCAGGGAGGCCGACAAAATCGTTTGCCTAGGGAGGCCGTCAAAATCGTTTGGCCGGGAGCCAAAACTTGAATCTTGAAAGATTGATACATTGCACAAACTCCGTCTGGGCTTGATGCACTGTTAGGCTCGAGTCGTTGAGAAGCACTTCTCTAGAAATCATTTCGAAAGTTTGAAACCAAATCAATTGTGAAAACAAACAGCCGTTCTATGAAGCTTGCAATATACACTTAATTCCCAAGACTTGCTGAGTACCCTCCGTACTTACCCTTGCTCTATATAAATAACCCCCCCAGATCTCGAAGAAGAAGAGGTGGACCCCACTGATGATGAGTTCTTCCAGGAGCAGGATGGCTTCGAGCAGTTTTAGGGTTTCGACGTAGTTCCCAAGTTATGCTTGTGGTCTTGGTCCAGTCTTCGCTTCCGCCTTTCCCTTTTGTAATGCAGTTGTGAGCACGGGGTCTGTCCGTTGCCCAACATGACTGTAAGACTACTCTTAATGAAGAGACCGTTGTGGTTGTGATATTTCGTCTTCCTGTGATACCAGCACTGTTCTCCTGGGACTGGTATCGGCTTACAGGTTTATTTGGAGCGTCCCGCTCTAGTTCCCGTTCGGGGCCAGATCGGGGCGTGACATAATACAATATAACAATAATATAATCCAGTAGCAATCAATCGACTAGTAATGATGTTTGAATAAGCACTGATCCGAAGGTTAAAGCATACATCGGCTGGAGGTCCGATGTCATTAAATCCAAACAATTAAATAAACAGTGAAACCTTTATTGTCATCGGCTAAAAACCAACTTGTAAGTAATCCTTGTAAGCCGATGCAACATTCAGATAACTCATCGGCTAAAACCCCGATGAGACCCTTATTGGGCAATCAAGAAGCAGGCTAGAGATTATGGTTCTAAGCACGACTTAGTAGATCAAACTTAACTGATGCAGCGCTAAGTATGAAAAGGAATATAATATCTAGACAATCAAATTTTTGACTGATTTTCAGGGTGGTGGATACATTATATAATCTAAGCCAACAAAGTAATCTAGCTGATATCGACAAAACCCTAAATAGAGATCGACCGATGCAAGTAGAAAATGTTGTCGATCTAGATTATATAACGTATATGATAACTCATCGGCTAGTACTCCGATAAAACATTAACATGAACCTATCAACTTACCAAGATTTATATTATCAATAACAATCTAGTAGGTCGAACCTAACCGATATTGCACGAGATTGTATATGATAATCTAATACTTGATGAACCGATAGATCTGTCTAATGTGACGGATATAACAATTCTATTTAAAACAATATTGTAATTGCAGAGATATATCGGCTAAGATAGAAGATCAAACCTAATCGAGACAGTCTCAACTAAACCGATGCGTCTCTAAACACAATGCAATTAAAATAGAATTAAGATATCAGGTAAATATATCAACCAAACCAGAGCAATCCAAGAGATCGAAGCGATGCAGTCTTGAACAACACCAATGTAGCCGATATATTCACCAGAGCTCGACGGAACGTAGGGCTTACCCCTTCGCCGGAGGTCGAAAGCCGATGCAGCCCCGCGTCAGGTGCCAAGTTCTGCCGGTTGATAGGTAAAATCTTGGAAAAGAGGGTGGCGATGCGCCGAGAGTAGTTTTATTGATCGAGAGATAATTTACATGGACCCCGGGTGTACATATTTATACCCATGGGTTGATACTAATCCATATCGGACACAACTCAAACTTTCTTAAAGATAAAAGGAAAAACATAAAATCCTTATTAGATACTAAACACACTTTCCTAAAGATAAAGGGAAACTAAAATACTATTCCTAATTAATAGATAAACTGTCATGCCGCATCCTCCTTGAACTCGGTCTATTTTTGATAAGCTTCCTTTAATAGACTAATTTTCTTAACCGAATTTGGTAAATATCCGACTGTTGGCGATTGATAGCTTACATCGGCCGATTCCAGGACTCTGAAGCCGATACTTGCTCTAGTACTCTGAAGCCGATACTCACTCTAGGCCGATAATAACTTCCAGGGTTACCAAATTTCATCGTCAACAGCGAGGGTACTTGTCTAGTAGGATAGGGAAGCCTGCACCGTGCCCAAACTCATCATTTTCCCAGAAACCACCAGGTGGGGTCAGGCCGGCTTGGTAGGTGAGTGTTGCAGCCAAGATTGCAAGAAGCAACAACACCACACGCTTCTTCTCCAACTGCTCCTTGTCTTGCTCACCTTGCTTCTTCTCCAACTGCTTCTTGTCTTGCTCACCCTGCTTCTCGTCTTCACCCTACTTCTTCTCCAACTGCCCGGGTGTAGATATTATGGTACCCATATACCCACAGATATAGAATATCCGACTGAATATAGGGGTATGTCATGTAAATAGAATATGAATAATACTAGGATTCGGGTATAATATTACCTTGCTTGTTAAGGTATTGCCCGGATACCTAGTATGGTAAATTTATCAGTCAATTAGGAAAGATCTAGACCGTGTCGGACTAGATCTTATCTTGTAAATCATCATCTTCCGAGTATATAAGGAGGATAGGGGACCCCTTGGAGACATAAGCTTTTCGTAAGATCAATACACAATTCGGAGGCAAAACCCCCGAAACAGGAGTAGGGTATTACTTCTTCATGAAGGCCTGAACCTGTCTAAACCCTTTGTCTCATAACCCATCTACTTTTTCATCTTGACTGCCACCCCCTTTTTTTATTGCCGAAATCTAGTTTCGACACCGGGTTTTTTTCACCAGGATTAGTGTTAGCTTTATTACCCCCATCCTCCTCATCTTCATAACTGATTGGGTCTAGTGTGGAGAACAGAATGTGAATCACCACCAGCCAAGGCAACCGTGTAAATGGAAGTGTTTGTGTCCCTACAACTTCTGACAGCGTATGCGCCTATGAGGCAAAACAAATCAAGTATCATGGCCGCCTCTAGTGCATGGCGTCTAACTAGAAATTCATTTTGCAACATCACCATGATGACTAGGGATGCCACAAAAGAAGAAGAGCTTGTACCACACAGGGTGCGTTGTCAGGAGTATTGGGCCTCCTACACTATGGCTGGCGCCATTGTCTGCCCAGACGCCTCCAGGTGGATCTACTCCTGCTTGGTAAGCAAAGGTCGCCGCAAGAATGGCAAGGAGCTGAATTAATTCACGAGTTTTGTGTAGATCATTGTATTGTTTACCTCCCCTGTACAAATACATATATAGTTCAATTGCAGTCCAGAATAGTTCTTTTCGTACTCAAAATTAATGATGTGAAATTAAACATTTCTGGCACTCAAAAAAATTGTACACAAATGTAAGCAATTCTCTTCAAATCAATCTCTCGCCTCTTTCATCATGATTGAAATGATAATTAATGATGTCAAAGCAAATTAATGGGTGCCATTTTTGGCCCCAATCATTACGGCCCCCATTGGTTGGCCTAATTAGCCAAAGCAAAAGTCAAAATTTGAATTTTCAAACTTGATTTTGAAGTTGATTTTAAGATATTTTCAACGTAGTTTCTTTTTAGCGTTGACTTTTAAATCATTACGAACAAATATATAAAAGTTTTACCTATAAATTATTTTTTATTTCCTAATAAGCTATTTTGGCTTATTAGAGAATAAGCCAACCGATGAGGTCCTACATCTTGATTGAGAGAGGAACGAAAGTCTTTTCCTTCCTCCTTAATTGATCTAGCTATGCCCATGCCAGTGGCATGGATGATCGTAGAGCTATCTTAGTGGAAGTAGAAAGCAAGAAGGGAAAAGAACAAAGAATTTTTTCCAACGATGATAATCAACGTTTGGGCAAGGATTTCCTCATGCTCAGGTCGAGGCTAAAAACAAGGAAAAATTGGCATCATTTTCCCTTGTAAAATTATACGAAATTGACATCATTTAAAAATGTTTTGAAACATGAATCTAATCATACCATAACCTATATATTCTTAGGCATATTTTTATCTATACTATCTTAAAAGATGTTAGTGGTGGTGGTTCTGACAAGTGAGGAGCCACCGTCTATCTCATGGGTCCATTTTTATTAACCAACACTGTACTTCAAGTGAGGAGCCACCGTCTATCTCATGGGTCCATTTTTATTAACCAACACTATACTTGAGTGAAAAGTTCTATTTATTCTGTATAAATTGTACAACACACTATTTTAGTTTAGAAGAGAACAACTCCCTCTTTAATTTTTAATTAGTTGTGAGATAAGTAGTATACTAGTTAACTTATATGTCCGCACGTCAGTTTTTATATTGTGTGGTCAGAATTTTTTTTGAGAAATCAGTTTTTTTTAGTTGGACGATTTATATGGGAGGTAAGAGGTTTTACGTGGAAGTGGGGGATGGAGTAGGAGAATGATTCCATCTTTAGGTAGTAGAGAGATAGTTATAGGTCTATGAGTTGTGATGGTTTTTTATTCAGTTTTTTATAAAGTGGTCGGGTTTTTTTTTTTGAGAAATGAATTATTTTAGGTTGGATGGTTTTTATGGAATAGAAGAGGTTTTCACGTGGAAGTGGAGGATGGAGGGATAGAAGGAGGACGACTCTCTTGTTTTGTGTGTATTAATATATTTTAATTAAACTATCAATGTAGATATGTTACGAATGTTTTAGTCAAAATATATAAATTTATCCAAAGTAACAACTTTCACAATTTATTATTATGGAATAATATTAGAATTTAAAATGAATTGTCAGTGTCATCAGTATGTAATTCATTAAGAAAATATTTTTTATGGAACACTAATATTGTATGATTTAAACATAACATAATGTAGGCCAGGACCTACAAAGCAACTCTCCAAGAGACACCTTTCAACGGGAGATTGGAATTGTGCAAGTCACCACGGAAATGCATTTAATGCAGTGGATAAATTCCGGCCCATACGTATAGATGGGCTGAGGGGTAGGCCCATGTGAAGAAATACATCCCGTACGTATAGATGGGCCTTTTCGGGCCCGGATCGGCCCATCTAAAGAAGCGGTTTCGAGAGAGAGAGAGCACCGTACAAGGAGAGGAGAGGTCGCGAGCCCCTCACCGAGAAACCCCACGAGCCCTCGACCTCGACGCCGCAGCCAACCCCAAACCCAAGCGCCATGGCGGACGACCACGCCGCCGCCGCCGCCGACCTCGTCGACGGCGGACGCCCCGAGGTGATCTCCTCTGCTCCTCCCTTGTCTGTCTCTCTGTCTTGTGGGGGACTCCCCATCTTTTCGCGCCGTGAGCCCTTCGCGGCCAGGGTTTCGTCTCCTCCGACGGCTCTCGATCTGTGCGTACCTATGGCTGCCGCTCATGAAGGCTTCTCCTAGGGTTTACTAGTGTTCTCCGCGGGGATTGTTCCCGCTGGCGTGGGCTTTGGGGGTGGGGGTTCGCTCGATGCAGATTCGGCGGACTGAATCCGGGAGCCGATGGCCCTCCCGTGGGAGTTTTGCGTATTTGGTTTGTCCCATGTTGGTGTGCTGTTCGCTGGTGTGAAATTCGAGTGCCTCCTCGGGTTGCCTTGGCGTCATGCAGTAGATTCGTTTGCCGATATGGTCGCTAGGTATGAGATGGGAGTTGTGGGATTGGTGCATAGAAGGAGGGTTTTTGGATATGCTTTGGGGGATAAGGTGATTTGAGTGGGGCCGCCAGTAATGATCCGTTACGGCACGCCAAGAACTTCTGTTTCTGCGTGTTCATTGGCTTGTTTGCTCCAATTGGGTGTTGAGAGTGAGCATTATGTAGTTTATTATGGAAAAGAGTGTTTGGCTGATACGTTATAGATCCACGGAAGTGGGAAAGTAATGAGTCTTGTTGCTGGCCCTTTTTTTTGTTACTCTGAATGTTTCCTGTTAAATAACCATCTGCACTCAGAATCAGAAAATTTTAACGTATAAATAGTTACCGTCACACTTCACTTTCTCTGAAACTAATTGAATAGGCACGTGCAACTTTTGGTATGTTCTATGAATGTACATCTAAATTTCCTAATTATACGACCAGTTAATGTAACCATCAAAGTTGCTTGATCAATGAAAGATATTTCTTCGTTTGATTGCTCATATTGCGCATTTATTGGGAGCATGTCGCAATTCTTCCATGTTTTTTTATTTTTTTTCCTTCTGCCAAGAGCTATATTTCTTGTGTCTCTGTGTAATACCATCCTATGTCCAGGGCGATACGCATTCACGCGAAGACGGATTATCAAAACCAAGAGATAAAGATAGAGAAAGAGAAAAAGACAAGGACAGGGAACGCCACAGGGACCGCGACAGAGATCGAGGAAGAGACCGAGATCGGGACAAGGACAAGGAGAAAGACAGAGACAAAGAAAGGGACAGGGACAGGGATAGGGACAGGGACAAGGATCGGGATCGCCACCATAGGCATCACCGTGAAAGAAGAGAACACAGAGATCGTTCTGATGATCATGATCGCCACAGAAGCCGTGATTCTGAAAGGTATTCTTTGTTAAGGGACTTCTGTTTTATTGCACCTTATTTCTTACAAACCATGCATCCTTGCAATGAATGCATTTTATCAAATGCGTTGAATGCTTTTAGATTTAGAGCTATTCAACTGTCTTATACATGCCTACATGATTAGTCAAATGCCTACACCAATCTTGCTTATAAGCAATTTCGTTTGTGGTTTATATTTACATAGGAGAAGAGACCATGAACGGGATGGGCGTCGCAGGCATCGCTCTCGCTCACGCTCTCGTTCTAGGGGCAGAGATCGCAGATCTAGGTCTCGCTCCCGTTCAAAAAGGTAAAGGAAGCTCCTTGCATAGTCTGCCATTTGCATCTTCTTTAGCTGCCATGCACATACCATGTTTTCCGTCATGGTTAGTTAAATTGTTTATTCCATATAGTAACAATTTTGGACATACAAAGATACATGCTTGCTCTGCATGGAGCATTTTCCAATTTTCTTTGTATTATCAAACTAAGACATGCACAACTCATATTTGAATACGTATGGCAGTATGGTTTACTGGCTTAGTCTTCTTAATTAGGTTCTCATTGATGGACCTGTTTATAACCTGTTAAATTTATGTGTTATTCAGCTTTGCTTTTTAAGTTTTATTTTATCACTAACCACTAACTAATATCTACTAAACTATTTTTCTAAAGCAGCAAGCGAGTTAGTGGATTTGATATGGCGCCTCCAGCTCAAGCTGTGGTTCCACAATTTCCTGCTATTCCAACCCCAAGTATGCTCTCATCAACTAAGTTAAATGGCTCAATTTCAAATTTTTTTTCCTTGTCAATTGGTGGCACTTTTTCTGAATAATAATTTTAGTGGGACATTTGAACAATGGAGTTAAGAAAATTATTTTGCTGGGTTGATTGATGTACATGTGTATTTTTTTAGAATGAATTATATCTTGTCACTATAATTCTTTATCCTTATCACTGTATAATGCCGCACTATCTTATTGCTGTTGCCATAAACTACCGGTGAATTACTAGTCCATTAAAGGTCGATTAAAGTAGCAGGATGATGCTTGGCAGTCCTTTTTAGAGCATCCAATAAATAAATTGGTGGACATGAGTCTGGAAGTTAATATGCACCTAGTAGAACTCTAATAGAGTTAATATTTGCTTAGTATGATCGACCTAGAGCATTCTACACATTATAGTAAGAGGACAGGAGAGCAAGCATATTGTTATTTGATAGTAGTCACTAAACCTTACATGAGGCATTTGGAGAGACACTGCTGCTTTTATTAAAGGATAAAAAAGAATACCAACCAGTGGGTGTTCTCTCCACAAGCACCCCTCAGGCACCTATCCGCTGCAGATGCACTTATTCATGTGATAGTTACTTATGATATGAATAAGTGAATAACTTGTAAGTTTCCATTTTATTATTACTTGGTAACTGGAAACTGAGTGAAACTTTTTTGCTTGTGTTCTTTTGTTGTTTGTCTGTTTTGTGTATGTGTATGGTAAGAAGGCAATCTTGGGTTACTTGCCCCCACTGCTGCCAATGGAATGAGCTGCCTACTGTAGCTTTAATGTACAAGGAGGAATCAGTGCTCTGGTTTGATACCATCTTATTCGTCTTCATCTAGCAAGTATTACTGGTTGCTAGCATTATGTCTATTATATTTGTCATTGCACATATTTTGTTCATTCTTAGGCATGGAATACTGAACAGCTAGATCTATTTTAGACCCAGACTGATGGTGAGAACTAATCAGTTCTAATGGTGGATTTTTTTCCCTTGCTAATTGTTTATGCTCTGTACTAGAAATTTATTGATAAATTGCAGGTCAGTTTCCGGGCACTGCTATTCCTGGAATGTTCCCAAACATGCTCCCTATGGGTGTTGGACAGGTAACCTGTTCGTATTTTAATGTATTAAGTGTTAAAATAATCATTTTCTTTATTTATGTTTGCAAATAATTTTTGTTTGCCTGTAAAAATTTATTTTGTTTGAAGCAGTTCAATCCCCTTGTTATCCAGCCACAAGCAATGACTCAACAGGTATGAGTTGTTGTGACATGTACTGCAGCTATTATTGATAAGGATGTCAATAAAATAATGTGTTAACATCTTTTTCTCTCAGGCTACTCGACACGCAAGGCGTGTTTACGTTGGTGGCCTTCCTCCAACTGCTAATGAACAGGTCCGTGTACTTGATCACTCATTCTTTCTTACTGCCCATTTCCCATCACCCAAGCCAAAAGCAATTGTATGGGAGTGCACGAGCGTGTACCTGCATGCAACATATTACTGTGGAATTGTTTGTTTCATTAGTTTCCTTTCCTGCAGTCAGTTGCAATATACTTTAATCAAGTCATGGCTGCTATTGGAGGAAATACTGCTGGTCCAGGTGACGCTGTTCTTAATGTCTACATAAACCATGACAAGAAATTTGCTTTTGTGGAAATGAGGTCTGTGGAGGAAGCAAGCAACGCAATGGCACTGGATGGCATTTTGTTTGAAGGGGCTCCAGTGAAGGTTAGGAGACCAACAGACTATAACCCTTCTCTGGCAGCTGCCTTGGGCCCTAGCCAGCCCAGCCCCAATCTGAATCTTGCTGCAGTTGGCTTAACACCTGGTTCAGCTGGAGGGCTAGAAGGCCCAGATCGTATTTTCGTGGGCGGCCTTCCCTATTACTTCACCGAGGCTCAAGTCCGGGAGTTGCTTGAATCCTTTGGGCCTCTTCGAGGATTTGACCTTGTGAAGGATAGGGAAACTGGTAACTCAAAGGGCTATGCATTCTGTGTCTACCAAGATCTCAATGTCACTGACATTGCCTGTGCTGCTCTGAATGGTATCAAGATGGGAGACAAAACGCTAACTGTTAGAAGGGCAAACCAGGGAGCAGCTCAGCCTAGACCAGAGCAGGAAAGTATCCTGTTGCAGGCACAGCAACAAGTGCAATTACAGGTATAGGTCTCAACTATTTTTCATCCAGTATCAGATAATTACTTTCTTATGCCAAGTATTTTGTATCTGTATTGTGATTCTTGCATTTTGACTCTGATGTGCTTCTTAACAGAAACTTGTATATCAAGTTGGAGCACTTCCTACAAAGGTTGTATGCCTGACCCAGGTGGTTTCGGCTGATGAATTAAAAGATGACGAAGAGTATGAAGACATTATGGAGGACATGAGATTGGAAGCAGGCAAATACGGTAAATTCCACACACATCTCACCCACAATTAACTCCTGGCCTCCTTTGCCACTCCAGTTTTATTGTTTTTTATAAGTTGCTGAGATTCATTCACCCCATGAGTTTCTTCTTTCCTTAATAGTACTATAGTTTATATAGTTTATTATATTTGTAGTTTTCGTTTCCATTCTGACTTATTGATGCTTTTGTTCATCTATTTGGTTCTGCTAATTGAAATCTCTTTTGTTAATGTTGTTTAGTCAATACTAATAATTTTTTTCCTCAGGTAATCTGATTAACGTCGTCATCCCTCGCCCTGATCCTAGTGGACTACCAGTTGCTGGAGTTGGAAAGGTAAGCCTATGGCACACACATTGCAAAGCGTCTGTAACATATGAGGAAATTTTTCTAATGTACGACCTTTCCATCCAGGTTTTCTTGGAGTATGCAGATGTGGACGGCGCCACCAAAGCAAAGACGGCAATGCATGGAAGGAAGTTCGGTGGGAACCCAGTTGTTGCCGTTTTCTACCCTGAGAACAAGTTTGCTAGTGCGGAGTATGACGCATAGATTATCCCGCTATGTAAAACATTAGTTTTTTTTCTGCGCCAGTTTGCTAAATTGTAACAACGATTTCTCTTTAAGTTGAACCTTCCTATAATATTCTAGATTCATGCAGAGCCGCCGATTAATTAAATGTTGAAAGATGGATTTCCTAAAGTATTATTAATCTAGTTACTGGCCGTTTATCCGGATGAGTTTTGATTATTTGTTAACTGTTTGTTTCTTTATTATATTCTCTTTGAGCTACTTAATAATTACTTATCTGTTGATGATCACGTTACCCTGGGCTTCCACGTCCTCTGGAGACGAAATAGCCCTTTGTTCGGCCCAACTAATTGATTGATGGGCTAATGTTTAGGAAATTTAGCAGCCCATTCACGGTAACGGGCCTAGTGAACTGTGTTTCATGGGCCTAGGCGCATCTATTTCCCGTGGATTAAGTTCACCTGACATCCCTCAACTTTACATTAAGTCTATCTTATATCCCCAATCCCTAATACCAGAAATCTTTACCCCTTAACTATTCAAAACAGTATAAAAAGTCTATCTGAGATCCCTAATCCCCAATACAGAAATCTCTACCCCTTAACTATTCAAAACCGTAAAAAAGTTGATCCCAAGTTAGACTTTGTTCCGGAGGAGGGGTTGGAACCCTCCTCCCATGGCACGTAAAACGTAAATACGTATTATTGTATGATTAATTAATTCTTAATTAATTCTTTTTTGAAAAATGGATTAATATGATTTTTTAAAATAACTTTTATATAGAATTTTTTTAAAAAAATACACCATTTAGCAGTTTGAAAAACGTGCGCACGAAAAACGAGAGAGGTGAGTTGGGAAAACTGAGATAAGAACACAACATTAGTATATACCAAAGTTTTCCCCTGTTACCAGGTGCGGCCCCGACGTATATAGTTTAGTGTATTAATTGTGTGTATATACTCTAGTGTATGATATTAGTTTAGTGATCAGTAGTACACTACAAGTACATTGTTTTTTTCCTGAAGATTTTATGTTCATAATATATAGTATTTTCTGTGTATGATATTTATGCATTTTACACGTTCCAGGAAGGCTGGATCATAATTGCTACTTTTGGCCCACAAATACACTCTTGCTCCATTCAGAATCTAAGATGTTTTGGTTTTGTCATAAATAAAATTTATTTAAGTTTGATCAAGGTTAATAAAATAATGTATTCCATTCATTTCATACCTTTTATATATCGTTCTAACGTTTAAAATTCATGTCAAAATACTTCTCGTTCGCATGTTCCGAAGTACGTACTTTTAGGAGTCGTTTTCTTTTTCTACCTTTTATCAATGCAGTTATACTAGTGGTAATATATTCTCACTAGAAAAGTATAATGTTTGCTTTAGGAAAGGTTATTAGGATGTAACTAATTAGTGTAGCAATATAATTTGCCGCATCATCTATTTTAGTGCATGTGAGATTTGTTACAGCGACAAGTAAATTGAAACGGGAAACGGAGCGAGTAGTAGTAACAACTTGAACGCTAAATTAATTTTATTAAATCTACCATAAAATATATTTTCATAATATGTATTTTTTTAAAAAAATATTACTATATTTTTCTATAAACTTTATTAAACTTGATAAAGTTTGATTTAGAAATAAACCAAAACATAGGGAATACGGTGTAGCTACCAGCGACCAAAATTGGCGACCCAAATGCAGCCCTCTAAATCCTGCAAAAAAACTAAGGCCTTAGAATCGAGCCAAGATTAGCCTATTATCGAAGCAAAATGCAAATTAAGGTCGATGTCGCCGCTCACTAATTTAGCAAGTGCTTTGCTACCTATGCGGTCATCCAAGCACAAGCATTTTCCCCAAAAATGGATGTCTCCAGCCATGTCCTTTCCATCCATGGAACTTCCAAATCACCCTATATACGCATCGCCATGATCGACAGAGATCGAAGTCAGGAAGAAGCTGCAAGTGCAGCAACTAATAATGATGGATCGTCCCAACCTCGCCGTGGCCGTGGTGGGGCTACTGGTGGTGGTGGCGGCGACCCTACCGGCGCCGTCATGGCAGTTCTTCGACCTATTCCTCTCATCCCGCTCCGGCTCCGGCGGCGGGTTCGGCAAGTGGGTGCTCATGAACCACGACGAGTACGAAGAGCAGAAGTCGCTGTATGCCATGAAGGCCGCCGGCGACATCGGCGGTAAGACCATCGACGCGAGCCTCTCGTCGGCGGAGGAAGCCAAGGTGACGTGGGTGGTTGACCCCAAGGGGACGCAGAGCGACACCACCTTCACCACCATCACGGCGGCGCTGGAGAAGGTCCCCGAGGGGAACACGAAGCGTGTCATCCTCGACCTCAAGCCCGGCACGGAGTTCCGGGAGAAGATCTTCGTCAACATCACCAAGCCCTACATCACCTTCAAGTCCGACCCCATGAACCCGGCGGTGATCGCCTGGAACGACATAGCGGCGACCAGGGGCAAGGACGGGAAGCCCGTCGGCACCGTCGGGAGCACCACCGTCGCCGTCGAGTCCGACTACTTCATGGCTTACGGCGTCGTGATTAAGAACGACGCGCCGCTGGCCAAGCCGGGCGCCGAGGGTGGGCAGGCGGTGGCGCTCCGGCTGTTCGGCACCAAGGCGGCCATCTACAACTGCACCATCGACGGCGGGCAGGACACGCTGTACGATCACAAGGGGCTCCATTACATCAAGGACAGCCTCATCAAGGGCAGCGTCGACTTCATCTTCGGATTCGGGAGATCATTCTACGAGGGTTGCACCATCGTCTCCGTCACCAAGGAGGTGTCCGTGCTGACGGCGCAGCAGAGGACCAAGACGATCGAGGGCGCCATCGAGAGTGGCTTCTCTTTCAAGAACTGCAGCATCAAGGGACAAGGGCAGATCTACCTCGGCCGGGCATGGGGGGACTCGTCGCGGGTGGTGTACGCCTACACGGACATGTCCAAGGAGGTTGTGCCCATAGGTTGGGATGGCTGGAACATCGCCAAGCCGGAGAGCAGTGGGATTTACTACGGCGAGTTCAAGTGCACCGGCCCCGGCTCCGACGCCAAGAAGAGGGTGGGTTGGGCGCTCGACCTCACCGAGGACCAGGCCAAACCATTCATCGGCACGCACTACATCTACGGCGACTCATGGATCCTCCCGCCACCAGAGTAATTACTACTCTCCCCATTTCAAAACATAGGGCGTATTTCGTGTGGTTAGCATACAGGTTTAACCAATAATTGCTTCTCTCATATATTATCTGTTCCGCTAAAGTATAATACTTTTGAGGACGAATCTAATTAATGAAATTAATTTTGCTTCACGAAAATTATATTATAAAAGAGTAATGGTTTGTCTTAAAAAAATAGAGTAATGCTTGTTAAAATCATGTTCTAGCAAAGCAAAAATAAACCCTAGCTATAATTTGAATTAGAGGGAGTACTATTTTTACATTAACTTTCTTTGTTTTTCAATTTGGGTGTAACATCGAATAGCGGGAAATCAACGGCATCTACCTCGACGGCAAGTAACTCAACCGCATCGGCGACGGCCAGTAACTCAACCGCATCAACGACATCGAGTAATTCAACTGCAGCGGCGACGACGAGTAATTCAACTGCATCGGCGACGACGAGCAATTCAACTGCATCGACGACGGCGAGTAATTCAAGCTCACCTGCAACGGGGAATTACTCGAGTGCACCGGCGACAAGTGCTTCAAGTACACCGGCAAAGGCGCAGCGATGAATCACATCTTCATCTTCGGCGATTGCAGGATCCTCCCGCCACCAAAGTGATTTAAACATTCGGAGTAACCTATTACTAATTTAATTGGGCCCAATCAATTCTGTTTTGGAGGCCCGTTTGTTCATTGTTTGTGTTAATTGGGTCGGATTGGTCGGCCGGCCACATAGATGTGTAACATTTGTATTTCCTTCCTATTTCATTTGGGTGGTCTTCTATCAGTGCACCTTCAAAATGGTGAATTTTACATATGATTTTGAAAAAAAACTTGTGCTCTGTATACGTGGCAATTTACTTTCGAGAACGAGAACGAAAACGATCGACACGACGGCATCTAGCTCTGACGAAAACGAGAGGTAACCAATACATACAAATAGTATAGCTAGCAGTTCGTTCGAGAGTGTGGTAATTGTGAATTATTCAGGGTCTGAATAAAATCGATTTAATTCTTTGTGTGGCTCCGATCAGTTCCTTTTTTTGCTGTACAGCGTAATTTGGTTTCTAGGGAACGACAAATGGATAAACAGCGTGTTCTAGAACTGTACATAGAACAACGACTCAAATTAAGGATGAGAAATGGGTGGATCAGGGACGACACACGCTATATATGCATGCATCCCCAAATTGTTATCCATTTCGTCTGTATTCAGCATCAGTTGGCCTAAAACTCATAATCAACAACCTTAAAATATATGTGTGTGGCTTACACACACATATACATATATATACACACATGTATATAAATATATATATGCCATTCCTTGTTTAAGCTTAAGATTTATTGGTTTAGGCTTTTAAATTAGCTTTATAGCTTATATATTTTATATGCCGATAGATTTAGAGTTCTAAGTTCGATGGTGGAGTCATATTTACATCTCAAATAAGCCAAAAAAAGTTTCTCCAACCTAACTAACTTTTGGCTTAAAGTGTAAAAATAGCTTATGATTATAAAAATGCTAAAAAAAACTACTTATTTGTTTAGGCTTAAATTATTCGGCTCATAAGTTCACTTATAAGCCTAGACAAAAGGATCATAGTCATGAGTGATTTAGAGCCAATATAAAAAAATACGACAAAAAAACCCCGGAATCAACTTAAAAACTAAAATAAAAGTTCAATTTTTAACAATGCTTATAAGCTATTGGTGCTTCTCTTCGTGACACTAATCTATGCTGCACATTTATAGGAGTAGAGTATGGATTGCAGTGACAATTAAAGCCAAACACACGAATTAATTCACGATAAAATTAAGAAAACCACCCAAAAAAAGTCAAAAGAAAGCCATAGTGAGAGCCAAGTGGCAATCCTCTAGTACACTCGCAGCTGTGGCCCCCGCAAAATCTGCCACGAGCCGCCAGCGCCCGCCACGTGTTCAGGTGGGCCCACCAACGAACGGACTCCCGCCTCCTCATCCGGTTCCCGCCACTCCTATTTATTTCCCAAAAAAACAAAAACTAAATTCGACGAAGAAAAAAAATTAAAATTCGGCAGCAAATAAGCGAGCGAGGGAAGAAGAAAATCACGGAAATGCCATTCCCGGCGTTCGTGGCGGCGGCGGCGAGGCTCGCCGTCCTCGTGGCCGCGGCGGCGACGGCGGCCAATGCCGCCTCCTACGCGCGGTACCGGCGGCGCCACCTCCGCCGCATCCCCAGCCCCATCGACGAGTCCGCCGATCCCCTCGCCGACTTCCGCGCCCTCCCATCCTCCTCCGACGCCGCCGCCGACTCAGGTTCGTCTCACTCACGTTCCTATCCCGCAGGAAAACCCTAGCCATGTTAGTGCTAATCGTTGCAGTCAGTCAATGGAGTTTCGCGCATCAGTGGCCAAATCCTGAGCAAGGCGCTGCATTGGGGGTGGGGAGGTTATTGATTTGATTGGCCTTTGTGGATGCCCAATTGAGAGGTTTTAGGTTTTGTCAATTTTTGAAGATGGGGAATTGTTGACATAATCGATTTGAATTTGATCAATTAATCCTTATATTCAATTACCTTTTTGATCAATTAGTCAATGTCAATACGAGAGTACTGAAAAGAACGTGTTTGCCCATTGCAAATGTCTTCCTGTACATGGGGATAAGTTTGTTCACTAGGTCGGCACAGTTATACTTGCACCTCTACCTCATTAATTTTCTCTATAAATTCCAGCATTCAAACCGTGTTTTAACTTTTGAGCCCATCACTTTCTAGAAGCAACAATTGTCAAAGCATCATGGAAGCCCTGATGGTGTGGCACATTTGTTTGCAGAAGAGGATAATTTCTTCTTTGGGCTAGCAACAGCACCTGCGCATGTTGAGGACAGGCTAGAAGATGCTTGGCTCCAGTTTGCAACTGAAACTTCCTGCGACAACAAGGAAAACCTGCGCGACCAGAGGCCAGTAGATGCAGTGATGGCATCTGCTGCTGGTGATGGAGGCTCCCAGCAAGCTTCCAGGTCATCGGGTGGGGAAAATATTAGCGATAGAGAGCAGAGGAAACCACTTAGGGTAGCCATGGAGGCTATGCTTAGGGGATTTGAAATTCTTGCTGAGAGTGGAGAATCTGCTGGCGGCGATAACTGCAGCCACAATGTTGCTGCTTGGCATAATGTTCCATGCCCGTAAGTACATTAGTATAGCATTTCTAATGAGCTAATTTATCTCAGTTGTGTACTCCGTAGCACAAATCTCCTTGCCTGTAAAGTCACCTAGAGACTACTTCTCAATTTCTCATCTTAACTATCTCTTCCAGGAAGAGTTATTGTCTTTCAATATTGTAGCTTCTTTCCAAGTATACATATGACTTCGATAGTGAGACTATGTAGTGATGGGTCCCAAGGATAAAAAACAAATCCATTGCTTTAAAAAAAATAATGCAAGATTCTAGCTTTCTTTCGAAATGTAGATATCTTTGGATGTTGTATGTTAGCAAACTCTGATCAATTTTTTTTTTCAGGCAAGAAAGGCTTAGATTTTGGTCTGATCCTGATGCTGAGTTGAAACTTGCTAAGGAGACCGGCATCAGTGTTTTCCGCATGGGGATAGATTGGGCAAGGTTAATGCCCGAGGAACCAACCGAAGAATTGAAGAGCTCAGTAAGTTCATAGGATTATGCACGCACCTCTTCTTACATTTATATTCATCCTTCTTTTTACATCATGATGATCTCAGTACTGGTGAAATAAGACACACATCTCTTTCTCTAGGTTAATTTTGCAGCACTTGAGCGTTATAGATGGATCATTCAAAGGGTTCGCGAATATGGAATGAAAGTAATGCTTACTCTGTTTCATCACTCACTTCCACCTTGGGCTGGAAAATATGGCGGGTGGAAGATGGAAAAAACTGTCACCTATTTCATGGATTTTGTGAGGTACTTTCTGAGGGCAGTCAAATTGGCCTGCCAATACATTCTCTCCATCGGGAATTGTTCAATAATTTATTAGATTTTGATAATTGGGGCTGTGCAGGCTTGTTGTTGATCGTGTATCCGATTTAGTGGACTACTGGGTGATTTTCAATGAACCTCATGTATTTGTGATGCTAACTTATTGTGCCGGTGCTTGGCCTGGTGGAGACCCTAATGCAATTGAAGTAGCAACATCTGCTTTGCCAACTGGTGTATACAATCAAGCTTTGCATTGGATGGCTATTGCACATGCTGAAGCCTATGACTACATACATTCCAAAAGGTTGGTTATACATAATGTATTATTTGCAATGCCCTTATTCCAATGATTACCTGGCATTTTTTATTCAATAATCAAGGAGTTGGTTTCCTCTGGTTTTCTTATTATTCATTTGTTGATTAACAGCAAGAACGACAGGAAGCCAATAGTTGGTGTTGCACACCATGTATCGTTTACAAGGCCATATGGTCTATTTGATGTTGCTGCTGTCGCGCTAGCTAACTCATTGACCCTTTTTCCTTACGTGGATAGCATATGTGATAAACTGGACTTCATTGGAATCAACTACTATGGACAGGTAAGCAAATTATTTACTGCTTAATGAATGGCTATGTAAGTGACCGAGTTAATTCTCCCATTTCCATGCAGGAGGTTATATCAGGACCTGGTCTAAAGCTTGTGGATAATGATGAATATAGTGAATCTGGTCGTGGGGTTTATCCTGATGGGCTGTTCCGCATCCTGATTCAATTCAATGAACGATATAAAAGATTAAATATACCTTTTGTCATTACTGAAAATGGAGTTTCTGATGAGACTGATCTGATACGGAAACCATATATACTGGAGCACTTGTTAGCCACATACGCTGCCATCATTATGGTCCTTTCTTAACCTTTAAGCAAACATGTTTTAGTCTGTGCTCATGGAGATAGAACTTCCCACACTTAAACAACATAATGTTTTATAGGGTGTCCGTGTACTTGGTTATTTGTTTTGGACAACATCGGATAATTGGGAATGGGCGGATGGCTATGGTCCCAAGTTTGGGCTTGTTGCTGTTGACCGCGCTAATAACCTAGCACGGAAACCTCGGCCTTCATACTTTTTATTCTCCAGGGTAACTTTCTCGTTTTAGCAAATCATGAAACCGTGGTACATTGTTTACCTATTATCTCAGTTTCTTACGTTGTCTAACTCCTATAGGTGAACTTTTGTCTTCTGTTGAAATATTGAAAACTAACTAAATCTACTCCTTGTTTCTGAAACTTAAAGTTCATTCGGTTTCTTTTATGAGAGGAATTTTATGGCTGTCTATTAAAACACTAAACGTGTCTAGACCTGAGATTACCTCCAGCATTTTGTTTTGTTTCCACTTTCTTACGTTCCTGCATGTGGTGGCTATATAACTAGCATGATAAGATGCATCTCGACTCCAGGTTGTTACCACTGGAAAAATTACAAGACAGGATAGAATGTCTGCTTGGAGGGAGCTGCAACAAGCTGCAGTTCAAAAGAAAACACGTCCATTTTTCAGGGCAGTGGATAAGCATGGTCGGATGTATGCAGGTATGTATTGTTTCTTTTCGAAAGATTCTGATGATCTTATCAACAGGTAAATTGGCAGGATCAATAATTAGTGGCTTGTTTTACTAAAAACAACTTGATTAGGATCAGCAACAGACATTGACTTCTGTCAGTTATGTCATCCATGGAGCCCCTTAGAATTAAGATTAGTTCTGCCTCTCATTTTGCTTCTTTTTATTAATAGTTTCTGATTTAACGCCCATTTCTTCTCAGTTAAGGTATTTCTTGAACCACCATAAGGCCTTAAAAAATTATATACAAAAGTATAAGTTAAATAAGATCCATAATTTTCTGCTTGTCTAAGCATTAGTGTCTCCTTTTGTCTTACAGGTGGTCTAGATCGGCCTATTCAGAGGCCCTTCATATTGCGGGATTGGAGATTTGGTCACTATAAAATGGAAGGCCTGCAGGATCCTTTGAGTTTCTTTATAAGATGCATTTTTGCACCATTTTCACGCCAAAAGAAGATTCACTACATAGAAGATGATGTGATTTCTTATTCTATTAACTGATGCCCTGCTACTACAGTTGCTACTTTAAGTTCAGTTTCTTATGTTGCAACAAAAAACACATCCATCTTTTGGTGAGTCAAGAGCAGCAATGCATTTTGTTTTTTGATTCTTTGTGCATGTTACCTACTTAGAACAGCTTATTTGGAATCTTTTGTAGGTTACTTTTTTCTTGCTGAAGTAAATAAAAAGAGTCTGGGAAATGGAAGCTTCAACTTCTGCAGGTAATTACTACATGGGTTTACTATTCGTATAATAGTACACATATTTAGATTCCATACACTCTTTTTTTTAATACTCATCTCCTTTTTTTGGTTTAAGATGTCTTTGATCTAATGTCATGTAGATTGTCTTCTAAATATCTTCTAAGCCAAAATATCTTTTGTGGATCTACTTTTGCTGGCTCATAGCTATGTCCTGCACTTCTTAATTGAAGATGCTTCCTGGGAAGTGTTTGAATGAACAGATGGGCACCTGCCTACCTTATTTAGACCTCTGACCCTCCAGGCTCCATCCAGATCTGTGCGTGTAGACACGTTCAAGTACTGAGATAATGGTTCCTTTTGTTTCCTCATATAGATTTTTACTTTTCTATTGTAAAAAAACACTTTTCACCCACTGTATATAGGAAATGACTAAATACTTTTCATTTCTAGTATATAAGATTCACTGTCTTAGTTCATGGGGCTGAGGCATAAGTACTAGAAGGAAATGAATAAGATTTACAAATTGCAGCAGAGGAATTCAGGGGTTTAGTTATCCCATAACTCGTGCACATGAGTTTTCATATAAAACAGTGGCACTACATTTTTTACATGCAGAGCCTAGCTGCCTAAGCCATTTGATGCATTTGGAGGGATCATTGCAGATGTATCCTCCTGCATGACCTCATGGAATCATGCACGTTTCACATTTCTAAATTTCAACAGCCAGATCTTATTGGAAAGTTGCTGGTTTGTGAACTGACCTTCCAAACGTTTTTTATGGGCACGACATGCATTTTATTTACTAGGATGTGGCATGTGTTCTTTAATGGAACTAGCTACTAACTTCTTTATTCATACTGCATTACGATCTACAAAGAACTAAACTTTATATGCACACAGCCCTATATTCATAATCTGGAATGCGGTATTTTTTATGCACGCGCCTGTAACCACTAACCACACCTCTCCTGTACAGTTGTTCTAATATATATAATTAACCATAGGGGCCTCCCTACTGTTCCTCATTCAAAGAAACTGTTGTCATTATGTCGATCTTTTGACTAGGGATCCTTAACTAGGGCGAATATCAGAAGACCATACTCTTTAGTATAATTGTCATGCAAATTTATTCTCATGTTGTATCATTTATTTTCAGTGAAAAAAACAGAGGAGAAAAAAAAAGAAAGTGTCTCATAGGAGAAACAAGGGAGCATGTAATCATAGGATTTTTTATATTATGGCGCATATTGCGTTACATGAGCTATTTAGTACAGAACAGGAAGTTGTGTAGTTGCCTTACAGGGCTATTGATGCCAGGGCAATCATACACAAGCAGTATATATTTAGGAAAGACTTGTGTTATCGCCTTTTGAAGTACATAAGCAAATAGTAGATCATCAGTGTTCATTATTTCAATATATAGGATTGCAGAGCTGTGGTAATGATCAGTGGACCAAGGGATTGCAGAATGATCAATTGTTCTTGATAACTTGTGGAGCTCTCTCCATTAGTACCACTGGCTTTGGTATGGCACAGTTAATCTTCTCTTCCTTCTCTGGGATCTGGAAAGCTGATGCAGGAAAGGTTTTAGAAATCCCAGCAATGCTCTTGCAGATGAGTTTCCCAGTCTTTTGTTCATCAAGGGCAATCTCCTCTACTGGTACCCACACCATGAGCTCCCTAGTCTTGATCCCTTTGACCTTCTTGATCCTGCCCTTCTCTGCAAAACCAGTGATCTCAGTGCCATAAGATACCAACCTTCCTAAGCTCTGGAAGACATGGTCAATCCTCTTCTTTTGCTTGAGCCACACAAATCCAGTTTCCTCAACATAGCCACACTCCATTATGTCCTTCAAGGGAAGAAGGCCATTTGGGAGGCCTGCTTCCTTGAGCAGGAGCCTTGTGCATTGCTGGCAGATCTCATCATCATAGTAGACCTCAGCCTTGGCCTTGAGTTCATCAGCAATAAGAAGAGCCATCTTCTATGCGTCTCTTTTTTTTCTCAGCTCTGGGGCAGTTTTTGGAGGCTTGAGTTTGTTTGGTACTATGGTTGTGTTGTTCATAGTGAAACTTGGCTACCTTTATATAGGAAATGCCTTGTCAAATTGTGCCTTAATATGCATAGAATTCTCCATCTTGCCATTGTCAATTAAGGATTGGACAACCTATCATGCTCATATAAAAGCTGTAGGGTCCTCTGGTTGAGCGTACTTTTGCAATGATTCAAAAATATCATCCAATATAGTGTGATATGTCCTTATATTATGTCAATAGTAGGGACTAGAAATTTTATTTATGGCCATCGTAGTTTTTATTATTTATTATTAAATCCATCAACCGCCTCATTAGAAAAAGAGACAATAACTTTCAACCCTAATTGTGATTTTACCCTCACTTTTTAGGGTTTGCATATTTACCCCTGTTTCTTCAAAACGAAATCACCGTTTGCCTCTACTATGGATGGTAGTTAGGTGGGTCCCACAATATTGGATTAAAAGAATAGAAATGACGGGTTGTATTCAGTGCTATAGGTAATTCTGATATGCTATCAGCTATGTTGGCACACTGATATTCAGTGCTATAGGTAATTCAGTAATTCTGTATTCAGTGCTATAGGTAGCAACGATATTGAGTTTAGATGGCCGCTATGTTGCCACACTAGATGCTGTATCATTACTCTATCTGCAGTTTAACACTTCACGTGCGACTCAGATTGTCTATTGTTCCTTCATGAGTTCATGCATGCTTGATGCTTGCACACAGTTTTGCTATGAATTAAACAGTGCGAGAATGGTTGAGGTGTGCTACTCCCAGATTTTGTTTGTAATATAAATGTTTTGATCCTCCTGTTTGTGATGAAACTGGTGTGCAAAATTTTGTTCAATTTCTGTCAAAGTTTATAAAAATCAGTTCAAATTTGAATTATTTCATAAAATGTCAGTTCAAAACAATTGCAAGTTTCATACACAAACTAGGGGTAAAATCACAAGCGTTGTCCAAAAGTAGGGGCAAGTATACAATAGTAAGCAAGGGCATAAATGTGTTTTCGTGCTCAACTTAACACCGTTAAATTGACCATCCAAATCAGGGGTAAAGCTTTGCTTCGTTTCAATAAAAAAGGGGCAAAAATGCAAACCCTAAAAAATGAGAGCAAAATCACAATTGGACTTCAAAATGAGGGTAAGAATGCAATAGCCCCTTAGAAAAAGAGTAGAAACTCCCAACTCGTGTTTTCCTGCAATATAATGAAGCTGGTAGGTGATCACTTCAACAAAAAAATATCTATCATGAAGAGGTGTAGCCATGCTTATAGAACTAGGTACTATGGATTGAACAGTGTGAGTGCTTACTGTAGTGCACCAATAGACAAATTTCTTCCTCATTAGTACCTTATTCTCCCCTGCAACTATATTTTGGGACGGAGAGAGTACCTTTGTATTCTATCCATTCTTTTATAGAAGCTATTTTAGAATGTGTGCAGTTAACCTTTTGAAGCTTTGGTTACTACTACATCAGTTCTTTTTTATCTTTGACGGTATTGATTTTTAGATATATGTTTGACTATTCCTCTAATTCAAATTTTTTGCGCATATATATAAAAATATAAGTCATCCTTAAAGTAACTTTAATGATAAAATAAATACAACAAAAATAAATGGTAATTATATAATTGTTTTAATAAAATGGATGGTCAAACATAAAAAAACCGGTAAGAGTAATTGAAATACTTAACAGTACTTGGAGTTGTCATGCCGAATTGACATTTTAGTTTATTTGTCAACAATAAGCACTTTGGTACCATTAATTGTTAAAGATATAATTAGAAAAATGTAATCACAAGAGTGTGTATTATAAACCATGTGGTTATTTTAAATGACGGATAAAATGATTGGAGGTTCGCTTGGGAAATCTGGAAACATATGAAAGACTGTTTAATGGTGCTACTCCTAGTATTGAGGACGTCCTCCTAGCTGTGGCAAGGGAAGGCGGCCTCTGGTGCTTGGCAGGAGCTTCCAACCTTCAGGTTTTGGTCGCTAGGACTTGAGCCTGGCTCTTAGGGTTCCTTTAGTTAGCTGTTCTCTTCCTTTTTGTTGTTATTTATTTGCGTCTATGTGTTCTCGCAAGACTTGTTTTTGGTTTTTTTGGTCCTTGCTTAATGAGATGTACGCAGATGTCCTGCATGTTTGGAAAAAAAAATGATTTGAGGTATTAGGTTTGTTAGTTGAATTTGCTAGTTCGTTATATGCTTATCGATTTGTTAGTTGCCTACCTCTATTTTGGAAGACGGCATATTCATTATCAAAAAATAAAATTAGGAAATAGGAAACCCATCAGTCTTCGGTCCATTCGTCTCTTGATTATACTAGAAATCAGCAAGCCTGTGGGCGCGCTCGATTCCGTGTATATGATTATTTTACGACCTTTACAAAAGAAATAATTTATGACTCTTAGATCACATAATAATTTGATAAGAATTCCAAGCGACTACACAAATTATAAACTTTTGCATATAAGCTCATGGAATTTGTAGAATTAGGCGAAAATAGGTACTGTATAGACATGTGTCATTTAGATTTTGTTTTCGAGTCAACTTATCTTAGTATTTGCTATACCTATTTTTTTTATGCATTTAAATTTGAGAAACACACAGGTGCTTTGTGAGAGGTGTCCATTCCATTTCATTATTTACATTTTTTGTTTCCTATAATTTCTGTGACACAAAATCGATGTTGTTAGATTCGTATATAAAATTTTATAATTATGCTTGTGTATCACATAAATAATATCCTAATAGAGTAGCTGTTGATAAAAAATTTGTCATGACGGATTTAAACGGAAGAAACAATTATCCACGCTATGGTTTTCTTCTCTTCTATTTTTCTATAGTACTCCTAACCAAGCTCTCCTCAGCTCCTTCTGTGTGCCTTCTGTTTTAAGAGCAGTTATGCCCAGAGAGCGCGTATACTTTATTACCTTCATTGAATGGGTGCTTGTGATCCCAAATTTGATCCAAGTTTATGTAATACAGTACCGGTTTATCTTGCCATTGGGGCTTAACTGCACTAACTGTCATCCTGTAAGCTGCCAACCAACTAACACTATCCATGGTTCTTCCACTAGCCAACACCTGACAGATTCGCCATACTCGGTGTCCCTTGGAACAGCACACATGGAGGTATTCAATATTGTAACATGTAAGCTTGAGATGTGACCTTTATTGTATTCATGGATAATCTGATGAATCTGTAAGTGGCGCATTTAGTTTTGTAACCTAACTTTACGGTAGAGACAATTTTGCGTGCGATAACCAGCTTCAGAGCATTATCTTGTACTTATTTCTAGGCTAACTAAGCTAGGAAATGAAACTGTTTATTGTTATAAAAATATTTCAATTGACTATTTTCCCCTTTCGGTGAGCCTTATTGTTTGCCAAAAAAAATTCAACCTCTGTCAAAATTTAAATTTCAGAATTTTAACATTTAATTCTGAAGTTGATTCTAGGGTATTTTCAACGTAGTTTCCTTTTTAGATTAGCTTTTACGTCTCATAGAACATATATAAAAGTTTTATTCATATAATATTTTCTGATCGCTGATAATCAGCCTTTATGGCTGATAAATAGGGTTTATAGAGGATATCTTGAGACCGGCCGGTATTAAGTACGTGTGCATTATAATGTTCTTATCTAATTGTTCTTTTTTCCAACTGGAAAAGCTGAAGGTGGAGTAAGAATCGGCCGGGGAAAAAAAGGAAGTGAAGAACCATACGTACTTGTTCATTTTCTCTATCTTCTCAGATTGCGCCTCTAATGTTAGTAGTGCATAACTTACAGTCCTTCCATAGCTAGGACCATTTGACAAGGCATTATTGTCATCATGGTCCCTGGTCTTTTTTCTTTGAGTAACACAGTATATATGTCCTACATTCATATACTAGCTACTGTGGGTTTCCTCAGGCACCCATGCATCAAGTGGGAACTTAGATGGCTGCTTGAGCTATATGAGCTCCATAATAATGAGTGTACGCGCTTAGTGACTTTCGCAGCAGATCCATTCTCACAAGAGATGCATGTGGGAAGGACATACAAGAACATAGGCTAAGTACATCATCCATGTGCATAGATAAATGCTCTTTCATGGTGATGCTGCCCTCTCTCCTGCTCTCATTTATGTAACTATTCAAGTAGATAGAATAGTGGCGTTCTCGTTTAGTGGTAGTGGTATATATGAATTTGACCGATGGTTTATATTGTATCAAATATATGCCGACTTCTTTTTTTATAAAAAAACAGAGTAAGCTTTGTAAAACTACAGATATCTTGGTTAAACTATCGTAAAAACTAAATATTTAAGTTGGTGTATCACAAACTATAAATTTAGCATAACTACATATTAAAAATAATATATTATAAAACTATAGATTTAAAAGTAAAAATTATCACAAAAAATTACAGGTTTAGTACCAATATAACCGCAAAATAATAACTTTTATAGCTCTAACACGGTAACATAATAATAATAATAGTGCTATGGATTTAAACTGTAGTTTTATGATAAAGTTTTGTCCTACCTGGCTTTAAATATTTAATTTTATAATAAATTTAGTGTTAAATCTGTAGTTTTATGATATAATGTTTTAAATCATAGTTTTAGGATTGTTTGGTCAAAGTTTATTTAGTTTTGTGAAATTTACTTAAGAAAACATTGCTGGAAACGGTTAGGACACCATTTTCATTCTTTGTATACCTTAGACTTGTTCATGCAGTATCGGCACAAAACAATTAATCAAAAACTCTTATTGGTACATCTAAGGAATGTAAATAATCAATGTTTTTGCTTGTATTCTTTGCCGGTGATAATAGCATGACAGGATACAACCTATAGGAAATACGCTAGAATGCCTCATCGAGAGTCAATTATCTATTTTAGATGTTTGGAAATTGTTGCATGTTTATTTTCTCTAACTTGCATTTATTGAGTTCATTCTAAAAAAAACATGAGGTATTAAGCAGACGGCTTCAAATTTGTCCTGGAATATGTATAGTTTGATAGTACTGGTCCACTTCATGTTTATTGTTGCTTCTTGTAGTTGTTAGTGCAAGTGTTCACTTTGTGTATTTTGTACATGGCCCTTTTTTCTTTTGGTAGCAATCACTACTACAAAAGGGTCATTGGTGCCGGTTGGAAAAACCTCGTAGGTGCCAGATTTCCCAACCAGCACCACGAAGACGACACTGATGAGAAGGACTCAAAGGTACCGGTTTAAGAATTGGCACCTTTGAGGTATACGGTTTGCAAAAAACAAAAAAAATCCATCTTGGCTCAATTCGAGCTGAGCTGATGTTTCAAAGCCAAAAAAAAAACACTATTGCGAGGGGGAGAGGACCGTGATGGTGCCATGACTGCTGCCGATGCCGGATCCACCCGCTACCTAACGTCGCCGACGCCGCTTCGCCCGTTGCTGCTGTCCGGCCACCCGCTACCCTGCAAACAACCGCAGGTGGCATGATGAGAAGGATATAGGCAGGGTCACAAAATCCCCAACCCACCTATACAGTTCTAGAGGAAAGAGCAACGCAGAGAGGCAAAAGCAAGCGACGAACCTACCATAGCGCGGATTGTGGAATCCCTCCTCCCTACTCCTCCCCCGTCCCTCCTTCCCGCTGCCACTTCAACCGCGCGTCAACAGCATGATCCGGTAGGCCCTGCCGCCGCGTCGTCGCTTCTCAATCGCGTCGCTGGCGACCCCCACCTCCACGCCCACAGCCATAGAGGGGAGCAGAGAGGGAGGGGGAGAGGGCCGATCATCGCCGTGTCCTCCTCCGAAGAGGGAGAGAGCTGATAGTCATCGCGTCCTCCCACAGCCACGATGAGAAGGTGGGGAGAAGGAGGAGGGAGAGGGGAGGTGGCGAGGGAATGGGTGTGGGAGAGGGGAGGGGCGACGGACGGCGGGTGTGAGAGTGAGAAAGAGAGAGAGGAGCCGGACGGAGAGAGAGAGAGTGAAGCGAGCGAGAGAAGCAAAGGAGTGGATAAGGATTGGGACGAGAGAGAGAAGGCAGACGACGAGTGGATAAGGGCGATCGGCTCGCCCGGTTCGGCTTGGTTTGGGTTGGGTGCCTGTTTTTTTTAAAAACGATACCTATAATATATTGGCAAGAGAAAAAAATCTACATATTTCCATATCTCATGCAATCCGATGTGTATTTGCTATTTATGCTCTGTAAAGATGGTATATTTAGTATTATCATTTTAGGGTACACACGTAGGAATCATTTAGGAGTGCTTTTAATGTTCTACTGTTGTGCAATTTTTCCGTAAGTATTTGATGTTTTTGTGGTCTTATCCATAACACCTCGTAGGAATTCTTAGGATAGCTTATACAATACTCCCTTCGTAAAAAAAATAATCTAGGTGAGGATATAACACAACCTACTAAAAGGAATCTGACTTAGGTGGTGATGTGACACAACCTACCATTATATGTGTCACATCTTTAGCTTGGTTGGATTTTTTGGGACAAAAGGGGTATGTGATAGAAAATCACACCCTGTTGAGAATTTTGGACCGTTAAATCTACTTTGAGATTCATATATACAAGTAACCTTATCCCCACCCCCGAACCACCACCACACACCCACACCTCCCCCTTCTCCCATCATGCACGCGAACAAGGCTTGCTCGCCTCCTCCACACACCCACCGCCCACTGCCATGGTAGCAGGTTCCCTTCTTCAAGCTAATGGCAGTGAGTGCCCTTGCCTTGCCCGTCTTCCTCGTCTCCCATGGCTCTTTTGTTGCCGGTGACGCCACCACCACTCCTGCCTAGTTGGGATCCAGACACTCTCACCATCAACACTAACTCATTGTCGACTGTCAACCCTGTAGCTTCGATGGTGCTGCCACCTCCCACGGTGTTTTCTTTAATCCTAGGAAACGTTGCCCTCCTTCCACACCTAATATAAACTCTAACTCTACTATGATTTGTTGTGATCATAGGAGCTACGGTTATCGAAGTATAAATCATAAAGCAAATTGTAAGTTCAGAAATTTGCAAGATATTTACTCTAATTTTCTATCGAATATGATTTAGCAATTTCTACCAGTATTTTTTGTTGGTGCTCCTGTTAAGGCGGCACTGTGCTCTGGCCGGGCCCAAGAATCTAAGAGCAGCAGAGACCTCTTCAACACCGTACTCTTGTCCATGATTTCACAATCATGTGTCAAACTCACATGGAGGACTATGATTTGTGACCGAGCGTGCGAATCTTGGGAAAACTATGTTTCCTGTCCAACGTAACGGTGACCAGCAACTGACCAGTGGAGAAGGCTGTTTGAGCATAGTAGTGACTGTGAGATTAATTCTTCGGTTGTACTGCAATTGCATAGTTTATGTGGTGATGGAAGAGGACACTGCTAGTTTGGCATCTACTGATAAATGCAAACAAGAAGGGCAGATCATGCAGTGTGGGGTTATTAATACCCATCACGTGTCATGTTGAGGACACAGACGTTCATCAGCTCATGACTATTCATGCTCCATGCTAATATTGTCCGAGGATAATTCATTTTATGAGGTCTCACGACCATTCATGCTCTATGCGCATATATATAGAAAACTTTGGATATGGAGAAGGGAGTTTCATATAAAAATTATTAAGAGTGATATTAATTTGAACTCGAGTCGGCTAACCACTACCTTGTAGGCTGCTAGCTAGAAGATCCCGTAGTCTTTCTTATAACGCTGGATAAGAAAGAATGGGCTTTCATATTGGAATTTATTAAGAGGAATGGGGCTAGAAACCAGATCAGCTAGACCATCATTACCTTGTGATGCTAGCCGGAAGAACTCTATACTAACATAGTCAGAGGATAATTAATGTTTTGAAACAAGAATATTCAGAGATATGACTAGAAGTATTTTCAGTACAGTTGTATCACCTTGATGAATTGACTAAGTTCAATACCATTACCCTTAAAAAAAGCTGCATATTCACAGGGCATTGTGTTGGTACTGTTTTGTAAGTACATTGCAAAATTGGTTCTGTAGCATAATGAAGTGAGTGCTTCTTGCAAATTGTATGCATTATATTGACAAAAGTGAGCAAGCACTGTCTCAATATAGTTCTCAACCTCCCCATGTACATCCCTATTTGTGTAGGATGAACAGTAATATGATATTGTATCATTGTAGTGATGGATTGGTGCAAATTAAATGAAGGCAACTTCCGAAGAGCTGGCGCGATGTCCTTTGCATTATTCAGATTGATGTCTCAAGATATTGCAGCCATGTTGTCTTGTTGGGTTGATGATGATTATTGCTGTACCTGTACGCGTAGTCCTGTTCGTATTCATGGTCGACCAGGATTATCGATACGTAAGTGGCAACAATGTTTCTGTATACACTATACAATGCTGTGTCAGAAAGACAAATGCCATATTCTTCTAGTAGCTTAGAAGCTAGCCGACATATTTTCTCTTTTTTTTATAAAAAAAAAAGATAAGGAGCCGACATAGTTTTGTTGTAGTATTGCAATAATGTTCTAATAAATCTTTATTTGGATTTCTAGTGCAATGGTATGATTGAAGATGGGCTCTCTAGGCAGCGGCAGCCGCCTCTTGCCGCCGGCCACAGTATGTAGTCGTCAGGTTTGGGCTTTGGGGTCGGCAGTTTTGGAGCTAGACCCTCCTAGAATGATCCAATTTGCTGACGAGTCCTTTACCTTTCTCCCTCCCTTCCCCAAATTCCTCACGGCGAGCTCCTCCATATGGTGGCGTGGTGCTAGTGCTTCCTCAATGCCATGGCTAGCGCCTGCTGATGCACAAGAGATCCTTGTCAGTTTTCTAGGATGCAGGTCTAATGCGTAAATATTCGTGCGGCCAATTGGCCTGTGAAAGCAACACGAAAAAAAAAGCCCAGCTCATGCGGCTCTCTCATTTTCCTCTCTTCTCCATCTTTCTCTGATGGAGCACAGGCAGCGCGTGTGGCAAGAAGTAGATCGAGTGCCTCCCTCCGGCGACAGCATGCATCTCTCTATATAGCTAGCCAAATATGCTAGGCCAAGGCATGCCGGTCCGATCATGACACCACTGTAGGTAGTCCAGGCAAGACACGGGACTCTCTAGTAGGTTTCCTTCACGTACCTCTCTTCCGGCAATGCCTACATCCAATCTCTTGCCTCCTTCGCCGCCATTCCGCCCGGCCTTGCCGGATGCCGCTGCTGAAAAGGGTCAACGTGCCGATGAGGGCTAGCCACCTCTCCCTCCCCTATCTCTCGTTTCTACTTTGTCCTAGACACCAACCCCAGCCCACCACACATTGTCAACCTTTACTGTGACGAGACGTAGAGGACGTAGAGGTGATGTCTTTGGCATATGAGGGTCTCACTAGTTTTTTAAAGTAAATTTTATAAAACTATTGATCAACCTATCACAAAACTATAAATTTAAGGCATTGTATCACAAAACAACAGACTTAGTGGTAAATTTGTCACAATACTACAGATTTAACTATTTAAGGCCGAACATCATAGAACTAGAGATTTAGTATTAAATTTATCACAAAATTACATATTGTAAAGATTAAATCCCTAGCAATAACATGATGGAGCTATCAACGTTGTAGTTTTGTGATTAACCTGTAGTTTGTGATAAATTTGCTACTTAGTCTTTATTTTTTATACTCCATCTTCAATCTGTAACTTTGTAAGAAATTTCACGTTAAATATGTAGTTTTGTGATATAACACATTATTAAATCTATAGTTTTGCGATACTTTGATCGAAATATCTGTAGTTTTGTAAAATTAACTCTTTTTTATTTTTTTCCTTACTAGAATGGCATGTATGGGCTAAAATACTATTTAGAGCGAGACCGCCTATACATTTGTTGACAAATTTTCTCAAATTTTTTTTGACAAATATAAATACAATACAATCGTAGTGCAATTACATTATAATAATTATATGTGACTATAATATAACGTGTTTGTAACTTTGAAAAATCCCTCGGTAACATTCTATTTTCGCGAAGTGCAAGTCGTGGACCAAATCACCTCACCTATGCGCATGTTATGCTTTTATCCTTCCTCGTTTGCACTAATCATGAAGCAAATTTAATGGTTCTTAGTTACATATGAAGTTACATTGTAATTATATACAAGTTATAATATATTACATCTGTCAAATTTTTGAGAAAAAAATATCGATAAATATATAGCAAAACCGTTTAGAGCACGTCAGTGGAGACCGCACATAAGCCACAATCTCCTTCCGAATATGAGCCCATAACTCTCCCTTCTCCATACCTTTTCTATCAACGATCCACATAAAATGAAATAAGTTTACCTGATGTCCCTTATAGTCCAACATTTCATTCAAACAAGTGATAACATATCTTAAAATAGGCAAACAAGTGATACTATCATATTTGAGAAAAAAATATATTTTGTTATGATATATTATATTTTTTTCTTTTGCCCATTGCAAACTGGAGCCAAGCATCTTCTAGCCTGTCCTCAACATATGCGCAGGCGCTGTTGCTAGCCCAAAGAAATGTGCCATACCATCAGGGCTTCAATGTTGCTTGCCAATTGTTGCTTCTAGCAAGTGATGGGCTTAAAAGTGAAAATCACAGTTTGAATGCTGAAATCTATAGAGAAAATTAATCAGACAGAGGTGCAAAGCATTACTGTGCCTATATATGGTGCTAAGGCCCGAGAGCCAACGGCCCGACCCACAGCACAATCATTTGGCCCGGTCCAGGCACGGCACGACACGACTGATATCGGGCCCGTGCTAGCACGACCCAACGATTGGGCCGTGCCTAGCCCAATGCCTTGGCACGGTTCGGTCCAATAAACATGGAGGCAAAATAGATGAGAGATCTAAAATAGACTAAATTTAGCCATATAAGGTACAATCCAAAGAGAAAGAGAAGAGGAATACAAAATATACTTATTACAATCATATAAAGACGGCTCAAAGAGATGAGGGAGGTAAAATAGACTTATTTCAAGGAGGAACACAATGAGCTTTCGTGCCTTCGAGCCAGCCTAGCACGGCTCGAGTCTTATTGGGTCATTCCTGAGTCGTTGGTGCAGCCTGTGGGTAAACCCGACCCGATATGTAGGTTAGGCCATGCTGGCTTGACTAATCTTGGCCTGGATCCGGTCGTGCTCGGGTCGGGCCATGTGATCTATTTGACCATCTATAACTGTGCCTACATAGTGAGCAATCTTATCCCCATGTACATGACATTGCAATAGGCAAACACGTTCTTTTCAGTACTTATATTGACATTGAACTCCAGTGTGCTGATTCCACCATAAGAAACTACGCTCACTTTTGCACGACTTATTAGCCACGGAGCCAGTGGGAGGTACCTGTACCCTCGTTTTAATCATGGCAAGATGCCATTCTGTCAATCGTTTTCGTTCCCGAAAGTTAATTGCAAACATACGTAGAGCACAAATCTTCAAGAGTCTTTTTCAGAAGGAAAACAGGTGTGAAATTCACTATACTTCTGAACGTGCGTACACTGATAGAAAACCCAAACGAAATGGGGACAAGATACAACTGTTACACGTGAGACCCATCTAAGTAGCCGGCCGATCAATCCGGCCCAAATTAACACAAATTAAGAACGAACAAACGGGCCTCCAAAACAAAATTAATTGGGCCCAATTAACGTGATTCATATGGCGTCGGCGTCGTCGTCGGCGCCGGCGCCGCTGCACTTAACTACTTGCCTTTGCCGGTGGACTAGAACTTGAGCTAGTCTCCTTCGCTGATGCAGTTGAGTTGCTACTCGCCGTCGGCGCTTCTGCAGTTGAATTGCTCGCCTTTTTAGCCGATGCAGAGTTACTACTCGCCGTCGGGGCTTCCGCAGTTGAGTTATTACTCGTCGTCGGGGCTTCTGCGATTGAGTTAGTACTACTCGGCGTCGGCGCTTCCGCAGTTGAGTTACTCGACGTTGAAGATGAGCTAGATGGCGTTGATTTCCCGCTGTTTGGTGTTACACCCGAATTGAAATGCCAAGAATTAGAATTAATTTCTACTAGCAGATGAATTAATTGATTACTCCCCTGTTTCATATTATAAATCATTTTGATTTTTTTAAATCAAACTTATTTAGATTTGATCAATTTTTTTAAAAAATTTAGCAACATTTATAAAAAATTTAGTTTGATTAAATGTGACATTGTATATATTTTTATAATTTTAAAAAAATGTTGATATGTTTTCTATAAATTTTGGCTAAGCTTTAAAAATGAGAAAAAAATCAAAGCAATTCATAATATGAGAGAGGGAGTGTGTGTGTGTTAATTAATTAAGAAATAGATGTAAAAGAATTAGTAACAATTACTCTGGTGGTGGGAGGATCCATGAGTCACCGTAGATGTAGTGTGTGCCCATGAATGGTTTGGCCTGGTCCTCGGTGAGGTCGAGCGCCCAACCCACCCTCTTCTTGGCGTCGGAGCCAGGGCCGGTGCACTTGAACTCGCCGTAGTAGATCCCGCTGCTCTCCGGCTTGGCGATGTTCCAGCCATCCCAACCCACGGGCACCACCTCCTTGGACATGTCCGTGTACAGGTACACCACCCGCGACGATTCCCCCCATGCTCGCCCCAGGTAGATCTGCCCTTCTCCTCCGATGCTGCAGTTCATGAATGAGAAGCCGCTCTCCAGGGCGCCCTCGATCGTCTTGCTCCTCTGCTGCGCCGTCAGCACGGACACCTCCTTTGTGACGGAGAGGATGGTGCAGCCATCGTAGTAGGATCTCCCGAATCCGAAGATGAAGTCGACGCTGCCCCTGATGAGGCTGTCCTTGATGTAGTGGAGCCCCTTGTGATCGTACAGCGTGTCCTGCCCGCCGTCGATGGTGCAGTTGTAGATGGCCGCCTTGGTGCCGAACAGCCGGAGCGCCACCGCCTGCCCACCCTCGGCGCCCGGCTTGGCCAGCGGCGCGTCGTTCTTGAACACGACGCCGTGCGCCATGAAGTAGTCGGACTCGATGGCCACGGTGGTGCTCCCGACGGTGCCGACGGGCTTCCCGTCCTTGCCCCTGGTCGCCGCCGTGTCGTTCCAGGCGATCACCGCCGGGTTCATGGGGTCGGACTTGAAGGTGATGAAGGGCTTGCTGAGGTTGAGGAAGATCTTCTCCCGGAACTCGGTGCCGGGCTTGAGGTCGAGGATGACACGCTTATTGTTCCCCTCGGGGACTTTCTCCAGCGCCGCCGTGATGGTAGTGAAGGTGGTGTCGCTCTCCTTACCCTTGGGGTCGATCACCCACGTCACCTTGCCGTCCTCCGCCGATGTCAGGTTCGCGTCGAGCTTGTTCCCGCCGATTTCGTCGGCGGTGGCCATGGTGTGCAGCGCCTTCTTCTCCACGTACTCCTCCTGGTTCATCACCACCCACTTGTCGAACCCTTTGCCGGAGCCGGAGGGGCAGGAGATGAGCTTGTTGGGTGCCTGCTGCTGCCACGACGGCGCCGGCAGCGTCGCCGCCACCGCCACCAGCAACCCCACCACGGCCACGCCGACGTTGGGACGATCCATCATTACGACTTTATTACTAGTTGCTGCAGCAGCTTCTTCTTCTTCTTCCTAGCCTCGATCATGGCGATGCATGCACATGTATATAGGGTGTTCTTGATATATGACATGATGGCCATCCATCTTTCCTTTTTCTCTTTTTGATTAGAAGAAGCTTGTGCTTGGATGGCCGCATAGGTAGGACTTGCTAACTAGTGAGAGGCGATCTCGACCTTATTTTGCTGAATTGTTTTTATATTTATTTTTTAAAAGATTATCTGGGACAGTGGGACTGGAGGAGTGTAAATATTTTAATAAATAAATAAATAAATACAATTCTAATTTGCTTCGGTGATAGTCTTAATTAATTATCTGCGCTCGATTCTAAGGCCTTTTGTGCAGAATTTAGTGGGCCGCATTTGGGTTGCAGTTTGATGGGCCACGGTTCTAAGGCCTTTTGTGCAGAATTTAGTGGGTCGCAGTTTGATGGGCCGAATGCATTTTTTTTAAAACACAGTACAGACGGCCCTCGTAACACGAGCACACTCGCCCTTAAGGCTGTATTCTTTCCTTAGCTATGTTCGTTTGGTGAGATTCGGTGATAGTGAATCAATTGAATGCGCTTCGAAGATTTGTTGAAGTTAGGAACTCACCTCCTATGCACGCAAAACGGATCAACTCATTAGCGTATGATTAATTAAGTATTTGCTATTTTTTGAAAACGAATTAATATGATCTTTTAAAGTAACTTGTGTATAGAAACTTTTTGAAAAAATACACCGTTTAGCAGTTTAAAAAGTGTGCGCGCGGAAAACGAGGGTGGTAAGTTGGGAACTCTCTAGAAAAAACACAGTCATAACTCATCTCCTGTTTTCCGCATGCAAGCTTTTCAAACTCCTAAACGATGCTTTTTGCAAAAAAAAAAAATTCTGTACAAAAGCTACGTGGGTCGAATTAATTTGGGTCGCTGGAAGTGATTTGTCGGCCAAAATTGTAACTATGGTCCAACCTTTCAGGGACGTGTAGAAAAGCATAAATATCATACACAAAAAGAGAACGACTCTGTCTGTTCTAAAATAAGTATTTTCCTGTATTGTTCAGTGATTAAAGATGAATAAAAGATTTGTTTCAATCGCACAATTGGTCAAATTTGAATTTCTTATCTTTCGAAGTTTCTGAATGGTTGAAAATGCTTGTATTTCCGTGCATTAGAATTATTACGTGCCTAGAAATGTTTATATCTATATCGAATTAAAAAATACATAAGACTTCCGTAGCTTCTTTTTTCGTCGTCATCATCTCTCAGCTAGCCCGTTGGGCTCGGCCCACCCATCGCTCGTGTTGGCCTGCTTCACCGCCCACACCTCCAGTTGCCGCTCGTTCTTCTTTCCCGGTCGAACCCTAGCATCACCAGCTTATGGATCTACCTCCCTGTGAGTTTCATTCCCCAATTGATTGCAAAAATTGAGTCCTAATCCTTCCTCCTCATTTCCCCCATGATTTCCCCTTTCAATTTTTAGCTATAATTCGTCAGATTTAATCTCCATTTAACAGTCGCCAACGATGACCGGTCGATGAGCTTCCCCGGTCTTTTTTATCCCAGAGTTTTACGGAATTGGATGCAGATTCACTCTGATTCCGGGGGAAAAGGAAAGAGATGATCAAATGGATCGAGAAATATTCAGCCGGATTTGATGGGAAGGATCGGAACACGGGACAGCGAGAGGAGGCACCCGATTGTGCTAGCTGAGTCTGCAACTTCACTTGTGGACTAGGTCAAAAAGAGACAGGTCGAACGAAGAAAGGTAGGAGGCAGCAAGCTGGGCTGAAGCTGAAAAGAAAGGAATAATAGACTTTCTATCTAAGACCAAGGAATATTTTTAGTTAACTTTCTCAATTATAGTGTATAATATCGATTCCGATGTTTAAATGTATCGTTTAGTTCCTAATAGCTGTTGTACTACTAATAACGTCCATTATAATGTACAAGTATTTTTTCTAGTTATGGTATAAATCTTAAATCATAAAACTACATATATCTAGAAACAGAGTGAGCAGTGTGTGTGTATATATATAGACGCACACCACACACACATGATACCGTGGTACGTACGTAGTTCCTCCTAAGCTGAGCGGGAAAAAAATAGGTCGACGTCGTTGAACAGCAAGTAATTAACAGTGTAGCAGTGTGGCGCCATCAATGCCAGCTGCGCCCGCAGGTAAACGGTCAGACTTTGGTACTCAAGGTACGACCACGATGCATCCATGCCGTCGATCGCCGCCCTGGCCCAACGTCGACGGAGACGTCGCCGCTCGCCGACCACCACGTATTACCATGCTACATTTTCCCTCTTTTTTATCATCCATAATAAATTCCTCCCTTACTAAAATATATGTATTAGATGTACATAGCTAAAATTATTATATTTTAGAATGGGGATAGTAATATTAATTACACCCTATATTCACAAGTAATACAATTAATTTCATATTGTTCGGTAAAGTTTAATATTGAGGTAAAATTACTTTGATGTTTAAGACTTCACTTGATTGGAAATTATCGAGTTTAACTATGCAACAAGCAAGATAGATTAGAAAAATGTAGCACTCAAAAGTTCCTTCCAAAATCCTGAAAGTAATATTATTTATTACTTTCTATTGTTAGCGGCTTGTGACGTAATGATCGATTAATTAAACAGGGGGCTGCTATACAACGGAATTCCGTTGGGATCGAATGATACCGGTTAGGTATCAGGTCCTGATACCTCTGAGGTATCATGTTTTAATACATAACCGATATCAGGCGATACTTGCAAGGTATCAGGTGATACCTATAAGATATCAGGCGATTCCTATCATTTATCATGTGATACTTGTGAGGTATCAGGTGATTCCCACCACATGTCATGTGATACTTGCTGGTATCAGGTGATACCTGTCAGGTATCAGGCGATTCTTACCATGTATCATGTGATACTTGCGATGTATCAGGAGGCAGGCACCAAAGTGTCGTCGCCGGTTGTCCCACCGTCCACATCCCACGCGGGAGCTCATCGCCGGTGGCCGCATCCTCAACTGTCCACGCCACAATGGAGCTTGTCGCCGGCGGCCACTCCTCTGTCATCCACGCCCAACGCTAGGCTCGTCGTCGGCGCCCGCGTCCTCCGCCGTCACGTCCCACATCAGAGCAAGTCGTCAGCAGCCGCGTCCTCCCCCTGTCACGCCCCACGCCGGCGGCCACTTCCTCCGTCATCACATCCCACGTCAGAGCAAGTCGCCGGCTGTCGTGTCCTCCGTCGTCAGCGCTCCACCCCGGAGCTCGTCGCTGGCGGCCGCGTCCTCCGCTGTCACACCCCACGTCGGTGGTTGCGTCCTTCGTCGTCAACGCCCCACGCCAGAGCTCGTCGCCGGTGGCCGCGTCCTCCGTCGTCACGCCGGTACTCGTCGCCGGCGGCCGCGTCCTCCACTGTCACACCCCACATCGGCGGCCGCGTCCTTCGTCGTCAACGTCCCACGCCAGAGCTCGTCGCCGGCGGCCGCGTCCTCCATCATCACGCCGGAACTCGTCACCCATGACGCTGCATACCCGATGGAGCAGCGAGGCGAGGTAGCCGGGGGCCTTCTCCAGCGAGCTCCCTTCTCTCTCTTCTTCCTCCGCTGCCGCATGCCCGATACCAGCACTGCTCCGCTACCGCATGTGTGTGCTCGTGCTCTGGGAATAAGGAGGAAGAAGATACCGTCGTATCGGGATACTGGTTTCTAGCTTTTCCCACTAAACAAGCACGCGCGTGCTCAACTACTCCTACTAGTCCCCTGAGTAATCATTAGTTTATTATCACTGTTGTGAAAAACTGAATGCGGTCGTTATCGGATGGAGATGTTACCTACATAGAAATTTGTTTCTGCAACTATACATGTACGCATATGTATATTTGAACTGATATAGCATTATTTGGTGATTTAAATGCATATATAACATGTATCGTGTTAACCTATCGGTTTACTATCCAGATCCAAGTAGGCGACCGTACATATATATATGAATCGTTCAGATCGAACAACACACTGTTCGTACGTGTAGCTTAACGCAGCTAATCACGCATTAACGGACGGCGGACGGTTAGCTAACGGCACGCGTGCACGGCCGGTGACGGTAGATGAAGCTGACGTGGACGGCAGCGCAGGCAGGAGAGGATAGGGCGTGGGGCCCACATCCCCCGTGATTGGCGCGTGACTACCAGTGACGTGGCTAGCTCACGTGTCGATCGATCGCCGACCAGATCGAGGACCACGACGACTCGGTCAATCGCCAGCTTCAGCTTCTCGGCTTAGCTGTACGATCAAATTTGGGCACGTGCGCGATAGCTACTTAACAACGGGACGGTGGGTCCCACCGCCTGGCTCGATCTCTCGCACGCCGCCGGCGGCGGCGGCCGCCGGTGCATGAACTGCGGCCGTGGATTTATTTCACACCACTAGCTGTCACTGTATCAAATTGGAGGCTATAAATATATATTCACACACTACTTTCCAAATACCAATGATAATCACAACCCCTTACCCATAAATATATATTGCTAAAACTTATTTTGGAGAGTTTTAATCAACGACGATGATATATGACAAGTTAACAACATGTTTAGATATACAACATATGTTTGGTCATTTAGCTGTGATTTTATTTCACTTTCTTAATTTCGATACATGCCAAAACGTGTACATCCTATTAGAAAAATCTATTTGATATGTGGCTCTTAGCAAGCATCTATACGCTTGTTTGTGCTTGGTAGTGGAGCAGTTCTTTTGAAGTGTTGGTCGTGCATTGATCGCTGTGTAAAGGATGGTTGTCTCAAAAATAAAATATTGTGCTTTATGTAAAATGGTTGTCTTCTTCTCAATAAATGTGTTGATGTTCCAAAAAAATTCATCTTAGATAATTAATGTTCCCATGTCGAAGCTTGAGCTCCAATAGTAAGGAGCATTGAAGCCTACTCTTATTAGGTTCTTAACTGGATCCCTTGCTGCGATATGTACAAAGTGTATTGTTTCTTCCTCTAGATCACGTGAGGGTTTCTATCCTTAGTGGGTTTTCAAGATGTGAATCCTCTTCTTGGTTGCCTCGGTCCTCCCCTTGTACCCCAGGGGTACCACATGGGGGCAGTCGCTTACAAGTGGGTTCCATGTACATGAGTTAAGTAAGGCTAGTCCCATCGCTCGATGCTTTTAGAATCTTGTCGCGGGGGAGGGGGCTAGGGGATCGACATGTCGGTGGCCAATTACAAGCTAGCCCATTGCCCTTGGCCTCGAAATGTAGCTTAGGGGTTGGTGAAAAAACCAAGGGTAATGCTAACCTGGCTCACTCGCTAGCCTTTGATAACGAGTACACCGGGTCATGGTTGACAGGTCAAGGACCTACATTAGCTGACAGCCCACACTCCTAGCTTTTTAGGGGTGATGATGCTTGTTCCACAACCGGTATGTTTCATCTTGTCATCCACCCCTCTCAACGCGTGTAGCCATTGGATTTGCATCCTTCGCATTAAATGCCGCGTCCTCATTAATAGCATTCCAGGTCCCGAGCAGCCCATGGGACGGCGTGCTCGGGGCCTACTCTGAGCTAGCGTCCCGAGCACGTGGCGTTGTTTTGCCAAAACTAAGGGCTAGGTCTTTGGCCTCACTCATAGCCAGTCCTGTTCAGCGCCACATGACCTGATCCCTAAGATTTTTGGTGCCACGAGCAACTGTAGGAGAGAACTCGGGTTTTCACTTCTCCGACATCCCCCTATTTTGTAAATAGTTTGGGGGTGAGGTGGCTTGCCTCATCACAATTTTCTTAGCCATCTCATCTGCCACATTCTCTTCATCTCAAGTCCTCTCTCCTTTTTAATAGAAGAAAAATGAGATGGGAGCCTATGCCTAGAAGACTAGAATCATAGTACTACACGTATAACCCTAGCCGGGATATCATTTTCATAGTTTTAATAATTGATGAGTGAGCTTTATCCGATATTGAGCAATGGAAATTAAACTATATGAATAGTCGAGGTAGAATATAGACTTTCTTCCTAACCCCTATATAGTCTATATAAAGCTGACTTTCGTTTTAAAAATTGATATTTTGTTTGAGGATTCATAAGATTTCCTTTCAGTTTGTACAGTTAGATACAGTACTCAGTTTGAAAAAGCTTACACATGACATACATGTGCCTGCAGCCTTTCTGGTCCATACGTGTGATGATCAACTGCTGCAATAATGTCATGTACGGTTTTTGTTCTCGAGACTTTAGCTGTGATGAGCTCCCAAAGCAAGTTTTATTCGTTCCACATTTGTTGACGGCGATGGATCGTACAATCTATTCAATGCTTATTCTTGTTGCAGCTCTCTTTTCTCAAGTGTGATTAGGGTTTTGAGAACACATGAAAAGACTTTCTTTTTTATTTTGTTAGCACCGTGCTTATTACTACAGTTGATGAGGATGTATTTTCCACTGTTTCACATGTGTTGGAGAAATAATCTAGTTGACATGGGGAAAACAAAGTGGATGCACATGATACAACGCATTTTTTTTTAATGATGAGGAAGATGAAACTACAAAATTGGACATGTAATTTACAACATTGCAACGATAAGGTTGCATGTCTGAATTGGACATGTAATCCTCAATGCAATTCTGGAGTATATAGAAATGCATATATATCAACTCTTATATCAACATCCAAACACATATATATCTCCTCTGGTCCTCTTTGAACCCCTAGACATCTAGAAGGCAAAAACCCCTTAAGGGATCGAAAGAGGCAGAAAAAAAAACAAAAAAAAAGCATTGAAGTTGGCAAAGAACTTTAAGTGTCTCAACACTGTATATAACTTCTAAAGTTAAAACTAAAGAACTTTTCCCTTTGCCTTCCTTGATGTCTCTCTATTCTATCTTACAAATATGCCCTTTGTAAATGTAAAATTTATTGCATCTTCCATATGTCCTCTAAACTCCATAGACTTTCAGACATACCCTCAGAAAAACCTTGCACCCAACCATTGATCTCTTGGTCCTGAATCTGTTCATTATTAGGCTGAATCTGTGTAGACCAAAACTCATAATGGTCCACCTCCTGCATCCAGTCTCTAGAGTTCATCTTCTCATCATCACCATGCACATGAAAGTTAATCTTCTCCAGATCCTGTGACTCCGATGTGAACGAATCGGAAGATGAGCTAGTGACCATGCTCGGAGAGTCATCAAAACAATTAGCAACGGTTGCCATTGTTACACCTGAAATACATGATAAGTCGTTGTTGCCACCAGCATCGTCGCCGGCGCCATTGCTGGCATGGATGCGCTCGACGAGACGAGGCATCCACAGATACTTCATGGCATCCTTGAACCTCTTGCTGTTCACATCACAGTTGAGCTGCTTCGCATGCTTTTGCACTCTGGTCCTCCAGTAATTCTTGATCTCGTTGTCAGTCCTCCCAGGCAAATGTTGTGCTATCTTGGACCACCTGTTTTTTGAACATTATTGACCAAATGAGAAACCCAAGCTAGAAATAAAACACCAAATTGTATTATGTTACCAAGGTATGAATCAAAGTGAAAATATGCTAGGAAAAAAAAGGAATTAAGATAGATGGGTGGATGCAAATATGTAAAGTGTAGAAATGAGAAGAGAAGAAGCGTGCAAATTCCAAACTGGTGGTACAGCTTTCAGTGTCAGCCATATGATGCGTTCTTTGGGCAGGGGAATAAAATTAATTAGACGGCCATTGGCTTATTAAAACTTATAAGTGTGTGAATGTGTGTCACGTCACGTACGTGCGTGTGTACGTGGCAGGGACGAGTTGACATGTGTTGAGAGCGGCCACGTCACAAGTCTGTACGTACTCTCTCCTACGACTGTGACATGTCCTCCCTCAACTTTTAGCTTAGCTTAGCTGTGTGAGAGAGTGAACTGCCAAGCTAGCTCTACACGAGTCTAATCTTGGGATGGTACTATTTCTGTTTTTTAATATACCACGTTTTTAATTTTCACATCAGGTTTAACTATTCATTTTATTTAAAAAATTAAGTAAATATTTTTTCTTTTGCTGTGACTTGATTTATCAGTAAATGAACTTTAAGTATTACTTATATTTTTTAGATTTGCACAAAATTTTTGTATAAAGTGAATAATAAAAAGTTATAATAAAAATCAATGATATCATATATTCGAACAGCTGCGAACATTTCTGATCTCCCCATGAAACTAGATTTTATAAGATTAATTAGTTCATTAAGTAATTGATTATTACCGGTTGCCCCATCGGGAGTGGAGGTCGAGGATGAGCAGCTGCTCCTCTGCGGTGAAGTTGCCGCGCTTCACATCTGGCCGGAGATAGTTCAGCCACCGGAGCCGGCAGCTCTTACCCGTCCTCTTGAGACCTATATATGCACAAAAATTTCATCAGTTAATCTCTCCACTATTAATCAGCATCTCACAGTTGATTGATTCATTCATTAGTTGGAGTAGTACACATGGCGTGATGGCGAGGTTAATTATAACTAACAGTGGTGTGAGCTAGATTGGTTAATTTGATTAATTATTATGAGATGATACCTGTGCATGGCTAGTGATTAATTATGTGGTCGGAGGCGCACATAGTTTTTATTTTTTTAAGACAAGTAGTGGAGGAAATGATTGGATTTGTGACTGTCTGAGCGATAGACGTTGCCGGCTAAGCTGCACTGGAAAGGAAAATTCTGTCCTAGCTAACCTACTCTATAAACAGGTCGTTGGTTAAGTTGCTGCTTAATTCTCCCAACCCAATTAATAATCAATCCCACTGCTCATGCATACTGTTCTATTCTATCTAGCTACCTAGCTTTCTTTTTTTTGCTGCTAAGTAAAGCTTAATTAAATTTACGTGTATATATCTAGCTATATCTTGCGGATTGACTAAATTTGATAATTGGAGTTAATCGAAGTTGATTGAGCAGCTAACAAGCTAGTGTCTGTCATGAAGAGAACTTTTACGGTATAATTTACTGACAGTATACACTTGACCGTACATACTATAGAGGTATAGATGCTTACCGGCGGCGCGCGCGAGTGCGTTCCAGCGGCCCTCTCCGTGATCGGAGATGTAATTGATGAGGGTGAGATCCTCGTCGACGGTCCACGGCCCTCGCCGGAGCTCAGCTGATGCCAGCTCCGCCGCCTCCTGCTGCTGCCCGGGCACCGGGTGGTGGCTCCTCTGCAGCACCATCTCCATCGTTTCGTCGATCTTGATTCAATCCTAGCTTATAATCCAATGAAATTGCCGATGATCGATCGATCTTCACGAGGAGGAGATATGGAGAAGAAGAAGAAGAGAGAGAGAGGAGAGAAGATGCAAGTGTGCAGCTGGGATTCGGAGAGAGAGACCCGACTGCCTTTTATAGCAAAAAGATATGAGAGGAGAAGAACTGAACGAAGAAGAAGAAGAAAAGAGTATGAGACGACTAGGCTTTTGCTTTGCTTTGTGAGTGTGAGTATGTGAGATGCAGAGAGAGGTCTCACTTGCTCAAAGAGGCATCAGGATCTTCTGTGGCACATGTAGCATGTAGTCCAACTCCCTTTGTGTCGCCACGGGCGGCGCCATACTTTTCTTTCAAAGGACAAAGGTGGGAGCTCCGCCGATCAATTAATGGAGGTGATGACATATGGAGTCGGCACTGATTGATGTCATAATAATGAGGAAAAATAAATAATATTGTAATTTAATGTTTGGTGAGAATTATTTCACTGAGATCAATACTGATTGGTTAATAATAATTAAGAGAATATAGAGTATTGCATTTAATATTTCAATAGAACTATTTAAATGAAGTCGATCGGCACTGATTGGTCGATGATAAAGGAAATATAAGGAATATTCAATGGAACTATTTAACTGAAGGGAACAAAACATCTTATTCCTGGTTCAGTCACATTTTTCAGGCGCTGGAGTTAATATTGAGATCATTTTTAATTGGGGATATTTGTGCAAGCTAAAGCTGTAGATTGACAGGCAGTGGTGAAAATGAATGAATGGATAATTTTGTAGTCTTGTCCGTATGTACATCTCGTAGTGTACATATGGTTCTGATTAAATCCTTTGTCACTACAACTCTCTGTTTTGTCGATCAATCCTTTCATAGCTAGCTACTGTAGTTCCTACACTAATCAAAACATCACAGTTGTATACATCGGACTAATGGACCTGCCTTTATTGTTTCACGTTGATAAATAAATCTCAATCAACAGTAAATAAATATCAATCAGGTTCCTTATAAGCACACGTTTCTTCTCACTAGTGCAGCAACATGCAAGCATGTTCTGTACGAACCACTATCTTTAATTGAGATTATCATACCATGTGTACCCTGCTGGTTTAATTGCAGAAGGATTAGTAGCGTGGCTATGGAAGCATGTGGCATTTTTCCAACCATTATGGAACGAAATTCGTAGCAATAATATGTACAACAGAAAGATAATTAGGGCGATGGGAGTTATCAACCAGCCCATGTGAACCATCAAAGTACCACTTAATTGACCTGCTTTAATTTGCACTACAAAATTCATTGTTGAGCTTCATACATATTTTTTTCTTCAAGAATTTTAGTCCTTTAATTTGTGGAGACTATTAGATATGCGAAATTAGTTCGACGGCTCTGATTGTTGCAAATATAAACTCATTGCTAGTTTTTGTGTGTGTGTGTGGGTGGGGGGGTGTTATAGTGGTGATGATTATCAAATGTCAATACATTTTGAATGATTTAATCAGCATATATTTATATTCACCCTAAGTGGAACAAAGTTTGATAAGTAATTTCTATGTGGAAAATAAGTTTGACAAGACGGATAGAAAAACCTAATGAACTAGATCAAACAAAGATAAACTAAATAGAAATACAAATGTCATAAATTTAATACAGACGACCAATTTCCCGAGATTCGACAGCTTCGAAGACTTCCTTTCCTGTGATTCAATAAGGCAATTTTCCTATCCATTGTTACATCCATCCCCCTTAGTCTACTGATGTGGTCATCCAATTTTCATGTAGAGAACACATCGCAATCACTACAGTGATAACAATGCCTCTGCCCATTACAAACACAAGCATGTGAACAATGTGAGAGTACATCACTCCTAGCTATATCCCTCCTTGTGATTGATTCCATGGAAAAACCCATGGCTAGAAGCTATGTCCAAAGAGGATTAACCTCCACTTCTTGTGGAGGCAAAGGTGATAACAACACTTGCCCTCAGTTGCCAAGATTGGCATTCCAAAATGGACATCAGCATGATGCAGCAAAAGCTTGGCTTGGGAGATGCCATTTATCCTCAAAGTTGGGATCACACGCCACTAAGCTTAGATGGCTTGCTGATGGCTGATATGTCCTTGGTGACATGATCATCAACAGTGACAACGATTTTACATGGATGCTCTCAGCAATGGAATTTGATGTATGGATAAAGGGATGAGTTGCTATCCTCGTGTTAAAGTGGCGTGTGGATCGAATCGAAAAAAGGCGCACGCGCATACAATTGTAGTAATCTAAACCATCTTATCGAAAAATTCTCATCAATAAGTATGGACGGTTTTTCTCCGAAAAAACAAAGTATGGACGGTTTCTTCAAGGTCTTGAGTTGCAAATTAAAGAAGGCATGGAAAATTCAAGGCATGTGGCATTGCTTCCATCCCTGCGTGTAACATAACTGTATGACTCTAAAATTAATTTCCAAGTGATTATCTATAATGTCTTCCTCTAAGCTCATGCATGAATGCAACTTGCCATAAGAAAAACATTATAGATGAAGTGATTTTCTGAGCTTCTTCTGCGTGCCAACAAATTCGAGTGCGTACTCCTGATACAGGAACAGAGAAAAAGACTCAGCTTGCCGTATTTTACACACACAATTGGAATGCGTATTTCACGCGCAAAATGGCAGTGAAATCGACAAGGACAGACAGGCGGCCGGTATGCCAAGTAGACAACGACGTCACGTATTCCAGTGTATCTGGACTTCGACATGCAGTTTCACAGCAAAATAAATCCACATATAGTTCATTTTGTAGCTGACCCTGTTGGAATTTCTTTTTGATGCTAGCTAGCTGCATGCTTCCAAATGATATAAGAGATACTCTTTCCGTTTGTAAATAATTATTGGTTTCGATTTTAAGTTCTCATACTTTGACCAACAGTTTATATAAAATAATCTGAAAATTTATTAGCATCAAAGTCTGTATCAATAGATTTGCACTAATAGTAATTTACTGTTATCTTACATTTAAATCTATTTATTTTGATATAGGTTAAAATTGATGTTCAAAGTTCATCGACCTCCGTCAAAATCGACAAGTGTTAGTAAACGAAGTAAGAAGAACTCAGTTAATTACCAATCATCTGTTCAGTAATCGACGCTCGAGGATTAGAACAATTTTATTCTCTCTCTTTTTTATTCAAGAAGTGGATAACAATTCTGTTCTTATTTATTTTAAGAGAGAAAAGGGTGAAGAACAACTGATTAGAGTTCGTTTGGAACAAGTTAATCTGTTCATGGTTTCCCCTCGTGCGCCGGCAAAAATATGCGTGCAAATTACGTGCTTCGTTTCTCTTTGACGATTGACCGGTGAGGAAACTGATTAAAAACAAATATGTGGTTTTCTGTGTGTCTCATGACCCTGCATGGAGCTAGACTGCAGATATGTTATATGTAGCCAATGCATCAACGCCTCCTGTTTCAGAATCATTCATGTGTCAGAGCACTTGGCATCAATTAATTGCACAATTGATCTTATTCTGCACTCTTGGTTTACAATTTCAGTACTAGAGGGTACAAGCTAGTGGATCAATTTCTGATTATTTGGCCAGTCAAATTTGTTTCATTTTCATAAAATGTTTCAAAAATTTAGATACTGCTCGATCTCGTACTAGCACTATTTCTGTCAACATAGATGGGAACACGCAAGAGCAACAGGACAAGTGAGAAGTCCACAGTCCGAAACAAGTGGACGGGTACCGACCTAAAATTATCATGGTTCCCGATCGATCCGTATATACCATGCATATTAATATCATCATCTGTTGCCTCCGAATTGCGAGCATGTCAAACTGTCTTTGAGTGTACGTCATGCATCTCAAAACCGGTAGGTAGTAATGCAACTCTGTCTTTGACATAATTCAGTCATAGGATCATAACGGTTCTCCATTCAAGAAATTAAAGAAAAAATAGAGTTACAAATTGGACAACAGCTGTAGTGAAAGTTACACTTGTTCTTGCAGGACTTTCTCTTACCTACAAGTGTTCATAAGTCATAGCCTACAAGTAGAAGAAAGCACAGTGGAGGAAATTAAAAACACAATCTTTGACTAGCAAAGCAGCTTAGCTTAACTGAACCAGTAGATCATTTTCAGTGCATTGCCATGAGCTAATCCTTCCGCCTATCACGGCCGCCATTGCCATTGCCATTCCATCAGCAATTCAGCACGCAGCAGCACACAACTTTGCTACTCTGAAAAATGGAAGATTAATTGTACATACTGATAAGTAGTAGCCATTAGGTGAGGCTGAAAGAGATGGCAATGGATGTGTGTGTGTTGGTGTGCAGTTTTTTCTCTCGTGTGTGCTGCCCATTTCTACACGCACTCACATGAATGCTGAAAATTTTGGTCAAATTCAGAGAGAAGATCTAGCTGGGATGAAGATCAATCCATGCGCGCTTGACGGTCAGGTAGGGCACACACTTGTGAAAGTTCAGACCAATTGACAGGTAGATGACCTCTTCTTAGGGGCACTAACTAGCCTAGAAAACAAATTTTGTGAATACTCTGAAGATTGCAGTGGAAGCGTTGATTGAAGCAACTAGTAGCATTTCTTTACTCGACACATGTCCAGTCCCAGCAACAACACACACCATCTTCAAAGACTAATTACAGCTCCATTGTTTGGTTTATTCGAGGAATAAGCCAAACGGCATATTTGTAATGAAAAATAATTTGTAAATAAATCTTTTATATATGTGTTCTTAACGAACTAAAAATAAAGGCTGCAAAATAAACTACGATGAAAATACCCCAAAATCAACTCCAAAAAATTTAAATTTTGATCGATAAGTATAAGCATAAGCGAAAAAATTAGGCCCTAATAAGACCTACTTTTGTTATGAATTTTTTTCGTATTTGGACTCTGTTTGGTATAGCTTTAGATTGAGGACTTCTTAAAGTTAAGTATTTCTAGCTCCACAAATTAATGAATCTAGATCTATAATTATACTGATAACATTTAAATAAATTACTATGTTTCTGTTTTAGAAGAAATTGTAAAATTTCAGTTACTTAAATTTACCTTATAAAGTCCAAATCTAGCGTGTACCTGAGATCTGAAGTTGTGCTAAATGGGGTCTTGACATCTTTTTCAAAGACTAAAGAGGCCTACTTCTGTTATGAATTTTTTTCCTCATTTAAAATCTTTTTAGTGTGACTTGTTTGACACTTTGACTCGATTTAAGAATGTGATGTTGCTGGGAGAGTATATATCTAAAAGAGAAGTACATGTTTTTTCTCCCTCTCATGAAGACAGAGTAAGAAATGGGAGGGAAAGCATGTCCCTACTTTAGCATTCTAGAATCATTATGCCCAAAGCAAAACAGTGTTAATCAAGCACTCAGTTCATATGCCGTGTGGACTCCTAATCTGTATCTGTATATCATTTACGTGGGGATCACCAATGTTCTAGATGATCAACGCATTCAAAAGAAATGATCGATGAAGAGAGAAAGATGTAAAGAGTACACAAATTTGTTGAGTGTTTAGTTGACTTGCTTTGAACATTGACTTGGAAACTGAAATACTACGTACGTACTTCAGGAATCAGAATTTGTCTGCAAAAGTTAGTTCTTCTATTTCATGATGGTTTTAGGATAACATCATATCCTTGTCCTCATAAGAAAAAAAATAAAATGGATAGAAAATTTTCCATTCCACAGATAAGCAGAGGAAGTTCTTGTAAGTCAACATTTTTTTCTCATTTTTTTTGTAATGTTAGTTGGTTTTATTAGTGCTTGCTTAGATACAAATTGTCACCTCCATATTAGTTTTTCGTTAAATCATCAGATGAAGCCAAAGCAAGGCCGATGATATATATATATATATATATATATATATATATATATATATATATATATATATATATATATATATATATATATATATATATATATATATATATATATATATATATATATATATATATATATATATATATCCATTGAAACATTGTCTGTTGCATAATATTTATGACCTAGATGGAGTTGGGAATCAAAAAATAATTAGTGAAAGCTACATGATATCTTCCACACAACCATACTAATTTGAGTTAAGAAGTAAACTCATATGTCCAATTCTTAGTTTAGGACATCACCGTTTTGCACACCTTAATTAATTAATGATAAGCCCCTGACCAATTATTGGCCAATGACTAGCTAAAGCCTAACACTAAAGTGGCAATTGCTTCACGGATAAACAGTGATGCATGCCAGTGGTGACTATGGTTATTGTTGCTCTCTCAGGACCACTTATGAACCTTGGAAATGAATTTAAAATGAGCAAATCAGACATAAAGTTTTATGCTTTCAGTAATATATTCTAGCATGTTCTCAGCATGCAAATCATGCTCGCAACAAGAATATCTTCCTTCCCTTGTTATTAAACAAAACCTAAAAGTTGTCATCCATGGATAAGAGAGACCAATTAGTCTTGATTCTTGAACCAATACAAGGGTAACCCCAACCACCTACCAATCTGCAATTCTGCTCCTGAACTTTCTGCACCCAAAGAGGGGAGCTACGGGGAGAAAAGGGGACAAGAAGCAAAATGCCATGCAACTACTCAACCAAAGCTGGTCCTGCTGATGATTACCATTGGTAATGGTGTGTTTACACTGAAAGCATATGTGTTTAAGAGAGCAAACACATCTTTTTAGTAAAAGGTAAAGCCCATTGGCACTCACTGAGTGGGATTCCTGCAACCTTTGCTTCCTTAAGCCAAACACTTGGGCTTGCCTTTCTACCATAACAATGTGAAATCAGAGGTGAAAAGTTGTAGGCGTTGGAAGGAAGGCCATCCTGGAATTTATTCCTTCCAACAGTGAGAAAGCAAGAAAAGTTAAAAACTATAGTCATTGGTTTCACGGGTCATGTGACCAACCAAATCATATATCGTCTGAAAAGATAAAACCGGCAAATCATATTGGGTATCTTTTTCATTTCATGTTTCGTTTTTCTGATTCTTGTTATTTGTTCAAGGTCTAATACGTACTTGACCCGTGTAAGTAGTATTAATTCTCTCTGGTGCAGAGAAGCATGTTGACTTCAGTTGAGTACGTGTTGTGCTAGTTAGAAACGACCAACTATAGCCTTATGCTTTAGCAACAGTTTCTCTGAAGTATTATGGCCCAATTCAGTTAAAAAAAAAGTTTTGCTCTTGATTCAGTATGGCGTATTTACTATACTAGTTTCAAAAATTTTGACATCTCATTGACCACTAAGCTAGAAGTAGTCCTGTAGCACTGTGCAGTCTCACTCATCAGAAATGACAGCAGTGGTGAGGAAAAAGTAAAAACTGAGATGCTTGTTTTCTACTAGTATTTGCACAGGTTCTACATGATAACCAATATAATAGCTTTCAGCTATAAGATGGCATATGTTTATTTGCGTATTGCAAACTACACCCTTGTGTTGGATAAAAAGCCAGAACCAGTTGCAAGAAAGCGACTGCCACAAGTCACAAACCCAATGAGGCTCTAACACATGTCAGGATGGAGATAATCACAAATCAATGGCATTCATAAACCACCTGCAGACGTCCAACCTCCCATCATTTTACATGATGATATATACCATCAGTACTTGCATGTATAATTGGATCCACTAGTTCTATGTTACACGAAAAACAGCTTTAGAAGATGTCAACAACTGGACACTGTAATCCACTTCCGCTATCTAAGAAGAAAATCTCGACAAGGAAAAATGCACCTAGCGCTGTACTCCGTTGATCTGTTGGAATATGCACGACATACAATGTCCTGAAGAACGTGGTTGCAATTTACAAAAGAAAAGGATCGATAGAGGAAGCAGGCAAGCAGCAAAGAAGAAAAAGATTATATTAGATGTTGTTTTCTTTATCCGGACGCAGGAATACGGACGAGTACAAGACTTGGGATTTGGGCCGCGGTTAGGACGAATGGGCCGGGCCAGCACTAAATTCCCCGAAATCAGCCCTACAAGCTAGGCTACAACTGTACTCGAAAGCAGCTATAGTTGCCACGAAATCAGGCACATCATGCACTCTAATAGTAACTATATAGTTCCCTTTGCAGTTTGGAACTTAAGATTTCTGTACAAGTTTATATGGTATTTACAGTACGTAGAATCTAGAGGAATTTTTCGATATACATATATATTTCAACAAGATCGAGTTGTATCGTTCACCGGTAGCTAGCTAGCCGAGCAATGCCTCGATCGCATCAAAGTCGAATGAAGGGAAATCCATGTCGATGACGTCGCCGCCGCCCAGATCCAGCATGTCATCCATCGACAGGAAGTTGGCCGCCGAGGTGACGCCTCCTTCTTCTTCGTCATCTTCCACGCTGCCGGCCGCCGTGTAGGTGATTGTGGACGAGCTCTGCGACTGCTCTGTGCTGCTGGCTGATGATCGCGACCACCATATTACTTGTTCGTTCAAGCTAGCTTCCCTCTGACCACAGGTATGGGCTCCGTGGTACTCCACATCGAACAGCAGCGGGTCGGCGTCGCGGCGCTGGATCTGCTTGGTGGCCACACAACCCTGGGTGTTTCGGTGAGTGCACCGGAAGTAACCTCTGCAAGATACACATCGATCGAGTTCGACTTAGAGCGGGTTTAATAGTAAGGTATAAGCCAATTATAAAATTATGTGAAAGACTGATAGTACTAGTTCTCAGGTAAGAGCTAGGTCTACATATGCTCCAAAGTAAATGTATATGAAACGAGTGCTTTACTACCTCCAATGCCTGCATGCAAACTTAATTTGTATACATAGACGCAATAATACTACACGTTAAATAAATGGAGTCAGATTGTATGATGAACTATTTAGGATATCTGATTTTTAGTTATGTGATGATCAATATGAAACGAGGGTGTAATTACTATTTACTAGATGTTGAATGAAGGGACTCAGGATATATAATGATTTCAATTTAGATATCTCATTTTTAGTTATGGTGATGATCAACATGCATGGAACGGGGGTGTAATTAGCAAGCTGGGATCACATCCATCAGCCTAAAAAGGTTGGTCGTCTCATGAACATGTATGCAGCCAGTGTCAGTCAGTACGTTTCAGGTGCAATGCAATGCCACTGACCTTGGGTACGTACTTGGCGCCGAGGATGTCCTTCTGCCCGTACTTCCTCCAGCTGTAGCCGTCGTCCTGCACGGAGCTCAACCTCACTTGCGTTTTCCTCTTCATTCTTGTCTTCCTACGCAGCTTTGCAGCTGCCCAGCTCTGCTCGAGACCAGGTTGCTGCGGCTCCTGCAAGTTAGAGCTTGCTCTGGGTCGCGATGACCTCATCAGCTGGCTGTCGCCGGAACGTGCGCTCTGATCACAGCTGTGTTCGCGTCGACCCCCGATTTTGAAACTTTGAAATCTTATGTGTTTATCCATACTAATTCCTGGATCAGTAATTGGTATGCATATACATAGCCAAATCACAACATATCACGTATGAATTCAAGCTAAAAGAGTTACGTGCTTACATTAGGACCAGGCAGGCCAACAACTATCAGAGAACAACAGCGGAAGACAAAATAATACAAGGGCCCGGTTGACATGCCACAAGCAGTCGACTGGGGGAACGAGACTTTACAAGAAGTCTGACCAGTGTTGTTCGGCTGGTCGGACCGCCGCCTCCTCCTTGCCCCTGCTCGCTGCCTACAGTCTGACCGGTTAGCCGCCTCCGATTAGACCGCCGCCAAAGAACTCCGGTCAAACCGTTGGAATCCAGAAAAACACGTATTGACGAAACTCTTGAAACTAGATCAACTTCATTGCATCAATATGTGTTTACAAAGTGCATCTAAAGCACTCCTCTCTCAACTCACGAACTAGGATTGAAACATCGAAGCTAACCCTAACTTTTCTCTTCCAAAAAATCGATATCTTCTAGCCTCAACCCCTTATATATTTATACCCATAACATGGCCGCCCTATCCACGAATCCATCTCATACAAAAAGTCTTAATCCCCTAGGAAACCTTCCCGTACAAGAAACAAACTTTACAAACTCCAATCTTTCCAAACTTGGACTCCAATCCAAATTTGACTCCGCTTTCCATATGCACACAACACCACGTGTATGCTATATGGAAACCTTCACCTCCACGTGCATTGTTCTCTAGCCTGAGCATCCCACGTGATATCCTCGACCATCTGGACCTCAACTTCTCCCAAGCCTAGTCCCGATCCATCACCGGCTATACTCCCATGTCCTCAAGCAACACCTCCACATGAACAACAAAGAAACTCAATATCCGAGTATAAGTTAGCACCAACTTGACTCACCTCAGCATACAATAGTATCACATATGAATAGAAATCATTTAGAAGTCATATCTATGAAGCAATCTACAAATTCCACGAAAACAACTCGGAAACTAACTCCCTCAGAGTCTGCCGGTCTGACCGCACCAACACCTCCATTCTGACCGGCACCCAGCACTGTTCACCGACTGAAAACACTATTTACTGTATTTTCCAAAACACTTACCTTTGATAATTGTTCATCATCAAGATTAATCATTACATGATTCTACACATCTGGTGATAAATTAAATCACAATAAAATAAATGATAATTACATAAATTTTTTAAATAATACGAATGGTGAAACGTATGTTAGAAAATCAACGGCACCGTATATTAAAAATGGATTGAGTAATTGATTAATGTACTGTTAGGATGAGGCGCTTGGCATGAAGCTGCGGGGAGTAGTGCTGCTGACAGATTGCTTCTCTTGCCACTCGAGGATCGCCAAACGGAGCGATGTGTTTGGGATGAGCTGCCGGTGTTCAAGCCTTAGGTTTGTCATCGGCGATTTGTCGTGCCCTCTGGCGAGCCAATCCCTGATGGCCTCAGCTTCGTACGTGAACCCGTCCGCAGCTATGTGGGGATTACGCATCACCTCCTACTCCACAATCATCCATCACCACGAGAGTTTAAATTATCTGATCACGATCGAGAGTTTTTTTTTTGTTTGCTTCAAAAGTAGGAGTATCGATGAGGAAAAGATGACAACATTATTAATTGTTACTACCTTGTAGATCGGGCAGATGAAGTAGTGCGGCGGCGGCCTCTCGGCGGTCAGCGAAGTGGCACTGATCATGAGGGGCTCGACTACGTTCCACACATCGCCCGTGATATTTGGGCGGCGCCTCCCGTTTATGTGGGTGCAGCGTAGGGCGAGGTGCGCGAGCTGGTTGGCCTGCACTGGCGGCCATCTCCCTGCAGAGGGATCGAGAATTGAGTGCAGCTCACCATTGTCGATCGCATGTTTGACCACCTCGAGGATCCCCAGGGGAGGAGGCTTCCCCGTCAGCAGGTGCAGGATGATGATTCCTAGGGAGTACACGTCGGAGTGCGGCGTCAGTATTCCCATCATCTGGAATTCCGGGTCCATGTATACGGAGGTCCCTCTCCCTCTTGGTGTCATGTCGCCAGTGGTCTGGAACCGGCAGATGCCGCCGAAGTCGCTCAGTTTGCTGACCAAGTTGGCATCGAGGAGGATGTTTGCCGGCTTTAGGTTGCCGTGGACGATCGGGTGCGGCTTGACCGAGTGTAGGAAGGCCAAAGCTGAGCACATCTCGTAGATGATCTTGGTGCGCACCTGCCAGGTCAATGGCAGCTTGTTTTTTATGCAGGCCAGGTGGTCCTCGAGGCTGCCTTCGGGGAGGAACTCGTACACCAGCGCAGATGCCTCCCGGCAAGCCCCAATCAGTGTGACAATGTTTGGATGCCGTATTCTACTGAGAACAGCAATCTGCAATTAATAGTGGTGTCAATCGCTAGCTTGGTTAGCCATGGATGGGGTTATATTAATTATAGGTGATCTAGTTAATGCATGAACTGGATTATTTTTAATTACCTCCTGCTCGAATTCTTCTAATTGCCCTTGTATGCTACCGCTACGCCCGTATGGGTATGGCAACTTGATAGCCACAGTTGTGTTGCGGAGTGTGCCTTTGTAGACGCTTCCGAATGCACCAACACCGATCTTGACTTGTTCATCGTACCCTCTCGTCGCTTGTTCAAGCTCAGAGGAGGAGAACTCCGTGCATAGCCCTTCTCCCAACCTGGAAATTCTCTGTTTGTTCTTCCACCGCAATTCTTGAGCTTCCTTTACTGCAGCGTCACGTTCTTGTCTTAATTTCTCCTTCTTTTGGTGTTCTTCTACAACTGCCTGCATTTCAGTTAAGCGGTTCTCCACCATGAGTTTGTGCTCTTCTACATCATGCAGCTTGTCGTATATCGTTTTGCACTGCCCTTTGTTTTCTTCTGTCTCCTGTATCTGTTTCTCAAGCTCCTCTTCAGTTATTTTCCGCAGCATGATTTCCTCCTGATACAGGTTTTCTAACTCTTTAACCTGTAATATTTGTTTACACTTTTATTTGTTCACATGATTATTATAATATGAACTATGGACTTAATTTTGAAGAAAAATGACTTGCCTTTTCAAGAGATGAAAGTAGATCTCTGTCGGCATTTTGACGCTTGGTTGATTCTTCGTATGTCTCTCTCTTCAAGTATTCAGCTTCGCAAAGAGCCTCTTCAAGTCTATTTTTTAATATGTCTGGACCGTCACCTGAATTCATCTGTGTTACACAAAAAATTCAATTATGCGTTCCATTTCATAGAGGAGAGCACTTCTCTTAGGTTTTCAACTTGAACAGAATATCAGGCGACATGTACATACCAGCTCACGAGGAGATGCCAAACTGTCATCAGAAGTTCCATACATAGGCTGTTGCATTGCTGATCCAGAGACCCAGAGTGTATTACCATCTCTTGATGAATCGTACCCGCAGGATTTTTGCAATCTCCCAATTTTGAATGGTGGTACTGCAGGAACAGTTGCATTCGTTTCCCTGCAGAGTTGACAGGTAAGGTTAGCATTTTTCACGTGTTATTCGATGTGCTTTTCTGATGTCAGTACTCTATCATAAGACTGCTTTGACCCTGCTTTCCTTAACCTTACCTGGTACATATCAGATGTCCTTTACAGGTAAACCATATCTTACATGATGGATCAGCTGCTTCCCATATTTTGCGTGCTGTCTTGGACATTAGTTTGCTCATATTCCTGCAATAATGGGAAGAATTCCAGGATAAAAAATGTTAAGACTTGAGAAACCACTGTTTCTCATTTCTTGCTAGCAGCATACATCGACTGCTACTTGGCTGTATATATCCAATTATGGATATAGAAGCCGGATTTCTATCCATTATCTTAAAAAAAATCGACTGCTACTTATCAGGAAAGAATCAATATTATGTGATAAGGATTGTAAATGTTCAATGCTTGTGCTAGTATTGTTTCTTTGGTCCATTAATGATAGTTTGCAGCTCTAAAAATACCAAACTATATCAGGTTGTGGTCCATACCACGAGTAGTGTTTGTCTGCTGCTGCTCCCATCACAAGCTTGGTGATGCCGTGAAGGGCGATAAGATCTTCAAGCCCTTCAGCAGTATCGTCCCTCTCAATTATTTGTTTCTCACAGCTGACCTGGGAAAACGAAATAAAGTATTGAATTATCATTTAATAATTATATATATTCTGAAGTCATGTTAGTATAGAATGCATGACCGCACTTTTATCGCGAATGATAGAGACGAAAGATGGGACGATCTCACCTTTAGTTTTCTGCACATCAGAAGATATTTGTCTAGTTCCACTTCTGCCTTTTGTCTCTCCATTTTCCTATAGGCGTTCAGATTTTCTGGATCCATCAGGGTATAATGAACTTTTGTGCCCACTGAAACAATAGGCGACAGTCAAAGCCCTATAGTTTGCACTAGACATAGTCAAAGCCAAATCGCTGGCATTAGGTTCTCAATTGGCCAATGTCAACGAATCATACTCCTACATCCATTTGTTTGACAAAACTGTGAACTCAGCGAGATTCAAAACAAAAACGGGATCTGAAATTCGATCTCACTAAATCACCCAAACAACAAGTTATCCAATCATGGGAGTAATGGAAAGAAAGAAACGTAAAGACCTCTCAACGCTGCCCCTAGTGGTGAAAATTAAGGAGGAGGCCCAAACTTGGGCCCTTGCAGAAACCAAGCACCTAGCACAGATCATCACATATTTTTTTCGTAAAGTTTTGGCTTTTGTATAGTATTTTCTCCCGCTATATTCATTGAAAAAGGCACATCTTAGTGTCGTTTCATTAAAAGAAAATCTTTATCCAATCATAAATCTCTTCTACGTGGTGTGGTAAAGCCAAATCAGTCAAATGGTAAAAGCCTTACACATCATGGGGATCATCCGAGCGGGACGGTGGACGTGAGCAATCACGAACTTGGCACCATCCTTAGCCAGGTTCTGCAGCGCCCACTGCAAGGTGCTCTTGTCGTGTTTGATGTCACCGGTAACGGCCACAAACACCTTGTCCGCTACCGCTAGGCTTGCCTCCTCCATGTCCACCTTGCTGGATACATCAGGAAGCATCATTGTTTTGTTGAGGTTATAAATGTTGTAGTTCTATGATAAAAATTGATGCTAAATATGTAGTTTTATGCTATTAGGTCTTAAATATGTGATCTTATGATAAGCTCAATGCTAAATTTGCAGTTTTGTGATACACTACCTTAAATTTGTAGTTTTTTTTTATAGTTAGGTCGAAGTTTATATAGTTATACAATATTTACCCAAAAAATCCCTGCTCTACTATGACTTCATGAAACTCATGCACAAACTCACACCACTACCCACTCACACACCCCTGCGTACAAGTTGCGTACAAGTAGGGATGAAAACGGAAAATTATCTGTGTTTAAGAGAATAATGTTGTTGATAAATCCCAATGCAGGAAAAAAAATATATTCTTCTATAACTTCAGATTTGCATACTAATATTCTAAAAAAAAATAATAGCCAAACACTATGGTATTCACTATTCAGTGCTTAAAAAAAGAATCCAGGTATTTCAATCACAAAACTTCCGGAAATTTCCAACCGAAACTGCCCTTAGCGAATTCGAATAGGTCTGGAATTCGAAAAGTTTTCGTACCGTTTTCACCCCCATGTGCAAGCTAGACCTATGCATATACCTATATATGCACATGGCTGAGAAGTATCTGAAGTCATCAACAGGCTTCGCATGCTCGAACGCAGGTGGTGGACGCTCCACCGTGCGGACCCAACCACCAAGCCATTGGTTTGTTCACATGTTTCTATCGTTGGTCACGTGTGTTATTAACGCATGGGTTTCTGTGCTCAGGTGTTGCCCAATTTGCATTTTGTGATCTTGAGGACTTGTACTATATGTACTCCCTCCGTTTTATATTGTTTTAAAATATAAGCATTTTTAGAATAGTGCTAAGTCAAACATTTTTAACTTTGACTATTGATAGAAAAAATAAAAAAGATCAATCACATAAAATTGATGTTACTGGATTTATCATTAAGCAAACTATCATATATAATATATAATTATTTTTATTTAAAACGTCTTACTTTTATAGATATTGTTAATCAAAATATTATCTTGAAGACTGTCGAGATATTTTGGGATGGAGGAAGTACATTTTATTTCTAACCCAGCAATGATAACCGTGTTTATGTAGCGAAACAGTCTACGAATTCCGCTTTATCTGTTGTTTTGTTCATTGAACATTACTCTCTATATCTTGTAATATAAGTGATTATGCTTTTTTTTCAAGAATTAAGGAAGTAGCAAAACGACGAAGCACGGTGCAAAAGGTGATTGTTGGAGTAAAAAAATAGTAGAAAAGCTAGTAGGTGGGGGAATGAACTAGTACAGGATAGTTGGTGCGGAACAAAACAGTCCGGAAGGTGGTACGTGAGGAATCTATGTTTGAAAAGAGGGAAAACAGAACAATATCAATCACATTATAGTTTACCTTATTATAGACGAGCAAAAGCTCGATACGAAAGGAGAGGCTTAAAGAAGGAGGTGAGTGCATGAGAATCGAACGCAGGCCGATCAGGTGCGCGATCATCACAACCCTGCCCACTGTGCTGGAGCAGTTCTCCCTAGCGGGATCAACCCCATGTCCATGTGAGGTGAACCGTGCAAGTGTATATAGCATTTCATATGTTCGTTTGGATTTCATATGAATTCATAACTGTTCACTGTAAACTGAAATCAATGGCCATTGAAACAGTTGAGGGCGTGTTTTTGTGATTTGTAGACTTAGGTCAACCTTGAACCAGTCAAATTTATACTTATTAGTGTCTAGTGCCTATGTGCAGCAAGACTCGTCCACATTGCTCTTCAGTGCGTGGGCACACCTCAAATTTTCCTGGATTCATCACTAGTAAGCCAGGGACTGTTATGTTTGAGTCAACAAGAGTGGTAGTATAGCAAAACTGCTGATAATAAATTGCCAATGTTGCATAAATGGCTAGAGTATTATTCTTAGTGTGACAAATTAATGCATACCTGCTTTCAATAGATTTATCTGCCTCTCCTCCAGGTTCTTTTTCTAGAACAACAAACTTGTCAGTTGAGCATTCTTCCACCACATGGTACTGCTTCTGCAGAGTCCCACTTTCTTCCTCTCGTGTTCCGACATTTTTGTCGTCCTTACCATCAAAGGTCAAATCTACACACCGTATGTTGATACTAGGTTGTCCTGGATGCATCCTTATGGCGTTAGTCAGTGCTGACTCCACAAATCTTCTATAAATATCGTCAACAGTGCAAGCAACCTTAATTTTTACAGAGATTTCTTCAAGTCTTGACAAATGTTCCATTCCAACGGGAATAATATCATGCTGATCTGCTCTATGGACATCAAAACATAGCTTGAGCTTCCGGAGATTAGGCATTGCACCCGCCTCAAATTTCATCCATGCTACCATGCATCTAAACTTGAAGTATTTGAGGATTGAGAATCCTACATTTTCAAAAATAATCCTTCCTGTAGGTTTTTTATGGACATATAGTGACAAAACAGTGAGTACTGGTAATCCTCTGAGAACATCAACATCATTACTTGTTACTTCTGTAATCCCAATCTTTAAAATGCAGAGGTTTCCAAGCTTCCCCATCCAATTCGGGATGCTAGAAAAGATGCAAACACATGGTAACAACTCAAACCTCTGAAGATGGGCTGGTGGAGAGGACACACTGCTCCAGCCATCAACTGAGATCCTCACGCTTGTAGCACTGTCAGTGTGCAGAGCATTTGCATAAGAAGACCCAGCAGGTGATAGAGTCATAGACTTGAGGTTATGGAGTTTCCCTAGAATGGATGCAAGGTACTGCACATTATTCTTCAAATTGTCAGATTGTATGGCTGAATAGGTGAGCTGAAGATCCCGGAGATTAGTCAGCTCACCAAGGCTCCATAGGATCTCTGCTGAGTTACAGCTGAGATCAAAATATCCAAGTGTACGAAGCGATGTCATGTGGACAATTCCATTCGGCAGGTTTGTCTTAGCAGGAAGACTAAGATGCAGCAAGCCTAACAAATGAATGATGCCTGATGGAACTTCACCTATTTTACCATCTATTTGCAGTGTCTCCAAATATTGTAGACCTTGCATAGCAGTTGGAAGTTTTAAGGTGACATTGGAGGTGACTTTCAAATATTTCAGTCGAACAAGTTCAGAAATTTTAGTGAGATCAAAACTGATGCTATCCTCATCACCCCAAAAATGTAGAATTAGGACTTTAAGAAGTCGAAACCCCGTAATAAAAGACATACACTTCAAGACCCCCCTAAAGGCAAGTGTTCGAACTTGGGACAGTCTCATATTAGTTGGTGAAGTTGCATCTTCTACGTTACCAATGTGAATAGATAATCGTCGTACCTTGTCAGCAACTCTTGTAGTTGCCTGTGCATGGTCTATTGCAACAATTAAATTTTCTTCTGCTGACGTATGTCTAACAAGATTGAGTACCATATGGTGAACTAAACAAGAGAAAACCTCACCATTGTTATTGATATGTACAGGCTGGATAAGTTTTCGACCAACTAGCTCATCGAAATAGGCCCTTGACATTTCTTCCATGTCATGCCCTTCAATTGCACATATGAAACCTTCGGCTATCCATTGATTCACCAAATCATCCTTCCAAATTATGGTATCCTCTTGATATGTACTAAAATATAACATGCATGCCTTCAAATGCTGAGGAAGACTGTTGTAACAAAGGCTCAATAGTTGTTTCATCCCTTCCAAACTGGGATTTGCCATCAGACTGTAACCTAAAGTCTTGTTCATATAGTCCCATTGCTCTTGTTTCTCAAACCGGCTTGCTAAAAGACTTGCAATAGTGACAACAGCTAGCGGCAAACCACCACATTTCCTTACAATATCATAGGAAACTTCACTGAGTTCTGGAGGACAAGTAGAACGAGAGCCAAAAACTGTACTGAAAAATAAATTTCTTGAGTCGTCCTCACCAAGAGGTTTCATCTTGAATATATACTTTGAGTCATAACTACAAGATTGTAGAGCTAGATCCTCAATTTCCGTCGTGGTTAGTATTCTGCTGCAGCTATTACCATCTGGTAAAGTGCAGCTAATAATATCCCATGTGGATGTAGACCATAAATCATCAATTATGATCAAGTACCTGTCAAATATTTTTCTCAAAAACCATGTTTGTACAATAAAGATATTGCCAATAATAACCTAACAATGATTGCTATATGAGCTCATCGCTCTATGTCGACTCTATGTTTTTTCTTGCATTATTGGTATTAAATATTTAGTCACAGATGCAGTAAGTTTAACGGAAAGTTTTTTAACATAGCTAAATGGAAGCCCCAGGCATTGTTTTGGGAAATTTGCATGATGAAATGATAAGCATTAAGATTTTTTTTTTCTCCGGCCCTTGTACAGTCTATAACTTAGAACAGCCATCCTAAGGCTAAAAATGATTAAAAGATATGGCTTGATCCAAAGAAAAGACTATTATTCAACTTGCCCGTAGATTATTTAACCATTTTTTTGAAGGTTTACATTAATTAATCATCAAAAGAATAGAAATATTTTATATAGTTTGGTTTCATGAGAGAATAAAAAAATATATCATGCTTAGTAGGCGGCAGTGGTAGCAGTCAGCAATAAAAACATGGAATAATCTGTAACTCTGTTTCACACCCTGAAACATTGTGCTCACCTCTTATCTTTTAGATGTGTTCTGATACTGGAAATTAGGTTATGCACCTTCCAATTGTCAGGTGGTTGCTGTGGGTGAATCTGCGAGAGCATACTGATGAGAATACTCCTCATATCAGGCTTATGCGAGGAGCGCACAAATGCCCGGTATTCGAACTGATGCCCAAGCTTGCGGTACAGCTCATTGGCAAGCGTGGTCTTGCCAACTCCTCCTACTCCAACAATGGACACCACCTTGAGCTTCTTGTGTTCTCCATCAGTAAGCCAATCTTCGATCTTGTTCATAGCGGCGTCGAAACCAACATAACCACACCTCCCACCCGGTGCAGGGTGCCAAGATGAGCTAGAAGATATATCAGAAATGATGGTAGTAGTAGTAGAAACAGTACTGGGGATGCCACTGAGGTCGTTCTTGTACATGGCGTAGCGTTGAATCACCTCCTGCACACGCAGGCTGAATTCACGGATCTTGTTGGCCATCCATAGGCGCTGCTTCAGCTTCTCTGGAACCCAAGGGGGCAGCTTGTTCCCATGCCGCCGATTGAACTTACGGCGACGAATATAATACCTGGCTGCAGCGACGTGCTCATACTGCTCGATGCATTCCTCATACTGATCGATGCAGTCCTCGATGTCGTAGGAGAGTTCGCGCACCTCCTTCATCCAGCACTTGACCACCATGGCATGGTCCTCCAGTTTTGGCTCGCTGCAGTGACTATGGAGGATGGAGATTATCTCCTCTAGATCTTGCTTGATGAGTGGTATCTCGTCCTCTGCACCCTTGGGCAGGATGCTGCGGTGACGACGTAGGAGCTCATCGAGCCTCCCTGGGAGGTTGAACATGGCGCCCTCCATATATATCTCTTCTGAAGATAAATCAAGTGCATGTTACAGATTTGCAAGGCCTACTGCTAATAAAATTTGATGCTAAACAGGAAGCAATTAATACAACTTGAATCACAAAAACAAAGAAGATAGGCATTACTGAACCTAGCTAGAAGTTGAAGGCATCAGATGATCAGAGTAGCATGAGCGAGCTCTCTGAGCAAATAAGGAGGTCGGACATGGGAGAGAGTCTTCTTCCATTTGCCTCATTTCCTAGCTTCATGTCTGACGCTTTCCTCTCCTTTGGGATTGAGTGATTGATTTTCAATTATGATTTAGTTTTCTTCGGAATAGACGACGGGGCCATGTGTAGCCAGCTGTTCGACAATTTTGTAGTACCAACTCGACAAGCATCTTTCAATATACTATGATGTGGTTTACACACCAGTCCTCAAAGATCCCTGAAATTGAGAATTACATTTCAACACTCAAACTTCACATGATTTACATTTGTCACAAAATGCAGAGATATCTATGTAAGTTTCGCAAATTACACACTGCCCATATTATGCTGTACACATTTTATGATTTGCAAATGCATAACAAGCTAGACCATAGAACAAAAAAGAAACTACAAACGTGAATGGCTAATCAAGATAGCAAGCTTTTACTCTATACATCAAGGAATTAGTAAATAGATTATGAATTTGCACACACCAAAATAAGCCTAATCCTTTCTCACTAAGAGCACACTTATATTGTACTGAAATGTAAGATAAGTCGTGAAATTAATTATGAATACAAACCATTCAATTTATATGTTTTCTATTGTCAACAAGATTAAAGTATTTTCTGATATCTGAAGTTTGTGTTAAAAAGCACACGTACTTGTTCCCGATCGAAGATTTTGATATTGTACATCTGATTTTGCACTCAGTTGGGAGTGTCCACGCATATATACACGTATGGCAGCTGTTGGCTGTTGACTTGTTGAAGAGTTGTAGGCTGCAGGCCTGCAGCTGCTGCTTCTCCTCAGCTCCTCCCTCTGGCTGATCCACAAAATTACCTCAGGTGGATTGATCGCAGTGGATCGAGAGACGTCCATGGAGTCCGCAGTGGCGAGCGCTCTCTTGAAGAGCGTGATGGGGAGGCTGTTCATGGCGCTGGAGAAGGAGTACAGCAAGCACAAGGGCCTCGCCCAAGAAACCCACTCTCTGCAGCAGGACCTCCGCATGATCGCTGCCGCCATGGATGACCAGCTCCGTGTCTTGGGGAGGAACGACGCCCGGAAGGCCGTCGCGCGGCTGCACACCGAGGAGATGCTCGATCTCTCGCACGACATTGAGGACTGCATCGACCGCTTCTTGCACCGCCTCACCTGCAGGCAGCAGCGCGGCAGTACTGGCGCCGGACCCGGAGCGTCGTCCATGGTGCGCCGGATGGCTCACGAGCTCAGCAAGGTCCAGAGCCGGTCAAGTTTCTCCGACGAGATCCAGAAGCTCAAGAGGCGCATCAGGGAAGCGCACCAGCGTGTCATGGACATCAAATCTATTGTAGATGTCATCGCCGGCGCCGGCCAACCCAGGGGTGCCAGTTCATCGTCAACAGCGCCAAGCCACGTCGCACACAGCCCAGTGGGCATCCGGGAGGCCGTGGAGGAGCTCCTCTCGCTGCTGGACGAGGTGGAGGGCGAGCCAGAACAGATGAGGGTCATCTCTGTCGTTGGGTTTGGCGGATTGGGGAAGACCACCCTTGCCAAGGCGGTCTACGATAGCCCTGGCGCAAAGGGCAAATTCTCCCACCGTGCATGGGTCACCGTCGGTAGCTCGCCGGAGAGCAGCAGTGGGATCCTGCATGCTCTACTCCAGCAAGTTCTTCCCAAAGGCGCCATTGGTGTTGATGGGCAACATGACCTTGAAGCCTTGCTCAAAGAATACCTCAAGGACAAGAGGTTAGTTCCCGTTGAATGTTCTTGTGTTTAACTAGCTACTCTAATGATCCAAAATGATTCTGCAGTGATGACTATTTCATCTGCATAATTGAACTTCCAATCGACTTTTGTTTTGCTCATTTATCAATTTCATTGGTTCACCGTTTAAGAACCCAAATTAATTCAGGGGAATGGAACTTCAAACAGAAAAAAAAATGCAAACCACTTTTGCTAAATTCAAACAAATTTGATTTTCTTTTTATCAGAGGAACATCCTCCTGGCACTCACTGTTTATAGTTCTGACTATTGCATTAGCAGAATTTATGTTTTACTACTCAATTTTCCTACTCATTTCCCAATTTGGCTATTAGGTATTTAATTGTAATCGATGACATCGGTATGGAACAATGGAGCATCATAAGATCAACATTTGAAGACAACGGTACAAGCAGCAGGATAATACTGACCACAACCATTCAGTCAGTAGCAAATATGTGCAGCCATGGCAATGGTTATGTGTATAAAATGAACACACTTGGTGAAGAAGACTCTAAAACACTAGCATTTCCAGGGTTTAGATCACCTGAATTGGAGCAAGGTTCAGAATCATTATTAGGGAAATGTGATGGCCTTCCTCTTGCTCTGGTCAGTGTTTCTGATTATCTGAAGAGCTCAAGTGAGCCCACAGGAGAGCTATGTGCTAAGCTGTGCCGCAACCTTGGATCTCATCTGAAAGAACGGGATGGCCATTACAGCTTTTCAGAACTCAGGAAGGTGCTCCTTGACAACTATGACAGTTTTTCTGGCTATGCTCTGAGCTGCTTGCTGTATCTTGGTATATTCCCCAATAATCGTCCTCTCAAGAAGAAAGTTGTAATCAGACGGTGGTTAGCCGAAGGATATGCACGAAGTGACTCTCTTCGTAGCGAAGAGGATATTGCAGATGAGAATTTCAGTAAGCTTATTGACCAGAATATTGTTCAGCCTGTTGACACAAGAAACAATTCTGAAGTAAAAACGTGCAAAACTCATGGAATTATGCATGAATTTTTGCTGAACAAGTCCTTGTCACAGATATTCATCGCGAAATCATCTCGTGATCATCCAAGACTCAGTATCAATACTAATGCGCGCCACCTTTCTGTTCATGCTGGTGAACTGACAGAGAGCGTGGAATCTGATGAAGAATTATCTCGTGTACGATCTCTGACAATCTTCGGGGATGCAGGAGATGCAATTTGCTATGTTCGCAAATGCAAATTGATACGAGTCTTGGATCTACAAGAATGCAATGATTTGGATGATGAACACCTGAAATACATATGCAAACTATGGCATCTTAAATACCTGAGCTTTGGGAGCAATATCAGTGAGCTTCCAAGGAGCATTGAAGGACTACATTGTTTAGAGACACTGGATTTAAGGAGAACCAAGATAAACTTTTTGCCCACTGAAGCAATCATGCTGCCCCACTTAGCTAACCTTTTTGGAAAGTTTATGCTTCATAGAGATGATGTGAATAGTGTGAACAAGATGACTAAACTACAAAAATTCTTCTCTTCCAAAAAGAGCAATCTGCAAACTTTAGCAGGATTTATCACTGACGAAAGCAAAGGTTTTCTGCAACATATTGGTCATATGAAAAAGCTGAGGAAGGTTAAGATATGGTTCAAACATGTTGCAGGTAGCAGCAATTACATAGCTGATCTTTCACAGGCCATTCAGGAGTTCACCAAGGCTCCCATTGATAGGGATATTGACCGTTCTCTCTCACTTGATTCCGAAGAATGTCCTGAAAATTTTCTGAGTTCACTTGATTTGGAGACATGCTCTGAAGGTTCCAAATATGCCCTGAGGTCACTAAAATTGAATGGAGAACTTCACCGGTTGCCACCATTTGTTACTTTGCTGTCAGGTCTCACGGAGCTTTGCATTTCGTCAGCTACGTTAACACAAGATCATCTATCAGCACTGATCAACCTGAACAGATTGCTCTACCTCAAACTGGTTGCGTATAAGCTAGTGAATTTCGAAATAAAACATGGAGCATTCCCGAGCTTGCGACGCCTGTGCTTTGTGGTGAAAAGTGTCACCTCTGCTCTGCCAACAATCGAGCATGGAGCTCTCCCAAATCTCATCTCACTTCAGCTGCTCTGTCAAGGTCTAGTTGGTCTTTCTGGCATCGAGATCAGACACATGAAACATCTCAAGGAAGTCACGATTAACTCTGGAGTGGCTATACAATGGGAACAGGCAGCAAAGAACCACCCGAATAGGCCTAAAATTTTGATCCTCAGAAAGGTTAATCCAATGGAAAGCCAGGAACCAGAAAGACCTTGTGCCATAAGGGAGCAGAGGAAAATTTCTGTAGCTCAAACAACAAGTTTAGATGATGGACTGGACTGTAGCCTCAATAAGATGAGACTTTCAAAGCCTGCTTCTTCACGGCTTCAGGTGTTCGTTCATCCGGTGGTGGTAACAGGCACTGATGCAGCCCCCCAGTCTTCCTTGGCAAATCTCTAGCACAAATATACCACTGCAGCAGGTAGACTTCAATAAAGACCATTAATTTTTTTGTTGTGTAATTTTAAATTTTTGTCAGTTTGCTGTTTAGTTGCATTGACCTGATTTTTCTCTTTCCATACTTGTGTAATGTGTACTACATGCAGTACATGTCTGTTGGGAGGAAGTGATAAACAGTATGTTAACTTACCTCAGAACATAGGACGGCTGTATATCTGAGGCCCATATCCTATGAGACTTGGTCCAAAGGCCATATGGCAGGGCTGTAGGTTATGGACGTATAAACTGACCTAGTTTTGTAAGTTCAGGGTATTAAATAACCGTTTTTTTAATGCTTAATTAAACTTTTCTGTAATTTTAGGTGTAAAATTGAACTCTTACACAGTTATATCAATCCTATTTTCTAAAATGTAGCACTTAGTATATGTTGGAATACTCAGATTATCAGTGCAAAAAACATAGGTCCATGAAATTTCCCCTTTTTGAATGAAATAAACAGAAAAAATAGTAAGTAAACGTAAAGGACTACTACTACTACTTACTAGTTCTTACTAAGTTGTAAAATCTGATGAACATTGTTTTCGCCATGATACAACAAGTCAGTAGGACAAACACCGCTAAGAGCCTAAGACATTCAGATTCCGCGAGGAGGACTCACCGTGAGTGTGTGGTTCCACTGAATCAGGCGGCCGCGATGCAGACGAGGGTTTCCGGTCGCCATCGTCGACCTCGTCGAGGACCCACCAGGCGGACGGTCCAAGGAGGAACAGCGCGGAAGATGGAGCTCCCCCCTCGTCCTCTGCCCTCCCACTCCCAGCCGCCGCCGCCGCCGCCGCCGCCGCCGCTCTTCCCCTCCCCGTCGCCGGCGCCTGGAAACGACGTGTTGCCTCCCTTTTCTTTGATGGGCCTGGCCCAGTAATAGCGGGCCAACCTGCTTGACTCGGCCCATCTAGGTCGAACTACAAAAAGTCCGCTTTAGGTTACTCCACTATTGGTAGAGTTTCATTTGCATCCTTAATCCCAAAACCAGGTATAGAGGTTATTAAAACCAGAACAAATATAGTCCTTTCGTGGCTTGAAAGGCGGTTTTATTTTTCGTGGCGTCCCAACTAAAAAAACAAATCCAACGTCTTTACTCCACAAAACAAAATGTAGCTAATACTACTGCTAATTAACATACCCTAAAATCATTAGTAGTAAAACGCTAATAGTATTAATTAACCCATCAACACTCATTGAGGAAAAAAAAGATAGAGATGACATATTTCTCAATGTCAGTAATTTGCCCTTACCGCATGGCACATCCCAGGCTCCCAACCCCAACCGTCCATGCATGGCAATAGATGGCCTCATGAACCTCAAAAGTTCTCACAGAAACCAACCGAAGTGGACCCACGTATATATTCTTGACTCCTATGAACCCACGTATCAGTCATATTGAAATACCTGTACCTTTTCCTATCAGTCTCCTCGTTCCCTTCATTGATTTCTCTGCTGAATCCCTACTTGGGCACCGAAGCTACGGGCGCACTGCCGCTCGAAGCTCTCGAACACCTCGTCTTCTTCATCTCCGTCGAATCATTTTTATATCCTTCCTGAACCGCATCGCCTCTCCCTTAGCCACCGCCGCCACTCCTCCCCTTCCAAGCTCGATGTCGCCGCTGCGAGCAGATCGAAGGCGACTTGGGATGACGCCATCATCTTCGGCGCATGGTTGGCGGCCACGTAGATCGAGCAACGGGCCAAGCCACGACCAGCAAGTGGAGATGGCCCCGGCCCGTGGGAGGGACATAGATGGCGACAGATTGAAGCGGCAGTCTCAGCGGTGGCGTAGATTGGGGCCGCGTGGGTTGGCGAGCTCTTCACCACTCCCCTTTCGGTAGCGCAGATAGGGGCGGAAGTGTAGGAGCGGCCTCCAACATATCTTCTGAATGCTCTAGGGTAGCTATAACCCATTTTAGGCATGATTTATTCGTAAGATTAGGGTTTTTAAAGGAAATTTTGGGGATTTTTTATTTGGTTTTGTTCGTGTGTTCATGCCTCTCTTTCTATGGTCTGTTCTTTGTTTTGGCTTTGTTCTGTTGGCAACTTGATGTCCGATAAGGTAGGTTTTCTGGCTGGGATGGATTATGGTGTGACGTGAGCAAGTGCAATGCATAACCGACAAAATTGCAGGCGCAAGACGCGTGACCAGCTATTGCCATCTCTTACTCTTGGGTTGCTTGGACGGACGAAAATCGCGGACAGAAGACAGGTGAAAGGGGACAGGGGATGGACGAAAGCGTATTAGGATAATCAGAATATAAAGAATTTTTTAAGTAGTTAAGATAAGATACGTACAGATATAGATATGGTCAGCTGGGGCTCATGATGCTTGGGGGCTAGGGCGAATCTGTGCACCCTACCCTAGGGCTGGCCCTGCACACGAAGCTACCGTGGCCCAATCAGACCCTTCCGGACCCACCCCATAAACCGAACAAAACAACAAAAATCGAGAGCTTCAATGGGCAATTGCAAATTTACCACTGGTTTAAATCGTTATAGGAAGACTGTCACTAGAAAATAACAAAAATACCATTAGAATTATCATTCGAGTGACTTCTTTGCAAAATTGAAAAAAACAGTGATAAAGTTGTAAATGTGCCCCTACATTCATATGTGCATAAATGTAACTACCGTCCGCGGCCGGCGGCTCTCGACGGTGCGTACGGGCGTTGGATGAGCTCTAGACCACTCCCCGTCGCGGCCGTTAGCGGCCGCCGCTGGACTCTCGAGTGCGGACGCCGTCGCTATTGTTGGGCTTCGACTTAATTCGGTGGCGGCTGCCGGAGGAGGAGCAGCACTGCCAAGCCGCGCTGATTTGACGGAGAAGGGAGGGATTTGGGGAGTCGACCTTGGCAGGGACGCTGGATCGCCTGAAAAACTATGTGGTGATTTGGTGCTTGCCCCTAGCTACCATTTCCTATCTTGCAGGTTTAACTCCGAATTGAATTTCAGATGCACGTCACCAACCTAATTAATTTCACCATTTTCAAGCTACCGAACCTAGCGCCAAAAAACAAAAAATCTCTGAACATATATATACTGTGGTGTGGTACATTTGAAAAGCGAGCTTAGTGAAGTACTGCATAATTAATCAGCCAAGCTTCAGTGGTTTACCCGTCACCCTTCCATCGCTTGCCGCCGTCGGCGGCTTCTCGTAGGTTTGACGGAGGGATTCTGCTAGGTTGGGGCGCCGGAGATGAGCGCAGATCTAACTAAACGGTCCAATCGCTGCATAGCCTAAATGCCTCCGGAATTACTTTAAAAAAACTGTCGCAAATTTTTGGTCAAAAAACTTTCAAAAGTAACTAATATAGTTGTACTGTAACTACTGTTGGAATAAATGGGGCTAAGCCCAATTTATTCTCAATAAATTCCATTAGCCCACAATTAATGCTATGGAGAATAATACCACCTTGAAAATTTAAGTGGAGATATATCAACATAAATAAGAAACTGTTGGAGAGCCCTTTTGACCGGTTGAGGTGGAGGTGAGAACGTGAGCCATGGGCGAGGGCGAGGCAGGCGGCTGCTGCTCTCTCTCTCGTTTTGTAACGGATGGAAATTGATTCTGTGATCAATTCGGTATTAACGAGAACGAATTAATTCATGGATACTCACAGAATTGATTTCGCATTAACGAGAGTGAATTAATTCATGGTTAATTAGAATTGATTTGCATTAACAAGAGCGAATTAATTCATGGTTAATTACAGAATTGATTTCCCGGATTGAATCCAAACGGGGTTAATTACAGAATTGATTTCATGGATTGAATCCAAACGTTATAGAATTGATTTCGCGGATTAAATCCAAACGTTACAGAATTGATTTCGCGGATTAAATCCTCGGACTATAAAACCTCCCACCAACGGACAGACAAGAAGAGAGACGCGTCTTCCACCTCTCTTCCTCCTTGGGACATCTCCTTCCTGTTCGTGTGCTGCTTTGGACTTCCCCGGTTCTGTTTACCTACGTGCACGGGTGATCAGGACGAGCAGGCCTCCGGAACTCCATCCGCTTGCGTACCTGCACGGGTAGGCGGGTGATCAAGATTTTGGGGAGCGCTCTCGGGCGCAACTGCTATGTACTCTGTTTGCATTGCTCCATCTACATTAGGTTCTCCTTCGTCTGCAACAACATGTCGACTGACAACACCCGCACTGGTACTGGAAAAGACGACCAGGCCATTGCGTACATCGATATGCTCTGGCCGGCAAATGGTCCGACCAAATGCAAGCTTTTCCTCTGGCTCGAGCTTCAATAGCGTGTTTGGTTGGCGGACCTCCTGCAGAAGCGAGGCACTGATAGCCACTTGGTCTGTCCTTTTTGTGCTCAGGATCCGGAAACAGCCAACCACATCCTGCTTGGGTGTGTGTTCGCTCGTCAGATCTGGCACCACATGTTGTCTCCTCCTAGCTGGGCTGTCCTCACTCCGCCCCGTGGCGGCTTGCTCCAGGACTGGTGGCTGATCTCTATGGCTTGCCTGCCGGAGTATCTTAGAGCGGGCTTTGATTGATTCTTTAGAACCTTCTGGTTTCTTGTCAATTGTGAAGGAACGGAACTCCAGTGTTTTTGACTCTAATCTCTCATCGTCCTCCGCTGTTCTGGAGTCCGTCCTTCAAGAAGGTTGTTTGTTGTCTTCCGCCGGTGCCGCAACTTTCGGGGACTTGTTGGGGGTTTAGTGGGACTCCACCTCCCCTCCCTCAAGGAGTAGCGTTTTTTTTCCTAGTAGTTTTTCTTTTTAGCAGTATTTGTGTTTTCTCTTTGCTCGTTGTCCTCAGGCAATGGTCATCCGGACAGTTGCGGCGTGTAATAAAAACTTTGCTTTCTTCTAATATAGAATTGCGCGTTCGAAAAACAACGAAGATCTACAAATGCCTCTTCACATCATGCACTTCGCAGTAAAGTTCTTGCTTTTCTTATCGTTCGCAACATTCATCACATGGGTGGCGATCTTGTTTGCCATGTAATCAACATGGGATCCACCCCTATGTGGTTGCAATTCCATTCACAAAACTAACCTTAAACCCACATATAAACATGCGATTAAGACGCAACTGTAACCACATCGATCAAGAGAGAATTAATTAATTAGCTATATATATCCCTATATAAGAAAATATGATGATTAACCCACAGATCGAGTTACCTGTTCAAAGTGTCCCTCACTTGACACACACACCTCCCACTGATCATTTATCTTCTCGCAAATCCTGAAAAGAAACAAGTGATCAGAACTAATGATCAGATCGAAAATACAATCGTAAGACAATTATGTTTGTCTGAAAGTATGAAAAGAAATAACTTAATTACCTTGGAAGTTCTGCTAATCTCTTCTTGGAAGAAGAAATAATATGCCAATCGACATAATTCGAGAAGCTCTTAACATTCAACCTCCGGCCATTCAACACGACATTAACAGCATCTCCGAGCATCGCAGCGACATCAAACACTCTCTTCCTCATGACAGCCACGACATCATCTTGATCGAGACGGGTCAGGCTGAACTTGGCAAGATCAGGCTTGAAGGTGATCCTTGTCCAGTTCTCCCCCTTCTTGCAGTCACTGATCTCAGGCTCCAATTTCCTCCCCATATTCTTGGAGAAAACCTGCTTGTACTTATTCAGGAGGCGCCCGTCGGCGGTCTCGACGATGAAGTCCGTGGAGAAGACGTTTGCGAGCTTGACGCCGGTGATCTCCTTGGAGGAAAGGAGGTGGCCTACGATGATCTCCGGGACATAGACGCCGCCGCCATCCTCCTCGTGGTGGAGTTCGACGGGGATGCCTTGTCCGCTGCTGTAGACGGAGATACGGTGCTCGGAGACGTCGATGTCGACGTGGAGGGCGTCCATGGCGGGGTCGAGGTGGCGCTGGTTGGTGAAATCGTGGCGTAGAGGAGGATCTCGTCGAAGATACGGTGGAGGCCGGGGATGTACGTAGGTGACGCGGGCGCCGCGTCATGGCGAAGCTCTCGTACACCCAGAGGGTTTCGGTGCACTTCTCCACCGTGCCGAGGTGGTCGTCTGGCCGCAGGAGGATTTGGTCGAGCAGAGGTAGGTGTGAGATCATGGCGACGACGGTGGCAGCGACGGCGTGGGACAGAGGTGGTTGTGTGCGGGCGCTAGAGATTGGGGTATGAAAGCTGAAACAGCCGGCCCAGTTCGGCCCAATACAATTTTCGTATTTTAAGATCTCCACTTACCAATTTTTGCTACGACACCCTTTGCTACCACAAGTATTAGGGCATAAGCTTGTAAGCAAAACGAGTTGGTATTAACGTATAATTAATTGATTTTTAATTATTATAATTTGAAAAATTTATCTAATATTTTAGGGTAACTTCCATGTAGAACATTTTCGCACGAAACACACCGTTTAACAGTTTGAAAAACGTATCACGAAAATGAAAATTTTTATAGTCCAATTCTATACTAGAAACGAATGAGACCTAAGTATGCATGTTATACAACTATATTCAATTTTAAAGTATTTTTATGTGATGTTAATTTCATATTCGTTGGGAACATAATATAAAATAAATTAATAGTTAAAGGATGTTACTAAAAACCGTGTAAAAAAATAAAGATCTTATATTCTGGGGTGACATCGGCATATCACATGAAGTTATACTACCATTGGGCCAAGCTTCTCTTTGGGCCGGAGCATGGTTATGTATGTAAGATGGATTTTCGAAATTCCTTCCCATCGTTCCAACTTCCTTCTGATTCCCTGGTGTCAAAAAAAAAAAAAAAAACTCTCCCTTCTGATTCCCTTTCCCTATGAGCTTTGTGTGCTTACGAAAAGAAAATGTTTTAATTCTTTTTTCAAAAGAGCTGTTTGTACCGCTCAAATGCATGCGTTGCTTACAATTTACAACACGAGTCAGAGATCCAGTTGAGCTCAGAACCAACGTAGTGTATCCAATTGAACAGGTGATCGGTCAGAGATATGTAAAAAAATTGTATCCCTTCATTTAACATAAAATAAAATTAGATATAACCTAATACGAGGTTAGTTGTAATCCTGTTTCACATGCATTGCTAAGGTAGTATCTTTTTTAGCAGTGAAAAGTCATCATCTGTAAATACACTCCTAATTCATGGTCGTACCAAGTACCAACCAATGGGTCGGTGTGCATGGTTTAGAGACCCTACAGACATGACTGGGTCAAGAGAATTCTGTGCACAGCTATGGATGACGTACCCATGGATGACGCAGCAATAGATGACATATGGCAAAGGATGATTACGGTCTCGACCTGGAATATATACGAACCTGCAGGATTAATCGTTCGTACTCGTAATTAAGACGATTATTTCTCGCACCGCGTTCGACATGTGTAATCAAGATCACTCGTCCTCAATAGTCACACAATAATTAATCCTAGTACTGTGTTCGCCAACGAATTAATTAAGGCTAGTACAAACGTCCAATTGACGATGAGCACCCGATCGACAAGAACTACCCTGTGTTATTCCTCTTTTCCACGATACCAATATCAAGCAACATCGTGTACATAGATATAATATTTGTGTATTGAGGCACGGTATGGTAAAAAGCTGGTAATAATCTTGTGACTCAACATATAAACTGAATTAACTAATTTGCAACTTAACATAAACTCGATTAATTAATAAGATTATGCTAAAATAAATTTGAAGGCCCGATCTATAAATAATAAACTAGCCCATTTAATTACAAAATAAAACTAGAGAAACTTGATTTCGACTTGATAATGTAATAATAAGAGATGTGTGGTTTTAATATAAGATTTCGTATTTAATTATGAACGCACTTACAATTTCATCTAATTATTTGATAATCAATAAGTTTTTCTTGGGTTGTCCTTACTTTTTTTTATTTCGACTCGTTTATACACATGTAATCAAAGTAATCAATATCTCGATATTAGTTAGGATCGTTTTCTGATTTGTAATATTATAATATCAGGATACTACCATAGAATCGGGAAATCATTAAATTTTAGAAAGTACTTATTTTCATATAAAATATATAATATGTTATATAAATTAAAACATATAATATTGGTTTTGATAAATTTAATTGCTTTTTATGTATACATGAGCATATTTATTCACATTATTTTCAATCCACTTTATTTTAAATAATATTTAGTACGTTCGTAAGGATTCTAGTATCGAGATACTATCTAAAATTTCATAGAATAGTATGAAAATGAATAGTAAGATCGAGATACTACGAAAATTAGGATGCTAGGTGAGATCGGTATCGTTTCGGTTTGATACGATCGTAGTATCGTAAGATACTGAATATGGATCGGGATACTGACAACCTTGCATATAATTCTTTTTCATATCTTGTTTCACAAAAGTAGATATAGATGCTATGCTAGCGTTTGGTTTATTATTATCGTACTCGTGGCAATGCTACACTTTTGTCGTTCATATCTCTACACATCATGTCTCATATACTCTTGCCAAATAAACACATTTGGTGCTACACATGGCATGTTACAAAATGTTTGCAAGGTGATATAATGTGTATCGAACCAAACATGTCCCTAATTTTAGATAATGGCTAGCTATTATCTTCTGCTTGACTAATAAGTCACCAAATTAAATGGTTCCACAGTGAATGTGCTAGCAAGGTTCTAGATCCAATATTAATTGCCGACCTTGTGTATATTTAAAGTCGTCTAGTACGTATTCATTGAGAACACATAGTACACTGTTGCAAAGAGGGAGAAAAATATATGGCAAATAATTTACGTAAGTGTTTTCTACTAGTGGCTAGCTAGCTTTTTACTGTATATATGTTGTTGATCTAGTAGGTTGACCTAGCTAGTCAAGGCGTGGTCTATTTGAGACTTATATATGGGCACCCAATCTTGCTAGTCTTGGAGATTCATTTGCATCAACTCCGTTAGACGGTTTACATTGAAAGTAGTAGCATGGGGCAACTCTATAGCTTGATGCTTCTTCTAATTGCCTGCCTCTTCTCCACGCTACTGCACATAGAGGTTTAACTTCTAATTCTCCTCTATTCTAAGTCTGCTTCTTGATTTCATTCGCCAAACACTACTGCTCCAGTTTTCCATTCAAGGCAAATATCTTGTCAAATGTACAATGATTTCAGTCGCTTAACCGATCCAACGGTAGAAATGAAATGACCTCTGAAAAAACAGAGGATTAATTTTATATCTATCGATCGGATTCTTATTTGTAAATGAGAGGCAAAAACCAGCCAGAGTACTCACATCTATTATACATTTTTGGAAATGATCATGTCTTAGCTAGTTTGAGAAGAACCAGTTTGCAAAGAACAATTTAAAACATCATGAATAATTCCACCAACAATAATAATATAATTTTAACCACCAATATTTCACACATATGCATCTCTATCTATGCAGGCGATGAGTGCAGCTCCAGTGAAAGTGAGCACCACACCCATCTTCCCCACAATCCCACGAGCTCAGACGAACAAGGACTTCCAGGTGTTACTGCGCGTCGAGGCGCCGCCGGCGGCCGATCTCAACGGCCATTTCCCCATAGACGTCGTCGCGGTGCTCGATGTCAGCGGCAGCATGAATGATCCCGCGGCGGCGGCGGCGACGCCGGAGAGCAATCTGCAGGCGTCGAGGTTGGATGTGCTCAAGGCGTCCATGAAGTTCATCATCAGGAAGCTCGACGACGGAGATCGCCTCTCCATCGTGGCGTTTAACGATGGACCCGTCAAGGAATATAGCTCCGGCTTGTTGGATGTTTCTGGCGATGGCCGGAGTATCGCCGGAAAAAAGATTGACCGGCTTGAGGCCCGTGGTGGCACCGCGCTTATGCCAGCCTTGGAGGAGGCTGTCAAGGTACATTGTGCAATAATATACCGTATATTTGCAAGTTTGGCTAAATATTATCTCGTTCGGCCCTAAAAACATGTTGTTTGAACTTATTTATGGTCAAACTTTTAAAATTTGAAAATCAATACCTTCCTAATATTTTGGTTGGAGGCATCAAAACTAGCTTGTACGTGTGCAGATTTTATTGTAGAAATCAGTTTTTCATGAACACGCGGAAGGTTCGTATGTCTTTTCATTAATAAAGTAGAAATCGATTGTTAAGTTATATTTTGAAAATCGTTAATTAATAGAGTGATTTTACAGTTCTTCCAAAGATAACACATTTCTAGTGTAAAATTTGTTATCTCTCAACAACTTTGGTATTAAGAGGTATCAAATTTGCACTAAAATTTGGTACCTCAGGAACAGTAAAATTTCTCTAATTAAAGGAGATATTGTTTTGACCAGAAGGAGCATCTACTATTTCAATTTAGCATAAAGAAGTATGCAATTCTAACGGTGATTGGATTATACACCCTCTATTCAGATGAAAAGCTGAGGAGATTTACACTCCTCAACTTCAATCAAATTTTACAGGATCAAAATTTACATAGATTGTGCTAGTTAGTTCTTTTCCTACTAGAAGGCGAATTGTACAATCTGATCATCTCTGATGTCTGACCTAATCACAGATCCTGGATGAGCGGCAAGGCAACAGCCGGAACCGCGTAGGGTTCATCCTCCTCCTCACGGACGGCGACGACACGACTGGATTCCGGTGGAGCCGCGACGTCATCCATGGCGCCGTCGGCAAGTACCCCGTCCACACCTTCGGCCTGGGCGCGGCGCACGACCCGGAGGCGCTGCTCCACATCGCGCAAGAATCTCGCGGCACCTACTCCTTCGTCGACGACGACAACATCGACAAGATCGCCGGCGCCCTCGCGGTCTGCCTCGGCGGGCTCAAGACCGTCGCCGCCGTTGACACGCGTGTCAGCCTCAAGGCCGCCGAGCTAAGCGGCGCGCGGATAGAGCGCATCGATTCCGGGGGATACGAAAGCAGCGTTGCTTGCGGCGGGGCCTCCGGTGAGGTCGACGTCGGTGTCCTCTACGCCGGCGAGGTGAAGAACTTCGTCGTCCACCTCCACGTGCCTGCTGCTTCGTCGACGACCTTCTTGTCGGTGGAGTGCGGTTACTGCGACGGCGCCGCCACGGTCTGTGACCATCACCACCATTGCCATCACCGTCACCAGCAGCAGCTTCTCGCCGTCGGCTACTCGTACAGCCTCGCTCTGGGTGCCGCAGCGGTGTCCTTCGAAGGGCACGGCGTGTTTGTCGAGAGGCCCGAGGTGGCCGTCTTCTCCGTCGACGGCGGCCGGCAACGACAAATCCTCCTCCCCTCCCCCGTCGTGATGCAGCGCATGGTCCGGTTCGAGCTGCTGGAGCTCGTCGCCGGCTTCGCCGAAACCGAGATGCCGTCGAAGCCGGCGACGACGCAGCCGCGCGGCACGCGCGCCGGCGACGTGCTGCAGAGCAAGTGGGAGGAGTTCCGGCGAGCCCGGCAGTTCTGGAGCGGCGTCGAGCTGGACGGCGTCGAGAAGGAGGTGGACGCCATGGTGAGCAGCCTCAGGAGTGGGCTCGCCTACGTCTGCTCGTGGGTGTCGAGCCACCAGATGCAGCGCGCCACCGCCATGGGCTCGCCGGAGAAAGTGGTGACCGAGTTCATGACGCCGGCGATGGTGATCATGCTGGAGGAGGCGCGGAAGCTACCGCCGCCGCCGTCGCCGCCAGCTGCTGAGGCGGCGAGAACGAGGCCTGGCTGCGAGGGCAGCGACGATCTCTACTACGTGATCCGGCAGCGGCTTGAGCTGTGGTCAAAGGTGAGACGCGAGCTGCCGCTCATGTACCAGCCATCGTCGGAGCAGGAAGACGTCCAGCTGACCGCCATGTTCCGGGAGGCGTCGCTGGAGGCCATCGACCGAGCAATGCACCACGACATCTACCTGGTCCGTACTTTTACATGTTCCTATCCTCTTCATCTCAAAATATATAAACATGATACTAAATAAGACACATTTTAATAACACGTATTTGAACAGGAATCTATCTAGCTTTTTTTCTTATACTTCCTCGTGGTCGTGTCACATAATTTGCGTTATGGACTTTTCAAAGTTATTCAGGTGTGAGTTTGACCACTTGATTTGTCATATAAATACATAAATAGTTGTATATAAGTGTAATATTATGAAAGTTTATGTTATAATAAAATTGGAAATGTCATTTTTTATGTCTAAAAGTTGTATCCTAGACAATAATTAACTTAGGTTAGCTGTAGTGATTTTGAAACATCACTTATTTGCAAGCATTCACAGAAATGATTTTTTTTCACTCTGAGTACCTATAAATCACTTGAAAAAATACTACTCCATCTGCTCCAAAAAATAAAGTATTTTAGGATTCAAATTTTGTACCATAATATAAGTAATTTTACACAATTTTTCATGCATGATTCCAATCATTTCAATGATTCCAAAGCTAATCAGATATTTGAAAAGGAAATCTAAGTGAAAGTTTAAAATTTATAACTGAAGTTAATAAAAAGAATATTTTGACCTAACCTTACTATTTACGAAACCTCTTATAAATTTTATATTTTATAACGGAGGGAGCAGTGTAGAAATAAGCAAGCAAGACTAATTATCACATCGATCTGGTGGATGCAGGCCGTGGTGCACGTGAGCAACCAGAGGCGATGCTAGATTGCTGGCCACGGCGATCCGGCGCCAGCGGTGGAATTAGCCGATGAAGCAGCTTCAAGCATAATGCTTATTAGCTATAATTAATCTTATACTATTTTGCCATATACATGTCTATTTGCGTTGATTTGCATGTATTGAACAAGTGTTTGAGCTAGATTTGCCTATGTTGCTAGCTCGTAGATCAATCGATCCGTGTGTATGCATCACGAGATTACTGGAGCTAGTTAGCTAGTAATAATCCGGCAGTCGTGTGAGTTGTGCCGTTTGCAGAGGTTGTTCTTGTACCGAAGCACCAGCTGTGTTGGCCGCAACAACTAGCTGGAACTGCTAATTGCCCATTGTATCCACTTTTCTTCTCAATAAATATTATCTCGTGATCGATTATCCTATCAGCACCTGCCTGTCCATTATTGTAATTATTCCTAGGATTAAAATTATTATTCATTATAGGATTTTCCTAATAAAGTCAAAACATTAATTCCTAACTTAATTTTACTATCACTCTAAAAAATTATATAGTTTAACATCATAAGATTTTAGATTCATAATGAGACACTGGTACGGAACTTGTTATTTGTAACGGTCTTTTCCGTATCTGGGGATTGCATACCGTCACAGCGTCGTCATCTCTAACGGGCTAAAATAAACACCAACCAAGATTTACTTGTACAGACATTATCCATATGCATGTATTTCGAGCCCATCAGCAATCAGACCTATCGGTGACAGGCTTATGTTTAGACCCGATAAAGATAATGTTTCGGCCCATCATTGATGGTTGTCATCGGTGACGAGCGTGACATTAGGCCTGATAAAGATAACTAGATGTCCGTTCATTAGCCGTTACCGACATCTACTGTACATTATAAATACACTAGTTGCCTGAGGAATGGTTATCCCATTGTTCACTATTTTGGTGGAAGGTGTAGGGGGTGATTTTTTTGCCTGTTTTTTCAAAGAAAAACAGAAAATTCAAAAAAGTAATTAAAAAATAGTAAACAATTCCTATAAATTTAGTAATACTTATCTTACAGAATGTTTATCTAATATTTCTTTATTTTTGCAGCAATGGATCAAAAACAGTGGATGTACGAGACTCTGTGACATATCGTAGAGTATAGAAGTGGCGTTTCAAATTTTAAAAACGCTGCGGAGGAGGACAGGAAAAAAAGAAACAACGATTACATTACTTGTCCATGTGATGATTATAGAAATGAGATAATGCTTGATAGCAGAGTGGACGTACAGCTCATCTAATACGTCGAGGATTCATGAAAGGATACACATGTTGGATGAAGCATGGAGAGCAAGAATCAGTCGACGATGTTGCAGCTACAGCCAGTAGTGGAGCACAAAATCAGGAAGATGATGATGAGGATGACATGTTTGTACCATCTCCATTGGGCGGTGAAATGGTTGGTGTGGATCACGATCTGCTGCAAGATATGTTGCGTGACGTTGAGGACCCAGCTTACAACGAGAGAGATTCCATAAAGTTCACCAGGTTGGTTAGTGACTCGGAGACACCTCTATATGCCGGATGCAAGGCAAAACACACCATGAAGATATTCAATTACAATATGAGACAGATTTTGGGGATGATCGTACAGAGGCCAACAGCAGAGCTAACATTCCCCCTCCTATCAAAGAGAGTAGAAAGGCGCATTCTTCTCCACTGTTGGAAAAAACTGGCAAAAGAATTGTTGCAAGGGGGAGAGGAAGAGGAAAGCTGCAGACCTCACTTCTGGCTCCAAAGAAGCTAGATCTAGGCAAGACACCATCAATTCCTACTAAGAGCCTTGATGTGACTAGCTTCCAATTAGGCATGCCATTAGTTGCAGACCATGAGTTAACGAAGATGGGCCCTGCTTACAAGGAGTTGCACGGGTATTACATGGAGAAGTCCAACACAAGGAGGAAGAATAGAGAAACTTCCATGATAGGCTTTCACGGTCCACAACCATTTCTTGGGCCAGAAGCCTATATTGTGGTAGACTTCGCAGATCTCTTTGACCTCTACAGACTGCAAGCGGTGGACACCAATCTCCTTAAGTGCTACTCGTTGTAAGTATTCTTGCGTGCAAAATATGGTAACAACAATCCATACAATATACTTATACGTATCTTTGTCGACATGTAGGTTATGTTGGAAGCATGCACAAAGAAATCGCATTGATGTTGCCTTTCTAGATACATCTCAAGTCAATGAGACAAATCTGCAGCAAAATCTAGGAGGAATGACAAATTATATTACGGACTGCTTGTGGACCCACCAAGACAAAGAGTTCATTATGTGTGCCTATAATCAATAGTAAGTGTGTACCCTAATTAGCTACCCCTCCACGACGCGTATTGCTTTAGTATTTAACTTGCAGTATATTAATGACGCATGCACCATTGGATTCTTTTGATCTTAGTGCCAAAGTGGAGTATGGTTTACAACCTTAACTCCAAAATTTTTAAGAACTCCAAAATTAAAGAGAAATATGATTGGTCCAGAATTGAAGCTGCACTCAATGACGCGTGTTGTCAATATGTGGGAAAATAAGGAAGGCATAAGCAAGGCAGCCCTAAGCTTTGTCACAAAAAGATTTCCCTGTCCCTCAACAAGTTGGTGACCAATGTGGGTTCCACGTGTGTCACACATGATGACTTTGTTGGACAAGGTGACATTGCTCAACCTTAAGGTCTATGTTTCTATTTTGTATACTATATATATGTACTAAGTACTTTGAAGTATATACATACATTAACTTGGTGCCTCACACGTAGAAAAAAATTTCAAACATTTAGGCTCGCAGCTTCGAACCAATTAGCGAGGACATAGCACGTTTCATACTTGAAGAAATCTTATCTTCCAAAGGAAGCTTTAGAGTACAATCGTAGCTCGTCTTTAAATGGTTGAAATAATTTCCAATGCTTGTAAAAAACATAAGATTATGTATCATTTATGTATATATTATATGTAATACCATCCAGTCTGATGTTTCTGTATATACTTGTAATGCTAATTACATATAAATTTGTTTCAATTTATAACTCGGTTTTGTAGGTTTTGATGCTTAACTCTTGAGGATGTGAATGGATGTGTGAATCTGCATGTGATCACTTAATGTTTGATCTGTGAATGGCATGTGTGAATCGATGTGTGAATGTGGATCTGATCATTGAGTGTTAATTGATTTGTGAATTGCTGTGGATGTGGTTGTTGGGAAAGGGAATATATATATCTGCTTCTGTCATTTTGCAGCGGGCATGGCTAGCAAAGGCCTAAGACTAGCCAAAAAATAAAATTTATTTTTTTGGGTAAAATACTCATCTATGACGGGCTTTAACTAAAACCCGATTGAGATGAGGTCATCCGTGACGGGCTTAACTTTAAGCCCGATTGAAATGAGTCATCCGTAATAGGCTTAACTTTAAGCCCGATTAAGATGACCTCATCCGTGACGAGAGGCATACCATACCATCTCAAGTACGAGCCCGTCACGGATGAGATCATCGGTGACCGGTCCTAGTTTGGCCCTAGTTTGACTTATCTGCTTGGTCAAACCTATCGGTCACGGGTTTTAGTTTTGGCCCGATAGAGATAACTGCCATCCGTGATGGCCAATTGTCCGATAGAGATGACTTCTCACATCACTGACTTTTGGTTTGTGACGGGATCCGTCCCCTACACTGATGAGGCTTGCCGCCCGATTAAGATGAGATATCCCGTGCTAGTGAGAAGTAATTCACATTTGGTTAAACTATATAAACTTATACAAATTAATAGTTAAAGTTAGAAATATTTGACTTAAGAGAAAGCAAAAATGACCATTAATTCGAAACGGATGTAGTATTTGCTCTTTGCTTAATTAAACGTCTTTTGTCCACTGGTGTACACTGTGATGGTGGTGATGTGGTGGAGGCGGAGCTGAATTTTTTTGGCTCGCTGGTTGCTGTTCTGCAATTAATGACATCACAAGTATAATGCACAAAGCATAATACATAATATATGTTGTCCAATAATTATCATAGGGTTTTCTTACCTCCAATTTTCAGTAAAAATTCACCCCTTACTCTCTCACCCGAAATAAGAATAGTGCAAAGGTGTTAACGATAAAATTTGGTAAGCCTCGAAGTCATCATCAGCCTAGAATCAGTATCGGCTTTAGAGTCCTGGAATCGACCGATGGGTATTATCAGTCATCAGCAGTTGTATTCTTGATGATTTCGTAAGGGAATTAATTAATTAAAGGAAGTTTATCCAGAAGAGTCCGGGTGCAAGGAGGATGCAGCATGACAGTTTATCTATTAATTAGGCAAAATTTGTTAATTCCTTTTATCTTTAAAAAAGTGTGTTTAGTGTCCGATAAGAACTCTATGTTTTCCTTTTATCTTTAGGAATGTTTGTGTCGTATTCGGTATGGACTAGTATCTACCAATGGGTATAAATATGTACACCCAGGATCCCTGTAAATTATCTCTCGATCGATACAACTACTATCGGCGCATCGTCACCATCTTTCTGAGGTTTTTACTTATCAACCGGCGGAATTTGACACCTGACGCGGGGCTGCATTGGCTTTCGATCTCCGGCGAAGAGATAAGCCTACGTTCTGTCGGGCTCCGGTAAATATATCGGCTACATTGGTGTTGTTCAATACTGCATCGTTTCGATCTCTTGGATCGCTCTGGTTCGGTTGATATATTTTCCTACCTAATATCTCAATTCTATTTTAATTGCATTGTGTTTAGAGACGCATCGGTTTAGTTGGGACTGTCTCGGTTAGGTCTGATCTTCTGTCTTAGCCGATATATATCTATAATCACAATGTTGTTTTAAATAGATTTGTTATATCCATCATATTAGGCAGATCTATCGGTTCATCAAGTATTAGATTATCATACACAATCTCGTGCTGAATCGGTTAGGTTCGACCTACTAGATTGTTGTTGATAATATAAATCTTGTTAAGACGATAGGTTCATGCTAATGTTTTATCGGAGTGCTAACCGATGTGTTATCATATAAGTTATATAATCCAGATTGACAATGTTTTCTACTTGCATCGGCCGATATCCATCTAGGGTTTTGTCGATATCGGCTAGATTACTTTATCGGCTTAGATTATATAATTTATCCATCACCCTGAAAATCAGTCAAAAGCTTGATTGTCTAGATATTATGTTTCTTTCCATACTTAGTGCTGCATCAGTTAAGTTTGATCTACTAAGTCATACTTAGAACCATAATCTCTAACCTATTTCTTGATTGCCAATAAGGGTTTCATCGGGGTTTTAACCGATGAGTTATCTGGACGTTGCATCGGTTTATAAGGATTACATATAAGTTGGATTTAGCCGATCGCAACAAATGTTTTACTGTTTATCTAATCATTTGGATTTATTGACATCGGACCTCTGGCCGATGTATGTTTTAACCTTCGTATCAACGCTTATTCTATCATATCACTTATCGATATCAACTGGAATCACTCTATCGGCTTGTCAGCCGATTGGTTGTTTTATCTGCTGTTTACATATCTTGTCAGTTGCACGATCAAACTGACTGGCACGCCCGTATTTCATCAATATTTTGGACCTGCACTGGAGCTAAGCAGATCTCCCAAGCCATCGTGTTTTTACGTCAACAACAGGGTTAAGATGAAAAATAGTTGGTGGTTGGGGGTATTTATAGGTGACAAGGCACCTCCAACGAGTTATAATTTGAGCCTGTTAGATATTTGTTAAACTCACCTCTGACGAGCCATAACTATTAGGCCCGTCAAAGGTATTTGGTCCACCTCTGATGGGCCGACACTCGCACCCAACAGAGGTTTTCGGTCCATCACAGTTGATCAAATACCTCTGTCGGGTGCTAATTATTCCAGCCCGTCACAGGTGAGCAAATACCTGTGATGGGCCTCGGCGGGTGGCCTCACCTATTACGGTCTTCCGATAGACCCCTCAAAGGTGAGGTCATCCGTGATGAGTACTTTGGGGCCACCAGAGGTGAGCCGATCTGGTGCGATGTCAGTTTGTTCACATTTGGTAGTTTCGTTTCTTCCAAATCAAAAGAACTTGCACTAGTACAAATCCTCTCATCTGTGACGACTTTTCACATGTCTGGGTTTTGCGGGTCATCACAACGAAGTCATCTCAAACCGGCCTAAAAAGAGACCAACAAAGATATACTCGCACAGACATGTTAGATGTGCATAAAACTCAAACCCGTCACGGATGATACCTATCAATGACGGGCTCACATCACGGCCCTACAAAGATAACCTATGATATCTTTGCCGGGTCCTAACAGAGGCCCGACAAGCTCCAACTTGAGGCCCGATTGAGTTAACTATTAGGCCCGACAAAGATAACTGAAATACCCATCACCACTATAAGTTTGTTGGCCGTTACATATATTTATTGCACACTATAAATACCCCAACCACGTGGTATAATGGTTATCCCACTGTTCACTATTTTGGTGGGAGGGTGAGGGGGACATTTTCCCTCTTTTTTCCAAGAAAATCAGAAAGTGCAAAAATAATTGAAAAATAGTAGTCAATTCTCATAAATTTAGTAAATACTTACCAATAAAATGTTTATCTAATATTTTTCCACTTTTTTGCAGCTCAGCGAGGATCAAAGTTGGATGTATGAGAAAACTGTGCGACGTCATAGCAAAGAGTATAGAAATGGCGTATTAAATTTTATAAACGCCGCGGAGGAGGATAGGAAGAGAAGAAACAACGATTACATGTGTAGATTGCAAAAATGAAAGTATGTTTGATAGCAAAGTGGAAGTACACGCTCATCTGATACAACGAGGATTCATGGAGGACTACACATGTTGGGTGAAGCATGGAGAGAAAGAATCAGGAAGTGGTGTAGCTGTAGATAGAAGTGGTGCACAAAATCAGGAAGATGAAGATGAGCATGACATGTTTGTACCTTTTCCATTGGGCAGTGAAATGGTTGATGTGGATCACGATCTGCTGCAAGACATGTTACGTGACATTGATGACTCAGCTTACAATGAGAGAGATTCCATGAAGTTCAGTAGGTTGGTCAGTGACCTGGAGACGCCTCTATACACCGGATGCAAGCCAAAACACACCAAATTATCAGCTACCTTGGACCTAATGAAGCTGAAGGCAAGTAGTGGATGGACAGATAAGAGTTTCACAAATCTTTTGGGAATTTTGAAAGCCATGCTTCCTGATGAGAACACATTGTCCGAGATGACATATGAAGCAAAGCAGGTTTTGGATCCCCTAGGGTTAGAGGTCCGTAGAATTCACGCTTGTTCAAACGACTGCATATTGTACCACAAACAATATGCGGATTTAGATGCTTGTCATGTCTGCAGGGCTTCTCGATACAAGCGAAAGAAAAGTGCTGACGAAGGAAAGAAGTCAAAGCGGGGTGGTCCATCGAAGGTTGTGTGGTATCTACCTATCATTGATCGTTTCAAGAGAATCTTTGCCAACCCCAAGGAAACGGAGTTAGTATGTTGGTAGCTAGCGAGACTTCTAAAAACTATAGAAATATAAGAAAACCTAACAACAATGAAGTTCTATTTTTAAAATCCCAATGATAATAAAGAGTAGGGTAATGGACGGGCCGCAAAGTAGTAGGGTGACGATGGTTGACAGTAGCTAAAAACTACAAAACAAAACTCCAATGATGATTAGGTTTGATTTTTTAAATCCTAATAATGATAAATAGGAGGGGCAATAGGTAGGTAGGTCGTAAAAGAGTAGGGTCACGATGATTGACAATTCTTCTAGAAATGAAATAAGAAACCCACCGACGATCAGATTTGATGCTTAAGACCCCAATGACAATAAAGAAGATGAACAATGGACAAGCCATAAAAGAATAGGGTGGTGTGAATTGATAGGACTTTTAAACACTATGGAAATGAACCTGAAGAGAAAATAACTCTAAAACTGTAAGACCATAAGGTTCAATTTTTAAAGGGCGGTAAGGGGTGGTGGCAGATGTAACTTTTAAAAAACATAAAACGGGAAACTCGATGATAACAAAGTTTGACTTTTTCTAAAAAGAACTAAGACAAGGAGATGACTATTTAATATATATATTTAAAAAATAATGTGTAAAACATTTAAGATAATTTTGTATGGGTACTAGTCGCGCAGTTGCGCGGGCCATCCTGCTAGTTCCTATGAAAAGACCTGTGAAAAATGACTGAATCCTATCATTTCCTTTGAAAATCATATATAATGGAAATTCCTATTGAAATTTTACAGGAAAGTCAACAAGAGCTCCAATCCTATAGAGAAATTCCTGTGTTTATTTGCAGAGAGGAAAGTGAGACTCAGCTAATTGCATGGGCCAGGAAGTAATCAGTCAGCCCATTTTCTTTTAAAAACATATTAATCATCGATGCCCTATGAAACACCAACTTCAATCAGACCGTGGTATTGCATGCGTCCTCCTCCATGGGTTGCTCAATTAACATTGGAGAAAGTCCCATTCACTGCTACATAAATACAAGTAACTGTTTGGGAATTTCACATATGTGCCAGTTTTTCCAATCGGTACCTGAAAGGCAACACTAATGAGAGAAATCAAATGTGTTGGTTTTAGAACCGGCACCTTTGAGATTCCAAGCAAGAATAAAGAAAAGGGCTCGATGCATCGGCTCGAATAGCTCCCAACCACCCTTGAATCGATCAACACAAATACAATCACACAATCAACTTTCAAAAACAAAATCAACACCCACACCAACAAAAAAATCCAAGAAAGTAGAAACTTGAGCCACACGATGAAGGAGAAGTCCACTGCCGTTGCCCTTGAGCCACACCGGTCATATCTGGTTGCGCTCGACACCGTCGTTGTGGGAAGGTGAGGGGAGGATGGCCGCTTTCTTGGGAAGGTGAGGGAGCCTACTGCCGTGTGGAGGCGAGGGGGCCACCGCAGTGGGGAGGTGAGGGGGCCGCTGCAGGAGGTTAGGGGGATGTCGCCAAACGGATCCGTTGCGGGAGCAGCAGTCGCCGCCGTCCGCAGGTGAAGCCTTCGCCGCAAACACCGACGCTGGATCTATTGCGGGAGCAACCGCCGATGCCGCCCTGCTCGCGGGAGATGCCTCCGCTGTTGACACAGACACCGGATGCGGCTCTACCCGCCATCATCATCATGTCAGTAGAGGGGAGAAGAGGGAGCCGGTAGAGAGGGGAGGAGGAGAGGAGAGTTGGAGAAGGGGTCGCGGAGACCGTGAGAGATTGAGAGAGAGATAGGCGAGAGGAGGGGGGCGAGTGGTAAGCCCCCCTCTCTGCACCCTGTGCGATAAAAAAAATTATATCCCGACTCGGCTCGATTTTTACAAGTGTCTTTTTTTTAAAAAAAACTGACAACTATGATA